>OX122889.2:59807745-61007745 GCA_944738655.2 Andrena hattorfiana | reverse complement strand
GAAACGTGACCCCACACCCATGACCCCGGAACAATGAACGCGGACCCATGATCCCGGACCCACGAGGCGGGACCCATGACAACGGATCCATGACCCCAGAGCGATGACCCCGGACCCATGAATGCGGACACATGACCCCAGGCCCATGACTCCGGAACAAAGAACGCAGACCCATGACCCCAGACCCATGACCCCGGACCAATGACCACGGACCCATGACCCCGGACCCATGACCCCGGACCCATGACCCCGGACCCATGACCCCGGACCCATGACCCCGGACCCATGACCCCGGACCCATGACCCCGGACCGATGACCCCTGACCCATGACCCCGGGCCCATTACCCCGGACCCATGACCCTGGACCCATGACACCGGACACATGACCCCGGACCCATGAACCCCGACCCATGACGCCGGACCCATGACCCCGGACCCATGACCGCGGACCCATGACCACGAACCCATGACCCCCGACCCATGACCCCCGACCCATGACCCCCGACCCATGACCCCGGACTCATGACCCCGGACACGTGACCCCACACCCATGACCCCGGACCCATAACCCCGGACCCATGACCACGGACCCATGACCCCAGACACAAGACGCCGGACCCATGACCACGGACCCATGACCCCGGACCCATGACGCCGGACCCATGACCCCGGACCCATGACCCCGGACCCATGACACCGGACCCATGACACCGGACCCATGACCCCGGACCCATGACCACGAACCCATGAATCCGGACACATGACCCCAGATCCATGACTCCGGAACAAAGAACGCGGACCCATTATCCCAGACCCATGACCCCGGACCCATGACACCGGACCCATGACCCTGGACACATGACCCCGGACCCTTGACACCGGACCAATGCCCACGGACCGATGACCCCGGGCCCATGACCCCGGACCCATGACCCCGGACCCATGACCGCGGACCCATGACACCCGACCCATGACCCCCGACCCATGACCCCCTACCCATGACCCCCGACCCATAACCCCGGACCCATGACCACGGACCCATGACCCCAGACACAAGACGCCGGACCCATGACCACGGACCCATGACCCCGGACCCATGACGCCGGACCCATGACCCCGGACCCATGACCCCGGACACATGACCCCGGACCCATGACCCCGGACCCATGACTCCGGACCCATGGCCACGGAAACGTGACCCCACACCCATGACCCCGGACCGATGACCCCGGACCCATGACACCGGACCCATGACCCCGGACCAATGACCACGGACCCATGACCCCGGACCCATGACCCCGGACCCATGACCCCGGACCCATGACCCCGGACCCATGACCCCGGACCCATGACCCCGGACCGATGACCCCGGACCAATGACCACGGACCCATGACGCCGGACCCATGACCCCGGACCCATGAACCCGGACCCATGACCCCGGACCCATGACACCCGACCCATGACCCCCGACCCATGACCCCCTACCCATGACCCCCGACCCATAACCCCGGACCCATGACCACGGACCCATGACCCCAGACACAAGACGCCGGACCCATGACCACGGACCCATGACCCCGGACCCATGACGCCGGACCCATGACCCCGGACCCATGACCCCGGACACATGACCCCGGACCCATGACCCCGGAACCACGACGCGGGACCCATGACCACGGACCCATGACCCCGGACCCATGAATCCGGACACATGACCACAGGCCCATGACTCCGGAACAAAGAACGCAGACCCATGACCCCAGACCCATGACCCCGGACCAATGACCACGGACCCATGACCCCGGACCCATGACCCCGGACCCATGACCCCGGACCCATGACCCCGGACCCATGACCCCGGACCCATGACCCCGGACCGATGACCCCGGACCCATGACACCGGACCCATGACCCCGGGCCCATTACCCCGGACCCATGACCCTGGACCCATGACACCGGACACATGACCCCGGACCCATGAACCCCGACCCATGACGCCGGACCCATGACCCCGGACCCATGAACCCGGACCCATGACCCCGGACCCATGACCCCGGACCCATGACCACGAACCCATGAAACCGGACACATGACCCCAGACGCATGACACCGGACCCATGACCTCGGACCCAAGACCCCGGACTCATGACCCCGGACCCATGAACCCGGACCCATGACCCCGGACCCATGACCACGAACCCATGAATCCGGACACATGACCCCAGACCCATGACTCCGGAACAAAGAACGCGGACCCATTACCCCAGACCCATGACCCCGGACCCATGACACCGGACCCATAACCCTGGACACATGACCCCGGACACTTGACAACGGACCAATGACCACGGACCCATGACCCCGGGCCCAATACCACGGACCCATGACCCAGGACCCATGACACCGGACACATGACGCCGGACCCATGACCCCGGACCCATGACACCGGACCCATGACCCCGGACCCATGACCGCGGACCCATGACCCCCGACCCATGACCCCCGACCCATGACCCCCGACCCATGACCCCGGACTCATGACCCCGGACACGTGACCCCACACCCATGACCCCGGATCCATAACCCCGGACCCATGACCACGGACCCATGACCCCAGACACAAGACGCCGGACCCATGACCACGGACCCATGACACCGGACCCATGACGCCGGACCCATGACCCCGGACCCATGACCCCGGACCCATGACACCGGACCCATGACACCGGACCCATGACCCCGGACCCATGACCACGAACCCATGAATCCGGACACATGACCCCAGATCCATGACTCCGGAACAAAGAACGCGGACCCATTATCCCAGACCCATGACCCCGGACCCATGACACCGGACCCATGACCCTGGACACATGACCCCGGACCCTTGACACCGGACCAATGACCACGGACCGATGACCCCGGGCCCATGACCCCGGACCCATGACACCGGACCCATGACCCCGGACCCATGACCGCGGACCCATGACACCCGACCCATGACCCCCGACCCATGACCCCCTACCCATGACCCCCGACCCATAACCCCGGACCCATGACCACGGACCCATGACCCCAGACACAAGACGCCGGACCCATGACCACGGACCCATGACCCCGGACCCATGACGCCGGACCCATGACCCCGGACCCATGACCCCGGACACATGACCCCGGACCCATGACCCCGGACCCATGACTCCGGACCCATGGCCACGGAAACGTGACCCCACGCCCATGACCCCGGAACAATGAACGCGGACACGTGACCCCACACCCATGACCCCGGAACAATGAACGCGGACCCATGATCCCGGACCCACGACGCGGGACCCATGACCACGGACCCATGACCCCGGACCCATGAATCCGGACACATGAACCCAGACCCATGACTCCGGAACAAAGAACGCGGACCCATTACCCCAGACCCATGACCCCGGACCCATGACACCGGACCCATGACCCTGGACCCATGACCCCGGACCCTTGGCACCGGACCAATGACCACGGACCCATGACCCCGGACCCATAACCCCGGACCCATGACCCCGGACCCATGACCCCGGACCCATGACCACGGACCCATGACCCCGGACCCATGACCTCGGACCCATGACACCGGGCTCATGACCCCGGACACGTGACCCCACACCCATGACCCCGGAACAATGATCGCGGACCCATGACCCCGGACCCATGACGCCGGACCCATGACACCGGTCCCATTACACCGGACCCATGACCCCGGACACATGACCCCGGACCCATGACCCCGGACCCATGACGCCGGACCCATGACTCCGGACCCATGACCCCGGTACCATGACCCCGGACCCATGACCCCGGACCCATGACCCCGGACCCATGTCACCGCACCCATGACACCGGACCCATGACCCCGGACGCATGACCCCGGACCCATGACCCCGGACCCATGACACCGGACCCATGACCCCGGACGCATGACCCCGGACCCATGACCCCGGACCCATGACTCCGGACCCATGACCCCGGACCCATGTCACCGCACCCATGACACCGGACCCATGACCCCGGACGCATGACCCCGGACCCATGACCCCGGACCCATGGCCCCGGACCCATGACGCCGGACCCATGACTCCGGACCCATGACACCGGACCCATGACCCCGGACGCATGACCCCGGACCCATGACACCGGACCCATGACCCCGGACCCATGACCGCGGACCCATGACCCCCGACCCATGACCCCCGACCCATGACCCCCGACCCATGACCCCCGACCCATGACCCCCGACCCATGACCCCCGACCCATGACCCCCGACCCATGACCCCGGACTCATGACCCCGGACACGTGACCCCACACCCATGACCCCGGACCCATAACCCCGGACCCATGACCACGGACCCATGACCCCAGACACAAGACGCCGGACCCATGACCACGGACCCATGACCCCGGACCCATGACGCCGGACCCATGACCCCGGACCCATGACCCCGGACCCATGACCCCGGACCCATGTCACCGCACCCATGACACCGGACCCATGACCCCGGACGCATGACCCCGGACCCATGACCCCGGACCCATGACTCCGGACCCATGACCCCGGAAACGTGACCCCACACCCATGACCCCGGAACAATGAACGCGGACCCATGACCCCGGACCCATGACCCCGGACCCATGACCCCGGACCCATGTCACCGCACCCATGACACCGGACCCATGACCCCGGACGCATGACCCCGGACCCATGACCCCGGACCCATGACTCCGGACCCATGACCCCGGAAACGTGACCCCACACCCATGACCCCGGAACAATGAACGCGGACCCATGACCCCGGACCCATGTCACCGGACCCATGACACCGGACCCATGACCACGGACCCATGACCCCAGACACAAGACGCCGGACCCATGACCACGGACCCATGACCCCGGACCCATGACGCCGGACCCATGACCCCGGACCCATGACCCCGGACCAATGACCACGGACCCATGACCCCGGGCCCCCGACCCCGGACCCATGACCCCGGACCGATGACCCCGGACCCATGACCGCGGACCCATGACCCCGGACCCATGACACCGGTCCCATAACCCCGGACCCATGACCCCGGACACATGACCACGGACCCATGGCCCCGGACCCATGACGCCGGACCCATGACTCCGGACCCATGACCCCGGACCCATGACCCCGGACCCATGTCACCGCACCCATGACACCGGACCCATGACCCCGGACGCATGACACCGGACCCATGACTCCGGAACAAAGAACGCAGACCCATGACCCCAGACCCATGACCCCGGACCAATGACCACGGACCCATGACCCCGGACCCATGACCCCGGACCCATGACACCGGACCGATGACCCCGGACCCATGACCCCGGACCCATGTCACCGCACCCATGACACCGGACCCATGACCCCGGACGCATGACCCCGGACCCATGACCCCGGACCCATGACTCCGGACCCATGACCCCGGACCCATGTCACCGCACCCATGACACCGGACCCATGACCCCGGACGCATGACCCCGGACCCATGACCCCGGACCCATGACTCCGGACCCATGACCCCGGAAACGTGACCCCACACCCATGACCCCGGAACAATGAACGCGGACCCATGACCCCGGACCCATGACGCCGGACCCATGACCCCGGACCCATGACTCCGGACCCATAACCCCGGACCCATGACCCCGGACACATGACCCCGGACCCATGACCCCGGACCCATGACGCCGGACCCATGACTCCGGACCCATGACTCCGGACCCATGACCCCGGTACCATGACCCCGGACCCATGACCCCAGACCCATGACCCCGGACCCATGACCCCGGACCCATGTCACCGCACCCATGACACCGGACCCATGACCCCGGACGCATGACCCCGGACCCATGACCCCGGACCCATGACTCCGGACCCATGACCCCGGAAACGTGACCCCACACCCATGACCCCGGAACAATGATCGCGGACCCATGACCCCGGACCCATGACGCCGGACCCATGACACCGGTCCCATAACCCCGGACCCATGACACCGGACACATGACCCCGGACCCATGACCCCGGACCCATGACGCCGGACCCATGGCTCCGGACCCATGACCCCGGACCCATGACCCCGGACCCATGACCCCGGACCCATGACCCCGGACCCATGTCACCGGACCCATGACACCGGAACCATGACCCCGGACGCATGACCCCGGACCCATGACCCCGGACCCATGACTCCGGACCCATGACCCCGGACCCATGACCCCGGACCCATGTCACCGGACCCATGACACCGGACCCATGACCCCGGACGCATGACCCCGGACCCATGACCCCGGACCCATGACTCCGGACCCATGACCCCGGACCCATGACCCCGGACCAATGACCACGGACCCATGACCCCGGGCCCCCGACCCCGGACCCATGACCCCGGACCGATGACCCCGGACCCATGACCGCGGACCCATGACCCCGGGTCAATTACCCCGGACCCATGACCCAGGACCCATGACACCGGACACATGACCCCGGACCCATGACGCCGGACACATGACGCCGGACCCATGACCCCGGACCCATGACCCCGGACCCATGACACCGGACCCATGGCCCCGGACCCATGACCGCGGACCCATGACCCCCGACCCATTACCCCCGACCCATGACCCCCGAGCCATGACCCCGGACCCATGACCCCAGACCCATGACTCCGGACCCATGACCCCGGACCCATGAGTCGGGAAACGTGACCCCACACCCATGACCCCGGAACAATGAACGCGGACCCATGATCCCGGACCCACGAGGCGGGACCCATGACAACGGATCCATGACCCCAGAGCGATGACCCCGGACCCATGAATGCGGACACATGACCCCAGGCCCATGACTCCGGAACAAAGAACGCAGACCCATGACCCCAGACCCATGACCCCGGACCAATGACCACGGACCCATGACCCCGGACCCATGACCCCGGACCCATGACCCCGGACCCATGACCCCGGACCCATGACCCCGGACCCATGACCCCGGACCCATGACCCCGGACCCATGACCCCGGACCGATGACCCCTGACCCATGACCCCGGGCCCATTACCCCGGACCCATGACCCTGGACCCATGACACCGGACACATGACCCCGGACCCATGAACCCCGACCCATGACGCCGGACCCATGACCCCGGACCCATGACCGCGGACCCATGACCACGAACCCATGACCCCCGACCCATGACCCCCGACCCATGACCCCCGACCCATGACCCCGGACTCATGACCCCGGACACGTGACCCCACACCCATGACCCCGGACCCATAACCCCGGACCCATGACCACGGACCCATGACCCCAGACACAAGACGCCGGACCCATGACCACGGACCCATGACCCCGGACCCATGACGCCGGACCCATGACCCCGGACCCATGACCCCGGACCCATGACACCGGACCCATGACACCGGACCCATGACCCCGGACCCATGACCACGAACCCATGAATCCGGACACATGACCCCAGATCCATGACTCCGGAACAAAGAACGCGGACCCATTATCCCAGACCCATGACCCCGGACCCATGACACCGGACCCATGACCCTGGACACATGACCCCGGACCCTTGACACCGGACCAATGCCCACGGACCGATGACCCCGGGCCCATGACCCCGGACCCATGACCCCGGACCCATGACCGCGGACCCATGACACCCGACCCATGACCCCCGACCCATGACCCCCTACCCATGACCCCCGACCCATAACCCCGGACCCATGACCACGGACCCATGACCCCAGACACAAGACGCCGGACCCATGACCACGGACCCATGACCCCGGACCCATGACGCCGGACCCATGACCCCGGACCCATGACCCCGGACACATGACCCCGGACCCATGACCCCGGACCCATGACTCCGGACCCATGGCCACGGAAACGTGACCCCACACCCATGACCCCGGACCGATGACCCCGGACCCATGACACCGGACCCATGACCCCGGACCAATGACCACGGACCCATGACCCCGGACCCATGACCCCGGACCCATGACCCCGGACCCATGACCCCGGACCCATGACCCCGGACCCATGACCCCGGACCGATGACCCCGGACCAATGACCACGGACCCATGACGCCGGACCCATGACCCCGGACCCATGAACCCGGACCCATGACCCCGGACCCATGACACCCGACCCATGACCCCCGACCCATGACCCCCTACCCATGACCCCCGACCCATAACCCCGGACCCATGACCACGGACCCATGACCCCAGACACAAGACGCCGGACCCATGACCACGGACCCATGACCCCGGACCCATGACGCCGGACCCATGACCCCGGACCCATGACCCCGGACACATGACCCCGGACCCATGACCCCGGAACCACGACGCGGGACCCATGACCACGGACCCATGACCCCGGACCCATGAATCCGGACACATGACCACAGGCCCATGACTCCGGAACAAAGAACGCAGACCCATGACCCCAGACCCATGACCCCGGACCAATGACCACGGACCCATGACCCCGGACCCATGACCCCGGACCCATGACCCCGGACCCATGACCCCGGACCCATGACCCCGGACCCATGACCCCGGACCGATGACCCCGGACCCATGACACCGGACCCATGACCCCGGGCCCATTACCCCGGACCCATGACCCTGGACCCATGACACCGGACACATGACCCCGGACCCATGAACCCCGACCCATGACGCCGGACCCATGACCCCGGACCCATGAACCCGGACCCATGACCCCGGACCCATGACCCCGGACCCATGACCACGAACCCATGAAACCGGACACATGACCCCAGACGCATGACACCGGACCCATGACCTCGGACCCAAGACCCCGGACTCATGACCCCGGACCCATGAACCCGGACCCATGACCCCGGACCCATGACCACGAACCCATGAATCCGGACACATGACCCCAGACCCATGACTCCGGAACAAAGAACGCGGACCCATTACCCCAGACCCATGACCCCGGACCCATGACACCGGACCCATAACCCTGGACACATGACCCCGGACACTTGACAACGGACCAATGACCACGGACCCATGACCCCGGGCCCAATACCACGGACCCATGACCCAGGACCCATGACACCGGACACATGACGCCGGACCCATGACCCCGGACCCATGACACCGGACCCATGACCCCGGACCCATGACCGCGGACCCATGACCCCCGACCCATGACCCCCGACCCATGACCCCCGACCCATGACCCCGGACTCATGACCCCGGACACGTGACCCCACACCCATGACCCCGGATCCATAACCCCGGACCCATGACCACGGACCCATGACCCCAGACACAAGACGCCGGACCCATGACCACGGACCCATGACCCCGGACCCATGACGCCGGACCCATGACCCCGGACCCATGACCCCGGACCCATGACACCGGACCCATGACACCGGACCCATGACCCCGGACCCATGACCACGAACCCATGAATCCGGACACATGACCCCAGATCCATGACTCCGGAACAAAGAACGCGGACCCATTATCCCAGACCCATGACCCCGGACCCATGACACCGGACCCATGACCCTGGACACATGACCCCGGACCCTTGACACCGGACCAATGACCACGGACCGATGACCCCGGGCCCATGACCCCGGACCCATGACACCGGACCCATGACCCCGGACCCATGACCGCGGACCCATGACACCCGACCCATGACCCCCGACCCATGACCCCCTACCCATGACCCCCGACCCATAACCCCGGACCCATGACCACGGACCCATGACCCCAGACACAAGACGCCGGACCCATGACCACGGACCCATGACCCCGGACCCATGACGCCGGACCCATGACCCCGGACCCATGACCCCGGACACATGACCCCGGACCCATGACCCCGGACCCATGACTCCGGACCCATGGCCACGGAAACGTGACCCCACGCCCATGACCCCGGAACAATGAACGCGGACACGTGACCCCACACCCATGACCCCGGAACAATGAACGCGGACCCATGATCCCGGACCCACGACGCGGGACCCATGACCACGGACCCATGACCCCGGACCCATGAATCCGGACACATGAACCCAGACCCATGACTCCGGAACAAAGAACGCGGACCCATTACCCCAGACCCATGACCCCGGACCCATGACACCGGACCCATGACCCTGGACCCATGACCCCGGACCCTTGGCACCGGACCAATGACCACGGACCCATGACCCCGGACCCATAACCCCGGACCCATGACCCCGGACCCATGACCCCGGACCCATGACCACGGACCCATGACCCCGGACCCATGACCTCGGACCCATGACACCGGGCTCATGACCCCGGACACGTGACCCCACACCCATGACCCCGGAACAATGATCGCGGACCCATGACCCCGGACCCATGACGCCGGACCCATGACACCGGTCCCATTACACCGGACCCATGACCCCGGACACATGACCCCGGACCCATGACCCCGGACCCATGACGCCGGACCCATGACTCCGGACCCATGACCCCGGTACCATGACCCCGGACCCATGACCCCGGACCCATGACCCCGGACCCATGTCACCGCACCCATGACACCGGACCCATGACCCCGGACGCATGACCCCGGACCCATGACCCCGGACCCATGACTCCGGACCCATGACCCCGGACCCATGACCCCGGACCCATGACCCCGGAAACGTGACCCCACACCCATGACCCCGGAACAATGAACGCGGACCCATGACCCCGGACCCATGACGCCGGACCCATGACACCGGTCCCATAACCCCGGACCCATGACCCCGGACACATGACCCCGGACCCATGACCCCGGACCCATGACGCCGGACCCATGACCCCGGACCCATTACACCGGACCCATGACCACGGACCCATAACCGCGGACCCAGGACCCCGGACCCATGACCCCGGACCCATGACTCCGGACCCATGGCCACGGAAACATGACCCCACACCCATGACCCCGGAACAATGAACGCGGACACGTGACCCCACACCCATGACCCCGGAACAATGAACGCGGACCCATGATCCCGGACCCACGACGCGGGACCCATGACCATGGACCCATGACCCCGGACCCATGAATCCGGACACATGAACCCAGACCCATGACTCCGGAACAAAGAACGCGGACCCATTACCCCAGACCCATGACCCCGGACCCATGACACCGGACCCATGACCCTGGACACATGACCCCGGACCCTTGACACCGGACCAATGACCACGGACCCATGACCCCGGACCCATGACCTCGGACCCATGACCCCGGGCTCATGACCCCGGACACGTGAACCCACACCCATGACCCCGGAACAATGATCGCGGACCCATGACCCCGGACCCATGCCGCCGGACCCATGACACCGGTCCCATAACCACGGACCCATGACCCCGGACACATGACCCCGGACCCATGACCCCGGACCCATGACGCCGGACCCATGACTCCGGACCCATGACCCCGGTACCATGACCCCGGACCCATGACCCCGGACCCATGACCCCGGACCCATGTCACCGCACCCATGACACCGGACCCATGACCCCGGACGCATGACCCCGGACCCATGACCCCGGACCCATGACTCCGGACCCATGACCCCGGACCCATGACCCCGGAAACGTAACCCCACACCCATGACCCCGGAACAATGAACGCGGACCCATGACCCCGGACCCATGACGCCGGACCCATGACACCGGTCCCATAACCCCGGACCCATGACCCCGGACACATGACCCCGGACCCATGACCCCGGACCCATGACGCCGGACCCATGACTCCGGACCCATGACCCCGGACCCATGACCCCGGACCCATGTCACCGCACCCATGACACCGGACCCATGACCCCGGACGCATGACACCGGACCCATGACTCCGGAACAAAGAACGCAGACCCATGACCCCAGACCCATGACCCCGGACCAATGACCACGGACCCATGACCCCGGACCCATGACCACGGACCCATGACACCGGACCGATGACCCCGGACCCATGACCCCGGACCCATGTCACCGCACCCATGACACCGGACCCATGACCCCGGACGCATGACCCCGGACCCATGACCCCGGACCCATGACTCCGGACCCATGACCCCGGTACCATGACCCCGGACCCATGACCCCGGACCCATGTCACCGCACCCATGACACCGGACCCATGACCCCGGACGCATGACCCCGGACCCATGACCCCGGACCCATGACTCCGGACCCATGACCCCGGAAACGTGACCCCACACCCATGACCCCGGAACAATGAACGCGGACCCATGACCCCGGACCCATGACGCCGGACCCATGACCCCGGACCCATGACTCCGGACCCATGACCCCGGAAACGTGACCCCACACCCATGACCCCGGAACAATGATCGCGGACCCATGACCCCGGACCCATGACGCCGGACCCATGACACCGGTCCCATAACCCCGGACCCATGACACCGGACACATGACCCCGGACCCATGACCCCGGACCCATGACGCCGGACCCATGACTCCGGACCCATGACCCCGGACCCATGACCCCGGACCCATGACCCCGGACCCATGTCACCGGACCCATGACACCGGACCCATGACCCCGGACGCATGACCCCGGACCCATGACCCCGGACCCATGACTCCGGACCCATGACCCCGGACCCATGACCCCGGACCCATGTCACCGGACCCATGACACCGGACCCATGACCCCGGACGCATGACCCCGGACCCATGACCCCGGACCCATGACTCCGGACCCATGACCCCGGACCCATGACCCCGGACCAATGACCACGGACCCATGACACCGGGCCCCCGACCCCGGACCCATGACCCCGGACCGATGACCCCGGACCCATGACCGCGGACCCATGACCCCGGGTCAATTACCCCGGACCCATGACCCAGGACCCATGACACCGGACACATGACCCCGGACCCATGACGCCGGACACATGACGCCGGACCCATGACCCCGGACCCATGACACCGGACCCATGGCCCCGGACCCATGACCGCGGACCCATGACCCCCGATCCATTACCCCCGACCCATGACCCCCGAACCATGACCCCGGACCCATGACCCCAGACACAAGACGCCGTACCCATGACCACGGACCCATGACGCCGGACCCATGACCCCGGACCCATGACCCCGGACCCATGACACCGGACCCAGGACCCCGGAACCATGACCACGAACCCATGAATCCGGACACATGACCCCAGACCCATGACTCCGGAACAAAGAACGCGGACCCATTACCCCAGACCCATGACCCCGGACCCATGACACCGGACCCATGACCCTGGACACATGACCCGGACCCATGACCCCGGACCAATGACCACGGACCCATGACCCCGGGCCCCCGACCCCGGACCCATGACCCCGGACCGATGACCCCGGACCCATGACCGCGGACCCATGACCCCGGGTCAATTACCCCGGACCCATGACCCAGGACCCATGACACCGGACACATGACCACGGACCCATGACCCCGGACCCATGACGCCGGACCCATGACACCGGTCCCATAACCCCGGACCCATGACACCGGACACATGACCCCGGACCCATGACGCCGGACCCATGACACCGGTCCCATAACCCCGGACCCATGACCCCGGACACATGACCCCGGACCCATGACCACGGACCCATGACGCCGGACCCATGACCCCGGACCCATTACACCGGACCCATGACCACGGACACATAACCGCGGACCCAGGACCCCCGACCCATGACCCCGGACCCATGACTCCGGACCCATGGCCACGGAAACGTGACCCCACACCCATGACCCCGGAACAATGAACGCGGACACGTGACCCCACACCCATGACCCCGGAACAATGAACGCGGACCCATGATCCCGGACCCACGACGCGGGACCGATGACCACGGACCCATGACCCCGGACCCATGAATCCGGACACATGAACCCAGACCCATGACTCCGGAACAAAGAACGCGGACCCATTACCCCAGACCCATGACCCCGGACCCATGACACCGGACCCATGACCCTGGACACATGACCCCGGACCCTTGACACCGGACCAATGACCACGGACCCATGACCCCGGACCCATGAATCCGGACACATGAACCCAGACCCATGACTCTGGAACAAAGAACGCGGACCCATTACCCCAGACCCATGACCCCGGACCCATGACACCAGACCCATGACCCTGGACACATGACGCCGGACCCTTGACACCGGACCAATGACCACGGACCCATGACCCCGGACCCATGACCTCGGACCCACGAGGCGGGACCCATGACAACGGATCCATGAACCCAGAGCGATGACCCCGGACCCATGAATGCGGACACATGACCCCAGGCCCATGACTCCGGAACAAAGAACGCAGACCCATGACCCCAGACCCATGACCCCGGACCAATGACCACGGACCCATGACCCCGGACCCATGACCCCGGACCCATGACCCCGGACCCATGACCCCGGACCCATGACCCCGGACCGATGACCCCGGACCCATGACACCGGACCCATGACCCCGGGCCCATTACCCCGGACCCATGACCCTGGACCCATGACACCGGACCCATGACCCTGGACACATGACCCGGACACTTGACACCGGACCAATGACCACGGACCCATGACCCCGGGCCCATTACCCCGGACCCATGACCCAGGACCCATGACACAGGACACATGACGCCGGACCCATGACCCCGGACCCATGACCCCGGACCCATGACACCGGACCCATGACCCCGGACCCATGACCGCGGACCCATGACCCCCGACCCATGACCCCCGACCCATGACCCCGGACTCATGACCCCGCACACGTGACCCCACACCCATGACCCCGGACCCATAACCCCGGACCCATGACCACGGACACATGACCCCAGACACAAGACGCCGGACCCATGACCACGGACCCATGACCCCGGACCCATGACGCCGGACCCATGACACCGGACCCATGACCCCGGACCCATGACCGCGGACCCATGACCCCGGACCCATGACCCCGGACCCATGACGCCGGACCCATGACTCCGGACCCATGGCCACGGAAACGTGACCCCACACCCATGACCCCGGAACAATGAACGCGGACACGTGACCCCACACCCATGACCCGGGAACAATGAACGCGGACCCATGATACCGGACCCACGACGCGGGACCCATGACCCCGGACCCATGAATCCGGACACATGACCCCAGACCCATGACTCCGGAACAAAGAACGCGGCCCCATTACCCCAGACCCATGACCCAGGACCCATGACACCGGACCCTTGACACCGGACCAATGACCACGGACCCATGACCACGGACCCATCACCCCGGACCCATGACCCCGGACCCATGACCCCGGACCCATGACCTCGGACCCATGACCCCGGACTCATGACCCCGGACACGGAACCCCACACCCATGACCCCGGAAGAATGATCGCGGACTCATGACCCCGGACCCATGACGCCGGACCCATGACACCGGTCCCATAACCCCGGACCCATGACCCCGGACACATGACCCCGGACACATGGCCCCGGCCCCATGACCCCGGACCCATGACGCCAGACCCATGACTCCGGACCCATGACCCCGGTACCATGACCCCGGACCCATGACCCCGGACCCATGTCACCGCACCCATGACACCGGACCCATGACCCCGGACGCATGACCCCGGACCCATGACCCCGGACCCATGACTCCGGACCCATGACCCCGGAAACGTGACCCCACACCCATGACCCCGGAACAATGAACGCGGACCCATGACCCCGGACCCATGACGCCGGACCCATGACACCGGTCCCATAACCCCGGACCCATGACCCCGGACACATGACCCCGGACCCATGACCCCGGACCCATGACGCCGGACCCATGACTCCGGACCCATGACTCCGGACCCATGACCCCGGACCCATGACCCCGGACCCATGACCCCGGACCCATGTCACCGCACCCATGACACCGGACCCATGACCCCAGACATATGACACCGGACCCATGACCTCGGACCCAAGACCCCGGACTCATGACCCCGGACCCATGAACCCGGACCCATGACCCCGGACCCATGACCACGAACCCATGAATCCGGACACATGACCCCAGACCCATGACTCCGGAACAAAGAACGCGGACCCATTACCCCAGACCCATGACCCCGGACCCATGACACCGGACCCATGACCCTGGACACATGACCCCGGACCCTTGACAACGGACCAATGACCACGGACCCATGACCCCGGGCCCATTACCACGGACCCATGACCCCGGGCCCATTACCACGGACCCATGACCCAGGACCCATGACACCGGACACATGACGCCGGACCCATGACCCCGGACCCATGACACCGGACCCATGACCCCGGACCCATGACCGCGGACCCATGACCCCCGACCCATGACCCCCGACCCATGACCCCCGACCCATGACCCCGGACTCATGACCCCGGACACGTGACCCCACACCCATGACCCCGGACCCATAACCCCGGACCCATGACCACGGACCCATGACCCCAGACACAAGACGCCGGACCCATGACCACGGACCCATGACCCCGGACCCATGACGCCGGACCCATGACCCCGGACCCATGACCCCGGACCCATGACACCGGACCCATTACCCCGGACCCATGACCCAGGACCCATGACACCGGACACATGACGCCGGACCCATGACCCCGGACCCATGACCCCGGACCCATGACACCGGACCCATGACCCCGGACCCATGACCGCGGACCCATGACACCCGACCCATGACCCCCGACCCATGACCCCCGACCCATGACCCCCGACCCATAACCCCGGACCCATGACCACGGACCCATGACCCCAGACACAAGACGCCGGACCCATGACCACGGACCCATGACCCCGGACCCATGACGCCCGACCCATGACCCCCGACCCATGACCCCCGACCCATGACCCCCGACCCATAACCCCGGACCCATGACCACGGACCCATGACCCCAGACACAAGACGCCGGACCCATGACCACGGACCCATGACCCCGGACCCATGACGCCGGACCCATGACCCCGGACCCATGACCCCGGACCCATGACCACGGACCCATGACCACGGACCCATCACCCCGGACCCATGACCCCGGACCCATGACCCCGGACCCATGACCTCGGACCCATGACCCCGGACTCATGACCCCGGACACGGAACCCCACACCCATGACCCCGGAAGAATGATCGCGGACCCATGACCCCGGACCCATGACGCCGGACCCATGACACCGGTCCCATAACCCCGGACCCATGACCCCGGACACATGACCCCGGACACATGGCCCCGGCCCCATGACCCCGGACCCATGACGCCAGACCCATGACTCCGGACCCATGACCCCGGTACCATGACCCCGGACCCATGACCCCGGACCCATGTCACCGCACCCATGACACCGGACCCATGACCCCGGACGCATGACCCAGGACCCATGACACCGGACACATGACGCCGGACCCATGACCCCGGACCCATGACCCCGGACCCATGACACCGGACCCATGACCCCGGACCCATGACCGCGGACCCATGACACCCGACCCATGACCCCCGACCCATGACCCCCGACCCATGACCCCCGACCCATAACCCCGGACCCATGACCACGGACCCATGACCCCAGACACAAGACGCCGGACCCATGACCACGGACCCATGACCCCGGACCCATGACGCCGGACCCATGACCCCGGACCCATGACCCCGGACCCATGACCACGGACCCATGACCACGGACCCATCACCCCGGACCCATGACCCCGGACCCATGACCCCGGACCCATGACCTCGGACCCATGACCCCGGACTCATGACCCCGGACACGGAACCCCACACCCATGACCCCGGAAGAATGATCGCGGACCCATGACCCCGGACCCATGACGCCGGACCCATGACACCGGTCCCATAACCCCGGACCCATGACCCCGGACACATGACCCCGGACACATGGCCCCGGCCCCATGACCCCGGACCCATGACGCCAGACCCATGACTCCGGACCCATGACCCCGGTACCATGACCCCGGACCCATGACCCCGGACCCATGTCACCGCACCCATGACACCGGACCCATGACCCCGGACGCATGACCCCGGACCCATGACCCCGGACCCATGACTCCGGACCCATGACCCCGGAAACGTGACCCCACACCCATGACCCCGGAACAATGAACGCGGACCCATGACCCCGGACCCATGACGCCGGACCCATGACACCGGTCCCATAACCCCGGACCCATGACCCCGGACACATGACCCCGGACCCATGACCCCGGACCCATGACGCCGGACCCATGACTCCGGACCCATGACTCCGGACCCATGACCCCGGACCCATGACCCCGGACCCATGACCCCGGACCCATGTCACCGCACCCATGACACCGGACCCATGACCCCAGACATATGACACCGGACCCATGACCTCGGACCCAAGACCCCGGACTCATGACCCCGGACCCATGAACCCGGACCCATGACCCCGGACCCATGACCACGAACCCATGAATCCGGACACATGACCCCAGACCCATGACTCCGGAACAAAGAACGCGGACCCATTACCCCAGACCCATGACCCCGGACCCATGACACCGGACCCATGACCCTGGACACATGACCCCGGACCCTTGACAACGGACCAATGACCACGGACCCATGACCCCGGGCCCATTACCACGGACCCATGACCCCGGGCCCATTACCACGGACCCATGACCCAGGACCCATGACACCGGACACATGACGCCGGACCCATGACCCCGGACCCATGACACCGGACCCATGACCCCGGACCCATGACCGCGGACCCATGACCCCCGACCCATGACCCCCGACCCATGACCCCCGACCCATGACCCCGGACTCATGACCCCGGACACGTGACCCCACACCCATGACCCCGGACCCATAACCCCGGACCCATGACCACGGACCCATGACCCCAGACACAAGACGCCGGACCCATGACCACGGACCCATGACCCCGGACCCATGACGCCGGACCCATGACCCCGGACCCATGACCCCGGACCCATGACACCGGACCCATTACCCCGGACCCATGACCCAGGACCCATGACACCGGACACATGACGCCGGACCCATGACCCCGGACCCATGACCCCGGACCCATGACACCGGACCCATGACCCCGGACCCATGACCGCGGACCCATGACACCCGACCCATGACCCCCGACCCATGACCCCCGACCCATGACCCCCGACCCATAACCCCGGACCCATGACCACGGACCCATGACCCCAGACACAAGACGCCGGACCCATGACCCCGGACCCATGACTCCGGACCCATGACCCCGGTACCATGACCCCGGACCCATGACCCCGGACCCATGTCACCGCACCCATGACACCGGACCCATGACCCCGGACGCATGACCCCGGACCCATGACCCCGGACCCATGACTCCGGACCCATGACCCCGGAAACGTGACCCCACACCCATGACCCCGGAACAATGAACGCGGACCCATGACCCCGGACCCATGACGCCGGACCCATGACCCCGGACCCATGACTCCGGACCCATGACCCCGGAAACGTGACCCCACACCCATGACCCCGGAACAATGATCGCGGACCCATGACCCCGGACCCATGACGCCGGACCCATGACACCGGTCCCATAACCCCGGACCCATGACACCGGACACATGACCCCGGACCCATGACCCCGGACCCATGACGCCGGACCCATGACTCCGGACCCATGACCCCGGACCCATGACCCCGGACCCATGACCCCGGACCCATGTCACCGGACCCATGACACCGGACCCATGACCCCGGACGCATGACCCCGGACCCATGACCCCGGACCCATGACTCCGGACCCATGACCCCGGACCCATGACCCCGGACCCATGTCACCGGACCCATGACACCGGACCCATGACCCCGGACGCATGACCCCGGACCCATGACCCCGGACCCATGACTCCGGACCCATGACCCCGGACCCATGACCCCGGACCAATGACCACGGACCCATGACACCGGGCCCCCGACCCCGGACCCATGACCCCGGACCGATGACCCCGGACCCATGACCGCGGACCCATGACCCCGGGTCAATTACCCCGGACCCATGACCCAGGACCCATGACACCGGACACATGACCCCGGACCCATGACGCCGGACACATGACGCCGGACCCATGACCCCGGACCCATGACACCGGACCCATGGCCCCGGACCCATGACCGCGGACCCATGACCCCCGATCCATTACCCCCGACCCATGACCCCCGAACCATGACCCCGGACCCATGACCCCAGACACAAGACGCCGTACCCATGACCACGGACCCATGACGCCGGACCCATGACCCCGGACCCATGACCCCGGACCCATGACACCGGACCCAGGACCCCGGAACCATGACCACGAACCCATGAATCCGGACACATGACCCCAGACCCATGACTCCGGAACAAAGAACGCGGACCCATTACCCCAGACCCATGACCCCGGACCCATGACACCGGACCCATGACCCTGGACACATGACCCGGACCCATGACCCCGGACCAATGACCACGGACCCATGACCCCGGGCCCCCGACCCCGGACCCATGACCCCGGACCGATGACCCCGGACCCATGACCGCGGACCCATGACCCCGGGTCAATTACCCCGGACCCATGACCCAGGACCCATGACACCGGACACATGACCCCGGACCCATGACCCCGGACCCATGACGCCGGACCCATGACACCGGTCCCATAACCCCGGACCCATGACACCGGACACATGACCCCGGACCCATGACGCCGGACCCATGACACCGGTCCCATAACCCCGGACCCATGACCCCGGACACATGACCCCGGACCCATGACCACGGACCCATGACGCCGGACCCATGACCCCGGACCCATTACACCGGACCCATGACCACGGACACATAACCGCGGACCCAGGACCCCCGACCCATGACCCCGGACCCATGACTCCGGACCCATGGCCACGGAAACGTGACCCCACACCCATGACCCCGGAACAATGAACGCGGACACGTGACCCCACACCCATGACCCCGGAACAATGAACGCGGACCCATGATCCCGGACCCACGACGCGGGACCGATGACCACGGACCCATGACCCCGGACCCATGAATCCGGACACATGAACCCAGACCCATGACTCCGGAACAAAGAACGCGGACCCATTACCCCAGACCCATGACCCCGGACCCATGACACCGGACCCATGACCCTGGACACATGACCCCGGACCCTTGACACCGGACCAATGACCACGGACCCATGACCCCGGACCCATGAATCCGGACACATGAACCCAGACCCATGACTCTGGAACAAAGAACGCGGACCCATTACCCCAGACCCATGACCCCGGACCCATGACACCAGACCCATGACCCTGGACACATGACGCCGGACCCTTGACACCGGACCAATGACCACGGACCCATGACCCCGGACCCATGACCTCGGACCCACGAGGCGGGACCCATGACAACGGATCCATGAACCCAGAGCGATGACCCCGGACCCATGAATGCGGACACATGACCCCAGGCCCATGACTCCGGAACAAAGAACGCAGACCCATGACCCCAGACCCATGACCCCGGACCAATGACCACGGACCCATGACCCCGGACCCATGACCCCGGACCCATGACCCCGGACCCATGACCCCGGACCCATGACCCCGGACCGATGACCCCGGACCCATGACACCGGACCCATGACCCCGGGCCCATTACCCCGGACCCATGACCCTGGACCCATGACACCGGACCCATGACCCTGGACACATGACCCGGACACTTGACACCGGACCAATGACCACGGACCCATGACCCCGGGCCCATTACCCCGGACCCATGACCCAGGACCCATGACACAGGACACATGACGCCGGACCCATGACCCCGGACCCATGACCCCGGACCCATGACACCGGACCCATGACCCCGGACCCATGACCGCGGACCCATGACCCCCGACCCATGACCCCCGACCCATGACCCCGGACTCATGACCCCGCACACGTGACCCCACACCCATGACCCCGGACCCATAACCCCGGACCCATGACCACGGACACATGACCCCAGACACAAGACGCCGGACCCATGACCACGGACCCATGAACCCGGACCCATGACGCCGGACCCATGACACCGGACCCATGACCCCGGACCCATGACCGCGGACCCATGACCCCGGACCCATGACCCCGGACCCATGACGCCGGACCCATGACTCCGGACCCATGGCCACGGAAACGTGACCCCACACCCATGACCCCGGAACAATGAACGCGGACACGTGACCCCACACCCATGACCCGGGAACAATGAACGCGGACCCATGATACCGGACCCACGACGCGGGACCCATGACCCCGGACCCATGAATCCGGACACATGACCCCAGACCCATGACTCCGGAACAAAGAACGCGGCCCCATTACCCCAGACCCATGACCCAGGACCCATGACACCGGACCCTTGACACCGGACCAATGACCACGGACCCATGACCACGGACCCATCACCCCGGACCCATGACCCCGGACCCATGACCCCGGACCCATGACCTCGGACCCATGACCCCGGACTCATGACCCCGGACACGGAACCCCACACCCATGACCCCGGAAGAATGATCGCGGACCCATGACCCCGGACCCATGACGCCGGACCCATGACACCGGTCCCATAACCCCGGACCCATGACCCCGGACACATGACCCCGGACACATGGCCCCGGCCCCATGACCCCGGACCCATGACGCCAGACCCATGACTCCGGACCCATGACCCCGGTACCATGACCCCGGACCCATGACCCCGGACCCATGTCACCGCACCCATGACACCGGACCCATGACCCCGGACGCATGACCCCGGACCCATGACCCCGGACCCATGACTCCGGACCCATGACCCCGGAAACGTGACCCCACACCCATGACCCCGGAACAATGAACGCGGACCCATGACCCCGGACCCATGACGCCGGACCCATGACACCGGTCCCATAACCCCGGACCCATGACCCCGGACACATGACCCCGGACCCATGACCCCGGACCCATGACGCCGGACCCATGACTCCGGACCCATGACTCCGGACCCATGACCCCGGACCCATGACCCCGGACCCATGACCCCGGACCCATGTCACCGCACCCATGACACCGGACCCATGACCCCAGACATATGACACCGGACCCATGACCTCGGACCCAAGACCCCGGACTCATGACCCCGGACCCATGAACCCGGACCCATGACCCCGGACCCATGACCACGAACCCATGAATCCGGACACATGACCCCAGACCCATGACTCCGGAACAAAGAACGCGGACCCATTACCCCAGACCCATGACCCCGGACCCATGACACCGGACCCATGACCCTGGACACATGACCCCGGACCCTTGACAACGGACCAATGACCACGGACCCATGACCCCGGGCCCATTACCACGGACCCATGACCCCGGGCCCATTACCACGGACCCATGACCCAGGACCCATGACACCGGACACATGACGCCGGACCCATGACCCCGGACCCATGACACCGGACCCATGACCCCGGACCCATGACCGCGGACCCATGACCCCCGACACATGACCCCCGACCCATGACCCCCGACCCATGACCCCGGACTCATGACCCCGGACACGTGACCCCACACCCATGACCCCGGACCCATAACCCCGGACCCATGACCACGGACCCATGACCCCAGACACAAGACGCCGGACCCATGACCACGGACCCATGACCCCGGACCCATGACGCCGGACCCATGACCCCGGACCCATGACCCCGGACCCATGACACCGGACCCATTACCCCGGACCCATGACCCAGGACCCATGACACCGGACACATGACGCCGGACCCATGACCCCGGACCCATGACCCCGGACCCATGACACCGGACCCATGACCCCGGACCCATGACCGCGGACCCATGACACCCGACCCATGACCCCCGACCCATGACCCCCGACCCATGACCCCCGACCCATAACCCCGGACCCATGACCACGGACCCATGACCCCAGACACAAGACGCCGGACCCATGACCACGGACCCATGACCCCGGACCCATGACGCCCGACCCATGACCCCCGACCCATGACCCCCGACCCATGACCCCCGACCCATAACCCCGGACCCATGACCACGGACCCATGACCCCAGACACAAGACGCCGGACCCATGACCACGGACCCATGACCCCGGACCCATGACGCCGGACCCATGACCCCGGACCCATGACCCCGGACCCATGACCACGGACCCATGACCACGGACCCATCACCCCGGACCCATGACCCCGGACCCATGACCCCGGACCCATGACCTCGGACCCATGACCCCGGACTCATGACCCCGGACACGGAACCCCACACCCATGACCCCGGAAGAATGATCGCGGACCCATGACCCCGGACCCATGACGCCGGACCCATGACACCGGTCCCATAACCCCGGACCCATGACCCCGGACACATGACCCCGGACACATGGCCCCGGCCCCATGACCCCGGACCCATGACGCCAGACCCATGACTCCGGACCCATGACCCCGGTACCATGACCCCGGACCCATGACCCCGGACCCATGTCACCGCACCCATGACACCGGACCCATGACCCCGGACGCATGACCCAGGACCCATGACACCGGACACATGACGCCGGACCCATGACCCCGGACCCATGACCCCGGACCCATGACACCGGACCCATGACCCCGGACCCATGACCGCGGACCCATGACACCCGACCCATGACCCCCGACCCATGACCCCCGACCCATGACCCCCGACCCATAACCCCGGACCCATGACCACGGACCCATGACCCCAGACACAAGACGCCGGACCCATGACCACGGACCCATGACCCCGGACCCATGACGCCGGACCCATGACCCCGGACCCATGACCCCGGACCCATGACCACGGACCCATGACCACGGACCCATCACCCCGGACCCATGACCCCGGACCCATGACCCCGGACCCATGACCTCGGACCCATGACCCCGGACTCATGACCCCGGACACGGAACCCCACACCCATGACCCCGGAAGAATGATCGCGGACCCATGACCCCGGACCCATGACGCCGGACCCATGACACCGGTCCCATAACCCCGGACCCATGACCCCGGACACATGACCCCGGACACATGGCCCCGGCCCCATGACCCCGGACCCATGACGCCAGACCCATGACTCCGGACCCATGACCCCGGTACCATGACCCCGGACCCATGACCCCGGACCCATGTCACCGCACCCATGACACCGGACCCATGACCCCGGACGCATGACCCCGGACCCATGACCCCGGACCCATGACTCCGGACCCATGACCCCGGAAACGTGACCCCACACCCATGACCCCGGAACAATGAACGCGGACCCATGACCCCGGACCCATGACGCCGGACCCATGACACCGGTCCCATAACCCCGGACCCATGACCCCGGACACATGACCCCGGACCCATGACCCCGGACCCATGACGCCGGACCCATGACTCCGGACCCATGACTCCGGACCCATGACCCCGGACCCATGACCCCGGACCCATGACCCCGGACCCATGTCACCGCACCCATGACACCGGACCCATGACCCCAGACATATGACACCGGACCCATGACCTCGGACCCAAGACCCCGGACTCATGACCCCGGACCCATGAACCCGGACCCATGACCCCGGACCCATGACCACGAACCCATGAATCCGGACACATGACCCCAGACCCATGACTCCGGAACAAAGAACGCGGACCCATTACCCCAGACCCCTGACCCCGGACCCATGACACCGGACCCATGACCCTGGACACATGACCCCGGACCCTTGACAACGGACCAATGACCACGGACCCATGACCCCGGGCCCATTACCACGGACCCATGACCCCGGGCCCATTACCACGGACCCATGACCCAGGACCCATGACACCGGACACATGACGCCGGACCCATGACCCCGGACCCATGACACCGGACCCATGACCCCGGACCCATGACCGCGGACCCATGACCCCCGACCCATGACCCCCGACCCATGACCCCCGACCCATGACCCCGGACTCATGACCCCGGACACGTGACCCCACACCCATGACCCCGGACCCATAACCCCGGACCCATGACCACGGACCCATGACCCCAGACACAAGACGCCGGACCCATGACCACGGACCCATGACCCCGGACCCATGACGCCGGACCCATGACCCCGGACCCATGACCCCGGACCCATGACACCGGACCCATTACCCCGGACCCATGACCCAGGACCCATGACACCGGACACATGACGCCGGACCCATGACCCCGGACCCATGACCCCGGACCCATGACACCGGACCCATGACCCCGGACCCATGACCGCGGACCCATGACACCCGACCCATGACCCCCGACCCATGACCCCCGACCCATGACCCCCGACCCATAACCCCGGACCCATGACCACGGACCCATGACCCCAGACACAAGACGCCGGACCCATGACCACGGACCCATGACCCCGGACCCATGACGCCGGACCCATGACCCCGGACCCATGACCCCGGACCCATTACACCGGACCCATGACCACGGACCCATAACCGCGGACCCAGGACCCCGGACCCATGACCCCGGACCCATGACTCCGGACCCATGGCCACGGAAACGTGACCCCACACCCATGACCCCGGAACAATGAACGCGGACACGTGACCCCACACCCATGACCCCGGAACAATGAACGCGGACCCATGATCCCGGACCCACGACGCGGGACCCATGACCACGGACCCATGACACCGGACCCATGAATCCGGACACATGAACCCAGACCCATGACTCCGGAACAAAGAACGCGGACCCATTACCCCAGACCCATGACCCCGGACCCATGACACCGGACCCATAACCCTGGACACATGACCCCGGACACTTGACAACGGACCAATGACCACGGACCCATGACCCCGGGCCCAATACCACGGACCCATGACCCAGGACCCATGACACCGGACACATGACGCCGGACCCATGACCCCGGACCCATGACACCGGACCCATGACCCCGGACCCATGACCGCGGACCCATGACCCCCGACCCATGACCCCCGACCCATGACCCCCGACCCATGACCCCGGACTCATGACCCCGGACACGTGACCCCACACCCATGACCCCGGATCCATAACCCCGGACCCATGACCACGGACCCATGACCCCAGACACAAGACGCCGGACCCATGACCACGGACCCATGACCCCGGACCCATGACGCCGGACCCATGACTCCGGACCCATGACCCCGGACCCATGACACCGGACCCATGACACCGGACCCATGACCCCGGACCCATGACCACGAACCCATGAATCCGGACACATGACCCCAGATCCATGACTCCGGAACAAAGAACGCGGACCCATTATCCCAGACCCATGACCCCGGACCCATGACACCGGACCCATGACCCTGGACACATGACCCCGGACCCTTGACACCGGACCAATGACCACGGACCGATGACCCCGGGCCCATGACCCCGGACCCATGACACCGGACCCATGACCACGGACCCATGACCGCGGACCCATGACACCCGACCCATGACCCCCGACCCATGACCCCCTACCCATGACCCCCGACCCATAACCCCGGACCCATGACCACGGACCCATGACCCCAGACACAAGACGCCGGACCCATGACCACGGACCCATGACCCCGGACCCATGACGCCGGACCCATGACCCCGGACCCATGACCCCGGACACATGACCCCGGACCCATGACCCCGGACCCATGACTCCGGACCCATGGCCACGGAAACGTGACCCCACACCCATGACCCCGGAACAATGAACGCGGACACGTGACCCCACACCCATGACCCCGGAACAATGAACGCGGACCCATGATCCCGGACCCACGACGCGGGACCCATGACCACGGACCCATGACCCCGGACCCATGAATCCGGACACATGAACCCAGACCCATGACTCCGGAACAAAGAACGCGGACCCATTACCCCAGACCCATGACCCCGGACCCATGACACCGGACCCATGACCCTGGACCCATGACCCCGGACCCTTGGCACCGGACCAATGACCACGGACCCATGACCCCGGACCCATAACCCCGGACCCATGACCCCGGACCCATGACCCCGGACCCATGACCCCGGACCCATGACCCCGGACCCATGACCTCGGACCCATGACACCGGGCTCATGACCCCGGACACGTGACCCCACACCCATGACCCCGGAACAATGATCGCGGACCCATGACCCCGGACCCATGACGCCGGACCCATGACACCGGTCCGATAACCCCGGACCCATGACCCCGGACACATGACCCCGGACCCATGACCCCGGACCCATGACGCCGGACCCATGACTCCGGACCCATGACCCCGGTACCATGACCCCGGACCCATGACCCCGGACCCATGACCCCGGACCCATGTCACCGCACCCATGACACCGGACCCATGACCCCGGACGCATGACCCCGGACCCATGACCCCGGACCCATGACTCCGGACCCATGACCCCGGACCCATGACCCCGGACCCATGACCCCGGAAACGTGACCCCACACCCATGACCCCGGAACAATGAACGCGGACCCATGACCCCGGACCCATGACGCCGGACCCATGACACCGGTCCCATAACCCCGGACCCATGACCCCGGACACATGACCCCGGACCCATGACCCCGGACCCATGACCCCGGACCCATGACGCCAGACCCATGACCCCGGACCCATGAATCCGGACACATGAACCCAGACCCATGACTCCGGAACAAAGAACGCGGACCCATTACCCCAGACCCATGACCCCGGACCCATGACACCGGACCCATGACCCTGGACACATGACCCCGGACCCTTGACACCGGACCAATGACCACGGACCCATGACCCCGGACCCATGACCTCGGACCCATGACCCCGGGCTCATGACCCCGGACACGTGAACCCACACCCATGACCCCGGAACAATGATCGCGGACCCATGACCCCGGACCCATGACGCCGGACCCATGACACCGGTCCCATAACCCCGGACCCATGACCCCGGACACATGACCCCGGACCCATGACCCCGGACCCATGACGCCGGACCCATGACTCCGGACCCATGACCCCGGTACCATGACCCCGGACCCATGACCCCGGACCCATGACCCCGGACCCATGACCCCGGACCCATGTCACCGCACCCATGACACCGGACCCATGACCCCGGACGCATGACCCCGGACCCATGACCCCGGACCCATGACTCCGGACCCATGACCCCGGACCCATGACCCCGGACCCATGACCCCGGAAACGTAACCCCACACCCATGACCCCGGAACAATGAACGCGGACCCATGACCCCGGACCCATGACGCCGGACCCATGACACCGGTCCCATAACCCCGGACCCATGACCCCGGACACATGACCCCGGACCCATGACCCCGGACCCATGACGCCGGACCCATGACTCCGGACCCATGACCCCGGACCCATGACCCCGGACCCATGTCACCGCACCCATGACACCGGACCCATGACCCCGGACGCATGACACCGGACCCATGACTCCGGAACAAAGAACGCAGACCCATGACCCCAGACCCATGACCCCGGACCAATGACCACGGACCCATGACCCCGGACCCATGACCCCGGACCCATGACCCCGGACCCATGACCCCGGACCCATGACACCGGACCGATGACCCCGGACCCATGTCACCGCACCCATGACACCGGACCCATGACCCCGGACGCATGACCCCGGACCCATGACCCCGGACCCATGACTCCGGACCCATGACCCCGGTACCATGACCCCGGACCCATGACCCCGGACCCATGTCACCGCACCCATGACACCGGACCCATGACCCCGGACGCATGACCCCGGACCCATGACCCCGGACCCATGACTCCGGACCCATGACCCCGGAAACGTGACCCCACACCCATGACCCCGGAACAATGAACGCGGACCCATGACCCCGGACCCATGACGCCGGACCCATGACCCCGGACCCATGTCACCGCACCCATGACACCGGACCCATGACCCCGGACGCATGACCCCGGACCCATGACCCCGGACCCATGACTCCGGACCCATGACCCCGGTACCATGACCCCGGACCCATGACCCCGGACCCATGTCACCGCACCCATGACACCGGACCCATGACCCCGGACGCATGACCCCGGACCCATGACCCCGGACCCATGACTCCGGACCAATGACCCCGGAAACGTGACCCCACACCCATGACCCCGGAACAATGAACGCGGACCCATGACCCCGGACCCATGACGCCGGACCCATGACCCCGGACCCATGACTCCGGACCCATAACCCCGGACCCATGACCCCGGACACATGACCCCGGACCCATGACCCCGGACCCATGACGCCGGACCCATGACTCCGGACCCATGACTCCGGACCCATGACCCCGGTACCATGACCCCGGACCCATGACCCCGGACCCATGACCCCGGACCCATGTCACCGCACCCATGACACCGGACCCATGACCCCGGACGCATGACCCCGGACCCATGACCCCGGACCCATGACTCCGGACCCATGACCCCGGAAACGTGACCCCACACCCATGACCCCGGAACAATGATCGCGGACCCATGACCCCGGACCCATGACGCCGGACCCATGACACCGGTCCCATAACCCCGGACCCATGACACCGGACACATGACCCCGGACCCATGACCCCGGACACATGACGCCGGACCCATGACTCCGGACCCATGACCCCGGACCCATGACCCCGGACCCATGACCCCGGACCCATGACCCCGGACCCATGTCACCGGACCCATGACACCGGACCCATGACCCCGGACCCATGACCCCGGACCCATGACTCCGGACCCATGACCCCGGACCCATGACCCCGGACCCATGTCACCGGACCCATGACACCGGACCCATGACCCCGGACGCATGACCCCGGACCCATGACCCCGGACCCATGACTCCGGACCCATGACCCCGGACCCATGACCCCGGCCCAATGACCACGGACCCATGACACCGGGCCCCCGACCCCGGACCCATGACCCCGGACCGATGACCCCGGACCCATGACCGCGGACCCATGACCCCGGGTCAATTACCCCGGACCCATGACCCAGGACCCATGACACCGGACACATGACCCCGGACCCATGACGCCGGACACATGACGCCGGACCCATGACCCCGGACCCATGACCCCGGACCCATGACACCGGACCCATGGCCCCGGACCCATGACCGCGGACCCATGACCCCCGATCCATTACCCCCGACCCATGACCCCCGAACCATGACCCCGGACCCATGACCCCAGACACAAGACGCCGGACCCATGACCACGGACCCATGACGCCGGACCCATGACCCCGGACCCATGACCCCGGACCCATGACACCGGACCCAGGACCCCGGAACCATGACCACGAACCCATGAATCCGGACACATGACCCCAGACCCATGACTCCGGAACAAAGAACGCGGACCCATGACCCCGGACCCATGACCCTGGACACATGACCCGGACCCATGACCCCGGACCAATGACCACGGACCCATGACCCCGGGCCCCCGACCCCGGACCCATGACCCCGGACCGATGACCCCGGACCCATGACCGCGGACCCATGACCCCGGGTCAATTACCCCGGACCCATGACCCAGGACCCATGACACCGGACACATGACCCCGGACCCATGACCCCGGACCCATGACGCCGGACCCATGACACCGGTCCCATAACCCCGGACCCATGACACCGGACACATGACCCCGGACCCATGACGCCGGACCCATGACACCGGTCCCATAACCCCGGACCCATGACCCCGGACACATGACCCCGGACCCATGACCCCGGACCCATGACGCCGGACCCATGACCCCGGACCCATTACACCGGACCCATGACCACGGACACATAACCGCGGACCCAGGACCCCCGACCCATGACCCCGGACCCATGACTCCGGACCCATGGCCACGGAAACGTGACCCCACACCCATGACCCCGGAACAATGAACGCGGACACGTGACCCCACACCCATGACCCCGGAACAATGAACGCGGACCCATGATCCCGGACCCACGACGCGGGACCGATGACCACGGACCCATGACCCCGGACCCATGAATCCGGACACATGAACCCAGACCCATGACTCCGGAACAAAGAACGCGGACCCATTACCCCAGACCCATGACCCCGGACCCATGACACCGGACCCATGACCCTGGACACATGACCCCGGACCCTTGACACCGGACCAATGACCACGGACCCATGACCCCGGACCCATGAATCCGGACACATGAACCCAGACCCTTGACTCTGGAACAAAGAACGCGGACCCATTACCCCAGACCCATGACCCCGGACCCATGACACCGGACCCATGACCCTGGACACATGACGCCGGACCCTTGACACCGGACCATTGACCACGGACCCATGACCCCGGACCCATGACCTCGGACCCACGAGGCGGGACCCATGACAACGGATCCATGAACCCAGAGCGATGACCCCGGACCCATGAATGCGGACACATGACCCCAGGCCCATGACTCCGGAACAAAGAACGCAGACCCATGACCCCAGACCCATGACCCCGGACCAATGACCACGGACCCATGACCCCGGACCCATGACCCCGGACCCATGACCCCGGACCCATGACCCCGGACCCATGACCCCGGACCCATGACCCCGGACCGATGACCCCGGACCCATGACACCGGACCCATGACCCCGGGCCCATTACCCCGGACCCATGACCCTGGACCCATGACACCGGACCCATGACCCTGGACACATGACCCGGACACTTGACACCGGACCAATGACCACGGACCCATGACCCCGGGCCCATTACCCCGGACCCATGACCCAGGACCCATGACACAGGACACATGACGCCGGACCCATGACCCCGGACCCATGACCCCGGACCCATGACACCGGACCCATGACCCCGGACCCATGACCGCGGACCCATGACCCCCGACCCATGACCCCCGACCCATGACCCCCGACCCATGACCCCGGACTCATGACCCCGCACACGTGACCCCACACCCATGACCCCGGACCCATAACCCCGGACCCATGACCACGGACACATGACCCCAGACACAAGACGCCGGACCCATGACCACGGACCCATGACCCCGGACCCATGACGCCGGACCCATGACCCCGGACCCATGACCCCGGACCCATGACACCGGACCCATGACCCCGGACCCATGACCGCGGACCCATGACCCCGGACCCATGACCCCGGACCCATGACGCCGGACCCATGACTCCGGACCCATGGCCACGGAAACGTGACCCCACACCCATGACCCCGGAACAATGAACGCGGACACGTGACCCCACACTCATGACCCGGGAACAATGAACGCGGACCCATGATACCGGACCCACGACGCGGGACCCATGACCCCGGACCCATGAATCCGGACACATGACCCCAGACCCATGACTCCGGAACAAAGAACGCGGCCCCATTACCCCAGACCCATGACCCAGGACCCATGACACCGGACCCTTGACACCGGACCAATGACCACGGACCCATGACCACGGACCCATCACCCCGGACCCATGACCCCGGACCCATGACCCCGGACCCATGACCTCGGACCCATGACCCCGGACTCATGACCCCGGACACGGAACCCCACACCCATGACCCCGGAAGAATGATCGCGGACCCATGATCCCGGACCCATGACGCCGGACCCATGACACCGGTCCCATAACCCCGGACCCATGACCCCGGACACATGACCCCGGACACATGACCCCGGACCCATGACGCCGGACCCATGACTCCGGACCCATGACTCCGGACCCATGACCCCGGACCCATGACCCCGGACCCATGACCCCGGACCCATGTCACCGCACCCATGACACCGGACCCATGACCCCAGACGCATGACACCGGACCCATGACCTCGGACCCAAGACCCCGGACTCATGACCCCGGACCCATGACCCCGGACCCATGACCCCGGACCCATGACCGCGGACCCATGACCCCGGGCCCATTACCACGGACCCATGACCCCGGGCCCATTACCACGGACCCATGACCCAGGACCCATGACACCGGACACATGACGCCGGACCCATGACCCCGGACCCATGACACCGGACCCATGACCCCGGACCCATGACCGCGGACCCATGACCCCCGACCCATGACCCCCGACCCATGACCCCCGACCCATGACCCCGGACTCATGACCCCGGACACGTGACCCCACACCCATGACCCCGGACCCATAACCCCGGACCCATGACCACGGACCCATGACCCCAGACACAAGACGCCGGACCCATGACCACGGACCCATGACCCCGGACCCATGACGCCGGACCCATGACCCCGGACCCATGACCCCGGACCCATGACCCCGGACCCATGACACCGGACCCATTACCCCGGACCCATGACCCAGGACCCATGACACCGGACACATGACGCCGGACCCATGACCCCGGACCCATGACCCCGGACCCATGACACCGGACCCATGACCCCGGACCCATGACCGCGGACCCATGACACCCGACCCATGACCCCCGACCCATGACCCCCGACCCATGACCCCCGACCCATAACCCCGGACCCATGACCACGGACCCATGACCCCAGACACAAGACGCCGGACCCATGACCACGGACCCATGACCCCGGACCCATGACGCCGGACCCATGACCCCGGACCCATGACCCCGGACCCATTACACCGGACCCATGACCACGGACCCATAACCGCGGACCCAGGACCCCGGACCCATGACCCCGGACCCATGACTCCGGACCCATGGCCACGGAAACGTGACCCCACACCCATGACCCCGGAACAATGAACGCGGACACGTGACCCCACACCCATGACCCCGGAACAATGAACGCGGACCCATGATCCCGGACCCACGACGCGGGACCCATGACCACGGACCCATGACACCGGACCCATGAATCCGGACACATGAACCCAGACCCATGACTCCGGAACAAAGAACGCGGACCCATTACCCCAGACCCATGACCCCGGACCCATGACACCGGACCCATGACCCTGGACACATGACCCCGGACCCTTGACACCGGACCAATGACCACGGACCCATGACCCCGGACCCATAACCCCGGACCCATGACCCCGGACCCATGTCCCCGGACCCATGACACCGGACCCATGACCTCGGACCCATGACCCCGGGCTCATGACCCCGGACACGTGACCCCACACCCATGACCCCGGAACAATGATCGCGGACCCATGACCCCGGACCCATGACGCCGGACCCATGACACCGGTCCCATAACCCCGGACCCATGACCCCGGACACATGACCCCGGACCCATGACCCCGGACCCATGACGCCGGACCCATGACTCCGGACCCATGACCCCGGTACCATGACCCCGGACCCATGACCCCGGACCCATGACCCCGGACCCATGTCACCGCACCCATGACACCGGACCCATGACCCCGGACGCATGACCCCGGACCCATGACCCCGGACCCATGACTCCGGACCCATGACCCCGGACCCATGACCCCGGACACATGACCCCGGAAACGTGACCCCACACCCATGACCCCGGAACAATGAACGCGGACCCATGACCCCGGACCCATGACACCGGTCCCATAACCCCGGACCCATGACCCCGGACACATGACCACGGACCCATGACCCCGGACCCATGACGCCGGACCCATGACTCCGGACCCATGACCCCGGACCCATGACCCCGGACCCATGTCACCGCACCCATGGCACCGGACCCATGACCCCGGACGCATGACACCGGACCCATGACTCCGGAACAAAGAACGCAGACCCATGACCCCAGACCCATGACCCCGGACCAATGACCACGGACCCATGACCCCGGACCCATGACCCCGGACCCATGACACCGGACCGATGACCCCGGACCCATGACCCCGGACCCATGACCCCGGACCCATGTCACCGCACCCATGACACCGGACCCATGACCCCGGACGCATGACCCCGGACCCATGACCCCGGACCCATGACTCCGGACCCATGACCCCGGACCCATGTCACCGCACCCATGACACCGGACCCATGACACCCGGACGCATGACCCCGGACCCATGACACCGGACCCATGACTCCGGACCCATGACCCCGGAAACGTGACCCCACACCCATGACCCCGGAACAATGAACGCGGACCCATGACCCCGGACCCATGACGCCGGACCCATGACGCCGGACCCATGACTCCGGACCCATAACCCCGGACCCATGACCCCGGACACATGACCCCGGACCCATGACCCCGGACCCATGACGCCGGACCCATGACTCCGGACCCATGACTCCGGACCCATGACCCCGGTACCATGACCCCGGACCCATGACCCCGGACCCATGACCACGGACCCATGACCCCGGACCCATGTCACCGCACCCATGACACCGGACCCATGACCCCGGACGCATGACCCCGGACCCATGACCCCGGACCCATGACTCCGGACCCATGACCCCGGAAACGTGACCCCACACCCATGACCCCGGAACAATGATCGCGGACCCATGACCCCGGACCCATGACGCCGGACCCATGACACCGGTCCCATAACCCCGGACCCGTGACACCGGACACATGACCCCGGACCCATGACCCCGGACCCATGACGCCGGACCCATGGCTCCGGACCCATGACCCCGGACCCATGACCCCGGACCCATGACCCCGGACCTATGTCACCGGACCCATGACACCGGAACCATGACCCCGGACGCATGACCACGGACCCATGACCCCGGACCCATGACTCCGGACCCATGACCCCGGACCCATGACCCCGGACCCATGTCACCGGACCCATGACACCGGACCCATGACCCCGGACGCATGACCCCGGACCCATGACTCCGGACCCATGACCCCGGACCCATGACCCCGGACCAATGACCACGGACCCATGACCCCGGGCCCCCGACCCCGGACCCATGACCCCGGACCGATGACCCCGGACCCATGACCGCGGACCCATGACCCCGGGTCAATTACCCCGGACCCATGACCCAGGACCCATGACACCGGACACATGACCCCGGACCCATGACGCCGGACACATGACGCCGGACCCATGACCCCGGACCCATGACCCCGGACCCATGACACCGGACCCATGGCCCCGGACCCATGACCGCGGACCCATGACCCCCGACCCATTACCCCCGACCCATGACCCCCGAGCCATGACCCCGGACCCATGACCCCAGACACAAGACGCCGGACCCATGACCACGGACCCATGACCCCGGACCCATGACGCCGGACCCATGACCCCGGACCCATGACCCCGGACCCATGACACCGGACCCATGACCCCGGAACCATGACCACGAACCCATGAATCCGGACACATGACACCAGACCCATGACTCCGGAACAAAGAACGCGGACCCATTACCCCAGACCCATGACCCCGGACCCATGACACCGGACCCATGACCCTGGACACATGACCCGGACCCTTGACACCGGACCAATGACCACGGACCCATGACCCCGGGCCCATTACCCCGGACCCATGACCCAGGACCCATGACACAGGACACATGACGCCGGACCCATGACCCCGGACCCATGACCCCGGACCCATGACACCGAACCCATGACCCCGGACCCATGACCGCGGACCCATGACCCCCGACCCATGACCCCCGACCCATGACCCCCGACCCATGACCCCGGACTCATGACCCCGGACACGTGACCCCACACCCATGACCCCGGACCCATAACCCCGGACCCATGACCACGGACACATGACCCCAGACACAAGACGCCGGACCCATGACCACGGACCCATGACCCCGGACCCATGACGCCGGACCCATGACCCCGGACCCATGACACCGGACCCATGACCCCGGACCCATGACCGCGGACCCATGACCCCGGACCCATGACCCCGGACCCATGACGCCGGACCCATGACCCCGGACCCATGAGTCCGGAAACGTGACCCCACACCCATGACCCCGGAACAATGAACGCGGACCCATGATCCCGGACCCACGAGGCGGGACCCATGGCAACGGATCCATGACCCCAGAGCGATGACCCCGGACCCATGAATGCGGACACATGACCCCATGCCCATGACTCCGGAACAAAGAACGCAGACCCATGACCCCAGACCCATGACCCCGGACCAATGACCACGGACCCATGACCCCGGACCCATGACCCCGGACCCATGACCCCGGACCCATGACCCCGGACCCATGACCCCGGACCGATGACCCCGGACCCATGACACCGGACCCATGACCCCGGGCCCATTACCCCGGACCCATGACCCCGGACCCATGAATGCGGACACATGACCCCAGGCCCATGACTCCGGAACAAAGAACGCAGACCCATGACCCCAGACCCATGACCCCGGACCAATGACCACGGACCCATGACCCCGGACCCATGACCCCGGACCCATGACTCCGGACCCATGACCCCGGAAACGTGACCCCACACCCATGACCCCGGAACAATGAACGCGGACCCATGACCCCGGACCCATGACGCCGGACCCATGACACCGGTCCCATAACCCCGGACCCATGACCCCGGACACATGACCCCGGACCCATGACCCCGGACCCATGACGCCGGACCCATGACTCCGGATCCATGACTCCGGACCCATGACCCCGGACCCATGACCCCGGACCCATGACCCCGGACCCATGTCACCGCACCCATGACACCGGACCCATGACCCCGGACGCATGACCCCGGACCCATGACCCCGGACCCATGACTCCGGACCCATGACCCCGGACCCATGAGTCCGGAAACGTGACCCCACACCCATGACCCCGGAACAATGAACGCGGACCCATGATCCCGGACCCACGAGGCGGGACCCATGGCAACGGATCCATGACCCCAGAGCGATGACCCCGGACCCATGAATGCGGACACATGACCCCAGGCCCATGACTCCGGAACAAAGAACGCAGACCCATGACCCCAGACCCATGACCCCGGACCAATGACCACGGACCCATGACCCCGGACCCATGACCCCGGACCCATGACCCCGGACCCATGACCCCGGACCCATGACCCCGGACCGATGACCCCGGACCCATGACACCGGACCCATGACCCCGGGCCCATTACCCCGGACCCATGACCCTGGACCCATGACACCGGACACATGACCCCGGACCCATGAACCCCGACCCATGACGCCGGACGCATGATCCCGGACCCATGAACCCGGACCCATGACCCCGGACCCATGACCCCGGACCCATGACCCCGGACCCATGACCACGAACCCATGAAACCGGACACATGACCCCAGACGCATGACACCGGACCCATGACCTCGGACCCAAGACCCCGGACTCATGACCCCGGACCCATGAACCCGGACCCATGACCCCGGACCCATGACCACGATCCCATGAATCCGGACACATGACCCCAGACCCATGACTCCGGAACAAAGAACGCGGACCCATTACCCCAGACCCATGACCCCGGACCCATGACACCGGACCCATGACCCTGGACACATGACCCCGGACCCTTGACAACGGACCAATGACCACGGACCCATGACCCCGGGCCCATTACCACGGACCCATGACCCCGGGCCCATTACCACGGACCCATGACCCAGGACCCATGACACCGGACACATGACGCCGGACCCATGACCCCGGACCCATGACACCGGACCCATGACCCCGGACCCATGACCGCGGACCCATGACCCCCGACCCATGACCCCCGACCCATGACCCCCGACCCATGACCCCCGACCCATGACCCCCGACCCATGACCCCCGACCCATGACCCCGGACTCATGACCCCGGACACGTGACCCCACACCCATGACCCCGGACCCATAACCCCGGACCCATGACCACGGACCCATGACCCCAGACACAAGACGCCGGACCCATGACCACGGACCCATGACCCCGGACCCATGACGCCGGACCCATGACCCCGGACCCATGACCCCGGACCCATGACACCGGACCCATGACACCGGACCCATGACCCCGGACCCATGACCACGAACCCATGAATCCGTACACATGACCACAGATCCATGACTCCGGAACAAAGAACGCGGACCCATTATCCCAGACCCATGACCCCGGACCCATGACACCGGACCCATGACCCTGGACACATGACCCCGGACCCTTGACACCGGACCAATGACCACGGACCGATGACCCCGGGCCCATGACCCCGGACCCATGACACCGGACCCATGACCCCGGACCCATGACCGCGGACCCATGACACCCGACCCATGACCCCCGACCCATGACCCCCTACCCATGACCCCCGACCCATAACCCCGGACCCATGACCACGGACCCATGACCCCAGACACAAGACGCCGGACCCATGACCACGGACCCATGACCCCGGACCCATGACGCCGGACCCATGACCCCGGACCCATGACCCCGGATCCATTACACCGGACCCATGACCACGGACCCATAACCGCGGACCCAGGACCCCGGACCCATGACCCCGTTACCATGACCCCGGACCCATGACCCCGGACCCATGTCACCGCACCCATGACACCGGACCCATGACCCCGGACGCATGACCCCGGACCCATGACCCGGGACCCATGACTCCGGACCCATGACCCCGGAAACGTGACCCCACACCCATGACCCCGGAACAATGAACGCGGACCCATGACCCCGGACCCATGTCACCGGACCCATGACACCGGACCCATGACCCCGGACGCATGACCCCGGACGCATGACCCCGGACGCATGACTCCGGACCCATGACCCCGGACCCATGACCCCGGACCAATGACAACGGACCCATGACCCCGGGCCCCCGACCCCGGACCCATGACCCCGGACCGATGACCCCGGACCCATGACCGCGGACCCATGACCCCGGACCCATGACACCGGTCCCATAACCCCGGACCCATGACCCCGGACACATGACCACGGACCCATGGCCCCGGACCCATGACGCCGGACCCATGACTCCGGACCCATGACCCCGGACCCATGACCCCGGACCCATGTCACCGGACCGATGACCCCGGACCCATGACCCCGGACCCATGTCACCGCACCCATGACACCGGACCCATGACCCCGGACGCATGACCCCGGACCCATGACCCCGGACCCATGACTCCGGACCCATGACCCCGGACCCATGTCACCGCACCCATGACACCGGACCCATGACCCCGGACGCATGACCCCGGACCCATGACCCCGGACCCATGACTCCGGACCCATGACCCCGGAAACGTGACCCCACACCCATGACCCCGGAACAATGAACGCGGACCCATGACCCCGGACCCATGACGCCGGACCCATGACCCCGGACCCATGACTCCGGACCCATAACCCCGGACCCATGACCCCGGACACATGACCCCGGACCCATGACTCCGGACCCATGACTCCGGACCCATGACCCCGGTACCATGACCCCGGACCCATGACCCCGGACCCATGACCCCGGACCCATGACCCCGGACCCATGTCACCGCACCCATGACACCGGACCCATGACCCCGGACGCATGACCCCGGACCCATGACCCCGGACCCATGACTCCGGACCCATGACCCCGGAAACGTGACCCCACACCCATGACCCCGGAACAATGATCGCGGACCCATGACCCCGGACCCATGACGCCGGACCCATGACACCGGTCCCATAACCCCGGACCCATGACACCGGACACATGACCCCGGACCCATGACCCCGGACCCATGACGCCGGACCCATGGCTCCGGACCCATGACCCCGGACCCATGACCCCGGACCCATGACCCCGGACCCATGTCACCGGACCCATGACACCGGAACCATGACCCCGGACGCATGACCCCGGACCCATGACCCCGGACCCATGACTCCGGACCCATGACCCCGGACCCATGACCGCGGACCCATGTCACCGGACCCATGACACCGGACCCATGACCCCGGACGCATGACCCCGGACCCATGACCCCGGACCCATGACTCCGGACCCATGACCCCGGACCCATGACCCCGGACCAATGACCACGGACCCATGACCCCGGGCCCCCGACCCCGGACCCATGACCCCGGACCGATGAACCCGGACCCATGACCGCGGACCCATGACCCCGGGTCAATTACCCCGGACCCATGACCCAGGACCCATGACACCGGACACATGACCCCGGACCCATGACGCCGGACACATGACGCCGGACCCATGACCCCGGACCCATGACCCCGGACCCATGACACCGGACCCATGGCCCCGGACCCATGACCGCGGACCCATGACCCCCGACCCATTACCCCCGACCCATGACCCCCGAGCCATGACCCCGGACCCATGACCCCAGACCCATGACTCCGGACCCATGACCCCGGACCCATGAGTCCGGAAACGTGACCCCACACCCATGACCCCGGAACAATGAACGCGGACCCATGATCCCGGACCCACGAGGCGGGACCCATGACAACGGATCCATGACCCCAGAGCGATGACCCCGGACCCATGAATGCGGACACATGACCCCAGGCCCATGACTCCGGAACAAGGAACGCAGACCCATGACCCCAGACCCATGACCCCGGACCAATGACCACGGACCCATGACCCCGGACCCATGACCCCGGACCCATGACCCCGGACCCATGACCCCGGACCCATGACCCCGGACCCATGACCCCGGACCCATGACCCCGGACCGATGACCCCGGACCCATGACACCGGACCCATGACCCCGGGCCCATTACCCCGGACCCATGACCCTGGACCCATGACACCGGACACATGACCCCGGACCCATGAACCCCGACCCATGACGCCGGACCCATGACCCCGGACCCATGACCCCGGACCCATGACCACGAACCCATGACCCCCGACCCATGACCCCCGACCCATGACCCCGGACTCATGACCCCGGACACGTGACCCCACACCCATGACCCCGGACCCATAACCCCGGACCCATGACCACGGACCCATGACCCCAGACACAAGACGCCGGACCCATGACCACGGACCCATGACCCCGGACCCATGACGCCGGACCCATGACCCCGGACCCATGACCCCGGACCCATGACACCGGACCCATGACACCGGACCCATGACCCCGGACCCATGACCACGAACCCATGAATCCGGACACATGACCCCAGATCCATGACTCCGGAACAAAGAACGCGGACCCATTATCCCAGACCCATGACCCCGGACCCATGACACCGGACCCATGACCCTGGACACATGACCCCGGACCCTTGACACCGGACCAATGCCCACGGACCGATGACCCCGGGCCCATGACCCCGGACCCATGACACCGGACCCATGACCCCGGACCCATGACCGCGGACCCATGACACCCGACCCATGACCCCCGACCCATGACCCCCTACCCATGACCCCCGACCCATAACCCCGGACCCATGACCACGGACCCATGACCCCAGACACAAGACGCCGGACCCATGACCACGGACCCATGACCCCGGACCCATGACGCCGGACCCATGACCCCGGACCCATGACCCCGGACACATGACCCCGGACCCATGACCCCGGACCCATGACTCCGGACCCATGGCCACGGAAACGTGACCCCACACCCATGACCCCGGACCGATGACCCCGGACCCATGACACCGGACCCATGACCCCGGGCCCATTACCCCGGACCCATGACCCTGGACCCATGACACCGGACACATGACCCCGGACCCATGAACCCCGACCCATGACGCCGGACCCATGACCCCGGACCCATGAACCCGGACCCATGACCCCGGACCCATGACACCCGACCCATGACCCCCGACCCATGACCCCCTACCCATGACCCCCGACCCATAACCCCGGACCCATGACCACGGACCCATGACCCCAGACACAAGACGCCGGACCCATGACCACGGACCCATGACACCGGACCCATGACGCCGGACCCATGACCCCGGACCCATGACCCCGGACACATGACCCCGGACCCATGACCCCGGAACCACGACGCGGGACCCATGACCACGGACCCATGACCCCGGACCCATGAATCCGGACACATGACCACAGGCCCATGACTCCGGAACAAAGAACGCAGACCCATGACCCCAGACCCATGACCCCGGACCAATGACCACGGACCCATGTCCCCGGACCCATGACCCCGGACCCATGACCCCGGACCCATGACCCCGGACCCATGACCCCGGACCCATGACCCCGGACCCATGACCCCGGACCGATGACCCCGGACCCATGACACCGGACCCATGACCCCGGGCCCATTACCCCGGACCCATGACCCTGGACCCATGACACCGGACACATGACCCCGGACCCATGAACCCCGACCCATGACGCCGGACCCATGACCCCGGACCCATGAACCCGGACCCATGACCCCGGACCCATGACCCCGGACCCATGACCACGAACCCATGAAACCGGACACATGACCCCAGACGCATGACACCGGACCCATGACCTCGGACCCAAGACCCCGGACTCATGACCCCGGACCCATGAACCCGGACCCATGACCCCGGACCCATGACCACGAACCCATGAATCCGGACACATGACCCGAGACCCATGACTCCGGAACAAAGAACGCGGACCCATTACCCCAGACCCATGACCCCGGACCCATGACACCGGACCCATAACCCTGGACACATGACCCCGGACACTTGACAACGGACCAATGACCACGGACCCATGACCCCGGGCCCATTACCACGGACCCATGACCCAGGACCCATGACACCGGACACATGACGCCGGACCCATGACCCCGGACCCATGACACCGGACCCATGACCCCGGACCCATGACCGCGGACCCATGACCCCCGACCCATGACCCCCGACCCATGACCCCCGACCCATGACCCCGGACTCATGACCCCGGACACGTGACCCCACACCCATGACCCCGGATCCATAACCCCGGACCCATGACCACGGACCCATGACCCCAGACACAAGACGCCGGACCCATGACCACGGACCCATGACCCCGGACCCATGACGCCGGACCCATGACCCCGGACCCATGACCCCGGACCCATGACACCGGACCCATGACACCGGACCCATGACCCCGGACCCATGACCACGAACCCATGAATCCGGACACATGACCCCAGATCCATGACTCCGGAACAAAGAACGCGGACCCATTATCCCAGACCCATGACCCCGGACCCATGACACCGGACCCATGACCCTGGACACATGACCCCGGACCCTTGACACCGGACCAATGACCACGGACCGATGACCCCGGGCCCATGACCCCGGACCCATGACACCGGACCCATGACCCCGGACCCATGACCGCGGACCCATGACACCCGACCCATGACCCCCGACCCATGACCCCCTACCCATGACCCCCGACCCATAACCCCGGACCCATGACCACGGACCCATGACCCCAGACACAAGACGCCGGACCCATGACCACGGACCCATGACCCCGGACCCATGACGCCGGACCCATGACCCCGGACCCATGACCCCGGACACATGACCCCGGACCCATGACCCCGGACCCATGACTCCGGACCCATGGCCACGGAAACGTGACCCCACACCCATGACCCCGGAACAATGAACGCGGACACGTGACCCCACACCCATGACCCCGGAACAATGAACGCGGACCCATGATCCCGGACCCACGACGCGGGACCCATGACCACGGACCCATGACCCCGGACCCATGAATCCGGACACATGAACCCAGACCCATGACTCCGGAACAAAGAACGCGGCCCCATTACCCCAGACCCATGACCCCGGACCCATGACACCGGACCCATGACCCTGGACCCATGACCCCGGACCCATGACTCCGGACCCATGGCCACGGAAACATGACCCCACACCCATGACCCCGGAACAATGAACGCGGACACGTGACCCCACACCCATGACCCCGGAACAATGAACGCGGACCCATGATCCCGGACCCACGACGCGGGACCCATGACCATGGACCCATGACCCCGGACCCATGAATCCGGACACATGAACCCAGACCCATGACTCCGGAACAAAGAACGCGGACCCATTACCCCAGACCCATGACACCGGACCCATGACACCGGACCCATGACACCGGACCCATGACCCTGGACACATGACCCCGGACCCTTGACACCGGACCAATGACCACGGACCCATGACCCCGGACCCATGACCTCGGACCCATGACCCCGGGCTCATGACCCCGGACACGTGAACCCACACCCATGACCCCGGAACAATGATCGCGGACCCATGACCCCGGACCCATGACGCCGGACCCATGACACCGGTCCCATAACCCCGGACCCATGATCCCGGACACATGACCCCGGACCCATGACCCCGGACCCATGACGCCGGACCCATGACTCCGGACCCATGACCCCGGTACCATGACCCCGGACCCATGACCCCGGACCCATGACCCCGGACCCATGTCACCGCACCCATGACACCGGACCCATGACCCCGGACGCATGACCCCGGACCCATGACCCCGGACCCATGACGCCGGACCCATGACTCCGGACCCATGACTCCGGACCCATGACACCGGTACCATGACCCCGGACCCATGACCCCGGACCCATGACCCCGGACCCATGTCACCGCACCCATGACACCGGACCCATGACCCCGGACGCATGACCCCGGACCCATGACCCCGGACCCATGACTCCGGACCCATGACCCCGGAAACGTGACCCCACACCAATGACCCCGGACCCATGACCCCGGACCCATGACGCCGGACCCATGACTCCGGACCCATGACCCCGGACCCATGACCCCGGACCCATGTCACCGCACCCATGACACCGGACCCATGACCCCGGACGCATGACACCGGACCCATGACTCCGGAACAAAGAACGCAGACCCATGACCCCAGACCCATGACCCCGGACCAATGACCACGGACCCATGACCCCGGACCCATGACCCCGGACCCATGACACCGGACCGATGACCCCGGACCCATGACCCCGGACCCATGTCACCGCACCCATGACACCGGACCCATGACCCCGGACGCATGACCCCGGACCCATGACCCCGGACCCATGACTCCGGACCCATGACCCCGGTACCATGACCCCGGACCCATGACCCCGGACCCATGTCACCGCACCCATGACACCGGACCCATGACCCCGGACGCATGACCCCGGACGCATGACCCCGGACCCATGACCCCGGACCCATGACTCCGGACCCATGACCCCGGAAACGTGACCCCACACCCATGACCCCGGAACAATGAACGCGGACCCATGACCCCGGACCCATGACGCCGGACCCATGACCCCGGACCCATGACTCCGGACCCATAACCCCGGACCCATGACCCCGGACCCATGACCCCGGACCCATGACCCCGGACCCATGACGCCGGACCCATGACTCCGGACCCATGACGCCGGACCCATGACCCCGGTACCATGACCCCGGACCCATGACCCCGGACCCATGACCCCGGACCCATGACCCCGGACCCATGTCACCGCACCCATGACACCGGACCCATGACCCCGGACGCATGACCCCGGACCCATGACCCCGGACCCATGACTCCGGACCCATGACCCCGGAAACGTGACCCCACACCCATGACCCCGGAACAATGATCGCGGACCCATGACCCCGGACCCATGACGCCGGACCCATGACACCGGTCCCATAACCCCGGACCCATGACACCGGACACATGACCCCGGACCCATGACCCCGGACCCATGACGCCGGACCCATGACTCCGGACCCATGACCCCGGACCCATGACCCCGGACCCATGACCCCGGACCCATGTCACCGGACCCATGACACCGGACCCATGACCCCGGACGCATGACCCCGGACCCATGACCCCGGACCCATGACTCCGGACCCATGACCCCGGACCCATGACCCCGGACCCATGTCACCGGACCCATGACACCGGACCCATGACCCCGGACGCATGATCCCGGACCCATGACCCCGGACCCATGACTCCGGACCCATGACCCCGGACCCATGACCACGGACCAATGACCACGGACCCATGACACCGGGCCCCCGACCCCGGACCCATGACCCCGGACCGATGACCCCGGACCCATGACCGCGGACCCATGACCCCGGGTCAATTACCCCGGACCCATGACCCAGGACCCATGACACCGGACACATGACCCCGGACCCATGACGCCGGACACATGACGCCGGACCCATGACCCCGGACCCATGACCCCGGACCCATGACACCGGACCCATGGCCCCGGACCCATGACCGCGGACCCATGACCCCCGATCCATTACCCCCGACCCATGACCCCCGAACCATGACCCCGGACCCATGACCCCAGACACAAGACGCCGGACCCATGACCACGGACCCATGACGCCGGACCCATGACCCCGGACCCATGACCCCGGACCCATGACACCGGACCCAGGACCCCGGAACCATGACCACGAACCCATGAATCCGGACACATGACCCCAGACCCATGACTCCGGAACAAAGAACGCGGACCCATTACCCCAGACCCATGACCCCGGACCCATGACACCGGACCCATGACCCTGGACACATGACCCGGACCCATGACCCCGGACCAATGACCACGGACCCATGACCCCGGGCCCCCGACCCCGGACCCATGACCCCGGACCGATGACCCCGGACCCATGACCGCGGACCCATGACCCCGGGTCAATTACCCCGGACCCATGACCCAGGACCCATGACACCGGACACATGACCCCGGACCCATGACCCCGGACCCATGACGCCGGACCCATGACACCGGTCCCATAACCCCGGACCCATGACACCGGACACATGACCCCGGACCCATGACGCCGGACCCATGACACCGGTCCCATAACCCCGGACCCATGACCCCGGACACATGACCCCGGACCCATGACCCCGGACCCATGACGCCGGACCCATGACCCCGGACCCATTACACCGGACCCATGACCACGGACACATAACCGCGGACCCAGGACCCCCGACCCATGACCCCCGACCCATGACCCCCTACCCATGAGCCCCGACCCATAACCCCGGACCCATGACCACGGACCCATGACCCCAGACACAAGACGCCGGACCCATGACCCCGGACCCATGACCCCGGACCCATGACCCCGGACCCATGACCCCGGACCCATGACCCCGGACCGATGACCCCGGACCCATGACACCGGACCCATGACCCCGGGCCCATTACCCCGGACCCATGACCCTGGACCCATGACACCGGACACATGACCCCGGACCCATGAACCCCGACCCATGACGCCGGACCCATGACCCCGGACCCATGAACCCGGACCCATGACCCCGGACCCATGACCCCGGACCCATGACCACGAACCCATGAAACCGGACACATGACCCCAGACGCATGACACCGGACCCATGACCTCGGACCCAAGACCCCGGACTCATGACCCCGGACCCATGAACCCGGACCCATGACCCCGGACCCATGACCACGAACCCATGAATCCGGACACATGACCCCAGACCCATGACTCCGGAACAAAGAACGCGGACCCATTACCCCAGACCCATGACCCCGGACCCATGACACCGGACCCATAACCCTGGACACATGACCCCGGACACTTGACAACGGACCAATGACCACGGACCCATGACCCCGGGCCCATTACCACGGACCCATGACCCAGGACCCATGACACCGGACACATGACGCCGGACCCATGACCCCGGACCCATGACACCGGACCCATGACCCCGGACCCATGACCGCGGACCCATGACCCCCGACCCATGACCCCCGACCCATGACCCCCGACCCATGACCCCGGACTCATGACCCCGGACACGTGACCCCACACCCATGACCCCGGATCCATAACCCCGGACCCATGACCACGGACCCATGACCCCAGACACAAGACGCCGGACCCATGACCACGGACCCATGACCCCGGACCCATGACGCCGGACCCATGACCCCGGACCCATGACCCCGGACCCATGACACCGGACCCATGACACCGGACCCATGACCCCGGACCCATGACCACGAACCCATGAATCCGGACACATGACCCCAGATCCATGACTCCGGAACAAAGAACGCGGACCCATTATCCCAGACCCATGACCCCGGACCCATGACACCGGATCCATGACCCTGGACACATGACCCCGGACCCTTGACACCGGACCAATGACCACGGACCGATGACCCCGGGCCCATGACCCCGGACCCATGACACCGGACCCATGACCCCGGACCCATGACCGCGGACCCATGACACCCGACCCATGACCCCCGACCCATGACCCCCTACCCATGACCCCCGACCCATAACCCCGGACCCATGACCACGGACCCATGACCCCAGACACAAGACGCCGGACCCATGACCACGGACCCATGACCCCGGACCCATGACGCCGGACCCATGACCCCGGACCCATGACCCCGGACACATGACCCCGGACCCATGACCCCGGACCCATGACTCCGGACCCATGGCCACGGAAACGTGACCCCACACCCATGACCCCGGAACAATGAACGCGGACACGTGACCCCACACCCATGACCCCGGAACAATGAACGCGGACCCATGATCCCGGACCCACGACGCGGGACCCATGACCACGGACCCATGACCCCGGACCCATGAATCCGGACACATGAACCCAGACCCATGACTCCGGAACAAAGAACGCGGCCCCATTACCCCAGACCCATGACCCCGGACCCATGACACCGGACCCATGACCCTGGACCCATGACCCCGGACCCATGACTCCGGACCCATGGCCACGGAAACATGACCCCACACCCATGACCCCGGAACAATGAACGCGGACACGTGACCCCACACCCATGACCCCGGAACAATGAACGCGGACCCATGATCCCGGACCCACGACGCGGGACCCATGACCATGGACCCATGACCCCGGACCCATGAATCCGGACACATGAACCCAGACCCATGACTCCGGAACAAAGAACGCGGACCCATTACCCCAGACCCATGACACCGGACCCATGACACCGGACCCATGACACCGGACCCATGACCCTGGACACATGACCCCGGACCCTTGACACCGGACCAATGACCACGGACCCATGACCCCGGACCCATGACCTCGGACCCATGACCCCGGGCTCATGACCCCGGACACGTGAACCCACACCCATGACCCCGGAACAATGATCGCGGACCCATGACCCCGGACCCATGACGCCGGACCCATGACACCGGTCCCATAACCCCGGACCCATGATCCCGGACACATGACCCCGGACCCATGACCCCGGACCCATGACGCCGGACCCATGACTCCGGACCCATGACCCCGGTACCATGACCCCGGACCCATGACCCCGGACCCATGACCCCGGACCCATGTCACCGCACCCATGACACCGGACCCATGACCCCGGACGCATGACCCCGGACCCATGACCCCGGACCCATGACGCCGGACCCATGACTCCGGACCCATGACTCCGGACCCATGACACCGGTACCATGACCCCGGACCCATGACCCCGGACCCATGACCCCGGACCCATGTCACCGCACCCATGACACCGGACCCATGACCCCGGACGCATGACCCCGGACCCATGACCCCGGACCCATGACTCCGGACCCATGACCCCGGAAACGTGACCCCACACCAATGACCCCGGACCCATGACCCCGGACCCATGACGCCGGACCCATGACTCCGGACCCATGACCCCGGACCCATGACCCCGGACCCATGTCACCGCACCCATGACACCGGACCCATGACCCCGGACGCATGACACCGGACCCATGACTCCGGAACAAAGAACGCAGACCCATGACCCCAGACCCATGACCCCGGACCAATGACCACGGACCCATGACCCCGGACCCATGACCCCGGACCCATGACACCGGACCGATGACCCCGGACCCATGACCCCGGACCCATGTCACCGCACCCATGACACCGGACCCATGACCCCGGACGCATGACCCCGGACCCATGACCCCGGACCCATGACTCCGGACCCATGACCCCGGTACCATGACCCCGGACCCATGACCCCGGACCCATGTCACCGCACCCATGACACCGGACCCATGACCCCGGACGCATGACCCCGGACGCATGACCCCGGACCCATGACCCCGGACCCATGACTCCGGACCCATGACCCCGGAAACGTGACCCCACACCCATGACCCCGGAACAATGAACGCGGACCCATGACCCCGGACCCATGACGCCGGACCCATGACCCCGGACCCATGACTCCGGACCCATAACCCCGGACCCATGACCCCGGACCCATGACCCCGGACCCATGACCCCGGACCCATGACGCCGGACCCATGACTCCGGACCCATGACGCCGGACCCATGACCCCGGTACCATGACCCCGGACCCATGACCCCGGACCCATGACCCCGGACCCATGACCCCGGACCCATGTCACCGCACCCATGACACCGGACCCATGACCCCGGACGCATGACCCCGGACCCATGACCCCGGACCCATGACTCCGGACCCATGACCCCGGAAACGTGACCCCACACCCATGACCCCGGAACAATGATCGCGGACCAATGACCCCGGACCCATGACGCCGGACCCATGACACCGGTCCCATAACCCCGGACCCATGACACCGGACACATGACCCCGGACCCATGACCCCGGACCCATGACGCCGGACCCATGACTCCGGACCCATGACCCCGGACCCATGACCCCGGACCCATGACCCCGGACCCATGTCACCGGACCCATGACACCGGACCCATGACCCCGGACGCATGACCCCGGACCCATGACCCCGGACCCATGACTCCGGACCCATGACCCCGGACCCATGACCCCGGACCCATGTCACCGGACCCATGACACCGGACCCATGACCCCGGACGCATGATCCCGGACCCATGACCCCGGACCCATGACTCCGGACCCATGACCCCGGACCCATGACCCCGGACCAATGACCACGGACCCATGACACCGGGCCCCCGACCCCGGACCCATGACCCCGGACCGATGACCCCGGACCCATGACCGCGGACCCATGACCCCGGGTCAATTACCCCGGACCCATGACCCAGGACCCATGACACCGGACACATGACCCCGGACCCATGACGCCGGACACATGACGCCGGACCCATGACCCCGGACCCATGACCCCGGACCCATGACACCGGACCCATGGCCCCGGACCCATGACCGCGGACCCATGACCCCCGATCCATTACCCCCGACCCATGACCCCCGAACCATGACCCCGGACCCATGACCCCAGACACAAGACGCCGGACCCATGACCACGGACCCATGACGCAGGACCCATGACCCCGGACCCATGACCCCGGACCCATGACACCGGACCCAGGACCCCGGAACCATGACCACGAACCCATGAATCCGGACACATGACCCCAGACCCATGACTCCGGAACAAAGAACGCGGACCCATTACCCCAGACCCATGACCCCGGACCCATGACACCGGACCCATGACCCTGGACACATGACCCGGACCCATGACCCCGGACCAATGACCACGGACCCATGACCCCGGGCCCCCGACCCCGGACCCATGACCCCGGACCGATGACCCCGGACCCATGACCGCGGACCCATGACCCCGGGTCAATTACCCCGGACCCATGACCCAGGACCCATGACACCGGACACATGACCCCGGACCCATGACCCCGGACCCATGACGCCGGACCCATGACACCGGTCCCATAACCCCGGACCCATGACACCGGACACATGACCCCGGACCCATGACGCCGGACCCATGACACCGGTCCCATAACCCCGGACCCATGACCCCGGACACATGACCCCGGACCCATGACCCCGGACCCATGACGCCGGACCCATGACCCCGGACCCATTACACCGGACCCATGACCACGGACACATAACCGCGGACCCAGGACCCCCGACCCATGACCCCGGACCCATGACTCCGGACCCATGGCCACGGAAACGTGACCCCACACCCATGACCCCGGAACAATGAACGCGGACACGTGACCCCACACCCATGACCCCGGAACAATGAACGCGGACCCATGATCCCGGACCCACGACGCGGGACCGATGACCACGGACCCATGACCCCGGACCCATGAATCCGGACACATGAACCCAGACCCATGACTCCGGAACAAAGAACGCGGACCCATTACCCCAGACCCATGACCCCGGACCCATGACACCGGACCCATGACCCTGGACACATGACCCCGGACCCTTGACACCGGACCAATGACCACGGACCCATGACCCCGGACCCATGAATCCGGACACATGAACCCAGACCCATGACTCTGGAACAAAGAACGCGGACCCATTACCCCAGACCCATGACCCCGGACCCATGACACCGGACCCATGACCCTGGACACATGACCCCGGACCGTTGACACCGGACCAATGACCACGGACCCATGACCCCGGACCCATGACCTCGGACCCATGACCCCGGGCTCATGACCCCGGACACGTGAACCCACACCCATGACCCCGGAACAATGATCGCGGACCCATGACCCCGGACCCATGACGCCGGACCCATGACACCGGTCCCATAACCCCGGACCCATGACCCCGGACCCATGACCACGAACCCATGAATCCGGACACATGACCACAGATCCATGACTCCGGAACAAAGAACGCGGACCCATTATCCCAGACCCATGACCCCGGACCCATGACACCGGACCCATGACCCTGGACACATGACCCCGGACCCTTGACACCGGACCAATGACCACGGACCGATGACCCCGGGCCCATGACCCCGGACCCATGACACCGGACCCATGACCCCGGACCCATGACCGCGGACCCATGACACCCGACCCATGACCCCCGACCCATGACCCCCTACCCATGACCCCCGACCCATAACCCCGGACCCATGACCACGGACCCATGACCCCAGACACAAGACGCCGGACCCATGACCACGGACCCATGACCCCGGACCCATGACGCCGGACCCATGACCCCGGACCCATGACCCCGGATCCATTACACCGGACCCATGACCACGGACCCATAACCGCGGACCCAGGACCCCGGACCCATGACCCCGTTACCATGACCCCGGACCCATGACCCCGGACCCATGTCACCGCACCCATGACACCGGACCCATGACCCCGGACGCATGACCCCGGACCCATGACCCCGGACCCATGACTCCGGACCCATGACCCCGGAAACGTGACCCCACACCCATGACCCCGGAACAATGAACGCGGACCCATGACCCCGGACCCATGTCACCGGACCCATGACACCGGACCCATGACCCCGGACGCATGACCCCGGACGCATGACCCCGGACCCATGACTCCGGACCCATGACCCCGGACCCATGACCCCGGACCAATGACAACGGACCCATGACCCCGGGCCCCCGACCCCGGACCCATGACCCCGGACCGATGACCCCGGACCCATGACCGCGGACCCATGACCCCGGACCCATGACACCGGTCCCATAACCCCGGACCCATGACCCCGGACACATGACCACGGACCCATGGCCCCGGACCCATGACGCCGGACCCATGACTCCGGACCCATGACCCCGGACCCATGACCCCGGACCCATGTCACCGCACCCATGACACCGGACCCATGACCCCGGACGCATGACACCGGACCCATGACTCCGGAACAAAGAACGCAGACCCATGACCCCAGACCCATGACCCCGGACCAATGACCACGGACCCATGACCCCGGACCCATGACCCCGGACCCATGACACCGGACCGATGACCCCGGACCCATGACCCCGGACCCATGTCACCGCACCCATGACACCGGACCCATGACCCCGGACGCATGACCCCGGACCCATGACCCCGGACCCATGACTCCGGACCCATGACCCCGGACCCATGTCACCGCACCCATGACACCGGACCCATGACCCCGGACGCATGACCCCGGACCCATGACCCCGGACCCATGACTCCGGACCCATGACCCCGGAAACGTGACCCCACACCCATGACCCCGGAACAATGAACGCGGACCCATGACCCCGGACCCATGACGCCGGACCCATGACCCCGGACCCATGACTCCGGACCCATAACCCCGGACCCATGACCCCGGACACATGACCCCGGACCCATGACTCCGGACCCATGACTCCGGACCCATGACCCCGGTACCATGACCCCGGACCCATGACCCCGGACCCATGACCCCGGACCCATGACCCCGGACCCATGTCACCGCACCCATGACACCGGACCCATGACCCCGGACGCATGACCCCGGACCCATGACCCCGGACCCATGACTCCGGACCCATGACCCCGGAAACGTGACCCCACACCCATGACCCCGGAACAATGATCGCGGACCCATGACCCCGGACCCATGACGCCGGACCCATGACACCGGTCCCATAACCCCGGACCCATGACACCGGACACATGACCCCGGACCCATGACCCCGGACCCATGACGCCGGACCCATGGCTCCGGACCCATGACCCCGGACCCATGACCCCGGACCCATGACCCCGGACCCATGTCACCGGACCCATGACACCGGAACCATGACCCCGGACGCATGACCCCGGACCCATGACACCGGACCCATGACTCCGGACCCATGACCCCGGACCCATGACCCCGGACCCATGTCACCGGACCCATGACACCGGACCCATGACCCCGGACGCATGACCCCGGACCCATGACCCCGGACCCATGACTCCGGACCCATGACCCCGGACCCATGACCCCGGACCAATGACCACGGACCCATGACCCCGGGCCCCCGACCCCGGACCCATGACCCCGGACCGATGAACCCGGACCCATGACCGCGGACCCATGACCCCGGGTCAATTACCCCGGACCCATGACCCAGGACCCATGACACCGGACACATGACCCCGGACCCATGACGCCGGACACATGACGCCGGACCCATGACCCCGGACCCATGACCCCGGACCCATGACACCGGACCCATGGCCCCGGACCCATGACCGCGGACCCATGACCCCCGACCCATTACCCCCGACCCATGACCCCCGAGCCATGACCCCGGACCCATGACCCCAGACCCATGACTCCGGACCCATGACCCCGGACCCATGAGTCCGGAAACGTGACCCCACACCCATGACCCCGGAACAATGAACGCGGACCCATGATCCCGGACCCACGAGGCGGGACCCATGACAACGGATCCATGACCCCAGAGCGATGACCCCGGACCCATGAATGCGGACACATGACCCCAGGCCCATGACTCCGGAACAAAGAACGCAGACCCATGACCCCAGACCCATGACCCCGGACCAATGACCACGGACCCATGACCCCGGACCCATGACCCCGGACCCATGACCCCGGACCCATGACCCCGGACCCATGACCCCGGACCCATGACCCCGGACCGATGACCCCGGACCCATGACACCGGACCCATGACCCCGGGCCCATTACCCCGGACCCATGACCCTGGACCCATGACACCGGACACATGACCCCGGACCCATGAACCCCGACCCATGACGCCGGACCCATGACCCCGGACCCATGACCCCGGACCCATGACCACGAACCCATGACCCCCGACCCATGACCCCCGACCCATGACCCCGGACTCATGACCCCGGACACGTGACCCCACACCCATGACCCCGGACCCATAACCCCGGACCCATGACCACGGACCCATGACCCCAGACACAAGACGCCGGACCCATGACCACGGACCCATGACCCCGGACCCATGACGCCGGACCCATGACCCCGGACCCATGACCCCGGACCCATGACACCGGACCCATGACACCGGACCCATGACCCCGGACCCATGACCACGAACCCATGAATCCGGACACATGACCCCAGATCCATGACTCCGGAACAAAGAACGCGGACCCATTATCCCAGACCCATGACCCCGGACCCATGACACCGGACCCATGACCCTGGACACATGACCCCGGACCCTTGACACCGGACCAATGCCCACGGACCGATGACCCCGGGCCCATGACCCCGGACCCATGACACCGGACCCATGACCCCGGACCCATGACCGCGGACCCATGACACCCGACCCATGACCCCCGACCCATGACCCCCTACCCATGACCCCCGACCCATAACCCCGGACCCATGACCACGGACCCATGACCCCAGACACAAGACGCCGGACCCATGACCACGGACCCATGACCCCGGACCCATGACGCCGGACCCATGACCCCGGACCCATGACCCCGGACACATGACCCCGGACCCATGACCCCGGACCCATGACTCCGGACCCATGGCCACGGAAACGTGACCCCACACCCATGACCCCGGACCGATGACCCCGGACCCATGACACCGGACCCATGACCCCGGGCCCATTACCCCGGACCCATGACCCTGGACCCATGACACCGGACACATGACCCCGGACCCATGAACCCCGACCCATGACGCCGGACCCATGACCCCGGACCCATGAACCCGGACCCATGACCCCGGACCCATGACACCCGACCCATGACCCCCGACCCATGACCCCCTACCCATGACCCCCGACCCATAACCCCGGACCCATGACCACGGACCCATGACCCCAGACACAAGACGCCGGACCCATGACCACGGACCCATGACCCCGGACCCATGACGCCGGACCCATGACCCCGGACCCATGACCCCGGACACATGACCCCGGACCCATGACCCCGGAACCACGACGCGGGACCCATGACCACGGACCCATGACCCCGGACCCATGAATCCGGACACATGACCACAGGCCCATGACTCCGGAACAAAGAACGCAGACCCATGACCCCAGACCCATGACCCCGGACCAATGACCACGGACCCATGTCCCCGGACCCATGACCCCGGACCCATGACCCCGGACCCATGACCCCGGACCCATGACCCCGGACCCATGACCCCGGACCCATGACCCCGGACCGATGACCCCGGACCCATGACACCGGACCCATGACCCCGGGCCCATTACCCCGGACCCATGACCCTGGACCCATGACACCGGACACATGACCCCGGACCCATGAACCCCGACCCATGACGCCGGACCCATGACCCCGGACCCATGAACCCGGACCCATGACCCCGGACCCATGACCCCGGACCCATGACCACGAACCCATGAAACCGGACACATGACCCCAGACGCATGACACCGGACCCATGACCTCGGACCCAAGACCCCGGACTCATGACCCCGGACCCATGAACCCGGACCCATGAACCCGGACCCATGACCCCGGACCCATGACCACGAACCCATGAATCCGGACACATGACCCCAGACCCATGACTCCGGAACAAAGAACGCGGACCCATTACCCCAGACCCATGACCCCGGACCCATGACACCGGACCCATAACCCTGGACACATGACCCCGGACACTTGACAACGGACCAATGACCACGGACCCATGACCCCGGGCCCATTACCACGGACCCATGACCCAGGACCCATGACACCGGACACATGACGCCGGACCCATGACCCCGGACCCATGACACCGGACCCATGACCCCGGACCCATGACCGCGGACCCATGACCCCCGACCCATGACCCCCGACCCATGACCCCCGACCCATGACCCCGGACTCATGACCCCGGACACGTGACCCTACACCCATGACACCGGATCCATAACCCCGGACCCATGACCACGGACCCATGACCCCAGACACAAGACGCCGGACCCATGACCACGGACCCATGACCCCGGACCCATGACGCCGGACCCATGACCCCGGACCCATGACCCCGGACCCATGACACCGGACCCATGACACCGGACCCATGACCCCGGACCCATGACCACGAACCCATGAATCCGGACACATGACCCCAGATCCATGACTCCGGAACAAAGAACGCGGACCCATTATCCCAGACCCATGACCCCGGACCCATGACACCGGACCCATGACCCTGGACACATGACCCCGGACCCTTGACACCGGACCAATGACCACGGACCGATGACCCCGGGCCCATGACCCCGGACCCATGACACCGGACCCATGACCCCGGACCCATGACCGCGGACCCATGACACCCGACCCATGACCCCCGACCCATGACCCCCTACCCATGACCCCCGACCCATAACCCCGGACCCATGACCACGGACCCATGACCCCAGACACAAGACGCCGGACCCATGACCACGGACCCATGACCCCGGACCCATGACGCCGGACCCATGACCCCGGACCCATGACCCCGGACACATGACCCCGGACCCATGACCCCGGACCCATGACTCCGGACCCATGGCCACGGAAACGTGACCCCACACCCATGACCCCGGAACAATGAACGCGGACACGTGACCCCACACCCATGACCCCGGAACAATGAACGCGGACCCATGATCCCGGACCCACGACGCGGGACCCATGACCACGGACCCATGACCCCGGACCCATGAATCCGGACACATGAACCCAGACCCATGACTCCGGAACAAAGAACGCGGCCCCATTACCCCAGACCCATGACCCCGGACCCATGACACCGGACCCATGACCCTGGACCCATGACCCCGGACCCATGACTCCGGACCCATGGCCACGGAAACATGACCCCACACCCATGACCCCGGAACAATGAACGCGGACACGTGACCCCACACCCATGACCCCGGAACAATGAACGCGGACCCATGATCCCGGACCCACGACGCGGGACCCATGACCATGGACCCATGACCCCGGACCCATGAATCCGGACACATGAACCCAGACCCATGACTCCGGAACAAAGAACGCGGACCCATTACCCCAGACCCATGACACCGGACCCATGACACCGGACCCATGACACCGGACCCATGACCCTGGACACATGACCCCGGACCCTTGACACCGGACCAATGACCACGGACCCATGACCCCGGACCCATGACCTCGGACCCATGACCCCGGGCTCATGACCCCGGACACGTGAACCCACACCCATGACCCCGGAACAATGATCGCGGACCCATGACCCCGGACCCATGACGCCGGACCCATGACACCGGTCCCATAACCCCGGACCCATGATCCCGGACACATGACCCCGGACCCATGACCCCGGACCCATGACGCCGGACCCATGACTCCGGACCCATGACCCCGGTACCATGACCCCGGACCCATGACCCCGGACCCATGACCCCGGACCCATGTCACCGCACCCATGACACCGGACCCATGACCCCGGACGCATGACCCCGGACCCATGACCCCGGACCCATGACGCCGGACCCATGACTCCGGACCCATGACTCCGGACCCATGACCCCGGTACCATGACCCCGGACCCATGACCCCGGACCCATGACCCCGGACCCATGTCACCGCACCCATGACACCGGACCCATGACCCCGGACGCATGACCCCGGACCCATGACCCCGGACCCATGACTCCGGACCCATGACCCCGGAAACGTGACCCCACACCAATGACCCCGGACCCATGACCCCGGACCCATGACGCCGGACCCATGACTCCGGACCCATGACCCCGGACCCATGACCCCGGACCCATGTCACCGCACCCATGACACCGGACCCATGACCCCGGACGCATGACACCGGACCCATGACTCCGGAACAAAGAACGCAGACCCATGACCCCAGACCCATGACCCCGGACCAATGACCACGGACCCATGACCCCGGACCCATGACCCCGGACCCATGACACCGGACCGATGACCCCGGACCCATGACCCCGGACCCATGTCACCGCACCCATGACACCGGACCCATGACCCCGGACGCATGACCCCGGACCCATGACCCCGGACCCATGACTCCGGACCCATGACCCCGGTACCATGACCCCGGACCCATGACCCCGGACCCATGTCACCGCACCCATGACACCGGACCCATGACCCCGGACGCATGACCCCGGACGCATGACCCCGGACCCATGACCCCGGACCCATGACTCCGGACCCATGACCCCGGAAACGTGACCCCACACCCATGACCCCGGAACAATGAACGCGGACCCATGACCCCGGACCCATGACGCCGGACCCATGACCCCGGACCCATGACTCCGGACCCATAACCCCGGACCCATGACCCCGGACACATGACCCCGGACCCATGACCCCGGACCCATGACGCCGGACCCATGACTCCGGACCCATGACGCCGGACCCATGACCCCGGTACCATGACCCCGGACCCATGACCCCGGACCCATGACCCCGGACCCATGACCCCGGACCCATGACCCCGGACCCATGTCACCGCACCCATGACACCGGACCCATGACCCCGGACGCATGACCCCGGACCCATGACCCCGGACCCATGACTCCGGACCCATGACCCCGGAAACGTGACCCCACACCCATGACCCCGGAACAATGATCGCGGACCCATGACCCCGGACCCATGACGCCGGACCCATGACACCGGTCCCATAACCCCGGACCCATGACACCGGACACATGACCCCGGACCCATGACCCCGGACCCATGACGCCGGACCCATGACTCCGGACCCATGACCCCGGACCCATGACCCCGGACCCATGACCCCGGACCCATGTCACCGGACCCATGACACCGGACCCATGACCCCGGACGCATGACCCCGGACCCATGACCCCGGACCCATGACTCCGGACCCATGACCCCGGACCCATGACCCCGGACCCATGTCACCGGACCCATGACACCGGACCCATGACCCCGGACGCATGACCCCGGACCCATGACCCCGGACCCATGACTCCGGACCCATGACCCCGGACCCATGACCCCGGACCAATGACCACGGACCCATGACACCGGGCCCCCGACCCCGGACCCATGACCCCGGACCGATGACCCCGGACCCATGACCGCGGACCCATGACCCCGGGTCAATTACCCCGGACCCATGACCCAGGACCCATGACACCGGACACATGACCCCGGACCCATGACGCCGGACACATGACGCCGGACCCATGACCCCGGACCCATGACCCCGGACCCATGACACCGGACCCATGGCCCCGGACCCATGACCGCGGACCCATGACCCCCGATCCATTACCCCCGACCCATGACCCCAGAACCATGACCCCGGACCCATGACCCCAGACACAAGACGCCGGACCCATGACCACGGACCCATGACGCCGGACCCATGACCCCGGACCCATGACCCCGGACCCATGACACCGGACCCAGGACCCCGGAACCATGACCACGAACCCATGAATCCGGACACATGACCCCAGACCCATGACTCCGGAACAAAGAACGCGGACCCATTACCCCAGACCCATGACCCCGGACCCATGACACCGGACCCATGACCCTGGACACATGACCCGGACCCATGACCCCGGACCAATGACCACGGACCCATGACCCCGGGCCCCCGACCCCGGACCCATGACCCCGGACCGATGACCCCGGACCCATGACCGCGGACCCATGACCCCGGGTCAATTACCCCGGACCCATGACCCAGGACCCATGACACCGGACACATGACCCCGGACCCATGACCCCGGACCCATGACGCCGGACCCATGACACCGGTCCCATAACCCCGGACCCATGACACCGGACACATGACCCCGGACCCATGACGCCGGACCCATGACACCGGTCCCATAACCCCGGACCCATGACCCCGGACACATGACCCCGGACCCATGACCCCGGACCCATGACGCCGGACCCATGACCCCGGACCCATTACACCGGACCCATGACCACGGACACATAACCGCGGACCCAGGACCCCCGACCCATGACCCCGGACCCATGACTCCGGACCCATGGCCACGGAAACGTGACCCCACACCCATGACCCCGGAACAATGAACGCGGACACGTGACCCCACACCCATGACCCCGGAACAATGAACGCGGACCCATGATCCCGGACCCACGACGCGGGACCGATGACCACGGACCCATGACCCCGGACCCATGAATCCGGACACATGAACCCAGACCCATGACTCCGGAACAAAGAACGCGGACCCATTACCCCAGACCCATGACCCCGGACCCATGACACCGGACCCATGACCCTGGACACATGACCCCGGACCCTTGACACCGGACCAATGACCACGGACCCATGACCCCGGACCCATGAATCCGGACACATGAACCCAGACCCATGACTCTGGAACAAAGAACGCGGACCCATTACCCCAGACCCATGACCCCGGACCCATGACACCGGACCCATGACCCTGGACACATGACCCCGGACCGTTGACACCGGACCAATGACCACGGACCCATGACCCCGGACCCATGACCTCGGACCCATGACCCCGGGCTCATGACCCCGGACACGTGAACCCACACCCATGACCCCGGAACAATGATCGCGGACCCATGACCCCGGACCCATGACGCCGGACCCATGACACCGGTCCCATAACCCCGGACCCATGACCCCGGACACATGACCCCGGACCCATGACCCCGGACCCATGACGCCGGACCCATGACTCCGGACCCATGACCCCGGTACCATGACCCCGGACCCATGACCCCGGACCCATGACCCCGGACCCATGTCACCGCACCCATGACACCGGACCCATGACCCCGGACGCATGACCCCGGACCCATGACCCCGGACCCATGACTCCGGACCCATGACCCCGGACCCATGACACCGGTCCCATAACCCCGGACCCATGACCCCGGACACATGACCCCGGACCCATGACCCCGGACCCATGACGCCGGACCCATGACTCCGGACCCATGACCCCGGACCCATGACCCCGGACCCATGTCACCGCACCCATGACACCGGACCCATGACCCCGGACGCATGACACCGGACCCATGACTCCGGAACAAAGAACGCAGACCCATGACCCCGGACCAATGACCACGGACCCATGACCCCGGACCCATGACACCGGACCGATGACCCCGGACCCATAACCCCGGACCCATGTCACCGCACCCATGACACCGGACCCATGACCCCGGACGCATGACCCCGGACCCATGACCCCGGACCCATGACTCCGGACCCATGACCCCGGTACCATGACACCGGACCCATGACCCCGGACCCATGTCACCGCACCCATGACACCGGACCCATGACCCCGGACGCATGACCCCGGACCCATGACCCCGGACCCATGACTCCGGACCCATGACCCCGGAAACGTGACCCCACACCCATGACCCCGGAACAATGAACGCGGACCCATGACCCCGGACCCATGACGCCGGACCCATGACCCCGGACCCATGACTCCGGACCCATAACCCCGGACCCATGACCCCGGACACATGACCCCGGACCCATGACCCCGGACCCATGACGCCGGACCCATGACTCCGGACCCATGACTCCGGACCCATGACCCCGGTACCATGACCCCGGACCCATGACCCCGGACCCATGACGCCGGACCCATGACTCCGGACCCATGACCCCGGACCCATGACCCCGGACCCATGACGCCGGACCCATGACACCGGTCCCATAACCCCGGACCCATGACCCCGGACACATGACCCCGGACACATGACCCCGGACCCATGACGCCGGACCCATGACCCCGGACCCATTACACCGGACCCATGACCACGGACCCATAACCGCGGGCCCAGGACCCCGGACCCATGACTCCGGACCCATGGCCACGGAAACGTGACCCCACACCCATGACCCCGGAACAATGAACGCGGACACGTGACCCCACACCCATGACCCCGGAACAATGAACGCGGACCCATGATCCCGGACCCACGACGCGGGACCCATGACCACGGACCCATGACCCCGGACCCATGAATCCGGACACATGAACCCAGACCCATGACTCCGGAACAAAGAACGCGGACCCATTACCCCAGACCCATGACCCCGGACCCATGACACCGGACCCATGACCCCGGACCCATGACTACGGACCCATGACCCCGGAAACGTGACCCCACACCCATGACCCCGGAACAATGAACGCGGACCCATGACCCCGGACCCATGACGCCGGACCCATGACCACGGACCCATGACTCCGGACCCATAACCCCGGACCCATGACCCCGGACACATGACCCCGGACCCATGACCCCGGACACATGACGCCGGACCCATGACTCCGGATCCATGACTCCGGACCCATGACCCCGGTACCATGACCCCGGACCCATGACCCCGGACCCATGTCACCGCACCCATGACAGCGGACCCATGACCCCGGACGCATGACCCCGGACCCATAACCGCGGACCCAGGACCCCGGACCCATGACCCCAGACCCATGACTCCGGAACAAAGAACGCGGACCCATTACCCCAGACCCATGACCCCGGACCCATGACACCGGACCCATGACCCTGGACACATGACCCGGACCCATGACCCCGGACCAATGACCACGGACCCATGACCCCGGGCCCCCGACCCCGGACCCATGACCCCGGACCGATGACCCCGGACCCATGACCGCGGAGCCATGACCCCGGGTCAATTACCCCGGACCCATGACCCAGGACCCATGACACCGGACACATGACCCCGGACCCATGACCCCGGACCCATGACGCCGGACCCATGACACCGGTCCCATAACCCCGGACCCATGACACCGGACACATGACCCCGGACCCATGACGCCGGACCCATGACACCGGTCCCATAACCCCGGACCCATGACACCGGACACATGACCCCGGACCCATGACCCCGGACCCATGACGCCGGACCCATGACGCCGGACCCATGACCCCGGACCCATGACACCGGACACATGACCCCGGACCCATGACCCCGGACCCATGACGCCGGACCCATGACTCCGGACCCATGACCCCGGACCCATGACCCCGGACCCATGACACTGGTCCCATAACCCCGGACCCATGACCCCGGGCACATGACCCCGGACCCATGACCCCGGACCCATGACGCCGGACCCATGACCCTGGACCCATTACACCGGACCCATGACCACGGACCCATAACCGCGGACCCAGGACCCCGGACCCATGACCCCAGACCCATGACTCCGGAACAAAGAACGCGGACCCATTACCCCAGACCCATGACCCCGGACCCATGACACCGGACCCATGACCCTGGACACATGACCCGGACCCATGACCCCGGACCAATGACCACGGACCCATGACCCCGGGCCCCCGACCCCGGACCCATGACCCCGGACCGATGACCCCGGACCCATGACCGCGGAGCCATGACCCCGGGTCAATTACCCCGGACCCATGACCCAGGACCCATGACACCGGACACATGACCCCGGACCCATGACCCCGGACCCATGACGCCGGACCCATGACACCGGTCCCATAACCCCGGACCCATGACACCGGACACATGACCCCGGACCCATGACGCCGGACCCATGACACCGGTCCCATAACCCCGGACCCATGACACCGGACACATGACCCCGGACCCATGACCCCGGACCCATGACGCCGGACCCATGACCCCGGACCCATTACACCGGACCCATGACCACGGACCCATAACCGCGGACCCAGGACCCCGGACCCATGACCCCGGACCCATGACTCCGGACCCATGGCCACGGAAACGTGACCCCACACCCATGACCCCGGAACAATGAACGCGGACACGTGACCCCACACCCATGACCCCGGAACAATGAACGGGGACCCATGATCCCGGACCCACGACGCGGGACCCATGACCACGGACCCATGACCCCGGACCCATGAATCCGGACACATGAACCCAGACCCATGACTCCGGAACAAAGAACGCGGACCCATTACCCCAGACCCATGACCCCGGACCCATGACACCGGACCCATGACCCTGGACACATGACCCCGGACCCTTGACACCGGACCAATGACCACGGACCCATGACCCCGGACCCATGAATCCGGACACATGAACCCAGACCCATGACTCTGGAACAAAGAACGCGGACCCATTACCCCAGACCCATGACCCCGGACCCATGACACCGGACCCATGACCCTGGACACATGACCCCGGACCCTTGACACCGGACCAATGACCACGGACCCATGACCCCGGACCCATGACCTCGGACCCATGACCCCGGGCTCATGACCCCGGACACGTGAATCCACACCCATGACCCCGGAACAATGATCGCGGACCCATGACCCCGGACCCATGACACCGGACCCATGACACCGGTCCCATAACCCCGGACCCATGACCCCGGACACATGACCCCGGACCCATGACCCCGGACCCATGACGCCGGACCCATGACTCCGGACCCATGACCCCGGTACCATGACCCCGGACCCATGACCCCCGACCCATGACCCCGGACTCATGACCCCGGACACGTGACCCTACACCCATGACCCCGGATCCATAACCCCGGACCCATGACCACGGACCCATGACCCCAGACACAAGACGCCGGACCCATGACCACGGACCCATGACCCCGGACCCATGACGCCGGACCCATGACCCCGGACCCATGACCCCGGACCCATGACACCGGACCCATGACACCGGACCCATGACCCCGGACCCATGACCACGAACCCATGAATCCGGACACATGACCCCAGATCCATGACTCCGGAACAAAGAACGCGGACCCATTATCCCAGACCCATGACCCCGGACCCATGACACCGGACCCATGACCCTGGACACATGACCCCGGACCCTTGACACCGGACCAATGACCACGGACCGATGACCCCGGGCCCATGACCCCGGACCCATGACACCGGACCCATGACCCCGGACCCATGACCGCGGACCCATGACACCCGACCCATGACCCCCGACCCATGACCCCCTACCCATGACCCCCGACCCATAACCCCGGACCCATGACCACGGACCCATGACCCCAGACACAAGACGCCGGACCCATGACCACGGACCCATGACCCCGGACCCATGACGCCGGACCCATGACCCCGGACCCATGACCCCGGACACATGACCCCGGACCCATGACCCCGGACCCATGACTCCGGACCCATGGCCACGGAAACGTGACCCCACACGCATGACCCCGGAACAAAGAACGCGGACACGTGACCCCGCACCCATGACCCCGGAACAATGAACGCGGACCCATGATCCCGGACCCACGACGCGGGACCCATGACCACGGACCCATGACCCCGGACCCATGAATCCGGACACATGAACCCAGACCCATGACTCCGGAACAAAGAACGCGGCCCCATTACCCCAGACCCATGACCCCGGACCCATGACACCGGACCCATGACCCTGGACCCATGACCCCGGACCCATGACTCCGGACCCATGGCCACGGAAACATGACCCCACACCCATGACCCCGGAACAATGAACGCGGACACGTGACCCCACACCCATGACCCCGGAACAATGAACGCGGACCCATGATCCCGGACCCACGACGCGGGACCCATGACCATGGACCCATGACCCCGGACCCATGAATCCGGACACATGAACCCAGACCCATGACTCCGGAACAAAGAACGCGGACCCATTACCCCAGACCCATGACACCGGACCCATGACACCGGACCCATGACACCGGACCCATGACCCTGGACACATGACCCCGGACCCTTGACACCGGACCAATGACCACGGACCCATGACCCCGGACCCATGACCTCGGACCCATGACCCCGGGCTCATGACCCCGGACACGTGAACCCACACCCATGACCCCGGAACAATGATCGCTGACCCATGACCCCGGACCCATGACGCCGGACCCATGACACCGGTCCCATAACCCCGGACCCATGATCCCGGACACATGACCCCGGACCCATGACCCCGGACCCATGACGCCGGACCCATGACTCCGGACCCATGACCCCGGTACCATGACCCCGGACCCATGACCCCGGACCCATGACCCCGGACCCATGTCACCGCACCCATGACACCGGACCCATGACCCCGGACGCATGACCCCGGACCCATGACCCCGGACCCATGACGCCGGACCCATGACTCCGGACCCATGACTCCGGACCCATGACCCCGGTACCATGACCCCGGACCCATGACCCCGGACCCATGACCCCGGACCCATGTCACCGCACCCATGACACCGGACCCATGACCCCGGACGCATGACCCCGGACCCATGACCCCGGACCCATGACTCCGGACCCATGACCCCGGAAACGTGACCCCACACCAATGACCCCGGACCCATGACCCCGGACCCATGACGCCGGACCCATGACTCCGGACCCATGACCCCGGACCCATGACCCCGGACCCATGTCACCGCACCCATGACACCGGACCCATGACCCCGGACGCATGACACCGGACCCATGACTCCGGAACAAAGAACGCAGACCCATGACCCCAGACCCATGACCCCGGACCAATGACCACGGACCCATGACCCCGGACCCATGACCCCGGACCCATGACACCGGACCGATGACCCCGGACCCATGACCCCGGACCCATGTCACCGCACCCATGACACCGGACCCATGACCCCGGACGCATGACCCCGGACCCATGACCCCGGACCCATGACTCCGGACCCATGACCCCGGTACCATGACCCCGGACCCATGACCCCGGACCCATGTCACCGCACCCATGACACCGGACCCATGACCCCGGACGCATGACCCCGGACGCATGACCCCGGACCCATGACCCCGGACCCATGACTCCGGACCCATGACCCCGGAAACGTGACCCCACACCCATGACCCCGGAACAATGAACGCGGACCCATGACCCCGGACCCATGACGCCGGACCCATGACCCCGGACCCATGACTCCGGACCCATAACCCCGGACCCATGACCCCGGACACATGACCCCGGACCCATGACCCCGGACCCATGACGCCGGACCCATGACTCCGGACCCATGACGCCGGACCCATGACCCCGGTACCATGACCCCGGACCCATGACCCCGGACCCATGACCCCGGACCCATGACCCCGGACCCATGTCACCGCACCCATGACACCGGACCCATGACCCCGGACGCATGACCCCGGACCCATGACCCCGGACCCATGACTCCGGACCCATGACCCCGGAAACGTGACCCCACACCCATGACCCCGGAACAATGATCGCGGACCCATGACCCCGGACCCATGACGCCGGACCCATGACACCGGTCCCATAACCCCGGACCCATGACACCGGACACATGACCCCGGACCCATGACCCCGGACCCATGACGCCGGACCCATGACTCCGGACCCATGACCCCGGACCCATGACCCCGGACCCATGACCCCGGACCCATGTCACCGGACCCATGACACCGGACCCATGACCCCGGACGCATGACCCCGGACCCATGACCCCGGACCCATGACTCCGGACCCATGACCCCGGACCCATGACCCCGGACCCATGTCACCGGACCCATGACACCGGACCCATGACCCCGGACGCATGACCCCGGACCCATGACCCCGGACCCATGACTCCGGACCCATGACCCCGGACCCATGACCCCGGACCAATGACCACGGACCCATGACACCGGGCCCCCGACCCCGGACCCATGACCCCGGACCGATGACCCCGGACCCATGACCGCGGACCCATGACCCCGGGTCAATTACCCCGGACCCATGACCCAGGACCCATGACACCGGACACATGACCCCGGACCCATGACGCCGGACACATGACGCCGGACCCATGACCCCGGACCCATGACCCCGGACCCATGACACCGGACCCATGGCCCCGGACCCATGACCGCGGACCCATGACCCCCGATCCATTACCCCCGACCCATGACCCCAGAACCATGACCCCGGACCCATGACCCCAGACACAAGACGCCGGACCCATGACCACGGACCCATGACGCCGGACCCATGACCCCGGACCCATGACCCCGGACCCATGACACCGGACCCAGGACCCCGGAACCATGACCACGAACCCATGAATCCGGACACATGACCCCAGACCCATGACTCCGGAACAAAGAACGCGGACCCATTACCCCAGACCCATGACCCCGGACCCATGACACCGGACCCATGACCCTGGACACATGACCCGGACCCATGACCCCGGACCAATGACCACGGACCCATGACCCCGGGCCCCCGACCCCGGACCCATGACCCCGGACCGATGACCCCGGACCCATGACCGCGGACCCATGACCCCGGGTCAATTACCCCGGACCCATGACCCAGGACCCATGACACCGGTCCCATAACCCCGGACCCATGACACCGGACACATGACCCCGGACCCATGACGCCGGACCCATGACACCGGTCCCATAACCCCGGACCCATGACCCCGGACACATGACCCCGGACCCATGACCCCGGACCCATGACGCCGGACCCATGACCCCGGACCCATTACACCGGACCCATGACCACGGACACATAACCGCGGACCCAGGACCCCCGACCCATGACCCCGGACCCATGACTCCGGACCCATGGCCACGGAAACGTGACCCCACACCCATGACCCCGGAACAATGAACGCGGACACGTGACCCCACACCCATGACCCCGGAACAATGAACGCGGACCCATGATCCCGGACCCACGACGCGGGACCGATGACCACGGACCCATGACCCCGGACCCATGAATCCGGACACATGAACCCAGACCCATGACTCCGGAACAAAGAACGCGGACCCATTACCCCAGACCCATGACCCCGGACCCATGACACCGGACCCATGACCCTGGACACATGACCCCGGACCCTTGACACCGGACCAATGACCACGGACCCATGACCCCGGACCCATGAATCCGGACACATGAACCCAGACCCATGACTCTGGAACAAAGAACGCGGACCCATTACCCCAGACCCATGACCCCGGACCCATGACACCGGACCCATGACCCTGGACACATGACCCCGGACCGTTGACACCGGACCAATGACCACGGACCCATGACCCCGGACCCATGACCTCGGACCCATGACCCCGGGCTCATGACCCCGGACACGTGAACCCACACCCATGACCCCGGAACAATGATCGCGGACCCATGACCCCGGACCCATGACGCCGGACCCATGACACCGGTCCCATAACCCCGGACCCATGACCCCGGACACATGACCCCGGACCCATGACCCCGGACCCATGACGCCGGACCCATGACTCCGGACCCATGACCCCGGTACCATGACCCCGGACCCATGACCCCGGACCCATGACCCCGGACCCATGTCACCGCACCCATGACACCGGACCCATGACCCCGGACGCATGACCCCGGACCCATGACCCCGGACCCATGACTCCGGACCCATGACCCCGGACCCATGACACCGGTCCCATAACCCCGGACCCATGACCCCGGACACATGACCCCGGACCCATGACCCCGGACCCATGACGCCGGACCCATGACTCCGGACCCATGACCCCGGACCCATGACCCCGGACCCATGTCACCGCACCCATGACACCGGACCCATGACCCCGGACGCATGACACCGGACCCATGACTCCGGAACAAAGAACGCAGACCCATGACCCCGGACCAATGACCACGGACCCATGACCCCGGACCCATGACACCGGACCGATGACCCCGGACCCATAACCCCGGACCCATGTCACCGCACCCATGACACCGGACCCATGACCCCGGACGCATGACCCCGGACCCATGACCCCGGACCCATGACTCCGGACCCATGACCCCGGTACCATGACACCGGACCCATGACCCCGGACCCATGTCACCGCACCCATGACACCGGACCCATGACCCCGGACGCATGACCCCGGACCCATGACCCCGGACCCATGACTCCGGACCCATGACCCCGGAAACGTGACCCCACACCCATGACCCCGGAACAATGAACGCGGACCCATGACCCCGGACCCATGACGCCGGACCCATGACCCCGGACCCATGACTCCGGACCCATAACCCCGGACCCATGACCCCGGACACATGACCCCGGACCCATGACCCCGGACCCATGACGCCGGACCCATGACTCCGGACCCATGACTCCGGACCCATGACCCCGGTACCATGACCCCGGACCCATGACCCCGGACCCATGACGCCGGACCCATGACTCCGGACCCATGACCCCGGACCCATGACCCCGGACCCATGACGCCGGACCCATGACACCGGTCCCATAACCCCGGACCCATGACCCCGGACACATGACCCCGGACCCATGACCCCGGACCCATGACGCCGGACCCATGACCCCGGACCCATTACACCGGACCCATGACCACGGAACCATAACCGCGGGCCCAGGACCCCGGACCCATGACTCCGGACCCATGGCCACGGAAACGTGACCCCACACCCATGACCCCGGAACAATGAACGCGGACACGTGACCCCACACCCATGACCCCGGAACAATGAACGCGGACCCATGATCCCGGACCCACGACGCGGGACCCATGACCACGGACCCATGACCCCGGACCCATGAATCCGGACACATGAACCCAGACCCATGACTCCGGAACAAAGAACGCGGACCCATTACCCCAGACCCATGACCCCGGACCCATGACACCGGACCCATGACCCCGGACCCATGACTACGGACCCATGACCCCGGAAACGTGACCCCACACCCATGACCCCGGAACAATGAACGCGGACCCATGACCCCGGACCCATGACGCCGGACCCATGACCACGGACCCATGACTCCGGACCCATAACCCCGGACCCATGACCCCGGACACATGACCCCGGACCCATGACCCCGGACACATGACGCCGGACCCATGACTCCGGACCCATGACTCCGGACCCATGACCCCGGTACCATGACCCCGGACCCATGACCCCGGACCCATGTCACCGCACTCATGACAGCGGACCCATGACCCCGGACGCATGACCCCGGACCCATGACCCCGGACCCATGACTCCGGACCCATGACCCCGGAAACGTGACCCCACACCCATGACCCCGGAACAATGATCGCGGACCCATGACCCCGGACCCATGACGCCGGACCCATGACACCGGTCCCATAACCCCGGACCCATGACACCGGACACATGACCCCGGACCCATGACCCCGGACCCATGACGCCGGACCCATGACTCCGGACCCATGACCCCGGACCCATGACCCCGGACCCATGACACCGGTCCCATAACCCCGGACCCATGACCCCGGGCACATGACCCCGGACCCATGACCCCGGACCCATGACGCCGGACCCATGACCCCGGACCCATTACACCGGACCCATGACCACGGACCCATAACCGCGGACCCAGGACCCCGGACCCATGACCCCAGACCCATGACTCCGGAACAAAGAACGCGGACCCATTACCCCAGACCCATGACCCCGGACCCATGACACCGGACCCATGACCCTGGACACATGACCCGGACCCATGACCCCGGACCAATGACCACGGACCCATGACCCCGGGCCCCCGACCCCGGACCCATGACCCCGGACCGATGACCCCGGACCCATGACCGCGGACCCATGACCCCGGGTCAATTACCCCGGACCCATGACCCAGGACCCATGACACCGGACACATGACCCCGGACCCATGACCCCGGACCCATGACGCCGGACCCATGACACCGGTCCCATAACCCCGGACCCATGACACCGGACACATGACCCCGGACCCATGACGCCGGACCCATGACACCGGTCCCATAACCCCGGACCCATGACACCGGACACATGACCCCGGACCCATGACCCCGGACCCATGACGCCGGACCCATGACCCCGGACCCATTACACCGGACCCATGACCACGGACCCATAACCGCGGACCCAGGACCCCGGACCCATGACCCCGGACCCATGACTCCGGACCCATGGCCACGGAAACGTGACCCCACACCCATGACCCCGGAACAATGAACGCGGACACGTGACCCCACACCCATGACCCCGGAACAATGAACGGGGACCCATGATCCCGGACCCACGACGCGGGACCCATGACCACGGACCCATGACCCCGGACCCATGAATCCGGACACATGAACCCAGACCCATGACTCCGGAACAAAGAACGCGGACCCATTACCCCAGACCCATGACCCCGGACCCATGACACCGGACCCATGACCCTGGACACATGACCCCGGACCCTTGACACCGGGCCAATGACCACGGACCCATGACCCCGGACCCATGAATCCGGACACATGAACCCAGACCCATGACTCTGGAACAAAGAACGCGGACCCATTACCCCAGACCCATGACCCCGGACCCATGACACCGGACCCATGACCCTGGACACATGACCCCGGACCCTTGACACCGGACCAATGACCACGGACCCATGACCCCGGACCCATGACCTCGGACCCATGACCCCGGGCTCATGACCCCGGACACGTGAATCCACACCCATGACCCCGGAACAATGATCGCGGACCCATGACCCCGGACCCATGACACCGGACCCATGACACCGGTCCCATAACCCCGGACCCATGACCCCGGACACATGACCCCGGACCCATGACCCCGGACCCATGACGCCGGACCCATGACTCCGGACCCATGACCCCGGTACCATGACCCCGGACCCATGATCCCGGACCCATGTCACCGCACCCATGACACCGGACCCATGACCCCGCACGCATGACCCCGGACCCATGACCCCGGACCCATGACTCCGGACCCATGACCCCGGACCCATGACCCCGGACCCATGACCCCGGACCCATGACCCCGGATACGTGACCCCACACCCATGACCCCGGAACAATGAACGCGGACCCATGACCCCGGACCCATGACGCCGGACCCATGACACCGGTCCCATAACCCCGGACCCATGACCCCGGACACATGACCCCGGACCCATGACCCCGGACCCATGACGCCGGACCCATGACTCCGGACCCATGACCCCGGACCCATGACCCCGGACCCATGTCACCGCACCCATGACACCGGACCCATGACCCCGGACGCATGACACCGGACCCATGACTCCGGAACAAAGAACGCAGACCCATGACCCCAGACCCATGACCCCGGACCAATGACCACGGACCCATGTCCCCGGACCCATGACACCGGACCGATGACCCCGGACCCATAACCCCGGACCCATGTCACCGCACCCATGACACCGGACCCATGACCCCGGACGCATGACCCCGGACCCATGACCCCGGACCCATGACTCCGGACCCATGACCCCGGTACCATGACCCCGGACCCATGACCCCGGACCCATGTCACCGCACCCATGACACCGGACCCATGACCCCGGACGCATGACCCCGGACCCATGACCCCGGACCCATGACTCCGGACCCATGACCCCGGAAACGTGACCCCACACCCATGACCCCGGAACAATGAACGCGGACCCATGACCCCGGACCCATGACGCCGGACCCATGACCCCGGACCCATGACTCCGGACCCATAACCCCGGACCCATGACCCCGGACACATGACCCCGGACCCATGACCCCGGACCCATGACGCCGGACCCATGACTCCGGACCCATGACTCCGGACCCATGACCCCGGTACCATGACCCCGGACCCATGACCCCGGACCCATGACGCCGGACCAATGACTCCGGACCCATGACCCCGGACCCATGACTCCGGACCCATGACTCCGGACCCATGACTCCGGACCCATGACCCCGGACCCATGACCCCGGACCAATGACCACGGACCCATGACCCCGGGCCCCCGACCCCGGACCCATGACCCCGGACCGATGACCCCGGACCCATGACCGCGGACCCATGACCCCGGACGCATGACCCCGGAACCCATGACCCCGGACCCATGACTCCGGACCCATGACCCCGGTACCATGACCCCGGACCCATGACCCCGGACCCATGTCACCGCACCCATGACACCGGACCCATGACCCCGGACGCATGACCCCGGACCCATGACCCCGGACCCATGACTCCGGACCCATGACCCCGGAAACGTGACCCCACACCCATGACCCCGGAACAATGAACGCGGACCCATGACCCCGGACCCATGACGCCGGACCCATGACCCCGGACCCATGACTCCGGACCCATAACCCCGGACCCATGACCCCGGACACATGACCCCGGACCCATGACGCCGGACCCATGACTCCGGACCCATGACTCCGGACCCATGACCCCGGTACCATGACCCCGGACCCATGACCCCGGACCCATGACCCCGGACCCATGACCCCGGACCCATGACCCCGGACCCATGACCCCGGACCCATGTCACCGCACCCATGACACCGGACCCATGACCCCGGACGCATGACCCCGGACCCATGACCCCGGACCCATGACTCCGGACCCATGACCCCGGTACCATGACCCCGGACCCATGACCCCGGACCCATGTCACCGCACCCATGACACCGGACCCATGACCCCGGACGCATGACCCCGGACCCATGACCCCGGACCCATGACTCCGGACCCATGACCCCGGAAACGTGACCCCACACCCATGACCCCGGAACAATGAACGCGGACCCATGACCCCGGACCCATGACGCCGGACCCATGACCCCGGACCCATGACTCCGGACCCATAACCCCGGACCCATGACCCCGGACACATGACCCCGGACCCATGACGCCGGACCCATGACTCCGGACCCATGACTCCGGACCCATGACCCCGGACCCATGACCCCGGACCCATGACCCCGGACCCATGTCACCGCACCCATGACACCGGACCCATGACCCCGGACGCATGACCCCGGACCCATGACCCCGGACCCATGACTCCGGACCCATGACCCCGGACCCATGACCCCGGACCCATGTCACCGGACCCATGACACCGGACCCATGACCCCGGACGCATGACCCCGGACCCATGACCCCGGACCCATGACTCCGGACCCATGACCCCGGACCCATGACCCCGGACCAATGACCACGGACCCATGACCCCGGGCCCCCGACCCCGGACCCATGACCCCGGACCGATGACCCCGGACCCATGACCGCGGACCCATGACCCCGGGTCAATTACCCCGGACCCATGACCCAGGACCCATGACCCCGGGTCAATTACCCCGGACCCATGACCCAGGACCCATGACGCCGGACACATGACGCCGGACCCATGACCCCGGACCCATGACCCCGGACCCATGACACCGGACCCATGGCCCCGGAACCATGACCGCGGACCCATGACCCCCGATCCATTACCCCCGACCCATGACACCCGAGCCATGACCCCGGACCCATGACCCCAGACACAAGACGCCGGACCCATGACCACGGACCCATGACCCCGGACCCATGACGCCGGACCCATGACCCCGGACCCATGACCCCGGACCCATGACACCGGACCCATGACCCCGGAACCATGACCACGAACCCATGAATCCGGACACATGACCCCAGACCCATGACTCCACGACAAAGAACGCGGACCCATTACCCCAGACCCATGACCCCGGACCCATGACACCGGACCCATGACCCTGGACACATGACCCGGACCCTTGACACCGGACCAATGACCCCGGACCCATGACACCGGACCCTTGACACCGGACCAATGACCACGGACCCATGACCCCGGACCCATCACCCCGGACCCATGACCCCGGACCCATGACCCCGGACCCATGACCCCGGACACATGACCTCGGACCCATGACCCCGGACTCATGACCCCGGACACGGGACCCCACACCCATGACCCCGGAAGAATGATCGCGGACCCATGACCCCGGACCCATGACGCCGGACCCATGACACCGGTCCCATAACCCCGGACCCATGACCCCGGACACATGACCCCGGACACATGGCCCCGGACCCATGACCCCGGACCCATGACGCCAGACCCATGACTCCGGACCCATGACCCCGGTACCATGACCACGGACCCATGACCCCGGACCCATGTCACCGCACCCATGACACCGGACCCATGACCCCGGACGCATGACCCCGGACCCATGACCCCGGACTCATGACCCCGGACACGGGACCCCACACCCATGACCCCGGAAGAATGATCGCGGACCCATGACCCCGGACCCATGACGCCGGACCCATGACACCGGTCCCATAACCCCGGACCCATGACCCCGGACACATGACCCCGGACCCATGACCCCGGACCCATGACGCCGGACCCATGACTCCGGACCCATGACCCCGGTACCATGACCCCGGACCCATGACCCCGGACCCATGACCCCGGACCCATGACCCCGGACCCATGTCACCGCACCCATGACACCGGACCCATGACCCCGGACGCATGACCCCGGACCCATGACCCCGGACCCATGACTCCGGACCCATGACCCCGGACCCATGACACCGGTCCCATAACCCCGGACCCATGACCCCGGACACAAGACCCCGGACCCATGACCCCGGACCCATGACGCCGGACCCATGACTCCGGACCCATGACCCCGGACCCATGACCCCGGACCCATGTCACCGCACCCATGACACCGGACCCATGACCCCGGACGCATGACACCGGACCCATGACTCCGGAACAAAGAACGCAGACCCATGACCCCGGACCAATGACCACGGACCCATGACCCCGGACCCATGACACCGGACCGATGACCCCGGACCCATAACCCCGGACCCATGTCACCGCACCCATGACACCGGACCCATGACCCCGGACGCATGACCCCGGACCCATGACCCCGGACCCATGACTCCGGACCCATGACCCCGGTACCATGACACCGGACCCATGACCCCGGACCCATGTCACCGCACCCATGACCCCGGACCCATGTCACCGGACCCATGACACCGGACCCATGACCCCGGACGCATGACCCCGGACCCATGACCCCGGACCCATGACTCCGGACCCATGACCCCGGACCCATGACCCCGGACCAATGACCACGGACCCATGACCCCGGGCCCCCGACCCCGGACCCATGACCCCGGACCGATGACCCCGGACCCATGACCGCGGACCCATGACCCCGGGTCAATTACCCCGGACCCATGACCCAGGACCCATGACCCCGGGTCAATTACCCCGGACCCATGACCCAGGACCCATGACGCCGGACACATGACGCCGGACCCATGACCCCGGACCCATGACCCCGGACCCATGACACCGGACCCATGGCCCCGGAACCATGACCGCGGACCCATGACCCCCGATCCATTACCCCCGACCCATGACACCCGAGCCATGACCCCGGACCCATGACCCCAGACACAAGACGCCGGACCCATGACCACGGACCCATGACCCCGGACCCATGACGCCGGACCCATGACCCCGGACCCATGACCCCGGACCCATGACACCGGACCCATGACCCCGGAACCATGACCACGAACCCATGAATCCGGACACATGACCCCAGACCCATGACTCCACGACAAAGAACGCGGACCCATTACCCCAGACCCATGACCCCGGACCCATGACACCGGACCCATGACCCTGGACACATGACCCGGACCCTTGACACCGGACCAATGACCCCGGACCCATGACACCGGACCCTTGACACCGGACCAATGACCACGGACCCATGACCCCGGACCCATCACCCCGGACCCATGACCCCGGACCCATGACCCCGGACCCATGACCCCGGACACATGACCTCGGACCCATGACCCCGGACTCATGACCCCGGACACGGGACCCCACACCCATGACCCCGGAAGAATGATCGCGGACCCATGACCCCGGACCCATGACGCCGGACCCATGACACCGGTCCCATAACCCCGGACCCATGACCCCGGACACATGACCCCGGACACATGGCCCCGGACCCATGACCCCGGACCCATGACGCCAGACCCATGACTCCGGACCCATGACCCCGGTACCATGACCACGGACCCATGACCCCGGACCCATGTCACCGCACCCATGACACCGGACCCATGACCCCGGACGCATGACCCCGGACCCATGACCCCGGACTCATGACCCCGGACACGGGACCCCACACCCATGACCCCGGAAGAATGATCGCGGACCCATGACCCCGGACCCATGACGCCGGACCCATGACACCGGTCCCATAACCCCGGACCCATGACCCCGGACACATGACCCCGGACCCATGACCCCGGACCCATGACGCCGGACCCATGACTCCGGACCCATGACCCCGGTACCATGACCCCGGACCCATGACCCCGGACCCATGACCCCGGACCCATGACCCCGGACCCATGTCACCGCACCCATGACACCGGACCCATGACCCCGGACGCATGACCCCGGACCCATGACCCCGGACCCATGACTCCGGACCCATGACCCCGGACCCATGACACCGGTCCCATAACCCCGGACCCATGACCCCGGACACAAGACCCCGGACCCATGACCCCGGACCCATGACGCCGGACCCATGACTCCGGACCCATGACCCCGGACCCATGACCCCGGACCCATGTCACCGCACCCATGACACCGGACCCATGACCCCGGACGCATGACACCGGACCCATGACTCCGGAACAAAGAACGCAGACCCATGACCCCGGACCAATGACCACGGACCCATGACCCCGGACCCATGACACCGGACCGATGACCCCGGACCCATAACCCCGGACCCATGTCACCGCACCCATGACACCGGACCCATGACCCCGGACGCATGACCCCGGACCCATGACCCCGGACCCATGACTCCGGACCCATGACCCCGGTACCATGACACCGGACCCATGACCCCGGACCCATGTCACCGCACCCATGACACCGGACCCATGACCACGGACGCATGACCCCGGACCCATGACCCCGGACCCATGACTCCGGACCCATGACCCCGGAAACGTGACCCCACACCCATGACCCCGGAACAATGAACGCGGACCCATGACCCCGGACCCATGACGCCGGACCCATGACCCCGGACCCATGACTCCGGACCCATAACCCCGGACCCATGACCCCGGACACATGACCCCGGACCCATGACCCCGGACCCATGACGCCGGACCCATGACTCCGGACCCATGACTCCGGACCCATGACCCCGGTACCATGACCCCGGACCCATGACCCCGGACCCATGACGCCGGACCCATGACTCCGGACCCATGACCCCGGACCCATGACCCCGGACCCATGACGCCGGACCCATGACACCGGTCCCATAACCCCGGACCCATGACCCCGGACACATGACCCCGGACCCATGACCCCGGACCCATGACGCCGGACCCATGACCCCGGACCCATTACACCGGACCCATGACCACGGACCCATAACCGCGGGCCCAGGACCCCGGACCCATGACTCCGGAACAAAGAACGCGGACCCATTACCCCAGACCCATGACCCCGGACCCATGACACCGGACCCATGACCCTGGACACATGACCCGGACCCATGACCCCGGACCAATGACCACGGACCCATGACCCCGGGCCCCCGACCCCGGACCCATGACCCCGGACCGATGACCCCGGACCCATGACCGCGGACCCATGACCCCGGGTCAATTACCCCGGACCCATGACCCAGGACCCATGACACCGGACACATGACCCCGGACCCATGACCCCGGACCCATGACGCCGGACCCATGACACCGGTCCCATAACCCCGGACCCATGACACCGGACACATGACCCCGGACCCATGACGCCGGACCCATGACACCGGTCCCATAACCCCGGACCCATGACACCGGACACATGACCCCGGACCCATGAATCCGGACACATGAACCCAGACCCATGACTCCGGAACAAAGAACGCGGACCCATTACCCCAGACCCATGACCCCGGACCCATGACACCGGACCCATGACCCCGGAAACGTGACCCCACACCCATGACCCCGGAACAATGATCGCGGACCCATGACCCCGGACCCATGACGCCGGACCCATGACACCGGTCCCATAACCCCGGACCCATGACACCGGACACATGACCCCGGACCCATGACCCCGGACCCATGACGCCGGACCCATGACTCCGGACCCATGACCCCGGACCCATGACCCCGGACCCATGACACCGGTCCCATAACCCCGGACCCATGACCCCGGGCACATGACCCCGGACCCATGACCCCGGACACATGACGCCGGACCCATGACTCCGGACCCATGACTCCGGACCCATGACCCCGGTACCATGACCCCGGACCCATGACCCCGGACCCATGTCACCGCACCCATGACAGCGGACCCATGACACCGGACGCATGACCCCGGACCCATGACCCCGGACCCATGACTCCGGACCCATGACCCCGGAAACGTGACCCCACACCCATGACCCCGGAACAATGATCGCGGACCCATGACCCCGGACCCATGACGCCGGACCCATGACACCGGTCCCATAACCCCGGACCCATGACACCGGACACATGACCCCGGACCCATGACCCCGGACCCATGACGCCGGACCCATGACTCCGGACCCATGACCCCGGACCCATGACCCCGGACCCATGACACCGGTCCCATAACCCCGGACCCATGACCCCGGGCACATGACCCCGGACCCATGACCCCGGACCCATGACGCCGGACCCATGACCCCGGACCCATTACACCGGACCCATGACCACGGACCCATAACCGCGGACCCAGGACCCCGGACCCATGACCCCAGACCCATGACTCCGGAACAAAGAACGCGGACCCATTACCCCAGACCCATGACCCCGGACCCATGACACCGGACCCATGACCCTGGACACATGACCCGGACCCATGACCCCGGACCAATGACCACGGACCCATGACCCCGGGCCCCCGACCCCGGACCCATGACCCCGGACCGATGACCCCGGACCCATGACCGCGGACCCATGACCCCGGGTCAATTACCCCGGACCCATGACCCAGGACCCATGACACCGGACACATGACCCCGGACCCATGACCCCGGACCCATGACGCCGGACCCATGACACCGGTCCCATAACCCCGGACCCATGACACCGGACACATGACCCCGGACCCATGACGCCGGACCCATGACACCGGTCCCATAACCCCGGACCCATGACACCGGACACATGACCCCGGACCCATGACCCCGGACCCATGACGCCGGACCCATGACCCCGGACCCATTACACCGGACCCATGACCACGGACCCATAACCGCGGACCCAGGACCCCGGACCCATGACCCCGGACCCATGACTCCGGACCCATGGCCACGGAAACGTGACCCCACACCCATGACCCCGGAACAATGAACGCGGACACGTGACCCCACACCCATGACCCCGGAACAATGAACGCGGACCCATGATCCCGGACCCACGACGCGGGACCCATGACCACGGACCCATGACCCCGGACCCATGAATCCGGACACATGAACCCAGACCCATGACTCCGGAACAAAGAACGCGGACCCATTACCCCAGACCCATGACCCCGGACCCATGACACCGGACCCATGACCCTGGACACATGACCCCGGACCCTTGACACCGGACCAATGACCACGGACCCATGACCCCGGACCCATGAATCCGGACACATGAACCCAGACCCATGACTCTGGAACAAAGAACGCGGACCCATTACCCCAGACCCATGACCCCGGACCCATGACACCGGACCCATGACCCTGGACACATGACCCCGGACCCTTGACACCGGACCAATGACCACGGACCCATGACCCCGGACCCATGACCTCGGACCCATGACCCCGGGCTCATGACCCCGGACACGTGAATCCACACCCATGACCCCGGAACAATGATCGCGGACCCATGACCCCGGACCCATGACGCCGGACCCATGACACCGGTCCCATAACCCCGGACCCATGACCCCGGACACATGACCCCGGACCCATGACCCCGGACCCATGACGCCGGACCCATGACTCCGGACCCATGACCCCGGTACCATGACCCCGGACCCATGATCCCGGACCCATGTCACCGCACCCATGACACCGGACCCATGACCCCGCACGCATGACCCCGGACCCATGACCCCGGACCCATGACTCCGGACCCATGACCCCGGACCCATGACCCCGGACCCATGACCCCGGACCCATGACCCCGGATACGTGACCCCACACCCATGACCCCGGAACAATGAACGCGGACCCATGACCCCGGACCCATGACGCCGGACCCATGACACCGGTCCCATAACCCCGGACCCATGACCCCGGACACATGACCCCGGACCCATGACCCCGGACCCATGACGCCGGACCCATGACTCCGGACCCATGACCCCGGACCCATGACCCCGGACCCATGACACCGGACCCATGACCCCGGACGCATGACACCGGACCCATGACTCCGGAACAAAGAACGCAGACCCATGACCCCAGACCCATGACCCCGGACCAATGACCACGGACCCATGACCCCGGACCCATGACACCGGACCGATGACCCCGGACCCATAACCCCGGACCCATGTCACCGCACCCATGACACCGGACCCATGACCCCGGACGCATGACCCCGGACCCATGACCCCGGACCCATGACTCCGGACCCATGACCCCGGTACCATGACCCCGGACCCATGACCCCGGACCCATGTCACCGCACCCATGACACCGGACCCATGACCCCGGACGCATGACCCCGGACCCATGACCCCGGACCCATGACTCCGGACCCATGACCCCGGAAACGTGACCCCACACCCATGACCCCGGAACAATGAACGCGGACCCATGACCCCGGACCCATGACGCCGGACCCATGACCCCGGACCCATGACTCCGGACCCATAACCCCGGACCCATGACCCCGGACACATGACCCCGGACCCATGACCCCGGACCCATGACGCCGGACCCATGACTCCGGACCCATGACTCCGGACCCATGACCCCGGTACCATGACCCCGGACCCATGACCCCGGACCCATGACGCCGGACCAATGACTCCGGACCCATGACCCCGGACCCATGACTCCGGACCCATGACTCCGGACCCATGACTCCGGACCCATGACCCCGGACCCATGACGCCGGACCCATGACCCCGGACCCATGACTCCGGACCCATAACCCCGGACCCATGACCCCGGAAACATGACCCCGGACTCATGACGCCGGACCCATGACTCCGGACCCATGACTCCGGACCCATGACCCCGGTACCATGACCCCGGACCCATGACCCCGGACCCATGACCCCGGACCCATGACCCCGGACCCATGACCCCGGACCCATGACCCCGGACCCATGTCACCGCACCCATGACACCGGACCCATGACCCCGGACGCATGACCCCGGACCCATGACCCCGGACCCATGACTCCGGACCCATGACCCCGGTACCATGACCCCGGACCCATGACCCCGGACCCATGTCACCGCACCCATGACACCGGACCCATGACCCCGGACGCATGACCCCGGACCCATGACCCCGGACCCATGACTCCGGACCCATGACCCCGGAAACGTGACCCCACACCCATGACCCCGGAACAATGAACGCGGACCCATGACCCCGGACCCATGACGCCGGACCCATGACCCCGGACCCATGACTCCGGACCCATAACCCCGGACCCATGACCCCGGACACATGACCCCGGACCCATGACGCCGGACCCATGACTCCGGACCCATGACTCCGGACCCATGACCCCGGACCCATGACCCCGGACCCATGACCCCGGACCCATGTCACCGCACCCATGACACCGGACCCATGACCCCGGACGCATGACCCCGGACCCATGACCCCGGACCCATGACTCCGGACCCATGACCCCGGACCCATGACCCCGGACCCATGTCACCGGACCCATGACACCGGACCCATGACCCCGGACGCATGACCCCGGACCCATGACCCCGGACCCATGACTCCGGACCCATGACCCCGGACCCATGACCCCGGACCCATGACCCCGGACCAATGACCACGGACCCATGACCCCGGGCCCCCGACCCCGGACCCATGACCCCGGACCGATGACCCCGGACCCATGACCGCGGACCCATGACCCCGGGTCAATTACCCCGGACCCATGACCCAGGACCCATGACCCCGGGTCAATTACCCCGGACCCATGACCCAGGACCCATGACGCCGGACACATGACGCCGGACCCATGACCCCGGACCCATGACCCCGGACCCATGACACCGGACCCATGGCCCCGGAACCATGACCGCGGACCCATGACCCCCGATCCATTACCCCCGACCCATGACACCCGAGCCATGACCCCGGACCCATGACCCCAGACACAAGACGCCGGACCCATGACCACGGACCCATGACCCCGGACCCATGACGCCGGACCCATGACCCCGGACCCATGACCCCGGACCCATGACACCGGACCCATGACCCCGGAACCATGACCACGAACCCATGAATCCGGACACATGACCCCAGACCCATGACTCCACGACAAAGAACGCGGACCCATTACCCCAGACCCATGACCCCGGACCCATGACACCGGACCCATGACCCTGGACACATGACCCGGACCCTTGACACCGGACCAATGACCCCGGACCCATGACACCGGACCCTTGACACCGGACCAATGACCACGGACCCATGACCCCGGACCCATCACCCCGGACCCATGACCCCGGACCCATGACCCCGGACCCATGACCCCGGACCCATGACCCCGGACCCATGACCTCGGACCCATGACCCCGGACTCATGACCCCGGACACGGGACCCCACACCCATGACCCCGGAAGAATGATCGCGGACCCATGACCCCGGACCCATGACGCCGGACCCATGACACCGGTCCCATAACCCCGGACCCATGACCCCGGACACATGACCCCGGACACATGGCCCCGGACCCATGACCCCGGACCCATGACCCCGGACCCATGACGCCAGACCCATGACTCCGGACCCATGACCCCGGTACCATGACCACGGACCCATGACCCCGGACCCATGTCACCGCACCCATGACACCGGACCCATGACCCCGGACGCATGACCCCGGACCCATGACCCCGGACTCATGACCCCGGACACGGGACCCCACACCCATGACCCCGGAAGAATGATCGCGGACCCATGACCCCGGACCCGTGACGCCGGACCCATGACACCGGTCCCATAACCCCGGACCCATGACCCCGGACACATGACCCCGGACACATGGCCCCGGACCCATGACCCCGGACCCATGACGCCAGACCCATGACTCCGGACCCATGACCCCGGTACCATGACCACGGACCCATGACCCCGGATCCATGTCACCGCACCCATGACACCGGACCCATGACCCCGGACGCATGACCCCGGACCCATGACCCCGGACCCATGACGCCGGACCCATGACACCGGTCCCATAACCCCGGACCCATGACCCCGGACACATGACCCCGGACCCATGACCCCGGACCCATGACGCCGGACCCATGACTCCGGACCCATGACTCCGGACCCATGACCCCGGACCCATGACCCCGGACCCATGACCCCGGACCCATGTCACCGCACCCATGACACCGGACCCATGACCCCGGACGCATGACCCCGGACCCATGACCCCGGACCCATGACTCCGGACCCATGACCCCGGACCCATGAGTCCGGAAACGTGACCCCACACCCATGACCCCGGAACAATGAACGCGGACCCATGATCCCGGACCCACGAGGCGGGACCCATGACAACGGATCCATGACCCCGGAGCGATGACCCCGGACCCATGAATGCGGACACATGACCCCAGGCCCATGACTCCGGAACAAAGAACGCAGACCCATGACCCCAGACCCATGACCCCGGACCAATGACCACGGACCCATGACCCCGGACCCATGACCCCGGACCCATGACACCGGACCCATGACCCCGGAGCGATGACCCCGGACCCATGACCCCGGAACAATGAACGCGGACCCATGATCCCGGACCCACGACGCGGGACCCATGACCACGGACCCATGACCCCGGACCCATGAATCCGGACACATGAACCCAGACCCATGACTCCGGAACAAAGAACGCGGACCCATTACCCCAGACCCATGACCCCGGACCCATGACACCGGACCCATGACCCTGGACACATGACCCCGGACCCTTGACACCGGACCAATGACCACGGACCCATGACCCCGGACCCATGAATCCGGACACATGAACCCAGACCCATGACTCTGGAACAAAGAACGCGGACCCATTACCCCAGACCCATGACCCCGGACCCATGACACCGGACCCATGACCCTGGACACATGACCCCGGACCCTTGACACCGGACCAATGACCACGGACCCATGACCCCGGACCCATGACCTCGGACCCATGACCCCGGGCTCATGACCCCGGACACGTGAATTCACACCCATGACCCCGGAACAATGATCGCGGACCCATGACCCCGGACCCATGACGCCGGACCCATGACACCGGTCCCATAACCCCGGACCCATGACCCCGGACACATGACCCCGGACCCATGACCCCGGACCCATGACGCCGGACCCATGACTCCGGACCCATGACCCCGGTACCATGACCCCGGACCCATGATCCCGGACCCATGTCACCGCACCCATGACACCGGACCCATGACCCCGCACGCATGACCCCGGACCCATGACCCCGGACCCATGACTCCGGACCCATGACCCCGGACCCATGACCCCGGACCCATGACCCCGGACCCATGACCCCGGACCCATGACCCCGGATACGTGACCCCACACCCATGACCCCGGAACAATGAACGCGGGCCCATGACCCCGGACCCATGACGCCGGACCCATGACACCGGTCCCATAACCCCGGACCCATGACCCCGGACACATGACCCCGGACCCATGACCCCGGACCCATGACGCCGGACCCATGACTCCGGACCCATGACCCCGGACCCATGACCCCGGACCCATGTCACCGCACCCATGACACCGGACCCATGACCCCGGACGCATGACACCGGACCCATGACTCCGGAACAAAGAACGCAGACCCATGACCCCAGACCCATGACCCCGGACCAATGACCACGGACCCATGACCCCGGACCCATGACACCGGACCGATGACCCCGGACCCATAACCCCGGACCCATGTCACCGCACCCATGACACCGGACCCATGACCCCGGACGCATGACCCCGGACCCATGACCCCGGACCCATGACTCCGGACCCATGACCCCGGTACCATGACCCCGGACCCATGACCCCGGACCCATGTCACCGCACCCATGTCACCGGACCCATGACCCCGGACGCATGACCCCGGACCCATGACCCCGGACCCATGACTCCGGACCCATGACCCCGGACCCATGACCCCGGACACATGACCCCGGACCCATGACGCCGGACCCATGACCCCGGACCCATGACTCCGGACCCATAACCCCGGACCCATGACCCCGGACACATGACCCCGGACCCATGACCCCGGACCCATGACGCCGGACCCATGACTCCGGACCCATGACTCCGGACCCATGACCCCGGTACCATGACCCCGGACCCATGACCCCGGACCCATGACGCCGGACCAATGACTCCGGACCCATGACCCCGGACCCATGACTCCGGACCCATGACTCCGGACCCATGACTCCGGACCCATGACCCCGGACCCATGACCCCGGACCAATGACCACGGACCCATGACCCCGGGCCCCCGACCCCGGACCCATGACCCCGGACCGATGACCCCGGACCCATGACCGCGGACCCATGACCCCGGACGCATGACCCCGGACCCATGACCCCGGACCCATGACTCCGGACCCATGACCCCGGTACCATGACCCCGGACCCATGACCCCGGACCCATGTCACCGCACCCATGACACCGGACCCATGACCCCGGACGCATGACCCCGGACCCATGACCCCGGACCCATGACTCCGGACCCATGACCCCGGAAACGTGACCCCACACCCATGACCCCGGAACAATGAACGCGGACCCATGACCCCGGACCCATGACGCCGGACCCATGACCCCGGACCCATGACTCCGGACCCATAACCCCGGACCCATGACCCCGGACACATGACCCCGGACCCATGACGCCGGACCCATGACTCCGGACCCATGACTCCGGACCCATGACCCCGGTACCATGACCCCGGACCCATGACCCCGGACCCATGACCCCGGTACCATGACCCCGGACCCATGACCCCGGACCCATGTCACCGCACCCATGACACCGGACCCATGACCCCGGACGCATGACCCCGGACCCATGACCCCGGACCCATGACTCCGGACCCATGACCCCGGAAACGTGACCCCACACCCATGACCCCGGAACAATGAACGCGGACCCATTACCCCGGGCCCATGACGCCGGACCCATGACCCCGGACCCATGACTCCGGACCCATGACTCCGGACCCATAACCCCGGACCCATGACCCCGGACACATGACCCCGGACCCATGACGCCGGACCCATGACTCCGGACCCATGACTCCGGACCCATGACCCCGGACCCATGACCCCGGACCCATGACCCCGGACCCATGACCCCGGACCCATGTCACCGCACCCATGACACCGGACCCATGACCCCGGACGCATGACCCCGGACCCATGACCCCGGACCCATGACTCCGGACCCATGACCCCGGAAACGTGACCCCACATCCATGACCCCGGAACAATGATCGCGGACCCATGACCCCGGACCCATGACGCCGGACCCATGACACCGGTCCCATAACCCCGGACCCATGACACCGGACACATGACCCCGGACCGATGACCCCGGACCCATGACGCCGGACCCATGACTCCGGACCCATGACCCCGGACACATGACCCCGGACCCATGACCCCGGACCCATGTCACCGGACCCATGACCCCGGACCCATGTCACCGGACCCATGACACCGGACCCATGACCCCGGACGCATGACCCCGGACCCATGACCCCGGACCCATGACTCCGGACCCATGACCCCGGACCCATGACCCCGGACCCATGTCACCGGACCCATGACACCGGACCCATGACCCCGGACGCATGACCCCGGACCCATGACCCCGGACCCATGACTCCGGACCCATGACCCCGGACCCATGACCCCGGACCAATGACCACGGACCCATGACCCCGGGCCCCCGACCCCGGACCCATGACCCCGGACCGATGACCCCGGACCCATGACCGCGGACCCATGACCCCGGGTCAATTACCCCGGACCCATGACCCAGGACCCATGACCCCGGGTCAATTACCCCGGACCCATGACCCAGGACCCATGACGCCGGACACATGACGCCGGACCCATGACCCCGGACCCATGACCCCGGACCCATGACACCGGACCCATGGCCCCGGAACCATGACCGCGGACCCATGACCCCCGATCCATTACCCCCGACCCATGACACCCGAGCCATGACCCCGGACCCATGACCCCAGACACAAGACGCCGGACCCATGACCACGGACCCATGACCCCGGACCCATGACGCGGGACCCATGACCCCGGACCCATGACCCCGGACCCATGACACCGGACCCATGACCCCGGAACCATGACCACGAACCCATGAATCCGGACACATGACCCCAGACCCATGACTCCACGACAAAGAACGCGGACCCATTACCCCAGACCCATGACCCCGGACCCATGACACCGGACCCATGACCCTGGACACATGACCCGGACCCTTGACACCGGACCAATGACCCCGGACCCATGACACCGGACCCTTGACACCGGACCAATGACCACGGACCCATGACCCCGGACCCATCACCCCGGACCCATGACCCCGGACCCATGACCCCGGACCCATGACCCCGGACCCATGACCCCGGACCCATGACCTCGGACCCATGACCCCGGACTCATGACCCCGGACACGGGACCCCACACCCATGACCCCGGAAGAATGATCGCGGACCCATGACCCCGGACCCATGACGCCGGACCCATGACACCGGTCCCATAACCCCGGACCCATGACCCCGGACACATGACCCCGGACACATGGCCCCGGACCCATGACCCCGGACCCATGACGCCAGACCCATGACTCCGGACCCATGACCCCGGTACCATGACCACGGACCCATGACCCCGGACCCATGTCACCGCACCCATGACACCGGACCCATGACCCCGGACGCATGACCCCGGACCCATGACCCCGGACTCATGACCCCGGACACGGGACCCCACACCCATGACCCCGGAAGAATGATCGCGGACCCATGACCCCGGACCCATGACGCCGGACCCATGACACCGGTCCCATAACCCCGGACCCATGACCCCGGACACATGACCCCGGACACATGGCCCCGGACCCATGACCCCGGACCCATGACGCCAGACCCATGACTCCGGACCCATGACCCCGGTACCATGACCACGGACCCATGACCCCGGATCCATGTCACCGCACCCATGACACCGGACCCATGACCCCGGACGCATGACCCCGGACCCATGACCCCGGACCCATGACGCCGGACCCATGACACCGGTCCCATAACCCCGGACCCATGACCCCGGACACATGACCCCGGACCCATGACCCCGGACCCATGACGCCGGACCCATGACTCCGGACCCATGACTCCGGACCCATGACTCCGGACCCATGACCCCGGACCCATGACCCCGGACCCATGACCCCGGACCCATGTCACCGCACCCATGACACCGGACCCATGACCCCGGACGCATGACCCCGGACCCATGACCCCGGACCCATGACTCCGGACCCATGACCCCGGAACCATGAGTCCGGAAACGTGACCCCACACCCATGACCCCGGAACAATGAACGCGGACCCATGATCCCGGACCCACGAGGCGGGACCCATGACAACGGATCCATGACCCCGGAGCGATGACCCCGGACCCATGAATGCGGACACATGACCCCAGGCCCATGACTCCGGAACAAAGAACGCAGACCCATGACCCCAGACCCATGACCCCGGACCAATGACCACGGACCCATGACCCCGGACCCATGACCCCGGACCCATGACACCGGACCCATGACCCCGGAGCGATGACCCCGGACCCATGACACCGGACCCATGACCCCGGGCCCATTACCCCGGACCCATGACCCTGGACCCATGACACCGGACACATGACCCCGGACCCATGAACCCCGACCCATGACGCCGGACCCATGACCCCGGACCCATGAACCCGGACCCATGACCCCGGACCCATGACCCCGGACCCATGACCACGAACCCATGAAACCGGACACATGACCCCAGACGCATGACACCGGACCCATGACCTCGGACCCAAGACCCCGGACTCATGACCCCGGACCCATGAACCCGGACCCATGACCCCGGACCCATGACCACGAACCCATGAATCCGGACACATGACCACAGACCCATGACTCCGGAACAAAGAACGCGGACACATTACCCCAGACCCATGACCCCGGACCCATGACACCGGACCCATGACACTGGACACATGACCCCGGACCCTTGACAACGGACCAATGACCACGGACCCATGACCCCGGGCCCATTACCCCGGACCCATGATCCAGGACCCATGACACCGGACACATGACGCCGGACCCATGACCCCGGACCCATGACACCGGACCCATGACCCCGGACCCATGACCGCGGACCCATGACCCCCGACCCATGACCCCCGACCCATGACCCCCGACCCATGACCCCCGACCCATGACCCCGGACTCATGACCCCGGACACGTGACCCCACACCCATGACCCCGGACCCATAACCCCGGACCCATGACCACGGACCCATGACCCCAGACACAAGACGCCGGACCCATGACCACGGACCCATGACCCCGGACCCATGACGCCGGACCCATGACCCCGGACCCATGACCCCGGACCCATGACACCGGACCCATGACACCGGACCCATGACCCCGGACCCATGACCACGAACCCATGAATCCGGACACATGACCCCAGATCCATGACTCCGGAACAAAGAACGCGGACCCATTATCCCAGACCCATGACCCCGGACCCATGACACCGGACCCATGACCCTGGACACATGACCCCGGACCCTTGACACCGGACCAATGACCACGGACCGATGACCCCGGGCCCATGACCCCGGACCCATGACACCGGACCCATGACCCAAGACACAAGACGCCGGACCCATGACCACGGACCCATGACCCCGGACCCATGACGCCGGACCCATGACCCCGGACCCATGACCCCGGACCCATTACACCGGACCCGTGACCACGGACCCATAACCGCGGACCCAGGACCCCGGACCCATGACCCCGGACCCATGACTCCGGACCCATGGCCACGGAAACGTGACCCCACACCCATGACCCCGGAACAATGAACGCGGACACGTGACCCCACACCCATGACCCCGGAACAATGAACGCGGACCCATGATCCCGGACCCACGACGCGGGACCCATGACCACGTACCCATGACCCCGGACCCATGAATCCGGACACATGAACCCAGACCCATGACTCCGGAACAAAGAACGCGGACCCATTACCCCAGACCCATGACCCCGGACCCATGACACCGGACCCATGACCCTGGACACATGACCCCGGACCCTTGACACCGGACCAATGACCACGGACCCATGACCCCGGACCCATAACCCCGGACCCATGACCCCGGACCCATGACCCCGGAACCATGACCCCGGACCCATGACCTCGGACCCATGACCCCGGGCTCATGATCCCGGACACGTGACCCCACACCCATGACCCCGGAACAATGATCGCGGACCCATGACCCCGGACCCATGACGCCGGACCCATGACACCGGTCCCATAACCCCGGACCCATGACCCCGGACACATGACCCCGGACCCATGACACCGGACCCATGACGCCGGACCCATGACTCCGGACCCATGACCCCGGTACCATGACCCCGGACCCATGACCCCGGACCCATGACCCCGGACCCATGACCCCGGACCCATGTCACCGCACCCATGACACCGGACCCATGACCCCGGACGCATGACCCCGGACCCATGACCCCGGACCCATGACTCCGGACCCATGACCCCGGACCCATGACCCCGGACCCATGACCCCGGACCCATGACCCCGGACCCATGACCCCGGAAACGTGACCCCACACCCATGACCCCGGAACAATGAACGCGGACCCATGACCCCGGACCCATGACGCCGGACCCATGACACCGGTCCCATAACCCCGGATTCATGACCCCGGACACATGACCCCGGACCCATGACCCCGGACCCATGACGCCGGACCCATGACTCCGGACCCATGACCCCGGACCCATGACCCCGGACCCATGTCACCGCACCCATGACACCGGACCCATGACCCCGGACGCATGACACCGGACCCATGACTCCGGAACAAAGAACGCAGACCCATGACCCCAGACCCATGACCCCGGACCAATGACCACGGACCCATGACCCCGGACCCATGACCCCGGACCCATGACCCCGGACCCATGACCCCGGACCCATGACCCCGGACCCATGACCCCGGACCCATGACCCCGGACCCATGACCCCGGACCCATGACCTCGGACCCATGAACCCGGACTCATGACCCCGGACACGTGACCCCACACACATGACCCCGGAACAATGATCGCGGACCCATGACCCCGGACCCATGACCGCGGACACATGACCCCGGACCCATGACGCCGGACCCATGACCCCGGACCCATGACCCCGGACCCATGACCCCGGACCCATGACCCCCGACCCATGACCCCGCACCCATGACCTCGGACCCATGAACCCCGGACACATGACCCCGGACCCATGACGCCGGACCGATGACTCCGGACCCATGACCCCGGACCCATGACCCCGGACCCATGACCCCGGACCCATGACCCCGGACCCATGATCCCGGACCCACGACGCGGGACCCATCACCACGGACCCATGACCCCGGAGCGATGACCCCGGACCCATGAATCCGGACACATGACCCCAGACCCATGACTCCGGAACAAAGAACGCGGACCCATTACCCCAGACCCATGATCCCGGACCCATGACACCGGACCCATGACCCCAGACACAAGACGCCGGACCCATGACCACGGACCCATGACCCCGGACCCATGACGCCGGACCCATGACCCCGGACCCATGACCCCGGACCCATGACACCGGACCCATGACCCCGGACTTATGACCGCGGACCCATGACCCCGGACCCATGACCCCGGACACATGACTCCGGACCCATGACCACGGAAACGTGACCCCACACCCATGACCCCGGAACAATGAACGCGGACACGTGACCCCACACCCATGACCCCGGAACAATGAACGCGGACCCATGATCCCGGACCCACGACGCGGGACCCATGACCACGGACCCATGACCGCGGAGCGATGACCCCGGACCCATGAATCCGGACACATGACCACAGACCCATGACTCCGTAACAAAGAACACGGACCCATTACCCCAGACCCATGACCCCGGACCCATGACACCGGACCCATGACCCTGGACACATGACCCCGGACCCTTGACACCGGACCAATGACCACGGACCCATGACCCGGGACCCATGACCCCGGACCCATGACCCCGGACCCATGACCCCGGACCCATGACCCCGGAACCATGACCCCGGACCCATGACCCCGGACCCATGACCCCGGAACCATGACCCCGGACCCATGACCCCGGACCCATGACCCCGGACCCATGACCTCGGACCCATGACCCCGGACTCATGACCCCGGACACGTGACCCCACACCCATGACCCCGGAACAATGATCGCGGACCCATGACCCCGGACCCATGACGCCGAACCCATGACACCGGTCCCATAACCCCGGACCCATGACCCCGGACACATGACCCCGGACCCATGACCCCGGACCCATGACGCCGGACCGATGACTCCGGACCCATGACCCCGGACCCGTGACCCCGGACCCATGACCCCGGACCCATGATCCCGGACCCACGACGCGGGACCCATGACAACGGACCCATGACCCCGGAGCGATGACCCCGGACCCATGAATCCGGACACATGACCCCAGACCCATGACTCCGGAACAAAGAACGCGGACCCATTACCCCAGACCCATGACCCCGGACCCATGACACCGGACCCATGACCCTGGACACATGACCCCGGACCCTTGACACCGGACCAATGACCACGGACCCATGACCCCGGACCCATGACCTCGGACCCATGACCCCGGACCCATGACCTCGGACCCATGACCCCGGACTCATGACCCCGGACACGTGACCCCACACCCATGACCCCGGAACAATGATCGCGGACCCATGACCCCGGACCCATGACGCCGAACCCATGACACCGGTCCCATAACCCCGGACCCATGACCCCGGACACATGACCCCGGACCCATGACCCCGGACCCATGACGCCGGACCCATGACTCCGGACCCATGACCACGGACCCGTGACCCCGGACCCATGACCCCGGACCCATGATCCCGGACCCACGACGCGGGACCCATGACCACGGACCCATGACCCCGGAGCGATGACCCCGGACCCATGACCCCGGACCCATGACCCCGGACCCATGACCCCGGACCCATGACCTCGGACCCATGACCCCGGACTCATGACCCCGGACACGTGACCCCACACCCATGACCCCGGAACAATGATCGCGGACCCATGACCCCGGACCCATGACGCCGGACCCATGACACCGGTCCCATAACCCCGGACCCATGACCCCGGACACATGACCCCGGACCAATGACCACGGACCCATGACCCCGGACCCATGACCTCGGACCCATGACCCCGGACTCATGACCCCGGACACGTGACCCCACACCCATGACCCCGGAACAATGATCGCGGACCCATGACCCCGGACCCATGACCGCGGACCCATGACCCCGGACCCATGACCCCGGACCCATGACCCCGGACCCATGAATCCGGACACATGACCCCAGACCCATGACTCCGGAACAAAGAACGCGGACCCATTACCCCAGACCCATGACCCCGGACCCATGACACCGGACCCATGACCCTGGACACATGACCCCGGACCCTTGACACCGGACCAATGACCACGGACCCATGACCCCGGACCCATGACCTCGGACCCATGACCCCGGACCCATGACCTCGGACCCATGACCCCGGACTCATGACCCCGGACACGTGACCCCACACCCATGACCCCGGAACAATGATCGCGGACCCATGACCCCGGACCCATGACCGCGGACCCATGACCCCGGACCCATGACCCCGGACCCATGACGCCGGACCCATGACACCGGTCCCATATCCCCGGACCCATGACCCCGGACACATGACCCCGGACCCATGACCCCGGCCCCATGACGCCGTACCCATGACTCCGGACCCATGACACCGGACCCATGACCCCGGACCCATGACCTCGGACCCATGACCCCGGACTCATGACCCCGGACACGTGACCCCACACCCATGACCCCAGAACAATGATCGCGGACCCATGACCCCGGACCCATGACCGCGGACCCATGACCCCGGACCCATGACCCCGGACCCATGACCCCGAACCCATGACACCGGACCCATGACCCCGGACCCATGACCGCGGACCCATGACCCCGGACCCATGACCCCGGACCCATGACCCCGGTCCCATGACACTGGACCCATGACACCGGACCCATGATCGCGGACCCATGGCATCGGACACGTGACCCCGGTCACATGACCCCGGACCCATGACCCCGGACCCATGACCCCGGACCCATGACCCCGGACCCATGACCCCGGACCCATGACCCCGGAGCGACGACCCCGGACCCATGGCCCCGGAACAATGAATCCGGACACATGGCCCCAGGCGCATGACTCCGGAACAATGAACGCGGACCCATGACCCCGGACCCATGACCCCGGACCCATGACCCCGGACCCATGACCCCGGTCCCATAACCCCGGACCCATGACCCCGGACACATGACCGCGGACCCATGACCCCGGACCCATGACGCCGGACCCATGACCCCGGACCCATGACCCGGACACATAACCCCGGACCCATGTCCCCGGAACCATGACCCCGGACCCATGACCCCGGACCCATGTCACCGGACACATGTCACCGGACCCATGTAACCGGACCCATGACCCCGGACACATGACCCCAGACCCATGACCCCGGACCTATCACTCCGGACCCATGACCCCGGGACCAATGACTACGGACCCATAACCCCGGCCCCATGACCCCGGACCCATGACCCCGGACCCATGACCCCGGACCCATGACCGCGGACCCATGACCCCGGGACCATTACCCCGGACCCATGACCCAGGACCCATGACACCGGACCCATGACCCCGGACCCATGACGCCGGACCCATGACCCCGGACCCATGACCCCGGACCCATGACCCAGGACCCATGACACCGGACCCATGACCCCGGACCCATGACGCCGGACCCATGACCCCGGACCCATGACCCCGGTCCCATGACACTGGACCCATGACACCGGACCCTTGATCGCGGACCCATGGCATCGGACACGTGACACCGGACACATGACCCCGGACCCATGACCCCGGACCAATGACCCCGGACCCATGACGCCGGACCCATGACCACGGACCCATGACCCCGGACCCATGACCCCGGACCCATGACCCCGGACCCATGACCCCGGACCCATGACCCCGGACCCATGACACCGGACCAATGACCCCGGACCCATGACCCCGGACCCATGACCCCGGACCCATGACCCCGGACCCATGACACCGGACCCATGACCCCGGACCCATGACCCCGGACCCATGACCCCGGACCCATGACACCGGACCCATGACCCCGGACCCATGACCGCGGACCCATGACCCCGGACCCATGACCCCGGACCCATGACCCCGGACCCATGACTCCGGACCCATGACCCCGGACCCATGACCCCGGACCCATGACCTCGGACCCATGACCCCGGACTCATGACCCCGGACACGTGACCCCACACCCATGACCCCGCAACAATGATCGCGGACCCATGACCCCGGACCCATGACGCCGGACCCATGACACCGGTCCCATAACCCCGGACCCATGACCCCGGACACATGACCCCGGACCCATGACCCCGGACCCATGACGCCGGACCCATGACTCCGGACCCATGACCCCGGACCCATGACCCCGGACCCATGACCTCGGACCCATGACCCCGGACTCATGACCCCGGACACGTGACCCCACACCCATGACCCCGGAACAATGATCGCGGACCCCTGACCCCGGACCCATGACAGCGGACCCATGACCCCGGACCCATGACCCGGGACCCATGACACCGGACCCATGACCCCGGACCCATGACCGCGGACCCATGACCCCGGACCCATGACCCCGGACCCATGACCCCGGTCCCATGACACTGGACCCATGACACCGGACCCATGATCGCGGACCCATGGCATCGGACACGTGACCCCGGACACATGACCCCGGACCCATGACCCCGGACCCATGACGCCGGACCCATGACCCCGGAGCGACGACCCCGGACCCATGGCCCCGGAACAATGAATCCGGACACATGACCCCAGGCGCATGACTCCGGAACAATGAACGCGGACCCATGACCCCGGACCCATGACTCCGGACACATGACACCGGACCCATGACCCCGGAACCATGACGCCGGACCCATGACCCCGGACCCATGACACCGGACCCATGACCCCGGACCCATGACTCCGGACCCATGACGCCGGACCCATGACCCCGGATCCATGACCCCGGACCCATGACCCCGGACCCATGTCACCGGACCCATGTAACCGGACCCATGACCCCGGACCCATGACTCCGGACCCATGACCCCGGACCCATGACTCCCGACCCATGACCCCGGACCCATGAACACGGACCCATGACACCGGACCAATGACCCCGGACCCATGACCACGGGCCCATGACCCCGGACCCATGACACCGGACCCATGACCGCGGACACGTGACCCCACACCCATGACCCCGGAACAATGAACGCGGACCCATGACCACGGACCCATGACGCCGGTCCCATGACACCGGACCAATGACCCCGGACCCATGACCCCGCACCCATGACCCCGGACCCATGACCCCGGACCCATGACACCGAACCAATGACCCCGGACCCATGACCCCGGTCCCATGACACCGGACCAATGACTCCAGATCCATGACCAGAGACCCATGACCCCATACCCATGACCCCATACCCATGACGCCAGACCCATGACGTCAGACCCATGACGCCTGAACCATGACCCCGGACCCATGGCCCCGGACCCATCATCCCGGACCCATGACCCCGGACCCATGACCCCGGACCCATGACCCCGGACCCATGACCCCGGACCCATGACCCCGGACCCATGACCCCGGACCCATGACCCCGGACCCATAACGCCGGTCCCATGACACCGGACCCATGACACGGTACCCATGGCCCAGGAACAATTAACGCGGTCCCATGACCCCGGACCCATGAACCCGGACCCATGACACCGGACCCATGATCCCGGACCCATGACCCCGGACCCATGACCCCGGACCCATGACCCCGGACCCATGACCCCGGACCCATGACCCCGGACCCATGACCCCGGACCCATGACCCGGGACCCATGACACCGGACCCATGACCCCGGACCCATGACCGCGGACCCATGACCCCGGACCCATGACCCCGGACCCATGACCCCGGTCCCATGACACTGGACCCATGACACCGGACCCATGATCGCGGACCCATGGCATCGGACACGTGACCCCGGACACATGACCCCGGACCCATGACCCCGGACCCATGACGCCGGACCCATGACCCCGGAGCGACGACCCCGGACCCATGGCCCCGGAACAATGAATCCGGACACATGACCCCAGGCGCATGACTCCGGAACAATGAACGCGGACCCATGACCCCGGACCCATGACTCCGGACACATGACACCGGACCCATGACCCCGGAACCATGACGCCGGACCCATGACCCCGGACCCATGACACCGGACCCATGACCCCGGACCCATGACTCCGGACCCATGACCCCGGACCCATGACTCCCGACCCATGACCCCGGACCCATGAACACGGACCCATGACACCGGACCAATGACCCCGGACCCATGACCACGGGCCCATGACCCCGGACCCATGACACCGGACCCATGACCGCGGACACGTGACCCCACACCCATGACCCCGGAACAATGAACGCGGACCCATGACCACGGACCCATGACGCCGGTCCCATGACACCGGACCAATGACCCCGGACCCATGACCCCGCACCCATGACCCCGGACCCATGACCCCGGACCCATGACACCGAACCAATGACCCCGGACCCATGACCCCGGTCCCATGACACCGGACCAATGACTCCAGATCCATGACCAGAGACCCATGACCCCATACCCATGACCCCATACCCATGACGCCAGACCCATGACGTCAGACCCATGACGCCTGAACCATGACCCCGGACCCATGGCCCCGGACCCATCATCCCGGACCCATGACCCCGGACCCATGACCCCGGACCCATGACCCCGGACCCATGACCCCGGACCCATGACCCCGGACCCATGACCCCGGACCCATGACCCCGGACCCATGACCCCGGACCCATAACGCCGGTCCCATGACACCGGACCCATGACACGGTACCCATGGCCCAGGAACAATTAACGCGGTCCCATGACCCCGGACCCATGAACCCGGACCCATGACACCGGACCCATGATCCCGGACCCATGACCCCGGACCCATGACCCCGGACCCATGACCCCGGACCCATGACCCCGGACCCATGACCCCGGACCCATGACCCCGGACCCATGACACCGGACCCATGACCCCGGACCCATGACACAGAACCAATGACCCCGGACACATGACCCCGGACCCATGACCCCGGACCCATGACCCCGGACCCATGACCCCGGACCCATGACCCCGGACCCATGACCCCGGACCCATGACCCCGGACCCATGACCCCGGTCCCATGACACTGGACCCATGACACCGGACCCTTGATCGCGGACCCATGGCATCGGACACGTGACACCGGACACATGACCCCGGACCCATGACCCCGGACCAATGACCCCGGACCCATGACGCCGGACCCATGACCACGGACCCATGACCCCGGACCGATGACCCCGGACGCATGGCACCGGACACGTGACCCCGGACCCATGACCCAGGACCCATGACCCCGGACCCATGACCCCGGACCCATGACCCCGGACCCATGTCCCCGGACCCATGACCCCGGACCAATGACACAGAACCAATGACCCCGGACCCATGACCCCGGTCCCATGACACCGGACCCATGACCCCGGACCCATGACCCCGGACCCATGACCCCGGACCCATGACCCCGGACCCATGACGCCGGTCCCATGACACCGGACCCATGACCCGGTACCCATAGCCCAGGAACAATTAACGCGGTCCCATGACCCCGGACCCATGACCCCGGACCCATGACCCCGGACCCATGACCCCGGACCCATGACCCCGGACCCATGACCCCGGACCCATGACCCCGGACCCATGACCCCGGACCCATGACCCCGGACCCATGTCCCCGGACCCATGACGCCGGACCCATGACCCCGGACCCATGATCCCGGACCCATGACCACGGACCCATGACACCGGACCCATGACCCCGGACCCATGAACCCGGACCCATGACCCCGGTCCCATGACACCGAACCAATGACCCCGGACCCATGACCCCGGTCCCATGACACCGGACCAATGACCCCGGACCCATGACCCCGGTCCCATGACACCGGACCAATGACTCCAGATCCATGACCCCAGACCCATGACCCCATACCCATGACCCCAGACCCATGACGCCAGAACCATGACGTCAGACCCATGACGCCTGAACCATGACCCCGGAACCATGGCCCCGGACCGATGAGCCCGGACGCATGGCACCAGACACGTGACCCCAGACCCATGACCCAGGAACAATGAACGCGGACCCATGACCCCGGACCCATGACCCAGGGACCCAGGACCCCGGACCCATGACCCCGGTCCCATGACCTCGGACACATGACCCCGGACCCTTGACCCCGGACCCATGACCCCAGACCCATGACCCCGGACCCATGACCCCGGACCCATGTCCCCGGACCCATGACGCCGGACCCATGACCCCGGACCCATGATCCCGGACCCATGACCACGGACCCATGACACCGGACCCATGACCCCGGACCCATGAACCCGGACCCATGACCCCGGTCCCATGACACCGAACCAATGACCCCGGACCCATGACCCCGGTCCCATGACACCGGACCAATGACTCCAGATCCATGACCCCAGACCCATGACCCCATACCCATGACCCCAGACCCATGACGCCAGAACCATGACGTCAGACCCATGACGCCTGAACCATGACCCCGGAACCATGGCCCCGGACCGATGAGCCCGGACGCATGGCACCAGACACGTGACCCCAGACCCATGACCCAGGAACAATGAACGCGGACCCATGACCCCGGACCCATGACCCAGGGACCCAGGACCCCGGACCCATGACCCCGGACCCATGACCCCGGACCCATGACCCCGGACCCATGACCCCGGACCCATGACCCCGGACCAATGACACAGAACCAATGACCCCGGACCCATGACCCCGGTCCCATGACACCGGACCCATGACCCCGGACCCATGACCCCGGACCCATGACCCCGGACCCATGACCTCGGACCCATGACCCCGGACCCATGACCCCGGACCCATGACCCCGGTCCCATGACACCGAACCAACGACACCGGACCCATGACCCCGGTCCCATGACACCGGACCAATGACTCCAGATCCATGACCCCAGACCCATGACCCCATACCCATGACCCCAGACCCATGACGCCAGACCCATGACGCCAGACCCATGACGTCAGACCCATGACGCCTGAACCATGACCCCGGACCAATGGCCCCGGACCGATGACTCCTGACGCATGGCACCGGACACGTGACCCCAGACCCATGACCCCGGAACAATGAACGCGGACCCATGACCCCGGACCCATGAACCAGGGACCCAGGACCCCGGACCCATGACCCCGGAACCATGACCTGGGACACATGACCCCGGACCCATGACCCCGGACCCATGACACCGGACCCATGACCCCGGACCCATGACCCCGGACCCATGACCCCGGACCCATGACCCCGGACCCATGACCCCGGACCCATGACCCCGGACCCATGACCCCGGACCCATGACCCCGGACCCATGACCCCGGACCCATGACCCCGGACCCATGACCCCGGACCCATGACCCCGCACCCATGACCTCGGACCCATGACCCCGAACCAATGACCCCGGACCCATGACCCCGTTCCCATGACACCGGACCAATGACTCCAGATCCATGACCCGAGACCCATGACCCCATACCCATGACCCCATACCCATGACCCCAGACCCATGATGCCAGACCCATGACGTCAGACCCATGACGCCTGAACCATGACCCCGGACCCATGGCCCCGGACCGATGACCCCGGACCCATGACCCCGGACCCATGACCCCGGACCCATGACCCAGGACCCATGACCCCGGACCCATGACCCCGGACCCATCACCCCGGACCCATGGCCACGGACCCATGACCCCGGACCCATGACCCCGGACCCATGACCCCGGACCCATGACCCCGGACCCATGACCCCGGACCCATGACCCCGGACCCATGACCCCGGACCCATGACCCCGGACCCATGACGCCGGTCCCATGACACCGGACCCATGACCCGGTACCCATAGCCCAGGAACAATTAACGCGGTCCCATGACCCCGGACCCATGACCCCGGACCCATGACCCCGGACCCATGACCCCGGACCCATGACCCCGGACCCATGACCCCGGACCCATGACCCCGGACCCATGACCCCGGACCCATGACCCCGGACCCATGACCCCGGACCCATGACCCCGGTCCCATGACACCGAACCAACGACACCGGACCCATGACCCCGGTCCCATGACACCGGACCAATGACTCCAGATCCATGACCCCAGACCCATGACCCCATACCCATGACCCCAGACCCATGACGCCAGACCCATGACGCCAGACCCATGACGTCAGACCCATGACGCCTGAACCATGACCCCGGACCAATGGCCCCGGACCGATGACTCCTGACGCATGGCACCGGACACGTGACCCCAGACCCATGACCCCGGAACAATGAACGCGGACCCATGACCCCGGACCCATGAACCAGGGACCCAGGACCCCGGACCCATGACCCCGGAACCATGACCTGGGACACATGACCCCGGACCCATGACCCCGGACCCACGACACCGGACCCATGACCCCGGACCCATGACCCCGGACCCATGACCCCGGACCCATGACCCCGGACCCATGACCCCGGACCCATGACCCCGGACCCATGACCCCGGACCCATGACCCCGGACCCATGACCCCGGACCCATGACCCCGGACCCATGACCCCGCACCCATGACCTCGGACCCATGACGCCGAACCAATGACCCCGGACCCATGACCCCGTTCCCATGACACCGGACCAATGACTCCAGATCCATGACCCGAGACCCATGACCCCATACCCATGACCCCATACCCATGACCCCAGACCCATGATGCCAGACCCATGACGTCAGACCCATGACGCCTGAACCATGACCCCGGACCCATGGCCCCGGACCGATGACCCCGGACCCATGACCCCGGACCCATGACCCCGGACCCATGACACCGAACCAACGACACCGGACCCATGACCCCGGTCCCATGACACCGGACCAATGACTCCAGATCCATGACCCCAGACCCATGACCCCATACCCATGACCCCAGACCCATGACGCCAGACCCATGACCCCGGACCCATGACCCCGGACCCATGTCCCCGGACCCATGACGCCGGACCCATGACCCCGGACCCATGACCCCGGACCCATGACCCCGGACCAATGACACAGAACCAATGACCCCGGACCCATGACCCCGGTCCCATGACACCGGACCCATGACCCCGGACCCATGACCCCGGACCCATGACCCCGGACCCATGACCTCGGACCCATGACCCCGGACCCATGACCCCGGACCCATGACCCCGGTCCCATGACACCGAACCAACGACACCGGACCCATGACCCCGGTCCCATGACACCGGACCAATGACTCCAGATCCATGACCCCAGACCCATGACCCCATACCCATGACCCCAGACCCATGACGCCAGACCCATGACGCCAGACCCATGACGTCAGACCCATGACGCCTGAACCATGACCCCGGACCAATGGCCCCGGACCGATGACTCCTGACGCATGGCACCGGACACGTGACCCCAGACCCATGACCCCGGAACAATGAACGCGGACCCATGACCCCGGACCCATGAACCAGGGACCCAGGACCCCGGACCCATGACCCCGGAACCATGACCTGGGACACATGACCCCGGACCCATGACCCCGGACCCATGACACCGGACCCATGACCCCGGACCCATGACCCCGGACCCATGACCCCGGACCCATGACCCCGGACCCATGACCCCGGACCCATGACCCCGGACCCATGACCCCGGACCCATGACCCCGGACCCATGACCCCGGACCCATGACCCCGGACCCATGACCCCGGACCCATGACCCCGCACCCATGACCTCGGACCCATGACCCCGAACCAATGACCCCGGACCCATGACCCCGTTCCCATGACACCGGACCAATGACTCCAGATCCATGACCCGAGACCCATGACCCCATACCCATGACCCCATACCCATGACCCCAGACCCATGATGCCAGACCCATGACGTCAGACCCATGACGCCTGAACCATGACCCCGGACCCATGGCCCCGGACCGATGACCCCGGACCCATGACCCCGGACCCATGACCCCGGACCCATGACCCAGGACCCATGACCCCGGACCCATGACCCCGGACCCATCACCCCGGACCCATGGCCACGGACCCATGACCCCGGACCCATGACCCCGGACCCATGACCCCGGACCCATGACCCCGGACCCATGACCCCGGACCCATGACCCCGGACCCATGACCCCGGACCCATGACGCCGGTCCCATGACACCGGACCCATGACCCGGTACCCATAGCCCAGGAACAATTAACGCGGTCCCATGACCCCGGACCCATGACCCCGGACCCATGACCCCGGACCCATGACCCCGGACCCATGACCCCGGACCCATGACCCCGGACCCATGACCCCGGACCCATGACCCCGGACCCATGACCCCGGACCCATGACCCCGGACCCATGACCCCGGTCCCATGACACCGAACCAACGACACCGGACCCATGACCCCGGTCCCATGACACCGGACCAATGACTCCAGATCCATGACCCCAGACCCATGACCCCATACCCATGACCCCAGACCCATGACGCCAGACCCATGACGCCAGACCCATGACGTCAGACCCATGACGCCTGAACCATGACCCCGGACCAATGGCCCCGGACCGATGACTCCTGACGCATGGCACCGGACACGTGACCCCAGACCCATGACCCCGGAACAATGAACGCGGACCCATGACCCCGGACCCATGAACCAGGGACCCAGGACCCCGGACCCATGACCCCGGAACCATGACCTGGGACACATGACCCCGGACCCATGACCCCGGACCCACGACACCGGACCCATGACCCCGGACCCATGACCCCGGACCCATGACCCCGGACCCATGACCCCGGACCCATGACCCCGGACCCATGACGCCGGTCCCATGACACCGGACCCATGACCCCGCACCCATGACCTCGGACCCATGACGCCGAACCAATGACCCCGGACCCATGACCCCGTTCCCATGACACCGGACCAATGACTCCAGATCCATGACCCGAGACCCATGACCCCATACCCATGACCCCATACCCATGACCCCAGACCCATGATGCCAGACCCATGACGTCAGACCCATGACGCCTGAACCATGACCCCGGACCCATGGCCCCGGACCGATGACCCCGGACCCATGACCCCGGACCCATGACCCCGGACCCATGACCCAGGACCCATGACCCCGGACCCATGACCCCGGACCCATCACCCCGGACCCATGGCCACGGACCCATGACCCCGGACCCATGACCCCGGACCCATGACCCCGGACCCATGACCCCGGACCCATGACCCCGGACCCATGACCCCGGACCCATGACGCCGGTCCCATGACACCGGACCCATGACCCGGTACCCATAGCCCAGGAACAATTAACGCGGTCCCATGACCCCGGACCCATGACCCCGGACCCATGACCCAGGACCCATGACCCCGGACCCATGACCCCGGACCCATGACCCCGGACCCATGACCCCGGACCCATGACCCCGGACCCATGACCCCGGACCCATGACCCCGGACCCATGACCCCGGACCCATGACCCCGGACCCATGACCCCGGACCCATGACCCCGGACCCATGACCCCGGACCCATGACCCCGGACCAATGACACCGGACCCATGATCCCGGACCCATGACCCCGGACCCATGACCCCGGACCCATGACCCCGGACCCATGACCCCGGACCCATGACCCCGGACCCATGACCCCGGACCCATGACCCCGGACCCATGACGCCGGTCCCATGACACCGGACCCATGACCCGGTACCCATAGCCCAGGAACAATTAACGCGGTCCCATGACCCCGGACCCATGACCCCGGACCCATGACCCCGGTCCCATGACCCCGGACCCATGACCCCGCACCCATGACCCCGGACCCATGACCCCGAACCAATGACCCCGGACCCATGACCCCGTTCCCATGACACCGGACCAATGACTCCAGATCCATGACCCGAGACCCATGACCCCATACCCATGACCCCATACCCATGACCCCAGACCCATGATGCCAGACCCATGACGTCAGACCCATGACGCCTGAACCATGACCCCGGACCCATGGCCCCGGACCGATGACCCCGGACCCATGACCCCGGACCCATGACCCCGGACCCATGACCCAGGACCCATGACCCCGGACCCATGACCCCCGTCCCATGACACCGAACCAATGACCCCGGACCCATGACCCCGGTCCCATGACAACGGACCAATGACTCCAGATCCATGACCCCAGACCCATAACACCATACCCATGACCCCAGACCCATGACGCCTGAACCATGACCCCGGACCCATGGCCCCTGACCGATGACCCCGGACGCATGGCACCGGACACGTGACCCCAGACCCATGACCCCGGAACAATGAACGCGGACCCATGACCCCGGACCCATGACCCAGGGACCCAAGACCCCGGACCCATGACCCCGGACCCATGACCTCGGACACATGACCCCGGACCCTTGACCCCGGACCCATGACCCCGGACCCATGACCCCGGACCCATGACCCCGGACCCATGACCCCGGACCCATGACCCCGGTCCCATGACACCGAACCAATGACCCCGGACCCATGACCCCGGTCCCATGACACCGGACCAATGACTCCAGATCCATGACCCCAGACCCATGACCCCATACCCATGACCCCAGACCCATGACGCCAGACCCATGACGTCAGACCCATGACTCCTGAACCATGACCCCGGACCCATGACCACGGACCCATGACCCCGGACCCATGACCCCGGACCCATGACCCCGGATCCATGACCCCGGACCCATGACCCCGGTCCAATGACCCCGGACCCATGACCCCGGACCCATGACACCGGACCCATGACCCCGGACCCATGACCCCGGACCCATGACCCCGGACCCATGACCCCGGACCCATGACCGCGGACACATGACCCCGGACCCATGACCCCGGACCCATGACCCCGGACCCATGACCCCGGACCCATCACCCCGGACCCATGGCCACGGACCCATGACCCCGGACCCATGACCCCGGACCCATGACCCCGGACCCATGACCCCGGACCCATGACGCCGGTCCCATGACACCGGACCCATGACCCGGTACCCATAGCCCAGGAACAATTAACGCGGTCCCATGACCCCGGACCCATGACCCCGGACCCATGACCCCGGACCCATGACCCCGGACCCATGACCCCGGACCCATGACCCCGGACCCATGACCCCGGACCCATCACACCGGACCCATGGCCACGGACCCATGACCCCGGACCCATGACCCCGGACCCATGACCCCGGACCCATGACCCCGGTCCCATGACACCGAACCAATGACCCCTGACCCATGACCCCGGTCCCATGACACCGGACCAAAGACTCCAGATCCATGACCCCAGACCCATGACCCCATACCCATGACCCCAGACCCATGACGCCAGACCCATGACGTCAGACCCATGACTCCTGAACCATGACCCCGGACCCATGACCACGGACCCATGACCCCGGACCCATGACCCCGGACCCATGACCCCGGACCCATGACCCCGGACCCATGACCCCGGACCAATGACACCGGACCCATGATCCCGGACCCATGACCCCGGACCCATGACCCCGGACCCATGACCCCGGACCCATGACCCCGGACCCATGACCCAGGACCCATGACCCCGGACCCATGACTCCGGTCCCATGACACCGAACCAATGACCCCGGACCCATGACCCCGGTCCCATGACACCGGACCAATGACTCCAGATCCATGACCCCAGACCCATAACCCCATACCCATGACCCCAGGCCCATGACCCCAGACCCATGACGCCACACCCATGACGTCAGACCCATGACGCCAGAACCATGACCCCGGACCCATTGCCCCGGACCGATGACCCCGGACGCATGGCACCGGACACGTGACCCCAAACCCATGACCCCGGAACAATGAACGCGGACCCATGACACCGGACCCATGACCCCGGTCCCATGACACCGAACCAATGACCCCGGACCCATGACCCCGGACCCATGACCTGGGACACATGACCCCGGACCCATGACCCGGACCCATGACACCGGACCCATGACCCCGGACCCATGACCCCGGACCCATGACCCCGGACCCATGACCCCGGACCCATGACCCCGAACCCATGACCCCGGACCCATGACCCCGGACCCATGACCCCGGACCCATGACCCCGGACCCATGACCCCGGACCCATGACCCCGGACCCATGACCCCGGACCCATGACCCCGGACCCATGACCCCGGACCCATGGCGCCGGTCCCATGACACCGGACCAATGACCCCGGACCCATGACCCCGCACCCATGACCCCGGACCCATGACCCCGGACCCATGACACCGAACCAATGACCCCGGACCCATGACCCCGTTCCCATGACACCGGACCAATGACTCCAGATCCATGACCCGAGACCCATGACCCCATACCCATGACCCCAGACCCATGACGCCAGACCCATGACGTCAGACCCATGACGCCTGAACCATGAACCCGGACCCATGGCCCCGGACCGATGACCCCGGACCCATGACCCCGGACCCATGACCCCGGACCCATGACCCAGGACCCATGACCCCGGACCCATGACCCCCGTCCCATGACACCGAACCAATGACCCCGGACCCATGACCCCGGTCCCATGACACCGGACCAATGACTCCAGATCCATGACCCCAGACCCATAACCCCATACCCATGACCCCAGACCCATGACGCCTGATCCATGACCCGGGACCCATGGCCCCGGACCGATGACCCCGGACGCATGGCACCGGACACGTGACCCCAGACCCATGACCCCGGAACAATGAACGCGGACCCATGACCCCGGACCCATGACCCAGGGACCCAAGACCCCGGACCCATGACCCCGGACCCATGACCTCGGACACATGACCCCGGACCCTTGACCCCGGACCCATGACCCCGGACCCATGACCCCGGACCCATGACCCCGGTCCCATGACACCGAACCAATGACCCCGGACCCATGACCCCGGTCCCATGACACCGGACCAATGACTCCAGATCCATGACCCCAGACCCATGACCCCATACCCATGACCCCAGACCCATGACCCCAGACCCATGACGCCAGACCCATGACGTCAGACCCATGACTCCTGAACCATGACCCCGGACCCATGACCCCGGATCCATGACCCCGGACCCATGACCCCGGTCCAATGACCCCGGACCCATGACCCCGGACCCATGACACCGGACCCATGACACCGGACCCATGACCCCGGACCCATGACCCCGGACCCATGACCCCGGACCCATGACCCCGGACCCATGACCTCGGACACATGACCCCGGACCCATGACCCCGGACCCATGACCCCGGACCCATGGCCACGGACCCATGACCCCGGACCCATGACCCCGGACCCATGACCCCGGACCCATGACCCCGGACCCATGACGCCGGTCCCATGACACCGGACCCATGACCCGGTACCCATAGCCCAGGAACAATTAACGCGGTCCCATGACCCCGGACCCATGACCCCGGACCCATGACCCCGGACCCATGACCCCGGACCAATGACACCGGACCCATGATCCCGGACCCATGACCCCGGACCCATGACCCCGGAACCATGACCCCGGACCCATGACCCCGGACCCATGACCCCGGACCCATGACCCCGGACCCATGACCCAGGACCTATGACCCCGGACCCATGACTCCGGTCCCATGACACCGAACCAATGACCCCGGACCCATGACCCCGGACCCATGACACCGGACCCATGACCCCGGACCCATGACCCCGGACCCATGACACCGGACCCATGACCCCGGACTCATGACCCCGGACCCATGACCCCGACCCATGACCCCGGACACATGACCCCGGACCCATGACGCCGGTCCAATGACACCGGACCAATGACCCCGGACCCATGACCCCGCACCCATGACCCGGACCCATGACCCAGGAACAATTAACGCGGACCCATGTCCCCGGACCCATGACGCCGGACCCATGACCCCGGACCCATCACCCCGGACCCATGACCACGGACCCATGACCCCGGACCCATGACCCCGGACCCATGACACCGACCCATGACCCCGGACCCATGACCCCGGATCCATGACCCCGGACCCATGACCCCGGTCCAATGACCCCGGACCCATGACCCCGCACCCATGACCCGGACCCATGACCCAGGAACAATTAACGCGGACCCATGTCCCCGGACCCATGACGCCGGACCCATGACCCCGGACCCATGACCCCGGACCCATGACCACGGACCCATGACCCCGGACCCATGACCCCGGACCCATGACACCGAACCAATGACCCCGGACCCATGACCCCGGTCCCATGACACCGGACCAATGACTCCAGATCCATGACCCCAGACCCATGACCCCATACCCATGACCCCAGACCCATGACGTCAGACCCATGACGCCTGAACCATGACCGCGGACCCATGGCCCCGGACCGATGACCCCGGACGCATGGCACCGGACACGTGACCCCTGACCCATGACCCCGGAACAATGAACGCGGAACCATGACCCCGGACCCTTGACCCCGGACCCATGACCCCGGACCCATGACCCCGGACCCATGTCCCCGGACCCATGACGCCGGACCCATGACACCGGACCAATGACTCCAGATCCATGACCCCAGACCCATGACCCCATACCCATGACCCCAGACCCATGACGCCAGACCCATGACGTCAGACCCATGACGCCTGAACCATGACCGCGGACCCATGGCCCCGGACCGATGACCCCGGACGCATGGCACCGGACACGTGACCCCAGACCCATGACCCCGGAGCAATGAACGCGGAACCATGACCCCGGACCCATGACACCGAACCAATGACCCCGGACCCATGACACCGGTCCCATGACACCGGACCAATGACTCCAGATCCATGACCCCAGACCCATGACCCCATACCCATGACCCCAGACCCATGACGCCAGACCCATGACGTCAGACCCATGACGTCAGACCCATGACGCCTGAACCATGACCGCGGACCCATGGCCCCGGACCGATGACCCCGGACGCATGGCACCGGACACGTGACCCCAGACCCATGACCCCGGAACAATGAACGCGGACCCATGACCACGGACCCATGACCCCGGACCCATGACCTCGGACCCATGACCACGGATCCATGACCCCGGACCCATGACCCTGGACCCAGGACCACGGACCCATGACCCCGGACCCATGACCCCGGACCCATCATCCCGGACCCATGACCCCGGACCCATGACCCCGGACCCATGACCCCGGACCCATGACCCCGGACCCATGACCCCGGACCCATGACCCCGGACCCATGACCCCGGACCCATAACGCCGGTCCCATGACACCGGACCCATGACCCGGTACCCATGGCCCAGGAACAATTAACGCGGTCCCATGACCCCGGACCCATGAACCCGGACCCATGACACCGGACCCATGATCCCGGACCCATGACCCCGGACCCATGACCCCGGACCCATGACCCCGGACCCATGACCCCGGACGCATGACCCCGGACCCATGACCACGGTCCCATGACACCGAACCAATGACCCCGGACCCATGACCCCGGTCCCATGACACCGGACCAATGACTCCAGATCCATGACCACAGACCCATGACCCCATACCCATGACCCCATACCCATGACCCCAGACCCATGACGCCAGACCCATGACGTCAGACCCATGACGCCTGAACCATGACCCCGGACCCATGGCCCCGGACCGATGACCCCGGACGCATGGCACCGGACAGGTGACCCCAGACCCATGACACCGGAACAATGAACGCGGACCCATGACCCCGACCCATGACCACGGACACATGACCCCGGACCCATGACGCCGGTCCCATGACACCGGACCAATGACCCCGGACCCATGACCCCGCACCCATGATCCGGACCCATGACCCAGGAACAATTAACGCGGACCCATGTCCCCGGAACCATGACGCCGGACCCATGACCCCGGACCCATGACCACGGACCCATGACCCCGGACCCATGACCCCGGACCCATGACCCCGGACCCATGACACCGAACCAATGACCCCGGACCCATGACCCCGGTCCCATGACACCGGACCCATGACCCCGGACCCATGACCCCGGACCCATGACCCCGGACCCATGACCCCGGACCCATGACCCCGGACCCATGACCCCGGACCCATGACCCCGGACGCATGACCCCGGACCCATGACCCCGGACCCATGACCGCGGACCCATGACCCCGGACCCATGACCCCGGACCCATGACCCCGGACCCATGACCCCGGACCCATGACCCCGGACCCATGACCCCGGACCCATGACCCCGGACCCATGACCACGGACCTATGACGCCGGTCCCGTGACACAGGACCAATGACCCCGGACCCATGACCCAGGAACAATTAACGCGGACCCATGTCCCCGGACCCATGACGCCGGACCCATGACCACGGACCCATGACCCCGGACACATGACCCCGGACACATGACCCCGGACCCATGACGCCGGTCCCATGACCCCGGACCCATGACCCCGGACCCATGACCCCGGACCCATGACCCCGGACCCATGACCCCGGACCCATGACCCCGGACCCATGACCCCGGACCCATGACCCCGGACCCATGACCCCGGACCCATGACCCCGGACCCATGACCCCGGACCCATGACCCCGGACCCATGACCCCGGACCCATGACCCCGGACCCATGACCCCGGACCCATGACCCCGGACCCATGACCCCGGACCCATGACCCCGGACCCATGACCCCGGACCCATGACCCCGGACCCATGACCCCGGACCCATGACCCCGGACCCATGACCCCGGACCCATGACCCCGGACCCATGACCCCGGACCCATGACCCCGGACCCATGACCCCGGACCCATGACCCCGGACCCATGACCCCGGACCCATGACCCCGGACCCATGACCCCGGACCCATGACCCCGGACCCATGACCCCGGACCCATGACCCCGGACCCATGACCCCGGACCCATGACCCCGGACCCATGACCCCGGACCCATGACCCCGGACCCATGACCCCGGACCCATGACCCCGGAACCATGACCTCGGACACATGACCCCGGACCCATGACCCCGGACCCACGACCCCGGACCAATGACCCCGGACCCATGACCCCGCACCCATGACCCGGACCCATGACCCAGGAACAATTAACGCGGACCCATGTCCCCGGACCCATGACGCCGGACCCATGACCACGGACCCATGACCCCGGACACATGACCCCGGACCCATGACCCCGGACCCATGGCACCGGACACGTGACCCCAGACCCATGACCCCGGAACAATGAACGCGGACCCATGACCCCGGACCCATGACCCCGGAACCATGACCTCGGACACATGACCCCGGACCCATGACCCCGGACCCACGACCCCGGACCAATGACCCCGGTCCCATGACCCCGCACCCATGACCCGGACCCATGACCCAGGAAAAATTAACGCGGACCCATGTCCCCGGACCCATGACGCCGGACCCATGACCACGGACCCATGACCCCGGACACATGACCCCGGACCCATGACACCGGACCCGTGATCCCGGACCCAGGACCCCGGACCCATGACCCCGGACCCATGACCTCGGACACATGACCCCGGACCCTTGACCCCGGACCCATGACCCGGGACCCTGACCCCGGACCCATGACCCCCTACCCATGACCTCGGACCCATGACCCCGGACCCATGACCCCATTCCCATGACCCCAGACCCATGACCCCAGTCCCATGACTCCAGACCCATGACGTCAGACCCATGAGGCCTGACCCATGACCCCGCACCTATGACGCCGGTCCCATGACACAGGACCAATGAGCCCGGACCCATGACCCCGGACCCATGACCCAGGACCCATGACCCCGGACCCATGACCCCGGACCCATGACCCCGGACCCATGACCCCGGATCCATGACCCCGGACCCATGACCCCGGACCCATGACCTCGGACACATGACCCCGGACCCATGACCCCGGACCCATGACCCCGGACCCATGACCCCGGACCCACGACCCCGGACCAATGACCCAGGACCCATGACCCCGCACCCATGACCCCGACCCATGACCCAGGAACAATTAACGCGGACCCATGTCCCCGGACCCATGACGCCGGACCCATGACCCCGGACACATGACCCCGGACCCATGACCCCGGACCCATGGCACCGGACCCATGACGCCGGTCCCATGACACCGGACCCATGACCCGGGACCCATGGCCCAGGAACAATTAACGCGGTCCCATGACGCCGGACCCATGACCCCGGTCCCATGACACCGGACCAATGACTCCAGATCCATGACCCCAGACCCATGACCCCATACCCATGAATCCAGACCCATGACGCCAGACCCATGACGTCAGACCCATGACGCCTGAACCATGACCCCGGACCCATGGCCCCGGACCGATGACCCCGGACGCATGGCACCGGACACGTGACCCCAGACCCATGACCCCGGAACAATGAACGCGGACCCATGACCCTGGGCCCATGACCCAGGGACCCAGGACCCCGGACCCATGACCCCGGAACCATGACCTCGGACACATGACCCCGGACCCATGACCCCGGACCCATGACCCCGGACCCATGACCCCGGACCCACGACCCCGGACCAATGACCCCGGACCCATGACCCCGCACCCATGACCCCGCACCCATGACCCCGGACCCATGACCCCGGACCCATGACACCGAACCAATGACCCCGGACCCATGACCCCGGTCCCATGACACCGGACCAATGACTCCAGATCCATGACCAGAGACCCATGACCCCATACCCATGACCCCATACCCATGACGCCAGACCCATGACGTCAGACCCATGACGCCTGAACCATGACCCCGGACCCATGGCCCCGGACCCATCATCCCGGACCCATGACCCCGGACCCATGACCCCGGACCCATGACCCCGGACCCATGACCCCGGACCCATGACCCCGGACCCATAACGCCGGTCCCATGACACCGGACCCATGACACGGTACCCATGGCCCAGGAACAATTAACGCGGTCCCATGACCCCGGACCCATGAACCCGGACCCATGACACCGGACCCATGATCCCGGACCCATGACCCCGGACCCATGACCCCGGACCCATGACCCCGGACCCATGACCCCGGACCCATGACCCCGGACCCATGACCCCGGACCCATGACCCCGGACCCATGACACCGGACCCATGACCCCGGACCCATGACACAGAACCAATGACCCCGGACACATGACCCCGGACCCATGACCCCGGACCCATGACCCCGGACCCATGACCCCGGACCCATGACCCCGGACCCATGACCCCGGACCCATGACCCCGGACCCATGACCCCGGTCCCATGACACTGGACCCATGACACCGGACCCTTGATCGCGGACCCATGGCATCGGACACGTGACACCGGACACATGACCCCGGACCCATGACCCCGGACCAATGACCCCGGACCCATGACGCCGGATCCATGACCACGGACCCATGACCCCGGACCGATGACCCCGGACGCATGGCACCGGACACGTGACCCCAGACCCATGACCCGGGAACAATGAGCGCGGACCCATGACCCCGGACCCATGACCCAGGGACCCAGGACCCCGGACCCATGACCCCGGTCCCATGACCTCGGACACATGACCCCGGACCCTTGACCCCGGACCCATGACCCCAGACCCATGACCCCGGACCCATGACCCCGGACCCATGTCCCCGGACCCATGACGCCGGACCCATGACCCCGGACCCATGATCCCGGACCCATGACCACGGACCCATGACACCGGACCCATGACCCCGGACCCATGAACCCGGACCCATGACCCCGGTCCCATGACACCGAACCAATGACCCCGGACCCATGACCCCGGTCCCATGACACCGGACCAATGACTCCAGATCCATGACCCCAGACCCATGACCCCATACCCATTACCCCAGACCCATGACGCCAGAACCATGACGTCAGACCCATGACGCCTGAACCATGACCCCGGAACCATGGCCCCGGACCGATGAGCCCGGACGCATGGCACCAGACACGTGACCCCAGACCCATGACCCAGGAACAATGAACGCGGACCCATGACCCCGGACCCATGACCCAGGGACCCAGGACCCCGGACCCATGACCCCGGACCCATGACCCCGGACACATGACCCCGGACCCATGACCCCGGACCCATGACCCCGGACCAATGACACAGAACCAATGACCCCGGACCCATGACCCCGGTCCCATGACACCGGACCCATGACCCCGGACCCATGACCCCGGACCCATGACCCCGGACCCATGACCTCGGACCCATGACCCCGGACCCATGACCCCGGACCCATGACCCCGGTCCCATGACACCGAACCAACGACACCGGACCCATGACCCCGGTCCCATGACACCGGACCAATGACTCCAGATCCATGACCCCAGACCCATGACCCCATACCCATGACCCCAGACCCATGACGCCAGACCCATGACGCCAGACCCATGACGTCAGACCCATGACGCCTGAACCATGACCCCGGACCAATGGCCCCGGACCGATGACTCCTGACGCATGGCACCGGACACGTGACCCCAGACCCATGACCCCGGAACAATGAACGCGGACCCATGACCCCGGACCCATGAACCAGGGACCCAGGACCCCGGACCCATGACCCCGGAACCATGACCTGGGACACATGACCCCGGACCCATGACCCCGGACCCATGACACCGGACCCATGACCCCGGACCCATGACCCCGGACCCATGACCCCGGACCCATGACCCCGGACCCATGACCCCGGACCCATGACCCCGGACCCATGACCCCGGACCCATGACCCCGGACCCATGACCCCGGACCCATGACCCCGGACCCATGACCCCGGACCCATGACCCCGGACCCATGACCCCGGACCCATGACCCCGCACCCATGACCTCGGACCCATGACCCCGAACCAATGACCCCGGACCCATGACCCCGTTCCCATGACACCGGACCAATGACTCCAGATCCATGACCCGAGACCCATGACCCCATACCCATGACCCCATACCCATGACCCCAGACCCATGATGCCAGACCCATGACGTCAGACCCATGACGCCTGAACCATGACCCCGGACCCATGGCCCCGGACCGATGACCCCGGACCCATGACCCCGGACCCATGACCCCGGACCCATGACCCCGGACCCATCACCCCGGACCCATGGCCACGGACCCATGACCCCGGACCCATGACCCCGGACCCATGACCCCGGACCCATGACCCCGGACCCATGACCCCGGACCCATGACCCCGGACCCATGACGCCGGTCCCATGACACCGGACCCATGACCCGGTACCCATAGCCCAGGAACAATTAACGCGGTCCCATGACCCCGGACCCATGACCCCGGACCCATGACCCCGGACCCATGACCCCGGACCCATGACCCCGGACCCATGACCCCGGACCCATGACCCCGGACCCATGACCCCGGACCCATGACCCCGGACCCATGACCCCGGACCCATGACGCCGGTCCCATGACACCGGACCCATGACCCGGTACCCATAGCCCAGGAACAATTAACGCGGTCCCATGACCCCGGACCCATGACCCCGGACCCATGACCCCGGACCCATGACCCCGGACCCATGACCCCGGACCCATGACCCCGGACCCATGACCCCGGACCCATGACCCCGGACCCATGACCCCGGACCAATGACACCGGACCCATGATCCCGGACCCATGACCCCGGACCCATGACCCCGGACCCATGACCCCGGACCCATGACCCCGGACCCATGACCCAGGACCCATGACCCCGGACCCATGACTCCGGTCCCATGACACCGAACCAATGACCCCGGACCCATGACCCCGGTCCCATGACACCGGACCAATGACTCCAGATCCATGACCCCAGACCCATGACCCCATACCCATGACCCCAGACCCATGACGCCAGACCCATGACGCCAGACCCATGACGTCAGACCCATGACGCCTGAACCATGACCCCGGACCAATGGCCCCGGACCGATGACTCCTGACGCATGGCACCGGACACGTGACCCCAGACCCATGACCCCGGAACAATGAACGCGGACCCATGACCCCGGACCCATGAACCAGGGACCCAGGACCCCGGACCCATGACCCCGGAACCATGACCTGGGACACATGACCCCGGACCCATGACCCCGGACCCATGACCCCGGACCCATGACACCGGACCCATGACCCCGGACCCATGACCCCGGACCCATGACCCCGGACCCATGACCCCGGACCCATGACCCCGGACCCATGACCCCGGACCCATGACCCCGGACCCATGACCCCGGACCCATGACCCCGGACCCATGACCCCGGTCCCATGACCCCGGACCCATGACCCCGCACCCATGACCCCGGACCCATGACCCCGAACCAATGACCCCGGACCCATGACCCCGTTCCCATGACACCGGACCAATGACTCCAGATCCATGACCCGCGACCCATGACCCCATACCCATGACCCCATACCCATGACCCCATACCCATGACCCCAGACCCATGATGCCAGACCCATGACGTCAGACCCATGACGCCTGAACCATGACCCCGGACCCATGGCCCCGGACCGATGACCCCGGACCCATGACCCCGGACCCATGACCCCGGACCCATGACCCAGGACCCATGACCCCGGACCCATGACCCCCGTCCCATGACACCGAACCAATGACCCCGGACCCATGACCCCGGTCCCATGACAACGGACCAATGACTCCAGATCCATGACCCCAGACCCATAACACCATACCCATGACCCCAGACCCATGACGCCTGAACCATGACCCCGGACCCATGGCCCCTGACCGATGACCCCGGACGCATGGCACCGGACACGTGACCCCAGACCCATGACCCCGGAACAATGAACGCGGACCCATGACCCCGGACCCATGACCCAGGGACCCAAGACCCCGGACCCATGACCCCGGACCCATGACCTCGGACACATGACCCCGGACCCTTGACCCCGGCCCCATGACCCCGGACCCATGACCCCGGACCCATGACCCCGGTCCCATGACACCGAACCAATGACCCCGGACCCATGACCCCGGTCCCATGACACCGGACCAATGCCTCCAGATCCATGACCCCAGACCCATGACCCCATACCCATGACCCCAGACCCATGACGCCAGACCCATGACGTCAGACCCATGACCCCAGACCCATGACCCCAGACCCATGACCCCATACCCATGACCCCGGACCCATGACCCCGGACCCATGATGTCATACACATGACGCCTGAACCATGACCCCGGACCCATGGCCCCGGACCGATGACCCCGGACGCATGGCACCGGACACGTGACCCCGGACCCATTACCCCGGACTCATGACCCCGGACCCATGACCCCGGACCCATGACCCCGGACCCATGACCCCGGACCCATGACCCCGGACCCATGACCCCGGACCCATGACCCCGGACCCATGACCCCGGACCCATGACCCCGGACCCATGACCCCGGACCCATGACCCCGGACCCATGACCCCGGACCCATGACCCCGGACCCATGACCCCGGACCCATGACCCCGGACCCATGACCCCGGACCCATGACCCCGGACCCATGACCGCGGACCCATGACCCCGGACCCATGACCCCGGACCCATGACCCCGGACCCATGACCCCGGACCAATGACCCCGGACCCATGACCCCGGACCCATGACCCCGGACCCATGACCCCGGACCCATGACCCCGGACCCATGACCCCGGACCCATGACCCCGGACCCATGACCCCGGACCCATGACCCCGGACCCATGACCCCGGACCCATGACCCCGGACCCATGACCCCGGACCCATGACCCCGGACCCATGGCCCCGGACCCATGACCCCGGACCCATGACCCCGGACCCATGACCCCGGACCCATGACCCCGGACCCATGACCCCGGACCCATGACCCCGGACCCATGACCCCGGACCCATGACCCCGGACCCATGACCCCGGACCCATGACCCCGGACCCATGACCCCGGACCCATGACCCCGGACCCATGACCCCGGACCCATGACCCCGGACCCATGACACCGGACCCATGACCCCGGACCCATGACCCCGGACCCATGACCCCGGACCCATGACCCCGGACCCATGACCCCGGACCCATGACCCCGGACCCATGACCCCGGACCCATGACCCCGGACCCATGACCCCGGACCCATGACCCCGGACCCATGACCCCGGACCCATGACCCCGGACCCATGACCCCGGACCCATGACCCCGGACCCATGACCCCGGACCCATGACCCCGGACCCATGACCCCGGACCCATGACCCCGGACCCATGACCCCGGACCCATGACCCAGGACCCATGACCCCGGACCCATGACCCCGGACCCATGACCCCGGACCCATGACCCCGGACCCATGACCCCGGACCCATGACCCCGGACCCATGACCCCGGACCCATGACCCCGGACCCATGACCCCGGACCTATGACGCCGGTCCCATGACACAGGACCAATGACCCCGGACCCATGACCCAGGAACAATTAACGCGGACCCATGTCCCCGGAACCATGACGCCGGACCCATGACCACGGACCCATGACCCCGGACACATGACCCCGGACAAATGACCACGGACCCATGACGCCGGTCCCATGACACCGGACCCATGACCCGGGACCCATGGCCCAGGAACAATTAACGCGGTCCCATGACGCCGGACCCATGACCCCGGTCCCATGACCACGGACCCATGACCCCGGACCCATGACACCGGACCCATGACCCCGGTCCCATGACACCGAACCAATGACCCCGGACCCATGACACCGGTCCCATGACACCGGATCATTGACCCCAGATCCATGACCCCGGACCCATGACCCCGGACCCATGACCGCGGACCCATGACCCCGGACCCATGACCCCGGACCCATGACCCCGGACCCATGACCCCGGACCCATGACCCCGGCCCAATGACCCCGGACCCATGACCCAGGGACCCAGGACCCCGGACCCATGACCCCGGACCCATGACCCCGGACCCATGACCCCGGACCCACGACCCCGGACCAATGACCCCGGACCCATGACCCCGCACCCATGACCCGGACCCATGACCCAGGAACAATTAACGCGGACACATGTCCCCGGACCCATGACGCCGGACCCATGACCACGGACCCATGACCCCGGACACATGACCGCGGACCCATGACCCCGGACCCATGACCCCGGACCCATGACCCCGGGCCCATGACCCGGGACCCATGACCCCGGACCCATGACCCCGGTCCCATGACACCGAACCAATGACCTCGGACCCATGACACCGGCCCCTGACACCGGACCAATGACCCCAGATCCATGACCCCAGACCCATGACCCCATACCCATGACCCCAGACCCATGACGCCAGACCCATGACGTCATACCCATGACGCCTGAACCATGACCCCGGACCCATGGCCGCGGACCGATGACCCCGGACGCATGGCACCGGACACGTGACCCCAGACCCATGACCCCGGAACAATGAACGCGGACCCATGACCCCGGACCCATGACCCAGGGCCCAGGACCCCGGACCCATGACCCCGGACCCATGACCCCGGACCCATGACCCCGGACCCATGACCCCGGACCCATGACCCGGGACCCATGACCCCGGACCCATGACCCCGGACCCATGACCCCGGACCCATGACCCCGGACCCATGACCCCGGACCCATGACCCCGGACCCATGACCCCGGACCCATGACCCCGGACCCATGACCCCGGACCCATGACCCCGGACCCATGACCCCGGACCCATGACCCCGGACCCATGACCCCGGACCCATGACCCCGGACCCATGACCCCGGACCCATGACCCCGGACCCATGACCCCGGACCCATGACCCCGGTCCGATGACACTGAACCAATGACCCCGGTCCCATGACACCGGGCCAATGACCCCAAATCCATGACCCCAGACCCATGACCCCAGACCCATGACCCCATACCCATGACCCCAGACCCATGACGCCAGACCCATGATGTCATACACATGACGCCTGAACCATGACCCCGGACCCATGGCCCCGGACCGATGACCCCGGACGCATGGCACCGGACACGTGACCCCGGACCCATTACCCCGGACTCATGACCCCGGACCCATGACCCCGGACCCATGACCCCGGACCCATGACCCCGGACCCATGACCCCGGACCCATGACCCCGGACCCATGACCCCGGACCCATGACCCCGGACCCATGACCCCGGACCCATGACCCCGGACCCATGACCCCGGACCCATGACCCCGGACCCATGACCCCGGACCCATGACCCCGGACCCATGACCCCGGACCCATGACCCCGGACCCATGACCCCGGACCCATGACCCCGGACCCATGACCCCGGACCCATGACCCCGGACCCATGACCCCGGACCCATGACCCCGGACCCATGACCCCGGACCCATGACCCCGGACCCATGACCCCGGACCCATGACCCCGGACCCATGACCCCGGACCCATGACCCCGGACCCATGACCCCGGACCCATGACCCCGGACCCATGACCCCGGACCCATGACCCCGGACCCATGACCCCGGACCCATGACCCCGGACCCATGACCCCGGACCCATGACCCCGGACCCATGACCCCGGACCCATGACCCCGGACCCATGACCCCGGACCCATGACCCCGGACCTATGACGCCGGTCCCATGACACAGGACCAATGACCCCGGACCCATGACCCAGGAACAATTAACGCGGACCCATGTCCCCGGACCCATGACGCCGGACCCATGACCACGGACCCATGACCCCGGACACATGACCCCGGACAAATGACCACGGACCCATGACGCCGGTCCCATGACACCGGACCCATGACCCGGGACCCATGGCCCAGGAACAATTAACGCGGTCCCATGACGCCGGACCCATGACCCCGGTCCCATGACCACGGACCCATGACCCCGGACCCATGACCCCGGTCCCATGACACCGAACCAATGACCCCGGACCCATGACACCGGTCCCATGACACCGGATCATTGACCCCAGATCCATGACCCCGGACCCATGACCCCGGACCCATGACCCCGGACGCGTGGCACCGGACACGTGACCCCAGACCCATGACCCCGGAACAATGAATGCGGACCCATGACTGCGGACCCATGACCCAGGGACCCAGGACCCCACACCCATGACCCGGGACCCATGACCCCGGACCCATGACCCCGGACCCATGACCCCGGACCCATGACCCCGGACCCATGACCCCGGACCCATGACCCAGGGCCCAGGACCCCGGACCCATGACCCCGGACCCATGACCCCGGACCCATGACCCCGGACCCATGACCCCGGACCCATGACCCCGGACCCATGACCCCGGACCCATGACCCCGGTCCCATGACACCGAACCAATGACCCCGGACCCATGACACCGGTCCCATGACACCGGATCATTGACCCCAGATCCATGACCCCGGACCCATGACCCCGGACCCATGACCCCGGACGCATGGCACCGGACACGTGACCCCAGACCCATGACCCCGGAACAATGAATGCGGACCCATGACTGCGGACCCATGACCCAGGGACCCAGGACCCCGGACCCATGACCCGGGACCCATCACCCCGGACCCATGACCCCGGACCCATGACCCCGGACCGATGACCCCGGACCCATGACCCCGGACCCATGACCCAGGGCCCAGGACCCCGGACCCATGACCCCGGACCCATGACCCCGGACCCATGACCCCGGACCCATGACCCGGGACCCATGACCCCGGACCCATGACCCCGGACCCATGACCCCGGACCCATGACCCCGGACCCATGAACCCGGACCCATGACCCCGGACCCATGACCCCGGACCCATGACCCCGGACCCATGACCCCGGACCCATGACCCCGGACCCATGACCCCGGTCCGATGACACTGAACCAATGACCCCGGTCCCATGACACCGGGCCAATGACCCCAAATCCATGACCCCAGACCCATGACCCCAGACCCATGACCCCATACCCATGACCCCATACCCATGACCCCAGACCCATGACGCCAGACCCATGATGTCATACACATGACGCCTGAACCATGACCCCGGACCCATGGCCCCGGACCGATGACCCCGGACGCATGGCACCGGACACGTGACCCCGGACCCATTACCCCGGACTCATGACCCCGGACCCATGACCCCGGACCCATAACCCCGGACCCATGACCCCGGACCCATGACCCCGGACCCATGACCCCGGACCCATGACCCGGGACCCATGACCCCGGACCCATGACCCCGGTCCCATGACCCCGGACCCATGACCCCGGACCAATGACCCCGGACCCATGACCCCGGACCCATGACGCCGGTCCCATGACACCGGACCCATGACCCGTGACCCATGGCCCAGGAACAATTAACGCGGTCCCATGACCCCGGACCCATGACCCCGGTCCCATGACCACGGACCCATGACGCCGGTCCCATGACAACGGACCCATGACCCGGGACCCATGGCCCAGGAACAATTAACGCGGTCCCATGACCCCGGACCCATGACCCCGGACCCATGACCACGGACCCATGACCCCGGACCCATGACACCGGACCCATGCTCCCGGACCCATGACCCCGGACCCATGACCCCAGATCCATGACCCCAGACCCATGACCCCATACCCATGACCCCAGACCCATGACGCCAGACCCATGACGTCATACCCATGACGCCTGAACCATGACCCCGGACCCATGGCCCCGGACCGATGACCCCGGACGCATGGCACCGGACACGTGACCCCAGACCCATGACCCCGGAACAATGAACGCGGACCCAGGACCCCGGACCCATGACCCCGGACCCATGACCCCGGACCCATGACCTCGGACACAATACCCCGGACCCATGACCCCGGACTCATGACCTCGGACACATGACCCCGGACCCATGACCCCGGACCCATGACCCCGCACCCATGACCCCGCACCCATGACCCCGGACCCATGACCCAGGAACAATTAACGCGGTCCCATATCCCCGGACCCAAGACGCCGGACCCATGATCTCGGACCCATGACCCCGGTCCCATGACACCGGACCAATGACTCCAGATCCATGACCCCAGACCCATGACCCCAAAGCCATGAATCCAGACCCATGCTCCCGGACCCATGACCCCGGACCCATGACCCCAGATCCATGACCCCAGACCCATGACCCCAGACCCATGACCCCATACCCATGACCCCAGACCCATGACGTCAGACCCATGACGTCATACCCATGACGCCTGAACCATGACCCCGGACCCATGGCCCCGGACCGATGACCCCTGACGCATGGCACCGGACACGTGACCCCAGACCCATGACCCCGGAACAATGAACGCGGACCCAGGACCCCGGAGCCATGACCCCGGACCCATGACCTCGGACACAATACACCGGACCCATGACCCCGGACCCATGACCCCGGACCCATGACCTCGGACACATGACCCCGGACCCATAACCCCGGACCCATGACCCCGGACGCATGACCCAGGAACAATTAACGCGGTCCCATATCCCCGGACCCAAGACGCCGGGCCCATGACCCCGGACCCATGACCCCGGTCCCATGACACCGGACCAATGACTCCAGATCCATGACCCCAGACCCATGACCCCATACCCATGAATCCAGACCCATGACGTCAGACCCATGACGCCTGAACCATGACCCCGGACCCATGGCCCCGGACCGATGACCCCGGACGCATGGCACCGGACACGTGACCCCAGACCCATGACCTCGGAACAATGAACGCGGACCGATGACCCCGGACCCATGACCCAGGGACCCAGGACCCCGGACCCATGACCCCGGAACCATGACCTCGGACACATGACCCCGGACCCATGACCCCGGACCCATGACCCCGGACCCATGACCCCGGACACATGACCCCGGACCCATGACCCCGGACCCACGACCCCGGACCAATGACCCCGGACCCATGACCCCGGACCCATGACCCGGACCCATGACCCAGGAACAATTAACGCGGACCCATGTCCCCGGACCCATGACGCCGGACCCATGACCCCGGACACATGACCCCGGACCCATGACCCCGGACCCATGGCACCGGACACGTGACCCCCGACCCATGACCCCGGAACAATGAACGCGAACCCATGACCCCGGACCCATGACCCAGGGACCCAGGACCCCGGACCCATGACCCCGGAACCATGACCTCGGACACATGACCCCGGACCCATGACCCCAGACCCATGACGCCAGACCCATGACGTCATACCCATGACGCCTGAACCATGACCCCGGACCCATGGCCCCGGACCGATGATCCCGGACGCATGGCACCGGACACGTGACCCCAGACCCATGACCCCGGAACAATGAAGGCGGACCCATGACCCCGGACCCATGACGCAGGGACCCATGACACCGGACCCATGACCCCGGACCCATGACCCCGGACCCATGACCCCGGACCCATGACCCCGGACCCATGACCCCGGACCCATGACCCCGGACCCATGACCCCGGACCCATGACCCCGGACCCATGACCCCGGACCCATGACCCCGGACCCATGACCCCGGACCCATGACCCCGGACCCATGACCCCGGACCCATGACCCCGGACCCATGACCCCGGACCCATGACCCCGGACCCATGACCCCGGACCCATGACCCCGGACCCATGACCCCGGACCCATGACCCCGGACCCATGACCCCGGACCCATGACCCCGGACCCATGACCCCGGACCTATGACCCCGGACCCATGACACCGGTCCCATGACACCGGATCATTGACCCCAGATCCATGACCCCGGACCCATGACCCCGGACCCATGACCCCGGACGCATGGCACCGGACACGTGACCCCAGACCCATGACCCCGGAACAATGAATGCGGACCCATGACTGCGGACCCATGACCCAGGGACCCAGGACCCCGGACCCATGACCCGGGACCCATGACCCCGGACCCATGACCCCGGACCCATGACCCCGGACCCATGACCCCGGACCCATGACCCCGGACCCATGACCCAGGGCCCAGGACCCCGGACCCATGACCCCGGACCCATGACCCCGGACCCATGACCCCGGACCCATGACCCCGGACCCATGACCCCGGACCCATGACCCCGGACCCATGACCCCGGACCCATGACCCCGGTCCCATGACACCGAACCAATGACCCCGGACCCATGACACCGGTCCCATGACACCGGATCATTGACCCCAGATCCATGACCCCGGACCCATGACCCCGGACCCATGACCCCGGACGCATGGCACCGGACACGTGACCCCAGACCCATGACCCCGGAACAATGAATGCGGACCCATGACTGCGGACCCATGACCCAGGGACCCAGGACCCCGGACCCATGACCCGGGACCCATGACCCCGGACCCATGACCCCGGACCCATGACCCCGGACCCATGACCCAGGGCCCAGGACCCCGGACCCATGACCCCGGACCCATGACCCCGGACCCATGACCCCGGACCCATGACCCGGGACCCATGACCCCGGACCCATGACCCCGGACCCATGACCCCGGACCCATGACCCCGGACCCATGACCCCGGACCCATGACCCCGGACCCATGACCCCGGACCCATGACCCCGGACCCATGACCCCGGACCCATGACCCCGGACCCATGACCCCGGACCCATGACCCCGGTCCGATGACACTGAACCAATGACCCCGGTCCCATGACACCGGGCCAATGACCCCAAATCCATGACCCCAGACCCATGACCCCAGACCCATGACCCCATACCCATGACCCCAGACCCATGACGCCAGACCCATGATGTCATACACATGACGCCTGAACCATGACCCCGGACCCATGGCCCCGGACCGATGACCCCGGACGCATGGCACCGGACACGTGACCCCGGACCCATTACCCCGGACTCATGACCCCGGACCCATGACCCCGGACCCATAACCCCGGACCCATGACCCCGGACCCATAACCCCGGACCCATGACCCCGGACCCATGACCCCGGACCCATGACCCCGGACCCATGACCCCGGACCCATGACCCCGGACCCATGACCCCGGACCCATGACCCCGGACCCATGACCCCGGACCCATGACCCCGGACCCATGACCCCGGACCCATGACCCCGGACCCATGACCCCGGACCCATGACCCCGGACCCATGACCCCGGACCCATGACCCCGGACCCATGACCCCGGACCCATGACCCCGGACCCATGACCCCGGACCCATGACCCCGGACCCATGGCCCCGGACCGATGATCCCGGACGCATGGCACCGGACACGTGACCCCAGACCCATGACCCCGGAACAATGAAGGCGGACCCATGACCCCGGACCCATGACACAGGGACCCAGGACCCCGGACCCATGACCCCGGACCCATGACCCCGTACCCATGACCCCGGACCAATGACCCCGGACCCATGACCCCGGACCCATGACGCCGGTCCCATGACACCGGACCCATGACCCGTGACCCATGGCCCAGGAACAATTAACGCGGTCCCATGACCCCGGACCCATGACCCCGGTCCCATGACCACGGACCCATGACGCCGGTCCCATGACACCGGACCCATGACCCGGACCCATGACCCAGGAACAATTAACGCGGACCCATGTCCCCGGACCCATGACGCCGGACCCATGACCACGGACCCATGACCCCGGACACATGACCCCGGACCCATGACCCCGGACCCATGACCCCGGACCCATGACCCCGGTCCCATGACACCGAACCAATGACCCCGGACCCATGACACCGGTCCCATGACACCGGATCATTGACCCCAGATCCATGACCCCGGACCCATGACCCCGGACCCATGACCCCGGACGCATGGCACCGGACACGTGACCCCAGACCCATGACCCCGGAACAATGAATGCGGACCCATGACTGCGGACCCATGACCCAGGGACCCAGGACCCCGGACCCATGACCCGGGACCCATGACCCCGGACCCATGACCCCGGACCCATGACCCCGGACCCATGACCCAGGGCCCAGGACCCCGGACCCATGACCCCGGACCCATGACCCCGGACCCATGACCCCGGACCCATGACCCGGGACCCATGACCCCGGACCCATGACCCCGGACCCATGACCCCGGACCCATGACCCCGGACCCATGACCCCGGACCCATGACCCCGGACCCATGACCCCGGACCCATGACCCCGGACCCATGACCCCGGACCCATGACCCCGGACCCATGACCCCGGACCCATGACCCCGGTCCGATGACACTGAACCAATGACCCCGGTCCCATGACACCGGGCCAATGACCCCAAATCCATGACCCCAGACCCATGACCCCAGACCCATGACCCCAGACCCATGACCCCAGACCCATGACGCCAGACCCATGATGTCATACACATGACGCCTGAACCATGACCCCGGACCCATGGCCCCGGACCGATGACCCCGGACGCATGGCACCGGACACGTGACCCCGGACCCATTACCCCGGACTCATGACCCCGGACCCATGACCCCGGACCCATAACCCCGGACCCATGACCCCGGACCCATAACCCCGGACCCATGACCCCGGACCCATAACCCCGGACCCATGACCCCGGACCCATGACCCCGGACCCATGACCCCGGACCCATGACCCCGGACCCATGACCCCGGACCCATGACCCCGGACCCATGACCCCGGACCCATGACCCCGGACCCATGACCCCGGACCCATGACCCCGGACCCATGACCCCGGACCCATGACCCCGGACCCATGACCCCGGACCCATGACCCCGGACCCATGACCCCGGACCCATGACCCCGGACCCATGACCCCGGACCCATGACCCCGGACCCATGGCCCCGGACCGATGATCCCGGACGCATGGCACCGGACACGTGACCCCAGACCCATGACCCCGGAACAATGAAGGCGGACCCATGACCCCGGACCCATGACACAGGGACCCAGGACCCCGGACCCATGACCCCGGACCCATGACCCCGTACCCATGACCCCGGACCAATGACCCCGGACCCATGACCCCGGACCCATGACGCCGGTCCCATGACACCGGACCCATGACCCGTGACCCATGGCCCAGGAACAATTAACGCGGTCCCATGACCCCGGACCCATGACCCCGGTCCCATGACCACGGACCCATGACGCCGGTCCCATGACACCGGACCCATGACCCGGACCCATGACCCAGGAACAATTAACGCGGACCCATGTCCCCGGACCCATGACGCCGGACCCATGACCACGGACCCATGACCCCGGACACATGACCCCGGACCCATGACCCCGGACCCATGGCACCGGATACGTGACCCCAGACCCATGACCCCGGAACAATGAACGCGGACCCATGACCCCGGACCCATGACCCAGGGACCCAGGACCCCGGACCCATGACCCCGGAACCATGACCTCGGACACATGACCCCGGACCCATGACCCCAGACCCATGACGCCAGACCCATGACGTCATACCCATGACGCCTGAACCATGACCCCGGACCCATGGCCCCGGACCGATGATCCCGGACGCATGGCACCGGACACGTGACCCCAGACCCATGACCCCGGAACAATGAAGGCGGACCCATGACCCCGGACCCATGACGCAGGGACCCAGGACACCGGACCCATGACCCCGGACCCATGACCCCGGACCCATGACCCCGGACCCATGACCCCGGACCCATGACGCAGGTCCCATGACACCGGACCCATGACCCGTGACCCATGGCCCAGGAACAATTAACGCGGTCCCATGACCCCGGACCCATGACCCCGGTCCCATGACCACGGACCCATGACGCCGGTCCCATGACACCGGACCCATGACCCGGGACCCATGGCCCAGGAACAATTAACGCGGTCCCATGACCCCGGACCCATGACCCCGGACCCATGACCACGGACCCATGACCCCGGACCCATGACACCGGACCCATGCTCCCGGACCCATGACCCCGGACCCATGACCCCAGATCCATGACCCAAGACCCATGACCCCATACCCATGACCCCAGACCCATGACGCCAGACCCATGACGTCATACCCATGACGCCTGAACCATGACCCCGGACCCATGGCCCCGGACCGATGACCCCGGACGCATGGCACCGGACACGTGACCCCTGACCCATGACCCCGGAACAATGAACGCGGACCCAGGACCCCGGACCCATGACCCCGGACCCATGACCCCGGACCCATGACCCCGGACCCATGACCCCGGACCCATGACCTCGGACACAATACCCCGGACCCATGACCCCGGACCCATGACCTCGGACACATGACCCCGGACCCATGACCCCGGACCCATGACCCCGCACCCATGACCCCGCACCCATGACCCCGGACCCATGACCCAGGAACAATTAACGCGGTCCCATATCCCCGGACCCAAGACGCCGGACCCATGATCTCGGACCCATGACCCCGGTCCCATGACACCGGACCAATGACTCCAGATCCATGACCCCAGACCCATGACCCCAAAGCCATGAATCCAGACCCATGCTCCTGGACCCATGACCCCGGACCCATGACCCCAGATCCATGACCCCAGACCCATGACCCCAGACCCATGACCCCATACCCATGAACCCAGACCCATGACGCCAGACCCATGACGTCATACCCATGACGCCTGAACCATGACCCCGGACCCATGGCCCCGGACCGATGACCCCTGACGCATGGCACCGGACACGTGACCCCAGACCCATGACCCCGGAACAATGAACGCGGACCCAGGACCCCGGAGCCATGACCCCGGACCCATGACCTCGGACACAATACACCGGACCCATGACCCCGGACCCATGACCCCGGACCCATGACCTCGGACACATGACCCCGGACCCATGACCCCGGACCCATGACCCCGGACGCATGACCCAGGAACAATTAACGCGGTCCCATATCCCCGGACCCAAGACGCCGGGCCCATGACCCCGGACCCATGACCCCGGTCCCATGACACCGGACCAATGACTCCAGATCCATGACCCCAGACCCATGACCCCATACCCATGAATCCAGACCCATGACGCCAGACCCATGACGTCAGACCCATGACGCCTGAACCATGACCCCGGACCCATGGCCCCGGACCGATGACCCCGGACGCATGGCACCGGACACGTGACCCCAGACCCATGACCTCGGAACAATGAACGCGGACCGATGACCCCGGACCCATGACCCAGGGACCCAGGACCCCGGACCCATGACCCCGGAACCATGACCTCGGACACATGACCCCGGACCCATGACCCCGGACCCATGACCCCGGACCCATGACCCCGGACCCACGACCCCGGACCAATGACCCCGGACCCATGACCCCGCACCCATGACCCGGACCCATGACCCAGGAACAATTAACGCGGACCCATCTCCCCGGACCCATGACGCCGGACCCATGACCACGGACCCATGACCCCGGACACATGACCCCGGACCCATGACCCCGGACCCATGGCACCGGACACGTGACCCCAGACCCATGACCCCGGAACAATAAACGCGGACCCATGACCCCGGACCCATGACCCAGGGAGCCAGGACCCCGGACCCATGACCCCGGAACCATGACCTCGGACACATGACCCCGGACCCATGACCCCGGACCCATGACCCCGGACCCATGACCCCGGACCCACGACCCCGGACCAATGACCCCGGACCCATGACCCCGCACCCATGACCCGGACCCATGACCCAGGAACAATTAACGCGGACCCATGTCCCCGGACCCATGACGCCGGACACATGACCACGGACCCATGACCCCGGACACATGAACCCGGACCCATGACCCCGGACCCATGACCCCGGACCCATGACCCCGGACCCATGACCCCGGACCCATGACCCCGGACCCATGACCCCGGACCCATGACCCCGGACCCATGACCGCGGTCCCATGACACCGAACCAATGACCCCGGACCCATGACACCGGTCCCATGACACCGGACCAATGACCCCGGACCCATGACCCCAGACCCATGACCGCGGTCCCATGACACCGAACCAATGACCCCGGACCCATGACACCGGTCCCATGACACCGGACCAATGACCCCAGATCCATGACCCCAGACCCATGACCCCATACCCATGACCCCAGACCCATGACGTCAGACCCATGTAGTCATACCCATGACGCCTGAACCATGACCACGGACCCATGGCCCCGGACCGATGACCCCGGACGCATGGCACCGGACACGTGACATCAGACCCATGACACCGGAACAATGAACGCGGACCCATGACCCCGGACCCATGACCCAGGGACCCAGGACCCCGGACCCTTGACCCCGGACCCATGACCCCGGACCCATGACCCCGGACCCATGACCCCGGACCCATGACCCCGGACCCATGACCCCGGACCCATGACCCCGGACCCATGACCCCGGACCTATGACGCCGGTCCCATGACACAGGACCAATGACCCCGGACCCATGACCCCGGACCCATGACCCCGGACCCATGACCCCGGACCCATGACCCCGGACCCATGACCCCGGACCCATGACCCCGGACCCATGACCCCGGACCCATGACCCCGGACCCATGACCCCGGACCCATGACCCCGGAACCATGACGCCGGTCCCATGACACCGGACCCATGACCCGGGACCCATGGCCCAGGAACAATTAACGCGGTCCCATGACCCCGGACACATGACCCCGGACCCATGACACCGGACCCATGACGCCGGTCCCATGACACCGGACACATGACCCGGGACCCATGGCCCAGGAACAATTAACGCGGTCCCATGACCCCGGACCCATGACCCCGGACCCATGACCCCGGACCCATGACCCCGGACCCATGACCCCGGACCCATGACCCCGGACCCATGACCCCGGACCCATGACCCCGGACCCATGGCCCCGGACCCAAGACCCCGGACCCATGACCCCGGACCCATGACCCCGGACCCATGACACCGGACCCATGACCCCGGACCCAGGACGCCGGTCCCATGACACCGGACCCATGACCCCGGACCCATGACCACGGACCCATGACCCCGGACCCAGGACGCCGGTCCCATGACACCGGACCCATGACCCCGGACCCATGACCACGGACCCATGACCCCGGACCCATGATCCCGGACTCATGACCCCGGACCCATGAACCCGGACCCATGACCCCGGACCCATGACCACGGACCCATGACCCCAGACCCATGACCGCGGTCCCATGACACCGAACCAATGACCCCGGACCCATGACACCGGTCCCATGACACCGGACCAATGACCCCAGATCCATGACCCCAGACCCATGACCCCATACCCATGACCCCAGACCCATGACGTCAGACCCATGTAGTCATACCCATGACGCCTGAACCATGACCACGGAGCCATGGCCCCGGACCGATGACCCCGGACGCATGGCACCGGACACGTGACATCAGACCCATGACCCCGGAACAATGAACGCGGACCCATGACCCCGGACCCATGACCCAGGGACCCAGGACCCCGGACCCATGACCCCGGACCCATGACCTCGGACACATGACGCCGGACCCTTGACCCCGGACCCATGACACCGGACCCATGACCCCGGACCCATGGCCCCGGACCGATGATCCCGGACGCATGGCACCGGACACGTGACCCCAGACCCATGACCCCGGAGCAATGAACGCGGACCCATGACACCGGACCCATGACCCAGGGACCCAGGACCCCGGACCCATGACCCCGGACCCATGACCCCGGACCCATGACCCCGGACCCATGACCCCGGACCCATGACCCCGGACCCATGACCACGGACCCATGACCCCGGACCCACGACACCGGACCCATGATCCCGGACCCATGATCCCGGACCCATGACCCCGGACCCATGACCCCGGACCCATGACCCCGGACCCATGACCCCGGACCCATGACCCCGGTCCCATGACACCGAACCAATGACCCCGGACCCATGACACCGGTCCCATGACACCGGACCCATGACCCCGGTCCCATGGCCCCGGACCGATGATCCCGGACGCATGGCACCGGACACATGACCCCAGACCCATGACCCCGGAACAATGAACGCGGACCCATGACCCCGGACCCATGACCCAGGGCCCAGGACCCCGGACCCATGACCCCGGACCCATGACCCCGGACCCATGACCCCGGACCCATGACCCCGGACCCATGACCCCGGACCCATGACCCCGGACCCATGACCCCGGACCCATGACCCCGGACCCATGACCCCGGACCCATGACCCCGGACCCATGACCCCGGACCCATGACCCCGGACCCATGACCCCGGACCCATGACCCCGGACCCATGACCCCGGACCCATGACCCCGGACCCATGACCCCGGACCCATGACCCCGGACCCATGACCCCGGACCCATGACCCCGGACCCATGACCCCGGACCCATGACCCCGGACCCATGACCCCGGACCCATGACCCCGGACCCATGACCCCGGACCCATGACCCCGGACCCATGACCCCGGACCCATGACCCCGGACCCATGACCCCGGACCCATGACCATGGACCCATGACCCCGGACCCATGACCCCGGACCCATGACCCCGGACCCATGACCCCGGACCCATGACCCCGGACCCATGACCCCGGACCCATGACCCCGGACCCATGACCCCGGACCCATGACCCCGGACCCATGACCCCGGTCCGATGACACCGAACCAATGACCCCAGACCCATGACCCCATACCCATGACCCCAGACCCATGACGCCAGACCCATGATGTCATACACATGACGCCTGAACCATGACCCCGGACCCATGGCCCCGGACCGATGACCCCGGACGCATGGCACCGGACCCGTGACCCCGGACCCATTACCCCGGACTCATGACCCCGGACCCATGACCCCGGACCCATGACCCCGGACCCATGACCCCGGACCCATGACCCCGGACCCATGACCCCGGACCCATGACCCCGGACCCATGACCCCGGACCCATGAACCCGGACCCATGACCCCGGACCCATGACCCCGGACCCATGACCCCGGACCCATGACCCCGGACCCATGACCCCGGACCCATGACCGCGGACCCATGACCCCGGACCCATGACCCCGGACCCATGACCCAGGACCAATGACCCCGGACCCATGACCCCGGACCCATGACCCCGGACCCATGACCCCGGACCCATGACCCCGGACCCATGACCCCGGACCCATGACCCCGGACCCATGACCCCGGACCCATGACCCCGGATCCATGACCCCGGACACATGACCCCGGACCCATGACCCCGGACCTATGACGCCGGTCCCATGACACAGGACCAATGACCCCGGACCCATGACCCAGGGACAATTAACGCGGACCCATGTCCCCGGACCCATGACGCCGGACCCATGACCACGGACCCATGACCCCGGACACATGACCCCGGACACATGACCCCGGACACATGACCCCGGACCCATGACGCCGGTCCCATGACACCGGACCCATGACCCGGGACCCATGGCCCAGGAACAATTAACGCGGTCCCATGACGCCGGACCCATGACCCCGGTCCCATGACCACGGACCCATGACCCCGGACCCATGATCCCGGACCCATGACCCCGGACCCATGACCCCGGACCCATGACCCCGGACCCATGACCCCGGTCCCATGACACCGAACCAATGACCCCGGACCCATGACACCGGTCCCATGACACCGGATCATTGACCCCAGATCCATGACCCCAGACCCATGACCACATACCCATGACCCCATACCCATGACCCCAGACCCATGACGCCAGACCCATGACGTCATACCCATGACGCCTGAACCATGACCCCGGACCCATGGCCCCGGACCGATGATCCCGGACGCATGGCACCGGACACGTGACCCCAGACCCATGACCCCGGAACAATGAACGCGGACCCAGGACCCCGGACCCATGACCCCGGACCCATGACCCCGGACCCATGACCTCGGACACAATACCCCGGACCCATGACCCCGGACCCATGACCTCGGACACATGACCCCGGACCCATGACCCCGGACCCATGACCCCGCACCCATGACCCCGCACCCATGACCCCGGACCCATGACCCAGGAACAATTAACGCGGTCCCATATCCCCGGACCCAAGACGCCGGGCCCATGATCTCGGACCCATGACCCCGGTCCCATGACACCGGACCAATGAATCCAGATCCATGACCCCAGACCCATGACCCCAAAGCCATGAATCCAGACCCATGCTCCCGGACCCATGACCCCGGACCCATGACCCCAGATCCATGACCCCAGACCCATGACCCCAGACCCATGACCCCATACCCATGACGCCTGAACCATGACCCCGGACCCATGGCCCCGGACCGATGACCCCTGACGCATGGCACCGGACACGTGACCCCAGACCCACGACCCCGGAACAATGAACGCGGACCCAGGACCCTGGAGCCATGACCCCGGACCCATGACCTCGGACACAATACACCGGACCCATGACCCCGGACCCATGACCCCGGACCCATGACCCCGGACCCATGACCTCGGACACATGACCCCGGACCCATGACCCCGGACCCATGACCTCGGACACATGACCCCGGACCCATGACCCCGGACCCATGACCCCGGACGCATGACCCAGGAACAATTAACGCGGTCCCATATCCCCGGACCCAAGACGCCGGGCCCATGACCCCGGACCCATGACCCCGGTCCCATGACACCGGACCAATGACTCCAGATCCATGACCCCAGACCCATGACCCCATACCCATGAATCCAGACCCATGACGCCAGACCCATGACGTCAGACCCATGACGCCTGAACCATGACCCCGGACCCAAGGCCCCGGACCGATGACCCCGGACGCATGGCACCGGACACGTGACCCCAGACCCATGACCTCGGAACAATGAACGCGGACCGATGACCCCGGACCCATGACCCAGGGACCCAGGACCCCGGACCCATGACCCCGGAACCATGACCTCGGACACATGACCCCGGACCCATGACCCCGGACCCATGACCCCGGACCCATGACCCCGGACCCACGACCCCGGACCAATGACCCCGGACCCATGACCCCGCACCCATGACCCGGACCCATGACCCAGGAACAATTAACGCGGACCCATGTCCCCGGACCCATGACGCCGGACCCATGACCACGGACCCATGACCCCGGACACATGACCCCGGACCCATGACCCCGGACCCATGGCACCGGACACGTGACCCCAGACCCATGACCCCGGAACAATAAACGCGGACCCATGACCCAGGACCCATGACCCAGGGACCCAGGACCCCGGACCCATGACCCCGGAACCATGACCTCGGACACATGACCCCGGACCCATGACCCCGGACCCATGACCCCGGACCCACGACCCCGGACCAATGACCCCGGACCCATGACCCCGCACCCATGACCCGGACCCATGACCCAGGAACAATTAACGCGGACCCATGTCCCCGGACCCATGACGCCGGACACATGACCACGGACCCATGACCCCGGACACATGAACCCGGACCCATGACCCCGGACCCATGACCCCGGACCCATGACCCCGGACCCATGACCCCGGACCCATGACCCCGGACCCATGACCCCGGACCCATGACCCCGGACCCATGACCCCGGACCCATGACCCCGGACCCATGACCCCGGACCCATGACCCCGGACCCATGACCCCGGACCCATGACCCCGGACCCATGACCCCGGACCCATGACCCCGGACCCATGACCCCGGACCCATGACCATGGACCCATGACCCCGGACCCATGACCCCGGACCCATGACCCCGGACCCATGACCCCGGACCCATGACCCCGGACCCATGACCCCGGACCCATGACCCCGGACCCATGACCCCGGACCCATGACCCCGGTCCGATGACACCGAACCAATGACCCCAGACCCATGACCCCATACCCATGACCCCAGACCCATGACGCCAGACCCATGATGTCATACACATGACGCCTGAACCATGACCCCGGACCCATGGCCCCGGACCGATGACCCCGGACGCATGGCACCGGACCCGTGACCCCGGACCCATTACCCCGGACTCATGACCCCGGACCCATGACCCCGGACCCATGACCCCGGACCCATGACCCCGGACCCATGACCCCGGACCCATGACCCCGGACCCATGACCCCGGACCCATGACCCCGGACCCATGAACCCGGACCCATGACCCCGGACCCATGACCCCGGACCCATGACCCCGGACCCATGACCCCGGACCCATGACCCCGGACCCATGACCGCGGACCCATGACCCCGGACCCATGACCCCGGACCCATGACCCAGGACCAATGACCCCGGACCCATGACCCCGGACCCATGACCCCGGACCCATGACCCCGGACCCATGACCCCGGACCCATGACCCCGGACCCATGACCCCGGACCCATGACCCCGGACCCATGACCCCGGACCCATGACCCCGGATCCATGACCCCGGACACATGACCCCGGACCCATGACCCCGGACCTATGACGCCGGTCCCATGACACAGGACCAATGACCCCGGACCCATGACCCAGGGACAATTAACGCGGACCCATGTCCCCGGACCCATGACGCCGGACCCATGACCACGGACCCATGACCCCGGACACATGACCCCGGACACATGACCCCGGACACATGACCCCGGACCCATGACGCCGGTCCCATGACACCGGACCCATGACCCGGGACCCATGGCCCAGGAACAATTAACGCGGTCCCATGACGCCGGACCCATGACCCCGGTCCCATGACCACGGACCCATGACCCCGGACCCATGATCCCGGACCCATGACCCCGGACCCATGACCCCGGACCCATGACCCCGGACCCATGACCCCGGTCCCATGACACCGAACCAATGACCCCGGACCCATGACACCGGTCCCATGACACCGGATCATTGACCCCAGATCCATGACCCCAGACCCATGACCACATACCCATGACCCCATACCCATGACCCCAGACCCATGACGCCAGACCCATGACGTCATACCCATGACGCCTGAACCATGACCCCGGACCCATGGCCCCGGACCGATGATCCCGGACGCATGGCACCGGACACGTGACCCCAGACCCATGACCCCGGAACAATGAACGCGGACCCAGGACCCCGGACCCATGACCCCGGACCCATGACCCCGGACCCATGACCTCGGACACAATACCCCGGACCCATGACCCCGGACCCATGACCTCGGACACATGACCCCGGACCCATGACCCCGGACCCATGACCCCGCACCCATGACCCCGGACCCATGACCCAGGAACAATTAACGCGGTCCCATATCCCCGGACCCAAGACGCCGGGCCCATGATCTCGGACCCATGACCCCGGTCCCATGACACCGGACCAATGAATCCAGATCCATGACCCCAGACCCATGACCCCAAAGCCATGAATCCAGACCCACGCTCCCGGACCCATGACCCCGGACCCATGACCCCAGATCCATGACCCCAGACCCATGACCCCAGACCCATGACCCCATACCCATGACGCCTGAACCATGACCCCGGACCCATGGCCCCGGACCGATGACCCCTGACGCATGGCACCGGACACGTGACCCCAGACCCATGACCCCGGAACAATGAACGCGGACCCAGGACCCTGGAGCCATGACCCCGGACCCATGACCTCGGACACAATACACCGGACCCATGACCCCGGACCCATGACCCCGGACCCATGACCTCGGACACATGACCCCGGACCCATGACCCCGGACCCATGACCTCGGACACATGACCCCGGACCCATGACCCCGGACCCATGACCCCGGACGCATGACCCAGGAACAATTAACGCGGTCCCATATCCCCGGACCCAAGACGCCGGGCCCATGACCCCGGACCCATGACCCCGGTCCCATGACACCGGACCAATGACTCCAGATCCATGACCCCAGACCCATGACCCCATACCCATGAATCCAGACCCATGACGCCAGACCCATGACGTCAGACCCATGACGCCTGAACCATGACCCCGGACCCAAGGCCCCGGACCGATGACCCCGGACGCATGGCACCGGACACGTGACCCCAGACCCATGACCTCGGAACAATGAACGCGGACCGATGACCCCGGACCCATGACCCAGGGACCCAGGACCCCGGACCCATGACCCCGGAACCATGACCTCGGACACATGACCCCGGACCCATGACCCCGGACCCATGACCCCGGACCCATGACCCCGGACCCATGACCCCGGACCCATGACGCCGGTCCCATGACACCGGACCCATGATCACTGACCCATGACCCCGGACCCATGACCACGGACCCATGACCCCGTAACCATGACCCTGGACCCATGACCCCGGACCCATGACCCCGGACCCATGAACCCGGACCCATGACCCCAGACCCATGACCCCCGACCCATGACGCCGGTCCCATGACACCGGACCCATGACCCGGGACGCATGACCCCGGACCCATGACCCCGGACCCATGACCCCGGACCCATGACACCGGACCCATGATCCCTGACCCATGACCCCGGACCCATGACCCAGGGACCCAGGACCCCGGACCCATGACCCCGGAACCATGACCTCGGACACATGACCCCGGACCCATGACCCCGGACCCATGACCCCGGACCCACGACCCCGGACCAATGACCCCGGACCCATGACCCCGCACCCATGACCCGGACCCATGACCCAGGAACAATTAACGCGGACCCATGTCCCCGGACCCATGACGCCGGACACATGACCACGGACCCATGACCCCGGACACATGAACCCGGACCCATGACCCCGGACCCATGACCCCGGACACATGACCCCGGACCCATGACCACGGACCCATGACCCCGGACCCATGACCCCCGACCCATGACGCCGGTCCCATGACACCGGACCCATGACCCGGGACCCATGGCCCAGGAACAATTAACGCGGTCCCATGACCCCGGACACATGACCACGGACCCATGACCCCGGACCCATGACCCCGGACCCATGACCCCGGACCCATGACCCCGGACCCATGACCCCGGACGCATGACCCCGGACCCATGACCCCGGACCCATGACCCCGGACCCATGACCCCGGACCCATGACGCCGGTCCCATGACACCGGACCCATGATCACTGACCCATGACCCCGGACCCATGACCACGGACCCATGACCCCGTAACCATGACCCTGGACCCATGACCCCGGACCCATGACCCCGGACCCATGAACCCGGACCCATGACCCCGGACCCATGACCCCCGACCCATGACGCCGGTCCCATGACACCGGACCCATGACCCGGGACCCATGGCCCAGGAACAATTAACCCGGTCCCATGACCCCGGACACATGACCACGGACCCATGACCCCGGACCCATGACCCCGGACCCATGACCCCGGACCCATGAACCCGGACCCATGACCCCGGACGCATGACCCCGGACCCATGACCCCGGACCCATGACCCCGGACCCATGACCCCGGACCCATGACGCCGGTCCCATGACACCGGACACATGACCCGGGACCCATGGCCCAGGAACAATTAACGCGGTCCCATGACCCCGGACCCATGACCCCGGACCCATGACCCCGGACCCATGACCACGGACCCATGACCCCGGACCCATGACCCCGGACCCATGACACCGGACCCATGATCCCTGACCCATGACCCCGGACCCATGACCCAGGGACCCAGGACCCCGGACCCATGACCCCGGAACCATGACCTCGGACACATGACCCCGGACCCATGACCCCGGACCCATGACCCCGGACCCACGACCCCGGACCAATGACCCCGGACCCATGACCCCGCACCCATGACCCGGACCCATGACCCAGGAACAATTAACGCGGACCCATGTCCCCGGACCCATGACGCCGGACACATGACCACGGACCCATGACCCCGGACACATGAACCCGGACCCATGACCCCGGACCCATGACCCCGGACCCACGACCCCGGACCAATGACCCCGGACCCATGACCCCGCACCCATGACCCGGACGCATGACCCAGGAACAATTAACGCGGACCCATGTCCCCGGACCCATGACGCCGGACACATGACCACGGACCCATGACCCCGGACACATGAACCCGGACCCATGACCCCGGACCCATGACCCCGGACCCATGACCCCGGACCCATGACCACGGACCCATGACCCCGGACCCATGACCCCGGACCCATGACACCGGACCCATGATCCCTGACCCATGACCCCGGACCCATGACCACGGACCCATGACCCCGTAACCATGACCCTGGACCCATGACCCCGGACCCATGACCCCGGACCCATGAACCCGGACCCATGACCCCGGACCCATGACCCCCGACCCATGACGCCGGACCCATGACCCCGGACCCATGACCACGGACCCTGACCCCGGACCCATGACCCCCGACCCATTACCTCGGACCCATGACCCCGGACCCATGACCCCATACCCATGACCCCAGACCCATGACCCCAGACCCATGACCCCAGACCCATGACCCCAGTCCCATGACTCCAGACCCATGACGTCAGACCCATGTGGCCTGACCCATGACCCCGGACCTATGACGCCGGTCCCATGACACAGGACCAATGACCCCGGACCCATGACCCCGGACCCATGACCCCGGACCCATGACCCCGGACCCATGACCCCGGACCCATGACCCCGGACCCATGACCCCGGACCCATGACCCCGGACCCATGACCCCGGACCCATGACCCCGGACCCATGACCCCGGACCCATGACCCCGGACCCATGACCCCGGACCCATGACCCCGGACCCATGACCCCGGACCCATGACCCCGGACCCATGACCCCGGACCCATGACCCCGGACCCATGACCCCGGACCCATGACCCCGGACCCATGACCCCGGACCCATGACCCCGGACCCATGACCCCGGACCCATGACCCCGGACCCATGACCCCGGACCCATGACCCCGGACCCATGACCCCGGACCCATGACCCCGGACCCATGACCCCGGACCCATGACCCCGGACCCATGACCCCGGACCCATGACCCCGGACCCATGACCCCGGACCCATGACCCCGGACCCATGACCTCGGACACATGACCCCGGACCCATGACCCCGGACCCATGACCCCGCACCCATGACCCCGCACCCATGACCCCGCACCCATGACCCCGCACCCATGACCCAGGAACAATTAACGCGGTCCCATATCCCCGGACCCAAGACGCCGGGCCCATGATCTCGGACCCATGACCCCGGTCCCATGACACCGGACCAATGACTCCAGATCCATGACCCCAGACCCATGACCCCAAAGCCATGAATCCAGACCCATGCTCCCGGACCCATGACCCCAGATCCATGACCCCAGACCCATGACCCCAGACCCATGACCACATACCCATGACCCCAGACCCATGACGCCAGACCCATGACGTCATACCCATGACGCCTGAACCATGACCCCGGACCCATGGCCCCGGACCGATGACCCCTGACGCATGGCACCGGACACGTGACCAGAGACCCATGACCCCGGAACAATGAACGCGGACCCAGGACCCCGGAGCCATGACCCCGGACCCATGACCTCGGACACAATACACCGGACCCATGACCCCGGACCCATGACGCCGGACCCATGACCTCGGACACATGACCCCGGACCCATGACCCCGGACCCATGACCCCGGACCCATGACCCCGGACGCATGACCCAGGAACAATTAACGCGGTCCCATATCCCCGGACCCAAGACGCCGGGCCCATGACCCCGGACCCATGACCCCGGTCCCATGACACCGGACCAATGACTCCGGACCCATGACCCCGGACCCATGACCCCGGACCCATGACGCCGGTCCCATGACACCGGACCCATGACCCGTGACCCATGGCCCAGGAACAATTAACGCGGTCCCATGACCCCGGACCCATGACCCCGGTCCCATGACCCCGGACCCATGACGCCGGTCCCATGACACCGGACACATGACCCGGGACCCATGGCCCAGGAACAATTAACGCGGTCCCATGACCCCGGACCCATGACCCCGGACCCATGACCCCGGACCCATGACCACGGACCCATGACCCCGGACCCATGACCCCGGACCCATGACACCGGACCCATGATCCCTGACCCATGACCCCGGACCCATGACCCAGGGACCCAGGACCCCGGACCCATGACCCCGGAACCATGACCTCGGACACATGACCCCGGACCCTTGACCCCGGACCCATGACCCTGGACCCACGACCCCGGACCAATGACCCCGGACCCATGACCCCGCACCCATGACCCGGACCCATGACCCAGGAACAATTAACGCGGACCCATGTCCCCGGACCCATGACGCCGGACACATGACCACGGACCCATGACCCCGGACACATGAACCCGGACCCATGACCCCGGACCCATGACCCCGGACCCACGACCCCGGACCAATGACCCCGGACCCATGACCCCGCACCCATGACCCGGACCCATGACCCAGGAACAATTAACGCGGACCCATGTCCCCGGACCCATGACGCCGGACACATGACCACGGACCCATGACCCCGGACACATGAACCCGGACCCATGACCCCGGACCCATGACCCCGGACCCATGACCCCGGACCCATGACCACGGACCCATGACCCCGGACCCATGACCCCGGACCCATGACACCGGACCCATGATCCCTGACCCATGACCCCGGACCCATGACCACGGACCCATGACCCCGTAACCATGACCCTGGACCCATGACCCCGGACCCATGACCCCGGACCCATGAACCCGGACCCATGACCCCGGACCCATGACCCCCGACCCATGACGCCGGACCCATGACCCCGGACCCATGACCACGGACCCTGACCCCGGACCCATGACCCCCGACCCATTACCTCGGACCCATGACCCCGGACCCATGACCCCATACCCATGACCCCAGACCCATGACCCCAGACCCATGACCCCAGACCCATGACCCCAGTCCCATGACTCCAGACCCATGCCGTCAGACCCATGTGGCCTGACCCATGACCCCGGACCTATGACGCCGGTCCCATGACACAGGACCAATGACCCCGGACCCATGACCCCGGACCCATGACCCCGGACCCATGACCCCGGACCCATGACCCCGGACCCATGACCCCGGACCCATGACCCCGGACCCATGACCCCGGACCCATGACCCCGGACCCATGACCCCGGACGCATGACCCCGGACCCATGACCCCGGACCCATGACCCCGGACCCATGACCCCGGACCCATGACGCCGGTCCCATGACACCGGACACATGACCCGGGACCCATGGCCCAGGAACAATTAACGCGGTCCCATGACCCCGGACCCATGACCCCGGACCCCTGACCCCGGACCCATGACCCCGGACCCATGACCCAGGACCCATGACCCCGGACCCATGACCCCGGACCCATGACCCCGGACCCATGACCCCGGACCCATGACCCCGGACTCATGACCCCGGACCAATGACCCCGGACCCATGACCCCGGACCCATGACCCCGGACCCATGACCCCGGACCCATGACCCCGGACCCATGACCCCGGACCCATGACCCCGGACCCATGATCCCGGACCCATGACCCCGGACCCATGACCCCGGACCCATGAACCCGGACCCATGACCCCGGACCCATGACCCCGGACCCATGACCCCGGACCCATGACCCCGGACACATGACCCCGGACCCATGACCCCGGACCCATGACCCCGGACCCATGACCCCGGACCCATGACCGCGGACCCATGACCCCGGACCCATGACCCCGGACCAATGACCCCGGACCCATGACCCCGGACCCATGACCCCGGACCCATGACCCCGGACCCATGACCCCGGACCCATGACCCCGGACCCATGACCCCGGACCCATGACCCCGGACCCATGACCCCGGACCCATGACCCCGGACCCATGGCCCCGGACCCATGACCCCGGACCCATGACCCCGGACCCATGACCCCGGACCCATGACCCCGGACCCATGACCCCGGACCCATGACCCCGGACCCATGACCCCGGACCCATGACCCCGGACCCATGACCCCGGACCCATGACCCCGGACCCATGACCCCGGACCCATGACCCCGGACCCATGACCCCGGACCCATGACCCCGGACCCATGACCCCGGACCCATGACCCCGGACCCATGACCCCGGACCCATGACCCCGGACCCATGACCCCGGACCCATGACCCCGGACCCATGACCCCGGACCCATGACCCCGGACCCATGACCCCGGACCCATGACCCCGGACCCATGACCCCGGACCCATGACCCCGGACCCATGACCCCGGACCCATGACCCCGGACCCATGACCCCGGACCCATGACCTCGGACACATGACCCCGGACCCATGACCCCGGACCCATGACCCCGCACCCATGACCCCGCACCCATGACCCCGCACCCATGACCCAGGAACAATTAACGCGGTCCCATATCCCCGGACCCAAGACGCCGGGCCCATGATCTCGGACCCATGACCCCGGTCCCATGACACCGGACCAATGACTCCAGATCCATGACCCCAGACCCATGACCCCAAAGCCATGAATCCAGACCCATGCTCCCGGACCCATGACCCCAGATCCATGACCCCAGACCCATGACCCCAGACCCATGACCACATACCCATGACCCCAGACCCATGACGCCAGACCCATGACGTCATACCCATGACGCCTGAACCATGACCCCGGACCCATGGCCCCGGACCGATGACCCCTGACGCATGGCACCGGACACGTGACCAGAGACCCATGACCCCGGAACAATGAACGCGGACCCAGGACCCCGGAGCCATGACCCCGGACCCATGACCTCGGACACAATACACCGGACCCATGACCCCGGACCCATGACGCCGGACCCATGACCTCGGACACATGACCCCGGACCCATGACCCCGAACCCATGACCCCGGACGCATGACCCAGGAACAATTAACGCGGTCCCATATCCCCGGACCCAAGACGCCGGGCCCATGACCCCGGACCCATGACCCCGGTCCCATGACACCGGACCAATGACTCCAGATCCATGACCCCAGACCCATGACCCCATACCCATGAATCCAGACCCATGACGCCAGACCCATGACGTCAGACCCATGACGCCTGAACCATGACCCCGGACCCATGGCCCCGGACCGATGACCCCGGACGCATGGCACCGGACACGTGACCCCAGACACATGACCTCGGAACAATGAACGCGGACCGATGACCCCGGACCCATGACCCAGGGACCCAGGACCCCGGACCCATGACCCCGGAACCATGACCTCGGACACATGACCCCGGACCCATGACCCCGGACCCACGACCCCGGACCAATGACCCCGGACCCATGACCCCGCACCCATGACCCGGACCCATGACCCCAGACCCATGACGCCAGACCCATGACGTCATACCCATGACGCCTGAACCATGACCCCGGACCCATGGCCCCGGACCGATGACCCCTGACGCATGGCACCGGACACGTGACCAGAGACCCATGACCCCGGAACAATGAACGCGGACCCAGGACCCCGGAGCCATGACCCCGGACCCATGACCTCGGACACAATACACCGGACCCATGACCCCGGACCCATGACGCCGGACCCATGACCTCGGACACATGACCCCGGACCCATGACCCCGAACCCATGACCCCGGACGCATGACCCAGGAACAATTAACGCGGTCCCATATCCCCGGACCCAAGACGCCGGGCCCATGACCCCGGACCCATGACCCCGGTCCCATGACACCGGACCAATGACTCCAGATCCATGACCCCAGACCCATGACCCCATACCCATGAATCCAGACCCATGACGCCAGACCCATGACGTCAGACCCATGACGCCTGAACCATGACCCCGGACCCATGGCCCCGGACCGATGACCCCGGACGCATGGCACCGGACACGTGACCCCAGACACATGACCTCGGAACAATGAACGCGGACCGATGACCCCGGACCCATGACCCAGGGACCCAGGACCCCGGACCCATGACCCCGGAACCATGACCTCGGACACATGACCCCGGACCCATGACCCCGGACCCACGACCCCGGACCAATGACCCCGGACCCATGACCCCGCACCCATGACCCGGACCCATGACCCAGGAACAATTAACGCGGACCCATGTCCCCGGACCCATGACGCCGGACCCATGACCACGGACCCATGACCCCGGACACATGACCCCGGACCCATGACCCCGGACCCATGGCACCGGACACGTGACCCCAGACCCATGACCCCGGAACAATAAACGCGGACCCATGACCCAGGACCCATGACCCAGGGACCCAGGACCCCGGACCCATGACCCCGGAACCATGACCTCGGACACATGACCCCGGACCCATGACCCCGGACCCATGACCCCGGACCCACGACCCCGGACCAATGACCCCGGACCCATGACCCCGCACCCATGACCCGGACCCATGACCCAGGAACAATTAACGCGGACCCATGTCCCCGGACCCATGACGCCGGACACATGACCACGGACCCATGACCCCGGACACATGAACCCGGACCCATGACCCCGGACCCATGACCCCGGACACATGACCCCGGACCCATGACCACGGACCCATGACCCCGGACCCATGACCCCGGACCCATGACACCGGACCCATGATCCCTGACCCATGACCCCGGACCCATGACCACGGACCCATGACCCCGTAACCATGACCCTGGACCCATGACCCCGGACCCATGACCCCGGACCCATGAACCCGGACCCATGACCCCGGACCCATGACCCCCGACCCATGACGCCGGTCCCATGACACCGGACCCATGACCCGGGACCCATGGCCCAGGAACAATTAACGCGGTCCCATGACCCCGGACACATGACCACGGACCCATGACCCCGGACCCATGACCCCGGACCCATGACCCCGGACCCATGACCCCGGACGCATGACCCCGGACTCATGACCCCGGACCCATGACCCCGGACCCATGACCCCGGACCCATGACCCCGGACCCATGACCCCGGACCCATGACCCCGGACCCATGACCCGGGACCCATGGCCCAGGAACAATTAACGCGGTCCCATGACCCCGGATACATGACCACGGACCCATGACCCCGGACCCATGACCCCGGACCCATGACGCCGGACCCATGACCACGGACCCATGACCCCGGACACATGACCCCGGACCCATGACCCCGGACCCATGGCACCGGACACGTGACCCCAGACCCATGACCCCGGAACAATAAACGCGGACCCATGACCCAGGACCCATGACCCAGGGACCCAGGACCCCGGACCCATGACCCCGGAACCATGACCTCGGACACATGACCCCGGACCCATGACCCCGGACCCATGACCCCGGACCCACGACCCCGGACCAATGACCCCGGACCCATGACCCCGCACCCATGACCCGGACCCATGACCCAGGAACAATTAACGCGGACCCATGTCCCCGGACCCATGACGCCGGACCCATGACCACGGACCCATGACCCCGGACACATGACCCCGGACCCATGACCCCGGAACCATGGCACCGGACACGTGACCCCAGACCCATGACCCCGGAACAATAAACGCGGACCCATGACCCAGGACCCATGACCCAGGGACCCAGGACCCCGGACCCATGACCCCGGAACCATGACCTCGGACACATGACCCCGGACCCATGACCCCGGACCCATGACCCCGGACCCACGACCCCGTACCAATGACCCCGGACCCATGACCCCGCACCCATGACCCGGACCCATGACCCAGGAACAATTAACGCGGACCCATGTCCCCGGACCCATGACGCCGGACACATGACCACGGACCCATGACCCCGGACACATGAACCCGGACCCATGACCCCGGACCCATGACCCCGGACACATGACCCCGGACCCATGACCACGGACCCATGACCCCGGACCCACGACCCCGGACCAATGACCCCGGACCCATGACCCCGCACCCATGACCCGGACCCATGACCCAGGAACAATTAACGCGGACCCATGTCCCCGGACCCATGACGCCGGACACATGACCACGGACCCATGACCCCGGACACATGAACCCGGACCCATGACCCCGGACCCATGACCCCGGACACATGACCCCGGACCCATGACCACGGACCCATGACCCCGGACCCATGACCCCGGACCCATGACACCGGACCCATGATCCCTGACCCATGACCGCGGACCCATGACCACGGACCCATGACCCCGTAACCATGACCCTGGACCCATGACCCCGGACCCATGACCCCGGACCCATGAACCCGGACCCATGACCCCGGACCCATGACCCCCGACCCATGACGCCGGTCCCATGACACCGGACCCATGACCCGGGACCCATGGCCCAGGAACAATTAACGCGGTCCCATGACCCCGGACACATGACCACGGACCCATGACCCCGGACCCATGACCCCGGACCCATGACCCCGGACCCATGAACCCGGACCCATGACCCCGGACCCATGACCCCGGACCCATGACCCCGGACCCATGACCCCGGACACATGACCCCGGACCCATGACCCCGGACCCATGACCCCGGACCCATGACCCCGGACCCATGACCGCGGACCCATGACCCCGGACCCATGACCCCGGACCAATGACCCCGGACCCATGACCCCGGACCCATGACCCCGGACCCATGACCCCGGACCCATGACCCCGGACCCATGACCCCGGACCCATGACCCCGGACCCATGACCCCGGACCCATGACCCCGGACCCATGACCCCGGACCCATGGCCCCGGACCCGTGACCCCGGACCCATGACCCCGGACCCATGACCCCGGACCCATGACCCCGGACCCATGACCCCGGACCCATGACCCCGGACCCATGACCCCGGACCCATGACCCCGGACCCATGACCCCGGACCCATGACCCCGGACCCATGACCCCGGACCCATGACCCCGGACCCATGACCCCGGACCCATGACCCCGGACCCATGACCCCGGACCCATGACCCCGGACCCATGACCCCGGACCCATGACCCCGGACCCATGACCCCGGACCCATGACCCCGGACGCATGACCCCGGACCCATGACCCCGGACCCATGACCCCGGACCCATGACCCCGGACCCATGACCCCGGACCCATGACCCCGGACCCATGACCCCGGACCCATGACCCCGGACCCATGACCCCGGACCCATGACCTCGGACACGTGACCCCGGACCCATGACCCCGGACCCATGACCCCGCACCCATGACCCCGCACCCATGACCCCGCACCCATGACCCAGGAACAATTAACGCGGTCCCATATCCCCGGACCCAAGACGCCGGGCCCATGATCTCGGACCCATGACCCCGGTCCCATGACACCGGACCAATGACTCCAGATCCATGACCCCAGACCCATGACCCCAAAGCCATGAATCCAGACCCATGCTCCCGGACCCATGACCCCAGATCCATGACCCCAGACCCATGACCCCAGACCCATGACCACATACCCATGACCCCAGACCCATGACGCCAGACCCATGACGTCATACCCATGACGCCTGAACCATGACCCCGGACCCATGGCCCCGGACCGATGACCCCTGACGCATGGCACCGGACACGTGACCAGAGACCCATGACCCCGGAACAATGAACGCGGACCCAGGACCCCGGAGCCATGACCCCGGACCCATGACCTCGGACACAATACACCGGACCCATGACCCCGGACCCATGACGCCGGACCCATGACCTCGGACACATGACCCCGGACCCATGACCCCGAACCCATGACCCCGGACGCATGACCCAGGAACAATTAACGCGGTCCCATATCCCCGGACCCAAGACGCCGGGCCCATGACCCCGGACCCATGACCCCGGTCCCATGACACCGGACCAATGACTCCAGATCCATGACCCCAGACCCATGACCCCATACCCATGAATCCAGACCCATGACGCCAGACCCATGACGTCAGACCCATGACGCCTGAACCATGACCCCGGACCCATGGCCCCGGACCGATGACCCCGGACGCATGGCACCGGACACGTGACCCCAGACACATGACCTCGGAACAATGAACGCGGACCGATGACCCCGGACCCATGACCCAGGGACCCAGGACCCCGGACCCATGACCCCGGAACCATGACCTCGGACACATGACCCCGGACCCATGACCCCGGACCCACGACCCCGGACCAATGACCCCGGACCCATGACCCCGCACCCATGACCCGGACCCATGACCCAGGAACAATTAACGCGGACCCATGTCCCCGGACCCATGACGCCGGACCCATGACCACGGACCCATGACCCCGGACACATGACCCCGGACCCATGACCCCGGACCCATGGCACCGGACACGTGACCCCAGACCCATGACCCCGGAACAATAAACGCGGACCCATGACCCAGGACCCATGACCCAGGGACCCAGGACCCCGGACCCATGACCCCGGAACCATGACCTCGGACACATGACCCCGGACCCATGACCCCGGACCCATGACCCCGGACCCACGACCCCGGACCAATGACCCCGGACCCATGACCCCGCACCCATGACCCGGACCCATGACCCAGGAACAATTAACGCGGACCCATGTCCCCGGACCCATGACGCCGGACACATGACCACGGACCCATGACCCCGGACACATGAACCCGGACCCATGACCCCGGACCCATGACCCCGGACACATGACCCCGGACCCATGACCACGGACCCATGACCCCGGACCCATGACCCCGGACCCATGACACCGGACCCATGATCCCTGACCCATGACCCCGGACCCATGACCACGGACCCATGACCCCGTAACCATGACCCTGGACCCATGACCCCGGACCCATGACCCCGGACCCATGAACCCGGACCCATGACCCCGGACCCATGACCCCCGACCCATGACGCCGGTCCCATGACACCGGACCCATGACCCGGGACCCATGGCCCAGGAACAATTAACGCGGTCCCATGACCCCGGACACATGACCACGGACCCATGACCCCGGACCCATGACCCCGGACCCATGACCCCGGACCCATGACCCCGGACGCATGACCCCGGACTCATGACCCCGGACCCATGACCCCGGACCCATGACCCCGGACCCATGACCCCGGACCCATGACCCCGGACCCATGACCCGGGACCCATGGCCCAGGAACAATTAACGCGGTCCCATGACCCCGGATACATGACCACGGACCCATGACCCCGGACCCATGACCCCGGACCCATGACGCCGGACCCATGACCACGGACCCATGACCCCGGACACATGACCCCGGACCCATGACCCCGGACCCATGGCACCGGACACGTGACCCCAGACCCATGACCCCGGAACAATAAACGCGGACCCATGACCCAGGACCCATGACCCAGGGACCCAGGACCCCGGACCCATGACCCCGGAACCATGACCTCGGACACATGACCCCGGACCCATGACCCCGGACCCATGACCCCGGACCCACGACCCCGGACCAATGACCCCGGACCCATGACCCCGCACCCATGACCCGGACCCATGACCCAGGAACAATTAACGCGGACCCATGTCCCCGGACCCATGACGCCGGACCCATGACCACGGACCCATGACCCCGGACACATGACCCCGGACCCATGACCCCGGAACCATGGCACCGGACACGTGACCCCAGACCCATGACCCCGGAACAATAAACGCGGACCCATGACCCAGGACCCATGACCCAGGGACCCAGGACCCCGGACCCATGACCCCGGAACCATGACCTCGGACACATGACCCCGGACCCATGACCCCGGACCCATGACCCCGGACCCACGACCCCGTACCAATGACCCCGGACCCATGACCCCGCACCCATGACCCGGACCCATGACCCAGGAACAATTAACGCGGACCCATGTCCCCGGACCCATGACGCCGGACACATGACCACGGACCCATGACCCCGGACACATGAACCCGGACCCATGACCCCGGACCCATGACCCCGGACACATGACCCCGGACCCATGACCACGGACCCATGACCCCGGACCCATGACCCCGGACCCATGACACCGGACCCATGATCCCTGACCCATGACCCCGGACCCATGACCACGGACCCATGACCCCGTAACCATGACCCTGGACCCATGACCCCGGACCCATGACCCCGGACCCATGAACCCGGACCCATGACCCCGGACCCATGACCCCCGACCCATGACGCCGGTCCCATGACACCGGACCCATGACCCGGGACCCATGGCCCAGGAACAATTAACGCGGTCCCATGACCCCGGACACATGACCACGGACCCATGACCCCGGACCCATGACCCCGGACCCATGACCCCGGACCCATGACCCCGGACGCATGACCCCGGACCCATGACCCCGGACCCATGACCCCGGACCCATGACCCCGGACCCATGACCCCGGACCCATGACCCCGGACCCATGACGCCGGTCCCATGACACCGGACACATGACCCGGGACCCATGGCCCAGGAACAATTAACGCGGTCCCATGACCCCGGACCCATGACCCCGGACCCATGACCCCGGACCCATGACCACGGACCCATGACCCCGGACCCATGACCCCGGACCCATGACACCGGACCCATGATCCCTGACCCATGACCCCGGACCCATGACCCAGGGACCCAGGACCCCGGACCCATGACCCCGGAACCATGACCTCGGACACATGACCCCGCACCCATGACCCGGACCCATGACCCAGGAACAATTAACGCGGACCCATGTCCCCGGACCCATGACGCCGGACACATGACCACGGACCCATGACCCCGGACACATGACCCCGGACCCATGACCACGGACCCATGACCCCGGACCCATGACCCCGGACCCATGACACCGGACCCATGATCCCTGACCCATGACCCCGGACCCATGACCACGGACCCATGACCCCGTAACCATGACCCTGGACCCATGACCCGGACCCATGACCCAGGAACAATTAACGCGGACCCATGTCCCCGGACCCATGACGCCGGACACATGACCACGGACCCATGACCCCGGACACATGAACCCGGACCCATGACCACGGACCCATGACCCCGGACCCATGACCCCGGACCCATGACACCGGACCCATGATCCCTGACCCATGACCCCGGACCCATGACCACGGACCCATGACCCCGTAACCATGACCCTGGACCCATGACCCCGGACCCATGACCCCGGACCCATGAACCCGGACCCATGACCCCGGACCCATGACCCCCGACCCATGACGCCGGACCGATGACCCCGGACCCATGACCCCGGACCCTGACCCCGGACCCATGACCCCCGACCCATTACCTCGGACCCATGACCCCGGACCCATGACCCCATACCCATGACCCCAGACCCATGACCCCAGACCCATGACCCCAGACCCATGACCCCAGTCCCATGACTCCAGACCCATGACGTCAGACCCATGTGGCCTGACCCATGACACCGGACCTATGACGCCGGTCCCATGACACAGGACCAATGACCCCGGACCCATGACCCCGGACCCATGACCCCGGACCCATGACCCCGGACCCATGACCCCGGACCCATGACCCCGGACCCATGACCCCGGACCCATGACCCCGGACCCATGACCCCGGACCCATGACCCCGGACCCATGACCCCGGACCCATGACCCCGGACGCATGACCCCGGACCCATGACCCCGGACCCATGACCCCGGACCCATGACGCCGGTCCCATGACACCGGACACATGACCCGGGACCCATGGCCCAGGAACAATTAACGCGGTCCCATGACCCCGGACCCATGACCCCGGACCCCTGACCCCGGACCCATGACCCCGGACCCATGACCCAGGACCCATGACCCCGGACCCATGACCCCGGACCCATGACCCCGGACCCATGACCCCGGACCCATGACCCCGGACCCATGACCCCGGACCCATGACCCCGGACCCATGACCCCGGACCCATGACCCCGGACCCATGACCCCGGACCCATGACCCCGGACCCATGACCCCGGACCCATGACCCCGGACCCATGACCCCGGACACATGACCCCGGACCCATGACCCCGGACCCATGACCCCGGACCCATGACCGCGGACCCATGACCACGGACCCATGACCCCGGACCAATGACCCCGGACCCATGACCCCGGACCCATGACCCCGGACCCATGACCCCGGACCCATGACCCCGGACCCATGACCCCGGACCCATGACCCCGGACCCATGACCCCGGACCCATGACCCCGGACCCATGAACCCGGACCCATGACCCCGGACCCATGGCCCCGGACCCATGACCCCGGACCCATGACCCCGGACCCATGACCCCGGACCCATGACCCCGGACCCATGACCCCGGACCCATAACCCCGGACCCATGACCCCGGACCCATGACCCCGGACCCATGACCCCGGACCCATGACCCCGGACCCATGACCCCGGACCCATGACCCCGGACCCATGACCCCGGACCCATGACCCCGGACCCATGACCCCGGACCCATGACCCCGGACCCATGACCCCGGACCCATGACCCCGGACCCATGACCCCGGACCCATGACCCCGGACCCATGACCCCGGACCCATGACCCCGGACCCATGACCCCGGACCCATGACCCCGGACCCATGACCCCGGACCCATGACCCCGGACCCATGACCCCGGACCCATGACCCCGGACCCATGACCCCGGACCCATGACCCCGGACCCATGGCCCCGGACCGATGATCCCGGACGCATGGCACCGGACACGTGACCCCAGACCCATGACCCCGGAACAATGAAGGCGGACCCATGACCCCGGACCCATGACACAGGGACCCAGGACCCCGGACCCATGACCCCGGACCCATGACCCCGGACCAATGACCCCGGACCCATGACCCCGGACCCATGACGCCGGTCCCATGACACCGGACCCATGACCCGTGACCCATGGCCCAGGAACAATTAACGCGGTCCCATGACCCCGGACCCATGACCCCGGTCCCATGACCACGGACCCATGACGCCGGTCCCATGACAACGGACCCATGACCCGGGACCCATGGCCCAGGAACAATTAACGCGGTCCCATATCCCCGGACCCAAGACGCCGGGCCCATGACCCCGGACCCATGACCCCGGTCCCATGACACCGGACCAATGACTCCAGATCCATGACCCCAGACCCATACCCATGAATCCAGACCCATGACGCCAGACCCATGACGTCAGACCCATGACGCCTGAACCATGACCCCGGACCCAAGGCCCCGGACCGATGACCCCGGACGCATGGCACCGGACACGTGACCCCAGACCCATGACCTCGGAACAATGAACGCGGACCGATGACCCCGGACCCATGACCCAGGGACCCAGGACCCCGGACCCATGACCCCGGAACCATGACCTCGGACACATGACCCCGGACCCATGACCCCGGACCCATGACCCCGGACCCATGACCCCGGACCCACGACCCCGGACCAATGACCCCGGACCCATGACCCCGCACCCATGACCCGGACCCATGACCCAGGAACAATTAACGCGGACCCATGTCCCCGGACCCATGACGCCGGACCCATGACCACGGACCCATGACCCCGGACACATGACCCCGGACCCATGACCCCGGACCCATGGCACCGGACACGTGACCCCAGACCCATGACCCCGGAACAATAAACGCGGACCCATGACCCAGGACCCATGACCCAGGGACCCAGGACCCCGGACCCATGACCCCGGAACCATGACCTCGGACACATGACCCCGGACCCATGACCCCGGACCCATGACCCCGGACCCACGACCCCGGACCAATGACCCCGGACCCATGACCCCGCACCCATGACCCGGACCCATGACCCAGGAACAATTAACGCGGACCCATGTCCCCGGACCCATGACGCCGGACACATGACCACGGACCCATGACACCGGACACATGAACCCGGACCCATGACCCCGGACCCATGACCCCGGACACATGACCCCGGACCCATGACCACGGACCCATGACCCCGGACCCATGACCCCGGACCCATGACCACGGACCCATGACCCCGTAACCATGACCCTGGACCCATGACCCCGGACCCATGACCCCGGACCCATGAACCCGGACCCATGACCCCGGACCCATGACCCCCGACCCATGACGCCGGTCCCATGACACCGGACCCATGACCCGGGACCCATGGCCCAGGAACAATTAACGCGGTCCCATGACCCCGGACACATGACCACGGACCCATGACCCCGGACCCATGACCCCGGACCCATGACCCCGGACCCATGACCCCGGACCCATGACCCCGGACGCATGACCCCGGACCCATGACCCCGGACCCATGACCCCGGACCCATGACGCCGGTCCCATGACACCGGACACATGACCCGGGACCCATGGACCAGGAACAATTAACGCGGTCCCATGACCCCGGACCCATGACCCCGGACCCATGACCCCGGACCCATGAGCACGGACCCATGACCCCGGACCCATGACCCCGGACCCATGACACCGGACCCATGATCCCTGACCCATGACCCCGGACCCATGACCCAGGGACCCAGGACCCCGGACCCATGTCCCCGGAACCATGACCTCGGACACATGACCCCGGACCCATGACCCCGGACCCATGACCCCGGACCCACGACCCCGGACCAATGACCCCGGACCCATGACCCCGCACCCATGACCCGGACCCATGACCCAGGAACAATTAACGCGGACCCATGTCCCCGGACCCATGACGCCGGACACATGACCACGGACCCATGACCCCGGACACATGAACCCGGACCCATGACCCCGGACCCATGACCCCGGACCCACGACCCCGGACCAATGACCCCGGACCCATGACCCCGCACCCATGACCCGGACCCATGACGCAGGAACAATTAACGCGGACCCATGTCCCCGGACCCATGACGCCGGACACATGACCACGGACCCATGACCCCGGACACATGAACCCGGACCAATGACCCCGGACCCATGACCCCGGACCCATGACCCCGGACCCATGACCACGGACCCATGACCCCGGACCCATGACCCCGGACCCATGACACCGGACCCATGATCCCTGACCCATGACCCCGGACCCATGACCACGGACCCATGACCCCGTAACCATGACCCTGGACCCATGACCCCGGACCCATGACCCCGGACCCATGAACCCGGACCCATGACCCCGGACCCATGACCCCCGACCCATGACGCCGGACCCATGACCCCGGACCCATGACCCCGGACCCTGACCCCGGACCCATGACCCCCGACCCATTACCTCGGACCCATGACCCCGGACCCATGACCCCATACCCATGACCCCAGACCCATGACCCCAGACCCATGACCCCAGACCCATGACCCCAGACCCATGACCCCAGACCCATGACCCCAGACCCATGACCCCAGTCCCATGACTCCAGACCCATGACGTCAGACCCATGTGGCCTGACCCATGACCCCGGACCTATGACGCCGGTCCCATGACACAGGACCAATGACCCCGGACCCATGACCCCGGACCCATGACCCCGGACCCATGACCCCGGACCCATGACCCCGGACCCATGACCCCGGACGCATGACCCCGGACCCATGACCCCGGACCCATGATCCCGGACCCATGACGCCGGTCCCATGACACCGGACACATGACCCGGGACCCATGGCCCAGGAACAATTAACGCGGTACCATGACCCCGGACCCATGACCCCGGACCCCTGACCCCGGACCCATGACCCCGGACCCATGACCCAGGACCCATGACCCCGGACCCATGACCCCGGACCCATGACCCCGGACCCATGACCCCGGACCCATGACCCCGGACCCATGACCCCGGACCCATGACCCCGGACCCATGAACCCGGACCCATGACCCCGGACCCATGACCCCGGACCCATGACCCCGGACCCATGATCCCGGACCCATGACCCCGGACCCATGACCCCGGACCCATGACCCCGGACCCATGACCCCGGACCCATGACCCCGGACCCATGACCCCGGACCCATGACCCCGGACCCATGACCCCGGACACATGACCCCGGACCCATGACCCCGGACCCATGACCCCGGACCCATGACCGCGGACCCATGACCCCGGACCCATGACCCCGGACCAATGACCCCGGACCCATGACCCCGGACCCATGACCCCGGACCCATGACCCCGGACCCATGACCCCGGACCCATGACCCCGGACCCATGACCCCGGACCCATGACCCCGGACCCATGGCCCCGGACCCATGACCCCGGACCCATGACCCCGGACCCATGACCCCGGACCCATGACCCCGGACCCATGACCCCGGACCCATGACCCCGGACCCATGACCCCGGACCCATGACCCCGGACCCATGACCCCGGACCCATGACCCCGGACCCATGACCCCGGACCCATGACCCCGGACCCATGACCCCGGACCCATGACCCCGGACCCATGACCCCGGACCCATGACCCCGGACCCATGAACCCGGACCCATGACCCCGGACCCATGACCCCGGACCCATGACCCCGGACCCATGACCCCGGACCCATGACCCCGGACCCATGACCCCGGACCCATGACCCCGGACCCATGACCCCGGACCCATGACCCCGGACCCATGACCCCGGACCCATGACCCCGGACCCATGACCCCGGACCCATGACCTCGGACACATGACCCCGGACCCATGACCCCGGACCCATGACCCCGCACCCATGACCCCGCACCCATGACCCCGCACCCATGACCCCGCACCCATGACCCCGCACCCATGACCCAGGAACAATTAACGCGGTCCCATATCCCCGGACCCAAGACGCCGGGCCCATGATCTCGGACCCATGACCCCGGTCCCATGACACCGGACCAATGACTCCAGATCCATGACCCCAGACCCATGACCCCAAAGCCATGAATCCAGACCCATGCTCCCGGACCCATGACCCCAGATCCATGACCCCAGACCCATGACCCCAGACCCATGACCCCATACCCATGACCCCAGACCCATGACGCCAGACCCATGACGTCATACCCATGACGCCTGAACCATGACCCCGGACCCATGGCCCCGGACCGATGACCCCGGACGCATGGCACCGGACACGTGACCCCAGACACATGACCTCGGAACAATGAACGCGGACCGATGACCCCGGACCCATGACCCAGGGACCCAGGACCCCGGACCCATGACCCCGGAACCATGACCTCGGACACATGACCCCGGACCCATGACCCCGGACCCACGACCCCGGACCAATGACCCCGGACCCATGACCCCGCACCCATGACCCGGACCCATGACCCAGGAACAATTAACGCGGACCCATGTCCCCGGACCCATGACGCCGGACCCATGACCACGGACCCATGACCCCGGACACATGACCCCGGACCCATGACCCCGGACCCATGGCACCGGACACGTGACCCCAGACCCATGACCCCGGAACAATAAACGCGGACCCATGACCCAGGACCCATGACCCAGGGACCCAGGACCCCGGACCCATGACCCCGGAACCATGACCTCGGACACATGACCCCGGACCCATGACCCCGGACCCATGACCCCGGACCCACGACCCCGGACCAATGACACCGGACCCATGACCCCGCACCCATGACCCGGACCCATGACCCAGGAACAATTAACGCGGACCCATGTCCCCGGACCCATGACGCCGGACACATGACCACGGACCCATGACCCCGGACACATGAACCCGGACCCATGACCCCGGACCCATGACCCCGGACACATGACCCCGGACCCATGACCACGGACCCATGACCCCGGACCCATGACCCCGGACCCATGACACCGGACCCATGATCCCTGACCCATGACCCCGGACCCATGACCACGGACCCATGACCCCGTAACCATGACCCTGGACCCATGACCCCGGACCCATGACCCCGGACCCATGAACCCGGACCCATGACCCCGGACCCATGACCCCCGACCCATGACGCCGGTCCCATGACACCGGACCCATGACCCGGGACCCATGGCCCAGGAACAATTAACGCGGTCCCATGACCCCGGACACATGACCACGGACCCATGACCCCGGACCCATGACCCCGGACCCATGACCCCGGACCCATGACCCCGGACCCATGACCCCGGACGCATGACCCCGGACCCATGACCCCGGACCCATGACCCCGGACCCATGACCCCGGACCCATGACGCCGGTCCCATGACACCGGACACATGACCCGGGACCCATGGCCCAGGAACAATTAACGCGGTCCCATGACCCCGGACCCATGACCCCGGACCCATGACCACGGACCCATGACCCCGGACCCATGACCCCGGACCCATGACACCGGACCCATGATCCCTGACCCATGACCCCGGACCCATGACCCAGGGACCCAGGACCCCGGACCCATGACCCCGGAACCATGACCTCGGACACATGACCCCGGACCCATGACCCCGGACCCATGACCCCGGACCCACGACCCCGGACCAATGACCCCGGACCCATGACCCCGCACCCATGACCCGGACCCATGACCCAGGAACAATTAACGCGGACCCATGTCCCCGGACCCATGACGCCGGACACATGACCACGGACCCATGACCCCGGACACATGAACCCGGACCCATGACCCCGGACCCATGACCCCGGACCCACGACCCCGGACCAATGACCCCGGACCCATGACCCCGCACCCATGACCCGGACCCATGACCCAGGAACAATTAACGCGGACCCATGTCCCCGGACCCATGACGCCGGACACATGACCACGGACCCATGACCCCGGACACATGAACCCGGACCCATGACCCCGGACCCATGACCCCGGACCCATGACCCCGGACCCATGAACCCGGACCCATGACCACGGACCCATGACCCCGGACCCATGACCCCGGACCCATGACACCGGACCCATGATCCCTGACCCATGACCCCGGACCCATGACCACGGACCCATGACCCCGTAACCATGACCCTGGACCCATGACCCCGGACCCATGAACCCGGACCCATGACCCCGGACCCATGACCCCCGACCCATGACGCCGGACCCATGACCCCGGACCCATGACCACGGACCCTGACCCCGGACCCATGACCCCCGACCCATTACCTCGGACCCATGACCCCGGACCCATGACCCCATACCCATGACCCCAGACCCATGACCCCAGACCCATGACCCCAGACCCATGACCCCGGACCCATGACCCCGGACCCATGACCCCGGACCCATGACCCCGGACCCATGACCCCGGACCCATGACCCCGGACCCATGACCCCGGACCCATGACCTCGGACACATGACCCCGGACCCATGACCCCGGACCCATGACCCCGCACCCATGACCCCGCACCCATGACCCCGCACCCATGACCCAGGAACAATTAACGCGGTCCCATGACCCCGGACCCATGACCCCGGACCCCTGACCCCGGACCCATGACCCCGGACCCATGACCCAGGACCCATGACCCCGGACCCATGACCCCGGACCCATGACCCCGGACCCATGACCCCGGACCCATGACCCCGGACCCATGACCCCGGACCCATGACCCCGGACCCATGACCCCGGACGCATGACCCCGGACCCATGACCCCGGACCCATGACCCCGGACCCATGACCCCGGACCCATGACGCCGGTCCCATGACACCGGACACATGACCCGGGACCCATGGCCCAGGAACAATTAACGCGGTCCCATGACCCCGGACCCATGACCCCGGACCCCTGACCCCGGACCCATGACCCCGGACCCATGACCCAGGACCCATGACCCCGGACCCATGACCCCGGACCCATGACCCCGGACCCATGACCCCGGACCCATGACCCCGGACCCATGACCCCGGACCCATGACCCCGGACCCATGACCCCGGACCCATGACCCCGGACCCATGACCCCGGACCCATGACCCCGGACCCATGATACCGGACCCATGACCCCGGACCCATGACCCCGGACCCATGACCCCGGACCCATGACCCCGGACCCATGACCCCGGACCCATGACCCCGGACCCATGACCCCGGACCCATGACCCCGGACCCATGACCTCGGACACATGACCCCGGACCCATGACCCCGGACCCATGACCCCGCACCCATGACCCCGCACCCATGACCCCGCACCCATGACCCAGGAACAATTAACGCGGTCCCATATCCCCGGACCCAAGACGCCGGGCCCATGATCTCGGACCCATGACCCCGGTCCCATGACACCGGACCAATGACTCCAGATCCATGACCCCAGACCCATGACCCCAAAGCCATGAATCCAGACCCATGCTCCCGGACCCATGACCCCAGATCCATGACCCCAGACCCATGACCCCAGACCCATGACCACATACCCATGACCCCAGACCCATGACGCCAGACCCATGACGTCATACCCATGACGCCTGAACCATGACCCCGGACCCATGGCCCCGGACCGATGACCCCTGACGCATGGCACCGGACACGTGACCAGAGACCCATGACCCCGGAACAATGAACGCGGACCCAGGACCCCGGAGCCATGACCCCGGACCCATGACCTCGGACACAATACACCGGACCCATGACCCCGGACCCATGACGCCGGACCCATGACCTCGGACACATGACCCCGGACCCATGACCCCGGACCCATGACCCCGGACGCATGACCCAGGAACAATTAACGCGGTCCCATATCCCCGGACCCAAGACGCCGGGCCCATGACCCCGGACCCATGACCCCGGTCCCATGACACCGGACCAATGACTCCAGATCCATGACCCCAGACCCATGACCCCATACCCATGAATCCAGACCCATGACGCCAGACCCATGACGTCAGACCCATGACGCCTGAACCATGACCCCGGACCCATGGCCCCGGACCGATGACTCCGGACGCATGGCACCGGACACGTGACCCCAGACACATGACCTCGGAACAATGAACGCGGACCGATGACCCCGGACCCATGACCCAGGGACCCAGGACCCCGGACCCATGACCCCGGAACCATGACCTCGGACACATGACCCCGGACCCATGACCCCGGACCCACGACCCCGGACCAATGACCCCGGACCCATGACCCCGCACCCATGACCCGGACCCATGACCCAGGAACAATTAACGCGGACCCATGTCCCCGGACCCATGACGCCGGACCCATGACCACGGACCCATGACCCCGGACACATGACCCCGGACCCATGACCCCGGACCCATGGCACCGGACACGTGACCCCAGACCCATGACCCCGGAACAATAAACGCGGACCCATGACCCAGGACCCATGACCCAGGGACCCAGGACCCCGGACCCATGACCCCGGAACCATGACCTCGGACACATGACCCCGGACCCATGACCCCGGACCCATGACCCCGGACCCACGACCCCGGACCAATGACCCCGGACCCATGACCCCGCACCCATGACCCGGACCCATGACCCAGGAACAATTAACGCGGACCCATGTCCCCGGACCCATGACGCCGGACACATGACCACGGACCCATGACCCCGGACACATGAACCCGGACCCATGACCCCGGACCCATGACCCCGGACACATGACCCCGGACCCATGACCACGGACCCATGACCCCGGACCCATGACCCCGGACCCATGACACCGGACCCATGATCCCTGACCCATGACCCCGGACCCATGACCACGGACCCATGACCCCGTAACCATGACCCTGGACCCATGACCCCGGACCCATGACCCCGGACCCATGAACCCGGACCCATGACCCCGGACCCATGACCCCCGACCCATGACGCCGGTCCCATGACACCGGACCCATGACCCGGGACCCATGGCCCAGGAACAATTAACGCGGTCCCATGACCCCGGACACATGACCACGGACCCATGACCCCGGACCCATGACCCCGGACCCATGACCCCGGACCCATGACCCCGGACCCATGACCCCGGACCCATGACCCCGGACGCATGACCCCGGACCCATGACCCCGGACCCATGACCCCGGACCCATGACCCCGGACCCATGACGCCGGTCCCATGACACCGGACCCATGACCCCAGTCCCATGACTCCAGACCCATGACGTCAGACCCATGTGGCCTGACCCATGACCCCGGACCTATGACGCCGGTCCCATGACACAGGACCAATGACCCCGGACCCATGACCCCGGACCCATGACCCCGGACCCATGACCCCGGACCCATGACCCCGGACCCATGACCCCGGACCCATGACCCCGGACCCATGACCCCGGACCCATGACCCCGGACGCATGACCCCGGACCCATGACCCCGGACCCATGACCCCGGACCCATGACCCCGGACCCATGACCCCGGACCCATGACGCCGGTCCCATGACACCGGACACATGACCCGGGACCCATGGCCCAGGAACAATTAACGCGGTCCCATGACCCCGGACCCATGACCCCGGACCCCTGACCCCGGACCCATGACCCCGGACCCATGACCCAGGACCCATGACCCCGGACCCATGACCCCGGACCCATGACCCCGGACCCATGACCCCGGACCCATGACCCCGGACCCATGACCCCGGACCCATGACCCCGGACCCATGACCCCGGACCCATGACCCCGGACCCATGACCCCGGACCCATGACCCCGGACCCATGACCCCGGACCCATGACCCCGGGCCCATGACCCCGGACCCATGACCCCGGACCCATGACCCCGGACCCATGACCCCGGACCCATGACCCCGGACCCATGACCCCGGACACATGACCCCGGACCCATGACCCCGGACCCATGACCCCGGACCCATGACCGCGGACCCATGACCCCGGACCCATGACCCCGGACCAATGACCCCGGACCCATGACCCCGGACCCATGACCCCGGACCCATGACCCCGGACCCATGACCCCGGACCCATGACCCCGGACCCATGACCCCGGACCCATGACCCCGGACCCATGACCCCGGACCCATGACCCCGGACCCATGACCCCGGACCCATGACCCCGGACCCATGACCCCGGACCCATGGCCCCGGACCCATGACCCCGGACCCATGACCCCGGACCCATGACCCCGGACCCATGACCCCGCACCCATGACCCGGACCCATGACCCAGGAACAATTAACGCGGACCCATGTCCCCGGACCCATGACCCCGGACCCATGACCCCGGACCCATGACCCCGGACCCATGACCCCGGACCCATGACCCCGGACCCATGACCCCGGACCCATGACCCCGGACCCATGACCCCGGACCCATGACCCCGGACCCATGACCCCGGACCCATGACCCCGGACCCATGACCCCGGACCCATGAACTCGGACACATGACCCCGGACCCATGACCCCGGACCCATGACCCCGGACCCATGACCCCGGACGCATGACCCAGGAACAATTAACGCGGTCCCATATCCCCGGACCCAAGACGCCGGGCCCATGACCCCGGACCCATGACCCCGGTCCCATGACACCGGACCAATGACTCCAGATCCATGACCCCAGACCCATGACCCCATACCCATGAATCCAGACCCATGACGCCAGACCCATGACGTCAGACCCATGACGCCTGAACCATGACCCCGGACCCAAGGCCCCGGACCGATGACCCCGGACGCATGGCACCGGACACGTGACCCCAGACCCATGACCTCGGAACAATGAACGCGGACCGATGACCCCGGACCCATGACCCAGGGACCCAGGACCCCGGACCCATGACCCCGGAACCATGACCTCGGACACATGACCCCGGACCCATGACCCCGGACCCATGACCCCGGACCCATGACCCCGGACCCACGACCCCGGACCAATGACCCCGGACCCATGACCCCGCACCCATGACCCGGACCCATGACCCAGGAACAATTAACGCGGACCCATGTCCCCGGACCCATGACGCCGGACCCATGACCACGGACCCATGACCCCGGACACATGACCCCGGACCCATGACCCCGGACCCATGGCACCGGACACGTGACCCCAGACCCATGACCCCGGAACAATAAACGCGGACCCATGACCCAGGACCCATGACCCAGGGACCCAGGACCCCGGACCCATGACCCCGGAACCATGACCTCGGACACATGACCCCGGACCCATGACCCCGGACCCATGACCCCGGACCCACGACCCCGGACCAATGACCCCGGACCCATGACCCCGCACCCATGACCCGGACCCATGACCCAGGAACAATTAACGCGGACCCATGTCCCCGGACCCATGACGCCGGACACATGACCACGGACCCATGACCCCGGACACATGAACCCGGACCCATGACCCCGGACCCATGACCCCGGACACATGACCCCGGACACATGACCACGGACCCATGACCCCGGACCCATGACCCCGGACCCATGACACCGGACCCATGATCCCTGACCCATGACCCCGGACCCATGACCACGGACCCATGACCCCGTAACCATGACCCTGGACCCATGACCCCGGACCCATGACCCCGGACCCATGACCCCGGACCCATGAACCCGGACCCATGACCCCGGACCCATGACCCCCGACCCATGACGCCGGTCCCATGACACCGGACCCATGACCCGGGACCCATGGCCCAGGAACAATTAACGCGGTCCCATGACCCCGGACACATGACCACGGACCCATGACCCCGGACCCATGACCCCAGACCCATGACCCCGGACCCATGACCCCGGACCCATGACCCCGGACGCATGACCCCGGACCCATGACCCCGGACCCATGACCCCGGACCCATGACCCCGGACCCATGACCCCGGACCCATGACCCCGGACCCATGACGCCGGTCCCATGACACCGGACACATGACCCGGGACCCATGGCCCAGGAACAATTAACGCGGTCCCATGACCCCGGACCCATGACCCCGGACCCATGACCCCGGACCCATGACCACGGACCCATGACCCCGGACCCATGACCCCGGACCCATGACACCGGACCCATGATCCCTGACCCATGACCCCGGACCCATGACCCAGGGACCCAGGACCCCGGACCCATGACCCCGGAACCATGACCTCGGACACATGACCCCGGACCCATGACCCCGGACCCATGACCCCGGACCCACGACCCCGGACCAATGACCCCGGAACCATGACCCCGCACCCATGACCCGGACCCATGACCCAGGAACAATTAACGCGGACCCATGTCCCCGGACCCATGACGCCGGACACATGACCACGGACCCATGACCCCGGACACATGAACCCGGACCCATGACCCCGGACCCATGACCCCGGACCCACGACCCCGGACCAATGACCCCGGACCCATGACCCCGCACCCATGACCCGGACCCATGACCCGGACCCATGACCCAGGAACAATTAACGCGGACCCATGTCCCCGGACCCATGACGCCGGACACATGACCACGGACCCATGACCCCGGACACATGAACCCGGACCCATGACCCCGGACCCATGACCCCGGACCCATGACCCCGGACCCATGACCACGGACCCATGACCCCGGACCCATGACCCCGGACCCATGACACCGGACCCATGATCCCTGACCCATGACCCCGGACCCATGACCACGGACCCATGACCCCGTAACCATGACCCTGGACCCATGACCCCGGACCCATGACCCCGGACCCATGAACCCGGACCCATGACCCCGGACCCATGACCCCCGACCCATGACGCCGGACCCATGACCCCGGACCCATGACCCCGGACCCTGACCCCGGACCCATGACCCCCGACCCATTACCTCGGACCCATGACCCCGGACCCATGACCCCATACCCATGACCCCAGACCCATGACCCCAGACCCATGACCCCAGACCCATGACCCCAGACCCATGACCCCAGACCCATGACCCCAGTCCCATGACTCCAGACCCATGACGTCAGACCCATGTGGCCTGACCCATGACCCCGGACCTATGACGCCGGTCCCATGACACAGGACCAATGACCCCGGACCCATGACCCCGGAACCATGACCCCGGACAGATGACCCCGGACCCATGACCCCGGACCCATGACCCCGGACCCATGACCCCGGACCCATGACCCCGGACCCATGACCCCGGACCCATGACCCCGGACGCATGACCCCGGAACCATGACCCCGGACCCATGACCCCGGACCCATGACCCCGGACCCATGACGCCGGTCCCATGACACCGGACACATGACCCGGGACCCATGGCCCAGGAACAATTAACGCGGTCCCATGACCCCGGACCCATGACCCCGGACCCCTGACCCCGGACCCATGACCCCGGACCCATGACCCAGGACCCATGACCCCGGACCCATGACCCCGGACCCATGACCCCGGACCCATGACCCCGGACCCATGACCCCGGACCCATGACCCCGGACCCATGACCCCGGTCCCATGACCCCGGACCCATGACCCCGGACCCATGACCCCGGACCCATGACCCCGGACCCATGACCCCGGACCCATGATCCCGGACCCATGACCCCGGACCCATGACCCCGGACCCATGACCCCGGACCCATGACCCCGGACCCATGACCCCGGACCCATGACCCCGGACCCATGACCCCGGACCCATGACCCCGGACCCATGACCCCGGACACATGACCCCGGACCCATGACCCCGGACCCATGACCCCGGACCCATGACCGCGGACCCATGACCCCGGACCCATGACCCCGGACCAATGACCCCGGACCCATGACCCCGGACCCATGACCCCGGACCCATGACCCCGGACCCATGACCCCGGACCCATGACCCCGGACCCATGACCCCGGACCCATGACCCCGGACCCATGACCCCGGACCCATGACCCCGGACCCATGACCCCGGACCCATGACCCCGGACCCATGACCCCGGACCCATGACCCCGGACCCATGGCCCCGGACCCATGGCCCCGGACCCATGACCCCGGACCCATGACCCCGGACCCATGACCCCGGACCCATGACCCCGGACCCATGACCCCGGACCCATGACCCCGGACCCATGACCCCGGACCCATGACCCCGGACCCATGACCCCGGACCCATGACCCCGGACCCATGACCCCGGACCCATGACCCCGGACCCATGACCCCGGACCCATGACCCCGGACCCATGACCCCGGACCCATGACCCCGGACCCATGACCCCGGACCCATGACCCCGGACCCATGACCCCGGACCCATGACCCCGGACCCATGACCCCGGACCCATGACCCCGGACCCATGACCTCGGACACATGACCCCGGACCCATGACCCCGGACCCATGACCCCGCACCCATGACCCCGCACCCATGACCCCGCACCCATGACCCCGCACCCATGACCCCGCACCCATGACCCAGGAACAATTAACGCGGTCCCATATCCCCGGACCCAAGACGCCGGGCCCATGATCTCGGACCCATGACCCCGGTCCCATGACACCGGACCAATGACTCCAGATCCATGACCCCAGACCCATGACCCCAAAGCCATGAATCCAGACCCATGCTCCCGGACCCATGACCCCAGATCCATGACCCCAGACCCATGACCCCAGACCCATGACCCCATACCCATGACCCCAGACCCATGACGCCAGACCCATGACGTCATACCCATGACGCCTGAACCATGACCCCGGACCCATGGCCCCGGACCGATGACCCCTGACGCATGGCACCGGACACGTGACCAGAGACCCATGACCCCGGAACAATGAACGCGGACCCAGGACCCCGGAGCCATGACCCCGGACCCATGACCTCGGACACAATACACCGGACCCATGACCCCGGACCCATGACGCCGGACCCATGACCTCGGACACATGACCCCGGACCCATGACCGCGGACCCATGACCCCGGACCCATGACCCCGGACCCATGACCCCGGACCCATGACCCCGGACCCATGACCCCGGACCCATGACCCCGGACCCATGACCCCGGACCCATGACCCCGGACCCATGACCCCGGACCCATGGCCCCGGACCCATGGCCCCGGACCCATGACCCCGGACCCATGACCCCGGACCCATGACCCCGGACCCATGACCCCGGACCCATGACCCCGGACCCATGACCCCGGACCCATGACCCCGGACCCATGACCCCGGACCCATGACCCCGGACCCATGACCCCGGACCCATGACCCCGGACCCATGACCCCGGACCCATGACCCCGGACCCATGACCCCGGACCCATGACCCCGGACCCATGACCCCGGACCCATGACCCCGGACCCATGACCCCGGACCCATGACCCCGGACCCATGACCCCGGACCCATGACCCCGGACCCATGACCCCGGACCCATGACCCCGGACCCATGACCTCGGACACATGACCCCGGACCCATGACCCCGGACCCATGACCCCGCACCCATGACCCCGCACCCATGACCCCGCACCCATGACCCCGCACCCATGACCCCGCACCCATGACCCAGGAACAATTAACGCGGTCCCATATCCCCGGACCCAAGACGCCGGGCCCATGATCTCGGACCCATGACCCCGGTCCCATGACACCGGACCAATGACTCCAGATCCATGACCCCAGACCCATGACCCCAAAGCCATGAATCCAGACCCATGCTCCCGGACCCATGACCCCAGATCCATGACCCCAGACCCATGACCCCAGACCCATGACCCCATACCCATGACCCCAGACCCATGACGCCAGACCCATGACGTCATACCCATGACGCCTGAACCATGACCCCGGACCCATGGCCCCGGACCGATGACCCCTGACGCATGGCACCGGACACGTGACCAGAGACCCATGACCCCGGAACAATGAACGCGGACCCAGGACCCCGGAGCCATGACCCCGGTCCCATGACCTCGGACACAATACACCGGACCCATGACCCCGGACCCATGACGCCGGACCCATGACCTCGGACACATGACCCCGGACCCATGACCCCGGACCCATGACCCCGGACGCATGACCCAGGAACAATTAACGCGGTCCCATATCCCCGGACCCAAGACGCCGGGCCCATGACCCCGGACCCATGACCCCGGTCCCATGACACCGGACCAATGACTCCAGATCCATGACCCCAGACCCATGACCCCATACCCATGAATCCAGACCCATGACGCCAGACCCATGACGTCAGACCCATGACGCCTGAACCATGACCCCGGACCCATGGCCCCGGACCGATGACCCCGGACGCATGGCACCGGACACGTGACCCCAGACACATGACCTCGGAACAATGAACGCGGACCGATGACCCCGGACCCATGACCCAGGGACCCAGGACCCCGGACCCATGACCCCGGAACCATGACCTCGGACACATGACCCCGGACCCATGACCCCGGACCCACGACCCCGGACCAATGACCCCGGACCCATGACCCCGCACCCATGACCCGGACCCATGACCCAGGAACAATTAACGCGGACCCATGTCCCCGGACCCATGACGCCGGACCCATGACCACGGACCCATGACCCCGGACACATGACCCCGGACCCATGACCCCGGACCCATGGCACCGGACACGTGACCCCAGACCCATGACCCCGGAACAATAAACGCGGACCCATGACCCAGGACCCATGACCCAGGGACCCAGGACCCCGGACCCATGACCCCGGAACCATGACCTCGGACACATGACCCCGGACCCATGACCCCGGACCCATGACCCCGGACCCACGACCCCGGACCAATGACCCCGGACCCATGACCCCGCACCCATGACCCGGACCCATGACCCAGGAACAATTAACGCGGACCCATGTCCCCGGACCCATGACGCCGGACACATGACCACGGACCCATGACCCCGGACACATGAACCCGGACCCATGACCCCGGACCCATGACCCCGGACACATGACCCCGGACCCATGACCACGGACCCATGACCCCGGACCCATGACCCCGGACCCATGACACCGGACCCATGATCCCTGACCCATGACCCCGGACCCATGACCACGGACCCATGACCCCGTAACCATGACCCTGGACCCATGACCCCGGACCCATGACCCCGGACCCATGAACCCGGACCCATGACCCCGGACCCATGACCCCCGACCCATGACGCCGGTCCCATGACACCGGACCCATGACCCGGGACCCATGGCCCAGGAACAATTAACGCGGTCCCATGACCCCGGACCCATGACCCCGGACCCATGACCCCGGACCCATGACCCCGGACCCATGACCCCGGACCCATGACCCCGGACACATGACCCCGGACCCATGACCCCGGACCCATGACCCCGGACCCATGACCGCGGACCCATGACCCCGGACCCATGACCCCGGACCAATGACCCCGGACCCATGACCCCGGACCCATGACCCCGGACCCATGACCCCGGACCCATGACCCCGGACCCATGACCCCGGACCCATGACCCCGGACCCATGACCCCGGACCCATGACCCCGGACCCATGACCCCGGACCCATGACCCCGGACCCATGACCCCGGACCCATGACCCCGGACCCATGGCCCCGGACCCATGACCCCGGACCCATGACCCCGGACCCATGACCCCGGACCCATGACCCCGGACCCATGACCCCGCACCCATGACCCGGACCCATGACCCAGGAACAATTAACGCGGACCCATGTCCCCGGACCCATGACCCCGGACCCATGACCCCGGACCCATGACCCCGGACCCATGAACCCGGACCCATGACCCCGGACCCATGACCCCGGACCCATGACCCCGGACCCATGACCTCGGACACATGACCCCGGACCCATGACCCCGGACCCATGACCCCGGACGCATGACCCAGGAACAATTAACGCGGTCCCATATCCCCGGACCCAAGACGCCGGGCCCATGACCCCGGACCCATGACCCCGGTCCCATGACACCGGACCAATGACTCCAGATCCATGACCCCAGACCCATGACCCCATACCCATGAATCCAGACCCATGACGCCAGACCCATGACGTCAGACCCATGACGCCTGAACCATGACCCCGGACCCAAGGCCCCGGACCCATGACCCCGGACCCATGACCGCGGACCCATGACCCCGGACCCATGACCCCGGACCAATGACCCCGGACCCATGACCCCGGACCCATGACCCCGGACCCATGACCCCGGACCCATGACCCCGGACCCATGACCCCGGACCCATGACCCCGGACCCATGACCCCGGACCCATGACCCCGGACCCATGACCCCGGACCCATGACCCCGGACCCATGACCCCGTACCCATGGCCCCGGACCCATGACCCCGGACCCATGACCCCGGACCCATGACCCCGGACCCATGACCCCGGACCCATGAACCCGGACCCATGACCCCGGACCCATGACCCCGGACCCATGACCCCGGACCCATGACCCCGGACCCATGACCCCGGACCCATGACCCCGGACCCATGACCCCGGACCCATGACCCCGGACCCATGACCCCGGACCCATGACCCCGGACCCATGACCCCGGACCCATGACCCCGGACCCATGACCCCGGACCCATGACCCCGGACCCATGACCCCGGACCCATGACCCCGGACGCATGACCCAGGAACAATTAACGCGGTCCCATATCCCCGGACCCAAGACGCCGGGCCCATGACCCCGGACCCATGACCCCGGTCCCATGACACCGGACCAATGACTCCAGATCCATGACCCCAGACCCATGACCCCATACCCATGAATCCAGACCCATGACGCCAGACCCATGACGTCAGACCCATGACGCCTGAACCATGACCCCGGACCCATGGCCCCGGACCGATGACCCCGGACGCATGGCACCGGACACGTGACCCCAGACACATGACCTCGGAACAATGAACGCGGACCGATGACCCCGGACCCATGACCCAGGGACCCAGGACCCCGGACCCATGACCCCGGAACCATGACCTCGGACACATGACCCCGGACCCATGACCCCGGACCCACGAGCCCGGACCAATGACCCCGGACCCATGACCCCGCACCCATGACCCGGACCCATGACCCAGGAACAATTAACGCGGACCCATGTCCCCGGACCCATGACGCCGGACCCATGACCACGGACCCATGACCCCGGACACATGACCCCGGACCCATGACCCCGGACCCATGGCACCGGACACGTGACCCCAGACCCATGACCCCGGAACAATAAACGCGGACCCATGACCCAGGACCCATGACCCAGGGACCCAGGACCCCGGACCCATGACCCCGGAACCATGACCTCGGACACATGACCCCGGACCCATGACCCCGGACCCATGACCCCGGACCCACGACCCCGGACCAATGACCCCGGACCCATGACCCCGCACCCATGACCCGGACCCATGACCCAGGAACAATTAACGCGGACCCATGTCCCCGGACCCATGACGCCGGACACATGACCACGGACCCATGACCCCGGACACATGAACCCGGACCCATGACCCCGGACCCATGACCCCGGACACATGACCCCGTACCCATGACCACGGACCCATGACCCCGGACCCATGACCCCGGACCCATGACCCCGGACCCATGACACCGGACCCATGATCCCTGACCCATGACCCCGGACCCATGACCACGGACCCATGACCCCGTAACCATGACCCTGGACCCATGACCCCGGACCCATGACCCCGGACCCATGAACCCGGACCCATGACCCCGGACCCATGACCCCCGACCCATGACGCCGGTCCCATGACACCGGACCCATGACCCGGGACCCATGGCCCAGGAACAATTAACGCGGTCCCATGACCCCGGACACATGACCACGGACCCATGACCCCGGACCCATGACCCCGGACCCATGACCCCGGACCCATGACCCCGGACCCATGACCCCGGACGCATGACCCCGGACCCATGACCCCGGACCCATGACCCCGGACCCATGACCCCGGACCCATGACCCCGGACCCATGACGCCGGTCCCATGACACCGGACACATGACCCGGGACCCATGGCCCAGGAACAATTAACGCGGTCCCATGACCCCGGACCCATGACCCCGGACCCATGACCCCGGACCCATGACCCCGGACCCATGACCACGGACCCATGACCCCGGACCCATGACCCCGGACCCATGACACCGGACCCATGATCCCTGACCCATGACCCCGGACCCATGACCCAGGGACCCAGGACCCCGGACCCATGACCCCGGAACCATGACCTCGGACACATGACCCCGGACCCATGACGCCGGACCCATGACCCCGGACCCACGACCCCGGACCAATGACCCCGGACCCATGACCCCGCACCCATGACCCGGACCCATGACCCAGGAACAATTAACGCGGACCCATGTCCCCGGACCCATGACGCCGGACACATGACCACGGACCCATGACCCCGGACACATGAACCCGGACCCATGACCCCGGACCCATGACCCCGGACCCACGACCCCGGACCAATGACCCCGGACCCATGACCCCGCACCCATGACCCGGACCCATGACCCAGGAACAATTAACGCGGACCCATGTCCCCGGACCCATGACGCCGGACACATGACCACGGACCCATGACCCCGGACACATGAACCCGGACCCATGACCCCGGACCCATGACCCCGGACCCATGACCACGGACCCATGACCCCGGACCCATGACCCCGGACCCATGACACCGGACCCATGATCCCTGACCCATGACCCCGGACCCATGACCACGGACCCATGACCCCGTAACCATGACACCGGACCCATGATCCCTGACCCATGACCCCGGACCCATGACCACGGACCCATGACCCCGTAACCATGACCCCGGACCCATGACCCCGGACCCATGAACCCGGACCCATGACCCCGGACCCATGACCCCCGACCCATGACGCCGGACCCATGACCCCGGACCCATGACCACGGACCCTGACCCCGGACCCATGACCCCCGACCCATTACCTCGGACCCATGACCCCGGACCCATGACCCCATACCCATGACCCCAGACCCATGACCCCAGACCCATGACCCCAGACCCATGACCCCAGTCCCATGACTCCAGACCCATGACGTCAGACCCATGTGGCCTGACCCATGACCCCGGACCTATGACGCCGGTCCCATGACACAGGACCAATGACCCCGGACCCATGACCCCGGACCCATGACCCCGGACCCATGACCCCGGACCCATGACCCCGGACCCATGACCCCGGACCCATGACCCCGGACCCATGACCCCGGACCCATGACCCCGGACGCATGACCCCGGACCCATGACCCCGGACCCATGACCCCGGACCCATGACCCCGGACCCATGACGCCGGTCCCATGACACCGGACACATGACCCGGGACCCATGGCCCAGGAACAATTAACGCGGTCCCATGACCCCGGACCCATGACCCCGGACCCCTGACCCCGGACCCATGACCCCGGACCCATGACCCAGGACCCATGACCCCGGACCCATGACCCCGGACCCATGACCCCGGACCCATGACCCCGGACCCATGACCCCGGACCCATGACCCCGGACCCATGACCCCGGACCCATGACCCCGGACCCATGACCCCGGACCCATGACCCCGGACCCATGACCCCGGACCCATGACCCCGGACCCATGATACCGGACCCATGACCCCGGACCCATGACCCCGGACCCATGACCCCGGACCCATGACCCCGGACCCATGACCCCGGACCCATGACCCCGGACCCATGACCCCGGACCCATGATCCCGGACCCATGACCCCGGACCCATGACCCCGGACCCATGACCTCGGACACATGACCCCGGACCCATGACCCCGGACCCATGACCCCGCACCCATGACCCCGCACCCATGACCCCGCACCCATGACCCCGCACCCATGACCCCGCACCCATGACCCCGCACCCATGACCCCGCACCCATGACCCAGGAACAATTAACGCGGTCCCATATCCCCGGACCCAAGACGCCGGGCCCATGATCTCGGACCCATGACCCCGGTCCCATGACACCGGACCAATGACTCCAGATCCATGACCCCAGACCCATGACCCCAAAGCCATGAATCCAGACCCATGCTCCCGGACCCATGACCCCAGATCCATGACCCCAGACCCATGACCCCAGACCCATGACCACATACCCATGACCCCAGACCCATGACGCCAGACCCATGACGTCATACCCATGACGCCTGAACCATGACCCCGGACCCATGGCCCCGGACCGATGACCCCTGACGCATGGCACCGGACACGTGACCAGAGACCCATGACCCCGGAACAATGAACGCGGACCCAGGACCCCGGAGCCATGACCCCGGACCCATGACCTCGGACACAATACACCGGACCCATGACCCCGGACCCATGACGCCGGACCCATGACCTCGGACACATGACCCCGGACCCATGACCCCGGACCCATGACCCCGGACGCATGACCCAGGAACAATTAACGCGGTCCCATATCCCCGGACCCAAGACGCCGGGCCCATGACCCCGGACCCATGACCCCGGTCCCATGACACCGGACCAATGACTCCAGATCCATGACCCCAGACCCATGACCCAGGAACAATTAACGCGGACCCATGTCCCCGGACCCATGACGCCGGACCCATGACCACGGACCCATGACCCCGGACCCATGACCCCGGACCCATGACCCCGGACCCATGGCACCGGACACGTGACCCCAGACCCATGACCCCGGAACAATAAACGCGGACCCATGACCCAGGACCCATGACCCAGGGACCCAGGACCCCGGACCCATGACCCCGGAACCATGACCTCGGACACATGACCCCGGACCCATGACCCCGGACCCATGACCCCGGACCCACGACCCCGGACCAATGACCCCGGACCCATGACCCCGCACCCATGACCCGGACCCATGACCCAGGAACAATTAACGCGGACCCATGTCCCCGGACCCATGACGCCGGACACATGACCACGGACCCATGACCCCGGACACATGAACCCGGACCCATGACCCCGGACCCATGACCCCGGACACATGACCCCGGACCCATGACCACGGACCCATGACCCCGGACCCATGACCCCGGACCCATGACACCGGACCCATGATCCCTGACCCATGACCCCGGACCCATGACCACGGACCCATGACCCCGTAACCATGACCCTGGACCCATGACCCCGGACCCATGACCCCGGACCCATGAACCCGGACCCATGACCCCGGACCCATGACCCCCGACCCATGACGCCGGTCCCATGACACCGGACCCATGACCCGGGACCCATGGCCCAGGAACAATTAACGCGGTCCCATGACCCCGGACACATGACCACGGACCCATGACCCCGGACCCATGACCCCGGACCCATGACCCCGGACCCATGACCCCGGACCCATGACCCCGGACGCATGACCCCGGACCCATGACCCCGGACCCATGACCCCGGACCCATGACCCCGGACCCATGACGCCGGTCCCATGACACCGGACACATGACCCGGGACCCATGGCCCAGGAACAATTAACGCGGTCCCATGTCCCCGGACCCATGACCCCGGACCCATGACCCCGGACCCATGACCACGGACCCATGACCCCGGACCCATGACCCCGGACCCATGACACCGGACCCATGATCCCTGACCCATGACCCCGGACCCATGACCCAGGGACCCAGGACCCCGGACCCATGACCCCGGAACCATGACCTCGGACACATGACCCCGGACCCATGACCCCGGACCCATGACCCCGGACCCACGACCCCGGACCAATGACCCCGGACCCATGACCCCGCACCCATGACCCGGACCCATGACCCAGGAACAATTAACGCGGACCCATGTCCCCGGACCCATGACGCCGGACACATGACCACGGACCCATGACCCCGGACACATGAACCCGGACCCATGACCCCGGACCCATGACCCCGGACCCATGACCCCGGACCCACGACCCCGGACCAATGACCCCGGACCCATGACCCCGCACCCATGACCCGGACCCATGACCCAGGAACAATTAACGCGGACCCATGTCCCCGGACCCATGACGCCGGACACATGACCACGGACCCATGACCCCGGACACATGAACCCGGACCCATGACCCCGGACCCATGACCCCGGACCCATGACCCCGGACCCATGACCACGGACCCATGACCCCGGACCCATGACCCCGGACCCATGACACCGGACCCATGATCCCTGACCCATGACCCCGGACCCATGACCACGGACCCATGACCCCGTAACCATGACCCTGGACCCATGACCCCGGACCCATGACCCCGGACCCATGAACCCGGACCCATGACCCCGGACCCATGACCCCCGACCCATGACGCCGGACCCATGACCCCGGACCCATGACCCCGGACCCTGACCCCGGACCCATGACCCCCGACCCATTACCCCGGACCCATGACCCCATACCCATGACCCCAGACCCATGACCCCAGACCCATGACCCCAGACCCATGACCCCAGACCCATGACCCCAGTCCCATGACTCCAGACCCATGACGTCAGACCCATGTGGCCTGACCCATGACCCCGGACCTATGACGCCGGTCCCATGACACAGGACCAATGACCCCGGACCCATGACCCCGGACCCATGACCCCAGACCCATGACCCCAAAGCCATGAATCCAGACCCATGCTCCCGGAACCATGACCCCAGATCCATGACCCCAGACCCATGACCCCAGACCCATGACCACATACCCATGACCCCAGACCCATGACGCCAGACCCATGACGTCATACCCATGACGCCTGAACCATGACCCCGGACCCATGGCCCCGGACCGATGACCCCTGACGCATGGCACCGGACACGTGACCAGAGACCCATGACCCCGGAACAATGAACGCGGACCCAGGACCCCGGAGCCATGACCCCGGACCCATGACCTCGGACACAATACACCGGACCCATGACCCCGGTCCCATGACGCCGGACCCATGACCTCGGACACATGACCCCGGACCCATGACCCCGGACCCATGACCCCGGACGCATGACCCAGGAACAATTAACGCGGTCCCATATCCCCGGACCCAAGACGCCGGGCCCATGACCCCGGACCCATGACCCCGGTCCCATGACACCGGACCAATGACTCCAGATCCATGACCCCAGACCCATGACCCAGGAACAATTAACGCGGACCCATGTCCCCGGACCCATGACGCCGGACCCATGACCACGGACCCATGACCCCGGACACATGACCCCGGACCCATGACCCCGGACCCATGGCACCGGACACGTGACCCCAGACCCATGACCCCGGAACAATAAACGCGGACCCATGACCCAGGACCCATGACCCAGGGACCCAGGACCCCGGACCCATGACCCCGGAACCATGACCTCGGACACATGACCCCGGACCCATGACCCCGGACCCATGACCCCGGACCCATGACCCCGGACCCACGACACCGGACCAATGACCCCGGACCCATGACCCCGCACCCATGACACGGACCCATGACCCAGGAACAATTAACGCGGACCCATGTCCCCGGACCCATGACGCCGGACACATGACCACGGACCCATGACCCCGGACACATGAACCCGGACCCATGACCCCGGACCCATGACCCCGGACACATGACCCCGGACCCATGACCACGGACCCATGACCCCGGACCCATGACCCCGGACCCATGACACCGGACCCATGATCCCTGACCCATGACCCCGGACCCATGACCACGGACCCATGACCCCGTAACCATGACCCTGGACCCATGACCCCGGACCCATGACCCCGGACCCATGAACCCGGACCCATGACCCCGGACCCATGACCCCCGACCCATGACGCCGTTCCCATGACACCGGACCCATGACCCGGGACCCATGGCCCAGGAACAATTAACGCGGTCCCATGACCCCGGACACATGACCACGGACCCATGACCCCGGACCCATGACCCCGGACCCATGACCCCGGACCCATGAACCCGGACCCATGACCCCGGACCCATGACCCCCGACCCATGACGCCGGTCCCATGACACCGGACCCATGACCCGGGACCCATGGCCCAGGAACAATTAACGCGGTCCCATGACCCCGGACACATGACCACGGACCCATGACCCCGGACCCATGACCCCGGACCCATGACCCCGGACCCATGACCCCGGACCCATGACCCCGGACGCATGACCCCGGACCCATGACCCCGGACCCATGACCCCGGACCCATGACCCCGGACCCATGACGCCGGTCCCATGACACCGGACCCATGACCACGGACCCATGACCCCGTAACCATGACCCTGGACCCATGACCCCGGACCCATGACCCCGGACCCATGAACCCGGACCCATGACCCCGGACCCATGACCCCCGACCCATGACGCCGGTCCCATGACACCGGACCCATGACCCGGGACCCATGGCCCAGGAACAATTAACGCGGTCCCATGACCCCGGACACATGACCACGGACCCATGACCCCGGACCCATGACCCCGGACCCATGACCCCGGACCCATGACCCCGGACCCATGACCCCGGACGCATGACCCCGGACCCATGACCCCGGACCCATGACCCCGGACCCATGACCCCGGACCCATGACGCCGGTCCCATGACACCGGACACATGACCCGGGACCCATGGCCCAGGAACAATTAACGCGGTCCCATGTCCCCGGACCCATGACCCCGGACCCATGACCCCGGACCCATGACCACGGACCCATGACCCCGGACCCATGACCCCGGACCCATGACACCGGACCCATGATCCCTGACCCATGACCCCGGACCCATGACCCAGGGACCCAGGACCCCGGACCCATGACCCCGGAACCATGACCTCGGACACATGACCCCGGACCCATGACCCCGGACCCATGACCCCGGACCCACGACCCCGGACCAATGACCCCGGACCCATGACCCCGCACCCATGACCCGGACCCATGACCCAGGAACAATTAACGCGGACCCATGTCCCCGGACCCATGACGCCGGACACATGACCACGGACCCATGACCCCGGACACATGAACCCGGACCCATGACCCCGGACCCATGACCCCGGACCCATGACCCCGGACCCACGACCCCGGACCAATGACCCCGGACCCATGACCCCGCACCCATGACCCGGACCCATGACCCAGGAACAATTAACGCGGACCCATGTCCCCGGACCCATGACGCCGGACACATGACCACGGACCCATGACCCCGGACACATGAACCCGGACCCATGACCCCGGACCCATGACCCCGGACCCATGACCCCGGACCCATGACCACGGACCCATGACCCCGGACCCATGACCCCGGACCCATGACACCGGACCCATGATCCCTGACCCATGACCCCGGACCCATGACCACGGACCCATGACCCCGTAACCATGACCCTGGACCCATGACCCCGGACCCATGACCCCGGACCCATGAACCCGGACCCATGACCCCGGACCCATGACCCCCGACCCATGACGCCGGACCCATGACCCCGGACCCATGACCCCGGACCCTGACCCCGGACCCATGACCCCCGACCCATTACCCCGGACCCATGACCCCATACCCATGACCCCAGACCCATGACCCCAGACCCATGACCCCAGACCCATGACCCCAGACCCATGACCCCAGTCCCATGACTCCAGACCCATGACGTCAGACCCATGTGGCCTGACCCATGACCCCGGACCTATGACGCCGGTCCCATGACACAGGACCAATGACCCCGGACCCATGACCCCGGACCCATGACCCCAGACCCATGACCCCAAAGCCATGAATCCAGACCCATGCTCCCGGAACCATGACCCCAGATCCATGACCCCAGACCCATGACCCCAGACCCATGACCACATACCCATGACCCCAGACCCATGACGCCAGACCCATGACGTCATACCCATGACGCCTGAACCATGACCCCGGACCCATGGCCCCGGACCGATGACCCCTGACGCATGGCACCGGACACGTGACCAGAGACCCATGACCCCGGAACAATGAACGCGGACCCAGGACCCCGGAGCCATGACCCCGGACCCATGACCTCGGACACAATACACCGGACCCATGACCCCGGTCCCATGACGCCGGACCCATGACCTCGGACACATGACCCCGGACCCATGACCCCGGACCCATGACCCCGGACGCATGACCCAGGAACAATTAACGCGGTCCCATATCCCCGGACCCAAGACGCCGGGCCCATGACCCCGGACCCATGACCCCGGTCCCATGACACCGGACCAATGACTCCAGATCCATGACCCCAGACCCATGACCCAGGAACAATTAACGCGGACCCATGTCCCCGGACCCATGACGCCGGACCCATGACCACGGACCCATGACCCCGGACACATGACCCCGGACCCATGACCCCGGACCCATGGCACCGGACACGTGACCCCAGACCCATGACCCCGGAACAATAAACGCGGACCCATGACCCAGGACCCATGACCCAGGGACCCAGGACCCCGGACCCATGACCCCGGAACCATGACCTCGGACACATGACCCCGGACCCATGACCCCGGACCCATGACCCCGGACCCATGACCCCGGACCCACGACACCGGACCAATGACCCCGGACCCATGACCCCGCACCCATGACACGGACCCATGACCCAGGAACAATTAACGCGGACCCATGTCCCCGGACCCATGACGCCGGACACATGACCACGGACCCATGACCCCGGACACATGAACCCGGACCCATGACCCCGGACCCATGACCCCGGACACATGACCCCGGACCCATGACCACGGACCCATGACCCCGGACCCATGACCCCGGACCCATGACACCGGACCCATGATCCCTGACCCATGACCCCGGACCCATGACCACGGACCCATGACCCCGTAACCATGACCCTGGACCCATGACCCCGGACCCATGACCCCGGACCCATGAACCCGGACCCATGACCCCGGACCCATGACCCCCGACCCATGACGCCGTTCCCATGACACCGGACCCATGACCCGGGACCCATGGCCCAGGAACAATTAACGCGGTCCCATGACCCCGGACACATGACCACGGACCCATGACCCCGGACCCATGACCCCGGACCCATGACCCCGGACCCATGACCCCGGACCCATGACCCCGGACCCATGACCCCGGACGCATGACCCCGGACGCATGACCCCGGACCCATGACCCCGGACCCATGACCCCGGACCCATGACCCCGGACCCATGACGCCGGTCCCATGACACCGGACACATGACCCGGGACCCATGGCCCAGGAACAATTAACGCGGTCCCATGTCCCCGGACCCATGACCCCGGACCCATGACCCCGGACCCATGACCACGGACCCATGACCCCGGACCCATGACCCCGGACCCATGACACCGGACCCATGATCCCTGACCCATGACCCCGGACCCATGACCCAGGGACCCAGGACCCCGGACCCATGACCCCGGAACCATGACCTCGGACACATGACCCCGGACCCATGACCCCGGACCCATGACCCCGGACCCACGACCCCGGACCAATGACCCCGGACCCATGACCCCGCACCCATGACCCGGACCCATGACCCAGGAACAATTAACGCGGACCCATGTCCCCGGACCCATGACGCCGGACACATGACCACGGACCCATGACCCCGGACACATGAACCCGGACCCATGACCCCGGACCCATGACCCCGGACCCATGACCCCGGACCCACGACCCCGGACCAATGACCCCGGACCCATGACCCCGCACCCATGACCCGGACCCATGACCCAGGAACAATTAACGCGGACCCATGTCCCCGGACCCATGACGCCGGACACATGACCACGGACCCATGACCCCGGACACATGAACCCGGACCCATGACCCCGGACCCATGACCCCGGACCCATGACCCCGGACCCATGACCACGGACCCATGACCCCGGACCCATGACCCCGGACCCATGACACCGGACCCATGATCCCTGACCCATGACCCCGGACCCATGACCACGGACCCATGACCCCGTAACCATGACCCTGGACCCATGACCCCGGACCCATGACCCCGGACCCATGAACCCGGACCCATGACCCCGGACCCATGACCCCCGACCCATGACGCCGGACCCATGACCCCGGACCCATGACCCCGGACCCTGACCCCGGACCCATGACCCCCGACCCATTACCTCGGACCCATGACCCCGGACCCATGACCCCATACCCATGACCCCAGACCCATGACCCCAGACCCATGACCCCAGACCCATGACTCCAGACCCATGACTCCAGACCCATGACGTCAGACCCATGTGGCCTGACCCATGACCCCGGACCTATGACGCCGGTCCCATGACACAGGACCAATGACCCCGGACCCATGACCCCGGACCCATGACCCCGGACCCATGACCCCGGACCCATGACCCCGGACCCATGACCCCGGACCCATGACCCCGGACCCATGACCCCGGACCCATGACCCCGGACCCATGACCCCGGACCCATGACCCCGGACCCATGACGCCGGTCCCATGACACCGGACACATGACCCGGGACCCATGGCCCAGGAACAATTAACGCGGTCCCATGACCCCGGACCCATGACCCCGGACCCCTGACCCCGGACCCATGACCCCGGACCCATGACCCAGGACCCATGACCCCGGACCCATGACCCCGGACCCATGACCCCGGACCCATGACCCCGGACCCATGACCCCGGACCCATGACCCCGGACCCATGACCCCGGACCCATGACCCCGGACCCATGACCCCGGACCCATGACCCCGGACCCATGACCCCGGACCCATGACGCCGGACCCATGACCCCGGACCCATGACCCCGGACCCATGACCCCGGACCCATGACCCCGGACCCATGACCCCGGACCCATGACCCCGGACCCATGACCCCGGACACATGACCCCGGACCCATGACCCCGGACCCATGACCCCGGACCCATGACCGCGGAGCCATGACCCCGGACCCATGACCCCGGACCAATGACCCCGGACCCATGACCCCGGACCCATGACCCCGGACCCATGACCCCGGACCCATGACCCCGGACCCATGACCCCGGACCCATGACCCCGGACCCATGACCCCGGACCCATGACCCCGGACCCATGACCCCGGACCCATGACCCCGGACCCATGGCCCCGGACCCATGACCCCGGACCCATGACCCCGGACCCATGACCCCGGACCCATGACCCCGCACCCATGACCCGGACCCATGACCCAGGAACAATTAACGCGGACCCATGTCCCCGGACCCATGACCCCGGACCCATGACCCCGGACCCATGACCCCGGACCCATGACCCCGGACCCATGACCCCGGACCCATGACCCCGGACCCATGACCCCGGACCCATGACCTCGGACACATGACCCCGGACCCATGACCCCGGACCCATGACCCCGGACGCATGACCCAGGAACAATTAACGCGGTCCCATATCCCCGGACCCAAGACGCCGGGCCCATGACCCCGGACCCATGACCCCGGTCCCATGACACCGGACCAATGACTCCAGATCCATGACCCCAGACCCATGACCCCATACCCATGAATCCAGACCCATGACGCCTGACCCATGACGTCAGACCCATGACGCCTGAACCATGACCCCGGACCCAAGGCCCCGGACCGATGACCCCGGACGCATGGCACCGGACACGTGACCCCAGACCCATGACCTCGGAACAATGAACGCGGACCGATGACCCCGGACCCATGACCCAGGGACCCAGGACCCCGGACCCATGACCCCGGAACCATGACCTCGGACACATGACCCCGGACCCATGACCCCGGACCCATGACCCCGGACCCATGACCCCAGACCCACGACCCCGGACCAATGACCCCGGACCCATGACCCCGCACCCATGACCCGGACCCATGACCCAGGAACAATTAACGCGGACCCATGTCCCCGGACCCATGACGCCGGACCCATGACCACGGACCCATGACCCCGGACACATGACCCCGGACCCATGACCCCGGACCCATGGCACCGGACACGTGACCCCAGACCCATGACCCCGGAACAATAAACGCGGACCCATGACCCAGGACCCATGACCCAGGGACCCAGGACCCCGGACCCATGACCCCGGAACCATGACCTCGGACACATGACCCCGGACCCATGACCCCGGACCCATGACCCCGGACCCACGACCCCGGACCAATGACCCCGGACCCATGACCCCGCACCCATGACCCGGAACCATGACCCAGGAACAATTAACGCGGACCCATGTCCCCGGACCCATGACGCCGGACACATGACCACGGACCCATGACCCCGGACACATGAACCCGGACCCATGACCCCGGACCCATGACCCCGGACACATGACCCCGGACCCATGACCACGGACCCATGACCCCGGACCCATGACCCCGGACCCATGACACCGGACCCATGATCCCTGACCCATGACCCCGGACCCATGACCACGGACCCATGACCCCGTAACCATGACCCTGGACCCATGACCCCGGACCCATGACCCCGGACCCATGAACCCGGACCCATGACCCCGGACCCATGACCCCCGACCCATGACCCCGGACGCATGACCCCGGACCCATGACCCCGGACCCATGACCCCGGACCCATGACCCCGGACCCATGACGCCGGTCCCATGACACCGGACCCATGACCCCAGTCCCATGACTCCAGACCCATGACGTCAGACCCATGTGGCCTGACCCATGACCCCGGACCTATGACGCCGGTCCCATGACACAGGACCAATGACCCCGGACCCATGACCCCGGACCCATGACCCCGGACCCATGACCCCGGACCCATGACCCCGGACCCATGACCCCGGACCCATGACCCCGGACCCATGACCCCGGACCCATGACCCCGGACGCATGACCCCGGACCCATGACCCCGGACCCATGACCCCGGACCCATGACCCCGGACCCATGACCCCGGACCCATGACCCCGGACCCATGACGCCGGTCCCATGACACCGGACACATGACCCGGGACCCATGGCCCAGGAACAATTAACGCGGTCCCATGACCCCGGACCCATGACCCCGGACCCCTGACCCCGGACCCATGACCCCGGACCCATGACCCAGGACCCATGACCCCGGACCCATGACCCCGGACCCATGACCCCGGACCCATGACCCCGGACCCATGACCCCGGACCCATGACCACGGACCCATGACCCCGGACCCATGACCCCGGACCCATGACCCCGGACCCATGACCCCGGACCCATGACCCCGGACCCATGACCCCGGACCCATGACCCCGGACCCATGACCCCGGACCCATGACCCCGGACCCATGACCCCGGACCCATGACCCCGGACGCATGACCCCGGACCCATGACCCCGGACCCATGACCCCGGACCCATGACCCCGGACCCATGACGCCGGTCCCATGACACCGGACCCATGACCCCAGTCCCATGACTCCAGACCCATGACGTCAGACCCATGTGGCCTGACCCATGACCCCGGACCTATGACGCCGGTCCCATGACACAGGACCAATGACCCCGGACCCATGACCCCGGACCCATGACCCCGGACCCATGACCCCGGACCCATGACCCCGGACCCATGACCCCGGACCCATGACCCCGGACCCATGACCCCGGACCCATGACCCCGGACCCATGACCCCGGACGCATGACCCCGGACCCATGACCCCGGACCCATGACCCCGGACCCATGACCCCGGACCCATGACCCCGGACCCATGACCCCGGACCCATGACCCCGGACCCATGACGCCGGTCCCATGACACCGGACACATGACCCGGGACCCATGGCCCAGGAACAATTAACGCGGTCCCATGACCCCGGACCCATGACCCCGGACCCCTGACCCCGGACCCATGACCCCGGACCCATGACCCAGGACCCATGACCCCGGACCCATGACCCCGGACCCATGACCCCGGACCCATGACCCCGGACCCATGACCCCGGACCCATGACCACGGACCCATGACCCCGGACCCATGACCCCGGACCCATGACCCCGGACCCATGACCCCGGACCCATGACCCCGGACCCATGACCCCGGACCCATGACCCCGGACCCATGACCCCGGACCCATGACCCCGGACCCATGACCCCGGACCCATGACCCCGGACCCATGACCCCGGACACATGACCCCGGACCCATGACCCCGGACCCATGACCCCGGACCCATGACCGCGGACCCATGACCCCGGACCCATGACCCCGGACCAATGACCCCGGACCCATGACCCCGGACCCATGACCCCGGACCCATGACCCCGGACCCATGACCCCGGACCCATGACCCCGGACCCATGACCCCGGACCCATGACCCCGGACCCATGACCCCGGACCCATGGCCCCGGACCCATGACCCCGGACCCATGACCCCGGACCCATGACCCCGGACCCATGACCCCGGACCCATGACCCCGCACCCATGACCCGGACCCATGACCCAGGAACAATTAACGCGGACCCATGTCCCCGGACCCATGACCCCGGACCCATGACCCCGGACCCATGACCCCGGACCCATGACCCCGGACCCATGACCCCGGACCCATGACCCCGGACCCATGACCCCGGACCCATGACCCCGGACCCATGACCTCGGACACATGACCCCGGACCCATGACCCCGGACCCATGACCCCGGACGCATGACCCAGGAACAATTAACGCGGTCCCATATCCCCGGACCCAAGACGCCGGGCCCATGACCCCGGACCCATGACCCCGGTCCCATGACACCGGACCAATGACTCCAGATCCATGACCCCAGACCCATGACCCCATACCCATGAATCCAGACCCATGACGCCAGACCCATGACGTCAGACCCATGACGCCTGAACCATGACCCCGGACCCAAGGCCCCGGACCGATGACCCCGGACTCATGGCACCGGACACGTGACCCCAGACCCATGACCTCGGAACAATGAACGCGGACCGATGACCCCGGACCCATGACCCAGGGACCCAGGACCCCGGACCCATGACCCCGGAACCATGACCTCGGACACATGACCCCGGACCCATGACCCCGGACCCATGACCCCGGACCCATGACCCCGGACCCACGACCCCGGACCAATGACCCCGGACCCATGACCCCGCACCCATGACCCGGACCCATGACCCAGGAACAATTAACGCGGACCCATGTCCCCGGACCCATGACGCCGGACCCATGACCACGGACCCATGACCCCGGACACATGACCCCGGACCCATGACCCCGGACCCATGGCACCGGACACGTGACCCCAGACCCATGACCCCGGAACAATAAACGCGGACCCATGACCCAGGACCCATGACCCAGGGACCCAGGACCCCGGACCCATGACCCCGGAACCATGACCTCGGACACATGACCCCAGACCCATGACCCCGGACCCATGACCCCGGACCCACGACCCCGGACCAATGACCCCGGACCCATGACCCCGCACCCATGACCCGGACCCATGACCCAGGAACAATTAACGCGGACCCATGTCCCCGGACCCATGACGCCGGACACATGACCACGGACCCATGACACCGGACACATGAACCCGGACCCATGACCCCGGACCCATGACCCCGGACACATGACCCCGGACACATGACCACGGACCCATGACCCCGGACCCATGACCCCGGACCCATGACACCGGACCCATGATCCCTGACCCATGACCCCGGACCCATGACCACGGACCCATGACCCCGTAACCATGACCCTGGACCCATGACCCCGGACCCATGACCCCGGACCCATGAACCCGGACCCATGACCCCGGACCCATGACCCCCGACCCATGACGCCGGTCCCATGACACCGGACCCATGACCCGGGACCCATGGCCCAGGAACAATTAACGCGGTCCCATGACCCCGGACACATGACCACGGACCCATGACCCCGGACCCATGACCCCAGACCCATGACCCCGGACCCATGACCCCGGACCCATGACCCCGGACGCATGACCCCGGACCCATGACCCCGGACCCATGACCCCGGACCCATGACCCCGGACCCATGACGCCGGTCCCATGACACCGGACACATGACCCGGGACCCATGGCCCAGGAACAATTAACGCGGTCCCATGACCCCGGACCCATGACCCCGGACCCATGACCCCGGACCCATGACCACGGACCCATGACCCCGGACCCATGACCCCGGACCCATGACACCGGACCCATGATCCCTGACCCATGACCCCGGACCCATGACCCAGGGACCCAGGACCCCGGACCCATGACCCCGGAACCATGACCTCGGACACATGACCCCGGACCCATGACCCCGGACCCATGACCCCGGACCCACGACCCCGGACCAATGACCCCGGACCCATGACCCCGCACCCATGACCCGGACCCATGACCCAGGAACAATTAACGCGGACCCATGTCCCCGGACCCATGACGCCGGACACATGACCACGGACCCATGACCCCGGACACATGAACCCGGACCCATGACCCCGGACCCATGACCCCGGACCCACGACCCCGGACCAATGACCCCGGACCCATGACCCCGCACCCATGACCCGGACCCATGACCCAGGAACAATTAACGCGGACCCATGTCCCCGGACCCATGACGCCGGACACATGACCACGGACCCATGACCCCGGACACATGAACCCGGACCCATGACCCCGGACCCATGACCCCGGACCCATGACCCCGGACCCATGACCACGGACCCATGACCCCGGACCCATGACCCCGGACCCATGACCCCGGACCCATGACCCCGGACCCATGACCCCGGACCCATGACCCCGGACCCATGACCCCGGACCCATGACCCCGGACCCATGACCCCGGACCCATGACCCCGGACCCATGACCCCGGACCCATGACCCCGGACCCATGACCCCGGACCCATGACCCCGGACCCATGACCCCGGACCCATGACCTCGGACACATGACCCCGGACCCATGACCCCGGACCCATGACCCCGCACCCATGACCCCGCACCCATGACCCCGCACCCATGACCCCGCACCCATGACCCAGGAACAATTAACGCGGTCCCATATCCCCGGACCCAAGACGCCGGGCCCATGATCTCGGACCCATGACCCCGGTCCCATGACACCGGACCAATGACTCCAGATCCATGACCCCAGACCCATGACCCCAAAGCCATGAATCCAGACCCATGCTCCCGGACCCATGACCCCAGATCCATGACCCCAGACCCATGACCCCAGACCCATGACCCCATACCCATGACCCCAGACCCATGACGCCAGACCCATGACGTCATACCCATGACGCCTGAACCATGACCCCGGACCCATGGCCCCGGACCGATGACCCCTGACGCATGGCACCGGACACGTGACCAGAGACCCATGACCCCGGAACAATGAACGCGGACCCAGGACCCCGGAGCCATGACCCCGGACCCATGACCTCGGACACAATACACCGGACCCATGACCCCGGACCCATGACGCCGGACCCATGACCTCGGACACATGACCCCGGACCCATGACCCCGGACCCATGACCCCGGACGCATGACCCAGGAACAATTAACGCGGTCCCATATCCCCGGACCCAAGACGCCGGGCCCATGACCCCGGACCCATGACCCCGGTCCCATGACACCGGACCAATGACTTCAGATCCATGACCCCAGACCCATGACCCCATACCCATGAATCCAGACCCATGACGCCAGACCCATGACGTCAGACCCATGACGCCTGAACCATGACCCCGGACCCATGGCCCCGGACCGATGACCCCGGACGCATGGCACCGGACACGTGTCCCCAGACACATGACCTCGGAACAATGAACGCGGACCGATGACCCCGGACCCATGACCCAGGGACCCAGGACCCCGGACCCATGACCCCGGAACCATGACCTCGGACACATGACCCCGGACCCATGACCCCGGACCCACGACCCCGGACCAATGACCCCGGACCCATGACCCCGCACCCATGACCCGGACCCATGACCCAGGAACAATTAACGCGGACCCATGTCCCCGGACCCATGACGCCGGACCCATGACCACGGACCCATGACCCCGGACACATGACCCCGGAACCATGACCCCGGACCCATGGCACCGGACACGTGACCCCAGACCCATGACCCCGGAACAATAAACGCGGACCCATGACCCAGGACCCATGACCCAGGGACCCAGGACCCCGGACCCATGACCCCGGAACCATGACCTCGGACACATGACCCCGGACCCATGACCCCGGACCCATGACCCCGGACCCACGACCCCGGACCAATGACCCCGGACCCATGACCCCGCACCCATGACCCGGACCCATGACCCAGGAACAATTAACGCGGACCCATGTCCCCGGACCCATGACGCCGGACACATGACCACGGACCCATGACCCCGGACACATGAACCCGGACCCATGACCCCGGACCCATGACCCCGGACACATGACCCCGGACCCATGACCACGGACCCATGACCCCGGACCCATGACCCCGGACCCATGACACCGGACCCATGATCCCTGACCCATGACCCCGGACCCATGACCACGGACCCATGACCCCGTAACCATGACCCTGGACCCATGACCCCGGACCCATGACCCCGGACCCATGAACCCGGACCCATGACCCCGGACCCATGACCCCCGACCCATGACGCCGGTCCCATGACACCGGACCCATGACCCGGGACCCATGGCCCAGGAACAATTAACGCGGTCCCATGACCCCGGACCCATGACCCCGGACCCATGACCCCGGACCCATGACCCCGGACCCATGACCCCGGACCCATGACCCCGGACCCATGACCCCGGACACATGACCCCGGACCCATGACCCCGGACCCATGACCCCGGACCCATGACCGCGGACCCATGACCCCGGACCCATGACCCCGGACCAATGACCCCGGACCCATGACCCCGGACCCATGACCCCGGACCCATGACACCGGACCCATGACCCCGGACCCATGACCCCGGACCCATGACCCCGGACCCATGACCCCGGACCCATGACCCCGGACCCATGACCCCGGACCCATGACCCCGGACCCATGACCCCGGACCCATGGCCCCGGACCCATGACCCCGGACCCATGACCCCGGACCCATGACCCCGGACCCATGACCCCGCACCCATGACCCGGACCCATGACCCAGGAACAATTAACGCGGACCCATGTCCCCGGACCCATGACCCCGGACCCATGACCCCGGACCCATGACCCCGGACCCATGACCCCGGACCCATGACCCCGGACCCATGACCCCGGACCCATGACCTCGGACACATGACCCCGGACCCATGACCCCGGACCCATGACCCCGGACGCATGACCCAGGAACAATTAACGCGGTCCCATATCCCCGGACCCAAGACGCCGGGCCCATGACCCCGGACCCATGACCCCGGTCCCATGACACCGGACCAATGACTCCAGATCCATGACCCCAGACCCATGACCCCATACCCATGAATCCAGACCCATGACGCCAGACCCATGACGTCAGACCCATGACGCCTGAACCATGACCCCGGACCCAAGGCCCCGGACCGATGACCCCGGACGCATGGCACCGGACACGTGACCCCAGACCCATGACCTCGGAACAATGAACGCGGACCGATGACCCCGGACCCATGACCCAGGGACCCAGGACCCCGGACCCATGACCCCGGAACCATGACCTCGGACACATGACCCCGGACCCATGACCCCGGACCCATGACCCCGGACCCATGACCCCGGACCCACGACCCCGGACCAATGACCCCGGACCCATGACCCCGCACCCATGACCCGGACCCATGACCCAGGAACAATTAACGCGGACCCATGTCCCCGGACCCATGACACCGGACCCATGACCACGGACCCATGACCCCGGACACATGACCCCGGACCCATGACCCCGGACCCATGGCACCGGACACGTGACCCCAGACCCATGACCCCGGAACAATAAACGCGGACCCATGACCCAGGACCCATGACCCAGGGACCCAGGACCCCGGACCCATGACCCCGGAACCATGACCTCGGACACATGACCCCGGACCCATGACCCCGGACCCATGACCCCGGACCCACGACCCCGGACCAATGACCCCGGACCCATGACCCCGCACCCATGACCCGGACCCATGACCCAGGAACAATTAACGCGGACCCATGTCCCCGGACCCATGACGCCGGACACATGACCACGGACCCATGACCCCGGACACATGAACCCGGACCCATGACCCCGGACCCATGACCCCGGACACATGACCCCGGACCCATGACCACGGACCCATGAACCCGGACCCATGACCCCGGACCCATGACACCGGACCCATGATCCCTGACCCATGACCCCGGACCCATGACCACGGACCCATGACCCCGTAACCATGACCCTGGACCCATGACCCCGGACCCATGACCCCGGACCCATGAACCCGGACCCATGACCCCGGACCCATGACCCCCGACCCATGACGCCGGTCCCATGACACCGGACCCATGACCCGGGACCCATGGCCCAGGAACAATTAACGCGGTCCCATGACCCCGGACACATGACCACGGACCCATGACCCCGGACCCATGACCCCGGACCCATGACCCCGGACCCATGACCCCGGACCCATGACCCCGGACCCATGACCCCGGACGCATGACCCCGGACCCATGACCCCGGACCCATGACCCCGGACCCATGACCCCGGACCCATGACGCCGGTCCCATGACACCGGACCCATGACCCCAGTCCCATGACTCCAGACCCATGACGTCAGACCCATGTGGCCTGACCCATGACCCCGGACCTATGACGCCGGTCCCATGACACAGGACCAATGACCCCGGACCCATGACCCCGGACCCATGACCCCGGACCCATGACCCCGGACCCATGACCCCGGACCCATGACCCCGGACCCATGACCCCGGACCCATGACCCCGGACCCATGACCCCGGTCCCATGACCCCGGACCCATGACCCCGGACGCATGACCCCGGACCCATGACCCCGGACCCATGACCCCGGACCCATGACCCCGGACCCATGACCCCGGACCCATGACGCCGGTCCCATGACACCGGACACATGACCCGGGACCCATGGCCCAGGAACAATTAACGCGGTCCCATGACCCCGGACCCATGACCCCGGACCCCTGACCCCGGACCCATGACCCCGGACCCATGACCCAGGACCCATGAACCCGGACCCATGACCCCGGACCCATGACCCCGGACCCATGACCCCGGACCCATGACCCCGGACCCATGACCCCGGACCCATGACCCCGGACCCATGACCCCGGACCCATGACCCCGGACCCATGACCCCGGACCCATGACCCCGGACCCATGACCCCGGACCCATGACCCCGGACCCATGACCCCGGACCCATGACCCCGGACCCATGACCCCGGACCCATGACCCCGGACACATGACCCCGGACCCATGACCCCGGACCCATGACCCCGGACCCATGACCGCGGACACATGACCCCGGACCCATGACCCCGGACCAATGACCCCGGACCCATGACCCCGGACCCATGACCCCGGACCCATGACCCCGGACCCATGACCCCGGACCCATGACCCCGGACCCATGACCCCGGACCCATGACCCCGGACCCATGACCCCGGACCCATGACCCCGGACCCATGACCCCGGACCCATGACCCCGGACCCATGACCCCGCACCCATGACACGGACCCATGACCCAGGAACAATTAACGCGGACCCATGTCCCCGGACCCATGACCCCGGACCCATGACCCCGGACCCATGACCCCGGACCCATGACCCCGGACCCATGACCCCGGACCCATGACCCCGGACCCATGACCCCGGACCCATGACCCCGGACCCATGACCCCGGACCCATGACCTCGGACACATGACCCCGGACCCATGACCCCGGACCCATGACCCCGGACGCATGACCCAGGAACAATTAACGCGGTCCCATATCCCCGGACCCAAGACGCCGGGCCCATGACCCCGGACCCATGACCCCGGTCCCATGACACCGGACCAATGACTCCAGATCCATGACCCCAGACCCATGACCCCATACCCATGAATCCAGACCCATGACGCCAGACCCATGACGTCAGACCCATGACGCCTGAACCATGACCCCGGACCCAAGGCCCCGGACCGATGACCCCGGACGCATGGCACCGGACACGTGACCCCGGACCCATGACCCCGGACCCATGACCCCGGACCCATGACCCCGGACCCATGACCCCGGACCCATGACCCCGGACCCATGACCCCGGACCCATGACCCCGGACACATGACCCCGGACCCATGACCCCGGACCCATGACCCCGGACCCATGACCCCGGACCCATGACCCCGGACCCATGACCCCGGACACATGACCCCGGACCCATGACCCCGGACCCATGACCCCGGACCCATGACCCCGGACCCATGACCGCGGACACATGACCCCGGACCCATGACCCCGGACCAATGACCCCGGACCCATGACCCCGGACCCATGACCCCGGACCCATGACCCCGGACCCATGACCCCGGACCCATGACCCCGGACCCATGACCCCGGACCCATGACCCCGGACCCATGACCCCGGACCCATGACCCCGGACCCATGACCCCGGACCCATGACCCCGGACCCATGACCCCGCACCCATGACACGGACCCATGACCCAGGAACAATTAACGCGGACCCATGTCCCCGGACCCATGACCCCGGACCCATGACCCCGGACCCATGACCCCGGACCCATGACCCCGGACCCATGACCCCGGACCCATGACCCCGGACCCATGACCCCGGACCCATGACCCCGGACCCATGACCCCGGACCCATGACCCCGGACCCATGACCTCGGACACATGACCCCGGACCCATGACCCCGGACCCATGACCCCGGACGCATGACCCAGGAACAATTAACGCGGTCCCATATCCCCGGACCCAAGACGCCGGGCCCATGACCCCGGACCCATGACCCCGGTCCCATGACACCGGACCAATGACTCCAGATCCATGACCCCAGACCCATGACCCCATACCCATGAATCCAGACCCATGACGCCAGACCCATGACGTCAGACCCATGACGCCTGAACCATGACCCCGGACCCAAGGCCCCGGACCGATGACCCCGGACGCATGGCACCGGACACGTGACCCCAGACCCATGACCTCGGAACAATGAACGCGGACCGATGACCCCGGACCCATGACCCAGGGACCCAGGACCCCGGACCCATGACCCCGGAACCATGACCTCGGACACATGACCCCGGACCCATGACCCCGGACCCATGACCCCGGACCCATGACCCCGGACCCACGACCCCGGACCAATGACCTCGGACCCATGACCCCGCACCCATGACCCGGATCCATGACCCAGGAACAATTAACGCGGACCCATGTCCCCGGACCCATGACGCCGGACCCATGACCACGGACCCATGACCCCGGACACATGACCCCGGACCCATGACCCCGGACCCATGGCACCGGACACGTGACCCCAGACCCATGACCCCGGAACAATAAACGCGGACCCATGACCCAGGACCCATGACCCAGGGACCCAGGACCCCGGACCCATGACCCCGGAACCATGACCTCGGACACATGACCCCGGACCCATGACCCCGGACCCATGACCCCGGACCCACGACCCCGGACCAATGACCCCGGACCCATGACCCCGCACCCATGACCCGGACCCATGACCCAGGAACAATTAACGCGGACCCATGTCCCCGGACCCATGACGCCGGACACATGACCACGGACCCATGACCCCGGACACATGAACCCGGACCCATGACCCCGGACCCATGACCCCGGACACATGACCCCGGACACATGACCACGGACCCATGACCCCGGACCCATGACCCCGGACCCATGACACCGGACCCATGATCCCTGACCCATGACCCCGGACCCATGACCACGGGCCCATGACCCCGTAACCATGACCCTGGACCCATGACCCCGGACCCATGACCCCGGACCCATGAACCCGGACCCATGACCCCGGACCCATGACCCCCGACCCATGACGCCGGTCCCATGACACCGGACCCATGACCCGGGACCCATGGCCCAGGAACAATTAACGCGGTCCCATGACCCCGGACACATGACCACTGACCCATGACCCCGGACCCATGACCCCGGACCCATGACCCCGGACCCATGACCCCGGACCCATGACCCCGGACGCATGACCCCGGACCCATGACCCCGGACCCATGACCCCGGACCCATGACCCCGGACCCATGACGCCGGTCCCATGACACCGGACACATGACCCGGGACCCATGGCCCAGGAACAATTAACGCGGTCCCATGACCCCGGACCCATGACCCCGGACCCATGACCCCGGACCCATGACCACGGACCCATGACCCCGGACCCATGACCCCGGACCCATGACACCGGACCCATGATCCCTGACCCATGACCCCGGACCCATGACCCAGGGACCCAGGACCCCGGACCCATGACCCCGGAACCATGACCTCGGACACATGACCCCGGACCCATGACCCCGGACCCATGACCCCGGACCCACGACCCCGGACCAATGACCCCGGACCCATGACCCCGCACCCATGACCCGGACCCATGACCCAGGAACAATTAACGCGGACCCATGTCCCCGGACCCATGACGCCGGACACATGACCACGGACCCATGACCCCGGACACATGAACCCGGACCCATGACCCCGGACCCATGACCCCGGACCCACGACCCCGGACCAATGACCCCGGACCCATGACCCCGCACCCATGACCCGGACCCATGACCCAGGAACAATTAACGCGGACCCATGTCCCCGGACCCATGACGCCGGACACATGACCACGGACCCATGACCCCGGACACATGAACCCGGACCCATGACCCCGGACCCATGACCCCGGACCCATGACCCCGGACCCATGACCACGGACCCATGACCCCGGACCCATGACCCCGGACCCATGACACCGGACCCATGATCCCTGACCCATGACCCCGGACCCATGACCACGGACCCATGACCCCGTAACCATGACCCTGGACCCATGACCCCGGACCCATGACCCCGGACCCATGAACCCGGACCCATGACCCCGGACCCATGACCCCCGACCCATGACGCCGGACCCATGACCCCGGACCCATGACCCCGGACCCTGACCCCGGACCCATGACCCCCGACCCATTACCTCGGACCCATGACCCCGGACCCATGACCCCATACCCATGACCCCAGACCCATGACCCCAGACCCATGACCCCAGACCCATGACCCCAGACCCATGACCCCAGTCCCATGACTCCAGACCCATGACGTCAGACCCATGTGGCCTGACCCATGACCCCGGACCTATGACGCCGGTCCCATGACACAGGACCAATGACCCCGGACCCATGACCCCGGACCCATGACCCCGGACAGATGACCCCGGACCCATGACCGCGGAACCATGACCCCGGACCCATGACCCCGGACCCATGACCCCGGACGCATGACCCCGGACCCATGACCCCGGACCCATGACCCCGGACCCATGACCCCGGACCCATGACCCCGGACCCATGACGCCGGTCCCATGACACCGGACACATGACCCGGGACCCATGGCCCAGGAACAATTAACGCGGTCCCATGACCCCGGACCCATGACCCCGGACCCCTGACCCCGGACCCATGACCCCGGACCCATGACCCAGGACCCATGACCCCGGACCCATGACCCCGGACCCATGACCCCGGACCCATGACCCCGGACCCATGACCCCGGACCCATGACCCCGGACCCATGACCCCGGACCCATGACCCCGGACCCATGACCCCGGACCCATGACCCCGGACCCATGATCCCGGACCCATGACCCCGGACCCATGACCCCGGACCCATGACCCCGGACCCCTGACCCCGGACCCATGACCCCGGACCCATGACCCAGGACCCATGAACCCGGACCCATGACCCCGGACCCATGACCCCGGACCCATGACCCCGGACCCATGACCCCGGACCCATGACCCCGGACCCATGACCCCGGACCCATGACCCCGGACCCATGACCCCGGACCCATGACCCCGGACCCATGACCCCGGACCCATGACCCCGGACCCATGACCCCGGACCCATGACCCCGGACCCATGACCCCGGACCCATGACCCCGGACCCATGACCCCGGACCCATGACCCCGGACCCATGACCCCGGACCCATGACCCCGGACACATGACCCCGGACCCATGACCCCGGACCCATGACCCCGGACCCATGACCCCGGACCCATGACCGCGGACCCATGACCCCGGACCCATGACCCCGGACCAATGACCCCGGACCCATGACCCCGGACCCATGACCCCGGACCCATGACCCCGGACCCATGACCCCGGACCCATGACCCCGGACCCATGACCCCGGACCCATGACCCCGGACCCATGACCCCGGACCCATGACCCCGGACCCATGACCCCGGACCCATGACCCCGGACCCATGACCCCGGACCCATGACCCCGCACCCATGACCCGGACCCATGACCCAGGAACAATTAACGCGGACCCATGTCCCCGGACCCATGACCCCGGACCCATGACCCCGGACCCATGACCCCGGACCCATGACCCCGGACCCATGACCCCGGACCCATGACCCCGGACCCATGACCCCGGACCCATGACCCCGGACCCATGACCCCGGACCCATGACCTCGGACACATGACCCCGGACCCATGACCCCGGACCCATGACCCCGGACGCATGACCCAGGAACAATTAACGCGGTCCCATATCCCCGGACCCAAGACGCCGGGCCCATGACCCCGGACCCATGACCCCGGTCCCATGACACCGGACCAATGACTCCAGATCCATGACCCCAGACCCATGACCCCATACCCATGAATCCAGACCCATGACGCCAGACCCATGACGTCAGACCCATGACGCCTGAACCATGACCCCGGACCCAAGGCCCCGGACCGATGACCCCGGACGCATGGCACCGGACACGTGACCCCAGACCCATGACCTCGGAACAATGAACGCGGACCGATGACCCCGGACCCATGACCCAGGGACCCAGGACCCCGGACCCATGACCCCGGAACCATGACCTCGGACACATGACCCCGGACCCATGACCCCGGACCCATGACCCCGGACCCATGACCCCGGACCCACGACCCCGGACCAATGACCTCGGACCCATGACCCCGCACCCATGACCCGGATCCATGACCCAGGAACAATTAACGCGGACCCATGTCCCCGGACCCATGACGCCGGACCCATGACCACGGACCCATGACCCCGGACACATGACCCCGGACCCATGACCCCGGACCCATGGCACCGGACACGTGACCCCAGACCCATGACCCCGGAACAATAAACGCGGACCCATGACCCAGGACCCATGACCCAGGGACCCAGGACCCCGGACCCATGACCCCGGAACCATGACCTCGGACACATGACCCCGGACCCATGACCCCGGACCCATGACCCCGGACCCACGACCCCGGACCAATGACCCCGGACCCATGACCCCGCACCCATGACCCGGACCTATGACCCAGGAACAATTAACGCGGACCCATGTCCCCGGACCCATGACGCCGGACACATGACCACGGACCCATGACCCCGGACACATGAACCCGGACCCATGACCCCGGACCCATGACCCCGGACACATGACCCCGGACACATGACCACGGACCCATGACCCCGGACCCATGACCCCGGACCCATGACACCGGACCCATGATCCCTGACCCATGACCCCGGACCCATGACCACGGGCCCATGACCCCGTAACCATGACCCTGGACCCATGACCCCGGACCCATGACCCCGGACCCATGAACCCGGACCCATGACCCCGGACCCATGACCCCCGACCCATGACGCCGGTCCCATGACACCGGACCCATGACCCGGGACCCATGGCCCAGGAACAATTAACGCGGTCCCATGACCCCGGACACATGACCACTGACCCATGACCCCGGACCCATGACCCCGGACCCGTGACCCCGGACCCATGACCCCGGACCCATGACCCCGGACGCATGACCCCGGACCCATGACCCCGGACCCATGACCCCGGACCCATGACCCCGGACCCATGACGCCGGTCCCATGACACCGGACACATGACCCCGGACCCATGACCCCGGACCCATGACACCGGACCCATGATCCCTGACCCATGACCCCGGACCCATGACCCAGGGACCCAGGACCCCGGACCCATGACCCCGGAACCATGACCTCGGACACATGACCCCGGACCCATGACCCCGGACCCATGACCCCGGACCCACGACCCCGGACCAATGACCCCGGACCCATGACCCCGCACCCATGACCCGGACCCATGACCCAGGAACAATTAACGCGGACCCATGTCCCCGGACCCATGACGCCGGACACATGACCACGGACCCATGACCCCGGACACATGAACCCGGACCCATGACCCCGGACCCATGACCCCGGACCCACGACCCCGGACCAATGACCCCGGACCCATGACCCCGCACCCATGACCCGGACCCATGACCCAGGAACAATTAACGCGGACCCATGTCCCCGGACCCATGACGCCGGACACATGACCACGGACCCATGACCCCGGACACATGAACCCGGACCCATGACCCCGGACCCATGACCCCGGACCCATGACCCCGGACCCATGACCACGGACCCATGACCCCGGACCCATGACCCCGGACCCATGACACCGGACCCATGATCCCTGACCCATGACCCCGGACCCATGACCACGGACCCATGACCCCGTAACCATGACCCTGGACCCATGACCCCGGACCCATGACCCCGGACCCATGAACCCGGACCCATGACCCCGGACCCATGACCCCCGACCCATGACGCCGGACCCATGACCCCGGACCCATGACCCCGGACCCTGACCCCGGACCCATGACCCCCGACCCATTACCTCGGACCCATGACCCCGGACCCATGACCCCATACCCATGACCCCAGACCCATGACCCCAGACCCATGACCCCAGACCCATGACCCCAGTCCCATGACTCCAGACCCATGACGTCAGACCCATGTGGCCTGACCCATGACCCCGGACCTATGACGCCGGTCCCATGACACAGGACCAATGACCCCGGACCCATGACCCCGGACCCATGACCCCGGACAGATGACCCCGGACCCATGACCGCGGAACCATGACCCCGGACCCATGACCCCGGACCCATGACCCCGGACGTATGACCCCGGACCCATGACCCCGGACCCATGACCCCGGACCCATGACCCCGGACCCATGACCCCGGACCCATGACGCCGGTCCCATGACACCGGACACATGACCCGGGACCCATGGCCCAGGAACAATTAACGCGGTCCCATGACCCCGGACCCATGACCCCGGACCCCTGACCCCGGACCCATGACCCCGGACCCATGACCCAGGACCCATGACCCCGGACCCATGACCCCGGACCCATGACCCCGGACCCATGACCCCGGACCCATGACCCCGGACCCATGACCCCGGACCCATGACCCCGGACCCATGACCCCGGACCCATGACCCCGGACCCATGATCCCGGACCCATGACCCCGGACCCATGACCCCGGACCCATGACCCCGGACCCATGACCCCGGACCCATGACCCCGGACCCATGACCCCGGACCCATGACCCCGGACACATGACCCCGGACCCATGACCCCGGACCCATGACCCCGGACCCATGACCGCGGACCCATGACCCCGGACCCATGACCCCGGACCAATGACCCCGGACCCATGACCCCGGACCCATGACCCCGGACCCATGACCCCGGACCCATGACCCCGGACCCATGACCCCGGACCCATGACCCCGGACCCATGACCCCGGACCCATGACCCCGGACCCATGACCCCGGACCCATGACCCCGGACCCATGACCCCGGACCCATGGCCCCGGACCCATGACCCCGGACCCATGACCCCGGACCCATGACCCCGGACCCATGACCCCGGACCCATGACCCCGGACCCATGACCCCGGACCCATGACCCCGGACCCATGACCCCGGACCCATGACCCCGGACCCATGACCCCGGACCCATGACCCCGGACCCATGACCCCGGACCCATGACCCCGGACCCATGACCCCGGACCCATGACCCCGGACCCATGACCCCGGACCCATGACCCCGGACCCATGACCCCGGACCCATGACCCCGGACCCATGACCCCGGACCCATGACCCCGGACCCATGACCTCGGACACATGACCCCGGACCCATGACCCCGGACCCATGACCCCGCACCCATGACCCCGCACCCATGACCCCGCACCCATGACCCCGCACCCATGACCCCGCACCCATGACCCAGGAACAATTAACGCGGTCCCATATCCCCGGACCCAAGACGCCGGGCCCATGATCTCGGACCCATGACCCCGGTCCCATGACACCGGACCAATGACTCCAGATCCATGACCCCAGACCCATGACCCCAAAGCCATGAATCCAGACCCATGCTCCCGGACCCATGACCCCAGATCCATGACCCCAGACCCATGACCCCAGACCCATGACCCCATACCCATGACCCCAGACCCATGACGCCAGACCCATGACGTCATACCCATGACGCCTGAACCATGACCCCGGACCCATGGCCCCGGACCGATGACCCCTGACGCATGGCACCGGACACGTGACCAGAGACCCATGACCCCGGAACAATGAACGCGGACCCAGGACCCCGGAGCCATGACCCCGGACCCATGACCTCGGACACAATACACCGGACCCATGACGCCGGACCCATGACCTCGGACACATGACCCCGGACCCTTGACCCCGGACCCATGACCCCGGACGCATGACCCAGGAACAATTAACGCGGTCCCATATCCCCGGACCCAAGACGCCGGGCCCATGACCCCGGACCCATGACCCCGGTCCCATGACACCGGACCAATGACTCCAGATCCATGACCCCAGACCCATGACCCCATACCCATGAATCCAGACCCATGACGCCAGACCCATGACGTCAGACCCATGACGCCTGAACCATGACCCCGGACCCATGGCCCCGGACCGATGACCCCGGACGCATGGCACCGGACACGTGACCCCAGACACATGACCTCGGAACAATGAACGCGGACCGATGACCCCGGACCCATGACCCAGGGACCCAGGACCCCGGACCCATGACCCCGGAACCATGACCTCGGACACATGACCCCGGACCCATGACCCCGGACCCACGACCCCGGACCAATGACCCCGGACCCATGACCCCGCACCCATGACCCGGACCCATGACCCAGGAACAATTAACGCGGACCCATGTCCCCGGACCCATGACGCCGGACCCATGACCACGGACCCATGACCCCGGACACATGACCCCGGAACCATGACCCCGGACCCATGGCACCGGACACGTGACCCCAGACCCATGACCCCGGAACAATAAACGCGGACCCATGACCCAGGACCCATGACCCAGGGACCCAGGACCCCGGACCCATGACCCCGGAACCATGACCTCGGACACATGACCCCGGACCCATGACCCCGGACCCATGACCCCGGACCCACGACCCCGGACCAATGACCCCGGACCCATGACCCCGCACCCATGACCCGGACCCATGACCCAGGAACAATTAACGCGGACCCATGTCCCCGGACCCATGACGCCGGACACATGACCACGGACCCATGACCCCGGACACATGAACCCGGACCCATGACCCCGGACCCATGACCCCGGACACATGACCCCGGACCCATGACCACGGACCCATGACCCCGGACCCATGACCCCGGACCCATGACACCGGACCCATGATCCCTGACCCATGACCCCGGACCCATGACCACGGACCCATGACCCCGTAACCATGACCCTGGACCCATGACCCCGGACCCATGACCCCGGACCCATGAACCCGGACCCATGACCCCGGACCCATGACCCCCGACCCATGACGCCGGTCCCATGACACCGGACCCATGACCCGGGACCCATGGCCCAGGAACAATTAACGCGGTCCCATGACCCCGGACCCATGACCCCGGACCCATGACCCCGGACCCATGACCCCGGACCCATGACCCCGGACCCATGACCCCGGACCCATGACCCCGGACACATGACCCCGGACCCATGACCCCGGACCCATGACCCCGGACCCATGACCGCGGACCCATGACCCCGGACCCATGACCCCGGACCAATGACCCCGGACCCATGACCCCGGACCCATGACCCCGGACCCATGACACCGGACCCATGACCCCGGACCCATGACCCCGGACCCATGACCCCGGACCCATGACCCCGGACCCATGACCCCGGACCCATGACCCCGGACCCATGACCCCGGACCCATGACCCCGGACCCATGGCCCCGGACCCATGACCCCGGACCCATGACCCCGGACCCATGACCCCGGACCCATGACCCCGCACCCATGACCCGGACCCATGACCCAGGAACAATTAACGCGGACCCATGTCCCCGGACCCATGACCCCGGACCCATGACCCCGGACCCATGACCCCGGACCCATGACCCCGGACCCATGACCCCGGACCCATGACCCCGGACCCATGACCCCGGACCCATGACCCCGGACCCATGACCTCGGACACATGACCCCGGACCCATGACCCCGGACCCATGACCCCGGACGCATGACCCAGGAACAATTAACGCGGTCCCATATCCCCGGACCCAAGACGCCGGGCCCATGACCCCGGACCCATGACCCCGGTCCCATGACACCGGACCAATGACTCCAGATCCATGACCCCAGACCCATGACCCCATACCCATGAATCCAGACCCATGACGCCAGACCCATGACGTCAGACCCATGACGCCTGAACCATGACCCCGGACCCAAGGCCCCGGACCGATGACCCCGGACGCATGGCACCGGACACGTGACCCCAGACCCATGACCTCGGAACAATGAACGCGGACCGATGACCCCGGACCCATGACCCAGGGACCCAGGACCCCGGACCCATGACCCCGGAACCATGACCTCGGACACATGACCCCGGACCCATGACCCCGGACCCATGACCCCGGACCCATGACCCCGGACCCACGACCCCGGACCAATGACCCCGGACCCATGACCCCGCACCCATGACCCGGACCCATGACCCAGGAACAATTAACGCGGACCCATGTCCCCGGACCCATGACACCGGACCCATGACCACGGACCCATGACCCCGGACACATGACCCCGGACCCATGACCCCGGACCCATGGCACCGGACACGTGACCCCAGACCCATGACCCCGGAACAATAAACGCGGACCCATGACCCAGGACCCATGACCCAGGGACCCAGGACCCCGGACCCATGACCCCGGAACCATGACCTCGGACACATGACCCCGGACCCATGACCCCGGACCCATGACCCCGGACCCACGACCCCGGACCAATGACCCCGGACCCATGACCCCGCACCCATGACCCGGACCCATGACCCAGGAACAATTAACGCGGACCCATGTCCCCGGACCCATGACGCCGGACACATGACCACGGACCCATGACCCCGGACACATGAACCCGGACCCATGACCCCGGACCCATGACCCCGGACACATGACCCCGGACCCATGACCACGGACCCATGAACCCGGACCCATGACCCCGGACCCATGACACCGGACCCATGATCCCTGACCCATGACCCCGGACCCATGACCACGGACCCATGACCCCGTAACCATGACCCTGGACCCATGACCCCGGACCCATGACCCCGGACCCATGAACCCGGACCCATGACCCCGGACCCATGACCCCCGACCCATGACGCCGGTCCCATGACACCGGACCCATGACCCGGGACCCATGGCCCAGGAACAATTAACGCGGTCCCATGACCCCGGACACATGACCACGGACCCATGACCCCGGACCCATGACCCCGGACCCATGACCCCGGACCCATGACCCCGGACCCATGACCCCGGACCCATGACCCCGGACGCATGACCCCGGACCCATGACCCCGGACCCATGACCCCGGACCCATGACCCCGGACCCATGACGCCGGTCCCATGACACCGGACCCATGACCCCAGTCCCATGACTCCAGACCCATGACGTCAGACCCATGTGGCCTGACCCATGACCCCGGACCTATGACGCCGGTCCCATGACACAGGACCAATGACCCCGGACCCATGACCCCGGACCCATGACCCCGGACCCATGACCCCGGACCCATGACCCCGGACCCATGACCCCGGACCCATGACCCCGGACCCATGACCCCGGACCCATGACCCCGGACCCATGACCCCGGACCCATGACCCCGGACGCATGACCCCGGACCCATGACCCCGGACCCATGACCCCGGACCCATGACCCCGGACCCATGACCCCGGACCCATGACGCCGGTCCCATGACACCGGACACATGACCCGGGACCCATGGCCCAGGAACAATTAACGCGGTCCCATGACCCCGGACCCATGACCCCGGACCCCTGACCCCGGACCCATGACCCCGGACCCATGACCCAGGACCCATGAACCCGGACCCATGACCCCGGACCCATGACCCCGGACCCATGACCCCGGACCCATGACCCCGGACCCATGACCCCGGACCCATGACCCCGGACCCATGACCCCGGACCCATGACCCCGGACCCATGACCCCGGACCCATGACCCCGGACCCATGACCCCGGACCCATGACCCCGGACCCATGACCCCGGACCCATGACCCCGGACCCATGACCCCGGACCCATGACCCCGGACCCATGACCCCGGACACATGACCCCGGACCCATGACCCCGGACCCATGACCCCGGACCCATGACCCCGGACCCATGACCGCGGACACATGACCCCGGACCCATGACCCCGGACCAATGACCCCGGACCCATGACCCCGGACCCATGACCCCGGACCCATGACCCCGGACCCATGACCCCGGACCCATGACCCCGGACCCATGACCCCGGACCCATGACCCCGGACCCATGACCCCGGACCCATGACCCCGGACCCATGACCCCGGACCCATGACCCCGGACCCATGACCCCGGACCCATGACCCCGCACCCATGACACGGACCCATGACCCAGGAACAATTAACGCGGACCCATGTCCCCGGACCCATGACCCCGGACCCATGACCCCGGACCCATGACCCCGGACCCATGACCCCGGACCCATGACCCCGGACCCATGACCCCGGACCCATGACCCCGGACCCATGACCCCGGACCCATGACCCCGGACCCATGACCTCGGACACATGACCCCGGACCCATGACCCCGGACCCATGACCCCGGACGCATGACCCAGGAACAATTAACGCGGTCCCATATCCCCGGACCCAAGACGCCGGGCCCATGACCCCGGACCCATGACCCCGGTCCCATGACACCGGACCAATGACTCCAGATCCATGACCCCAGACCCATGACACCATACCCATGAATCCAGACCCATGACGCCAGACCCATGACGTCAGACCCATGACGCCTGAACCATGACCCCGGACCCAAGGCCCCGGACCGATGACCCCGGACGCATGGCACCGGACACGTGACCCCAGACCCATGACCTCGGAACAATGAACGCGGACCGATGACCCCGGACCCATGACCCAGGGACCCAGGACCCCGGACCCATGACCCCGGAACCATGACCTCGGACACATGACCCCGGACCCATGACCCCGGACCCATGACCCCGGACCCATGACCCCGGACCCACGACCCCGGACCAATGACCTCGGACCCATGACCCCGCACCCATGACCCGGATCCATGACCCAGGAACAATTAACGCGGACCCATGTCCCCGGACCCATGACGCCGGACCCATGACCACGGACCCATGACCCCGGACACATGACCCCGGACCCATGACCCCGGACCCATGGCACCGGACACGTGACCCCAGACCCATGACCCCGGAACAATAAACGCGGACCCATGACCCAGGACCCATGACCCAGGGACCCAGGACCCCGGACCCATGACCCCGGAACCATGACCTCGGACACATGACCCCGGACCCATGACCCCGGACCCATGACCCCGGACCCACGACCCCGGACCAATGACCCCGGACCCATGACCCCGCACCCATGACCCGGACCCATGACCCAGGAACAATTAACGCGGACCCATGTCCCCGGACCCATGACGCCGGACACATGACCACGGACCCATGACCCCGGACACATGAACCCGGACCCATGACCCCGGACCCATGACCCCGGACACATGACCCCGGACACATGACCACGGACCCATAACCCCGGACCCATGACCCCGGACCCATGACACCGGACCCATGATCCCTGACCCATGACCCCGGACCCATGACCACGGGCCCATGACCCCGTAACCATGACCCTGGACCCATGACCCCGGACCCATGACCCCGGACCCATGAACCCGGACCCATGACCCCGGACCCATGACCCCCGACCCATGACGCCGGTCCCATGACACCGGACCCATGACCCGGGACCCATGGCCCAGGAACAATTAACGCGGTCCCATGACCCCGGACACATGACCACTGACCCATGACCCCGGACCCATGACCCCGGACCCATGACCCCGGACCCATGACCCCGGACCCATGACCCCGGACGCATGACCCCGGACCCATGACCCCGGACCCATGACCCCGGACCCATGACCCCGGACCCATGACGCCGGTCCCATGACACCGGACACATGACCCGGGACCCATGGCCCAGGAACAATTAACGCGGTCCCATGACCCCGGACCCATGACCCCGGACCCATGACCCCGGACCCATGACCACGGACCCATGACCCCGGACCCATGACCCCGGACCCATGACACCGGACCCATGATCCCTGACCCATGACCCCGGACCCATGACCCAGGGACCCAGGACCCCGGACCCATGACCCCGGAACCATGACCTCGGACACATGACCCCGGACCCATGACCCCGGACCCATGACCCCGGACCCACGACCCCGGACCAATGACCCCGGACCCATGACCCCGCACCCATGACCCGGACCCATGACCCAGGAACAATTAACGCGGACCCATGTCCCCGGACCCATGACGCCGGACACATGACCACGGACCCATGACCCCGGACACATGAACCCGGACCCATGACCCCGGACCCATGACCCCGGACCCACGACCCCGGACCAATGACCCCGGACCCATGACCCCGCACCCATGACCCGGACCCATGACCCAGGAACAATTAACGCGGACCCATGTCCCCGGACCCATGACGCCGGACACATGACCACGGACCCATGACCCCGGACACATGAACCCGGACCCATGACCCCGGACCCATGACCCCGGACCCATGACCCCGGACCCATGACCACGGACCCATGACCCCGGACCCATGACCCCGGACCCATGACACCGGACCCATGATCCCTGACCCATGACCCCGGACCCATGACCACGGACCCATGACCCCGTAACCATGACCCTGGACCCATGACCCCGGACCCATGACCCCGGACCCATGAACCCGGACCCATGACCCCGGACCCATGACCCCCGACCCATGACGCCGGACCCATGACCCCGGACCCATGACCCCGGACCCTGACCCCGGACCCATGACCCCCGACCCATTACCTCGGACCCATGACCCCGGACCCATGACCCCATACCCATGACCCCAGACCCATGACCCCAGACCCATGACCCCAGACCCATGACCCCAGTCCCATGACTCCAGACCCATGACGTCAGACCCATGTGGCCTGACCCATGACCCCGGACCTATGACGCCGGTCCCATGACACAGGACCAATGACCCCGGACCCATGACCCCGGACCCATGACCCCGGACAGATGACCCCGGACCCATGACCGCGGAACCATGACCCCGGACCCATGACCCCGGACCCATGACCCCGGACGCATGACCCCGGACCCATGACCCCGGACCCATGACCCCGGACCCATGACCCCGGACCCATGACCCCGGACCCATGACGCCGGTCCCATGACACCGGACACATGACCCGGGACCCATGGCCCAGGAACAATTAACGCGGTCCCATGACCCCGGACCCATGACCCCGGACCCCTGACCCCGGACCCATGACCCCGGACCCATGACCCAGGACCCATGACCCCGGACCCATGACCCCGGACCCATGACCCCGGACCCATGACCCCGGACCCATGACCCCGGACCCATGACCCCGGACCCATGACCCCGGACCCATGACCCCGGACCCATGACCCCGGACCCATGACCCCGGACCCATGACCCCGGACCCATGATCCCGGACCCATGACCCCGGACCCATGACCCCGGAACCATGACCTCGGACACATGACCCCGGACCCATGACCCCGGACCCATGACCCCGGACCCATGACCCCGGACCCACGACCCCGGACCAATGACCTCGGACCCATGACCCCGCACCCATGACCCGGATCCATGACCCAGGAACAATTAACGCGGACCCATGTCCCCGGACCCATGACGCCGGACCCATGACCACGGACCCATGACCCCGGACACATGACCCCGGACCCATGACCCCGGACCCATGGCACCGGACACGTGACCCCAGACCCATGACCCCGGAACAATAAACGCGGACCCATGACCCAGGACCCATGACCCAGGGACCCAGGACCCCGGACCCATGACCCCGGAACCATGACCTCGGACACGTGACCCCGGACCCATGACCACGGACCCATGACCCCGGACCCATGACCCCGGACCCATGACACCGGACCCATGATCCCTGACCCATGACCCCGGACCCATGACCACGGGCCCATGACCCCGTAACCATGACCCTGGACCCATGACCCCGGACCCATGACCCCGGACCCATGAACCCGGACCCATGACCCCGGACCCATGACCCCCGACCCATGACGCCGGTCCCATGACACCGGACCCATGACCCGGGACCCATGGCCCAGGAACAATTAACGCGGTCCCATGACCCCGGACACATGACCACTGACCCATGACCCCGGACCCATGACCCCGGACCCATGACCCCGGACCCATGACCCCGGACCCATGACCCCGGACACATGACCCCGGACCCATGACCCCGGACCCATGACCCCGGACCCATGACCCCGGACCCATGACCCCGGACCCATGACCCCGGACCCATGACCCCGGACCCATGACCCCGGACCCATGACCCCGGACCCATGACCCCGGACCCATGACCCCGGACCCATGATCCCGGACCCATGACCCCGGACCCATGACCCCGGACCCATGACCCCGGACCCCTGACCCCGGACCCATGACCCCGGACCCATGACCCAGGACCCATGAACCCGGACCCATGACCCCGGACCCATGACCCCGGACCCATGACCCCGGACCCATGACCCCGGACCCATGACCCCGGACCCATGACCCCGGACCCATGACCCCGGACCCATGACCCCGGACCCATGACCCCGGACCCATGACCCCGGACCCATGACCCCGGACCCATGACCCCGGACCCATGACCCCGGACCCATGACCCCGGACCCATGACCCCGGACCCATGACCCCGGACCCATGACCCCGGACCCATGACCCCGGACACATGACCCCGGACCCATGACCCCGGACCCATGACCCCGGACCCATGACCCCGGACCCATGACCGCGGACCCATGACCCCGGACCCATGACCCCGGACCAATGACCCCGGACCCATGACCCCGGACCCATGACCCCGGACCCATGACCCCGGACCCATGACCCCGGACCCATGACCCCGGACCCATGACCCCGGACCCATGACCCCGGACCCATGACCCCGGACCCATGACCCCGGACCCATGACCCCGGACCCATGACCCCGGACCCATGACCCCGGACCCATGACCCCGCACCCATGACCCGGACCCATGACCCAGGAACAATTAACGCGGACCCATGTCCCCGGACCCATGACCCCGGACCCATGACCCCGGACCCATGACCCCGGACCCATGACCCCGGACCCATGACCCCGGACCCATGACCCCGGACCCATGACCCCGGACCCATAACCCCGGACCCATGACCCCGGACCCATGACCTCGGACACATGACCCCGGACCCATGACCCCGGACCCATGACCCCGGACGCATGACCCAGGAACAATTAACGCGGTCCCATATCCCCGGACCCAAGACGCCGGGCCCATGACCCCGGACCCATGACCCCGGTCCCATGACACCGGACCAATGACTCCAGATCCATGACCCCAGACCCATGACCCCATACCCATGAATCCAGACCCATGACGCCAGACCCATGACGTCAGACCCATGACGCCTGAACCATGACCCCGGACCCAAGGCCCCGGACCGATGACCCCGGACGCATGGCACCGGACACGTGACCCCAGACCCATGACCTCGGAACAATGAACGCGGACCGATGACCCCGGACCCATGACCCAGGGACCCAGGACCCCGGACCCATGACCCCGGAACCATGACCTCGGACACATGACCCCGGACCCATGACCCCGGACCCATGACCCCGGACCCATGACCCCGGACCCACGACCCCGGACCAATGACCTCGGACCCATGACCCCGCACCCATGACCCGGATCCATGACCCAGGAACAATTAACGCGGACCCATGTCCCCGGACCCATGACGCCGGACCCATGACCACGGACCCATGACCCCGGACACATGACCCCGGACCCATGACCCCGGACCCATGGCACCGGACACGTGACCCCAGACCCATGACCCCGGAACAATAAACGCGGACCCATGACCCAGGACCCATGACCCAGGGACCCAGGACCCCGGACCCATGACCCCGGAACCATGACCTCGGACACATGACCCCGGACCCATGACCCCGGACCCATGACCCCGGACCCACGACCCCGGACCAATGACCCCGGACCCATGACCCCGCACCCATGACCCGGACCTATGACCCAGGAACAATTAACGCGGACCCATGTCCCCGGACCCATGACGCCGGACACATGACCACGGACCCATGACCCCGGACACATGAACCCGGACCCATGACCCCGGACCCATGACCCCGGACACATGACCCCGGACACATGACCACGGACCCATGACCCCGGACCCATGACCCCGGACCCATGACACCGGACCCATGATCCCTGACCCATGACCCCGGACCCATGACCACGGGCCCATGACCCCGTAACCATGACCCTGGACCCATGACCCCGGACCCATGACCCCGGACCCATGAACCCGGACCCATGACCCCGGACCCATGACCCCCGACCCATGACGCCGGTCCCATGACACCGGACCCATGACCCGGGACCCATGGCCCAGGAACAATTAACGCGGTCCCATGACCCCGGACACATGACCACTGACCCATGACCCCGGACCCATGACCCCGGACCCATGACCCCGGACCCATGACCCCGGACCCATGACCCCGGACGCATGACCCCGGACCCATGACCCCGGACCCATGACCCCGGACCCATGACCCCGGACCCATGACGCCGGTCCCATGACACCGGACACATGACCCGGGACCCATGGCCCAGGAACAATTAACGCGGTCCCATGACCCCGGACCCATGACCCCGGACCCATGACCCCGGACCCATGACCACGGACCCATGACCCCGGACCCATGACCCCGGACCCATGACACCGGACCCATGATCCCTGACCCATGACCCCGGACCCATGACCCAGGGACCCAGGACCCCGGACCCATGACCCCGGAACCATGACCTCGGACACATGACCCCGGACCCATGACCCCGGACCCATGACCCCGGACCCACGACCCCGGACCAATGACCCCGGACCCATGACCCCGCACCCATGACCCGGACCCATGACCCAGGAACAATTAACGCGGACCCATGTCCCCGGACCCATGACGCCGGACACATGACCACGGACCCATGACCCCGGACACATGAACCCGGACCCATGACCCCGGACCCATGACCCCGGACCCACGACCCCGGACCAATGACCCCGGACCCATGACCCCGCACCCATGACCCGGACCCATGACCCAGGAACAATTAACGCGGACCCATGTCCCCGGACCCATGACGCCGGACACATGACCACGGACCCATGACCCCGGACACATGAACCCGGACCCATGACCCCGGACCCATGACCCCGGACCCATGACCCCGGACCCATGACCACGGACCCATGACCCCGGACCCATGACCCCGGACCCATGACACCGGACCCATGATCCCTGACCCATGACCCCGGACCCATGACCACGGACCCATGACCCCGTAACCATGACCCTGGACCCATGACCCCGGACCCATGACCCCGGACCCATGAACCCGGACCCATGACCCCGGACCCATGACCCCCGACCCATGACGCCGGACCCATGACCCCGGACCCATGACCCCGGACCCTGACCCCGGACCCATGACCCCCGACCCATTACCTCGGACCCATGACCCCGGACCCATGACCCCATACCCATGACCCCAGACCCATGACCCCAGACCCATGACCCCAGACCCATGACCCCAGTCCCATGACTCCAGACCCATGACGTCAGACCCATGTGGCCTGACCCATGACCCCGGACCTATGACGCCGGTCCCATGACACAGGACCAATGACCCCGGACCCATGACCCCGGACCCATGACCCCGGACAGATGACCCCGGACCCATGACCGCGGAACCATGACCCCGGACCCATGACCCCGGACCCATGACCCCGGACGCATGACCCCGGACCCATGACCCCGGACCCATGACCCCGGACCCATGACCCCGGACCCATGACCCCGGACCCATGACGCCGGTCCCATGACACCGGACACATGACCCGGGACCCATGGCCCAGGAACAATTAACGCGGTCCCATGACCCCGGACCCATGACCCCGGACCCCTGACCCCGGACCCATGACCCCGGACCCATGACCCAGGACCCATGACCCCGGACCCATGACCCCGGACCCATGACCCCGGACCCATGACCCCGGACCCATGACCCCGGACCCATGACCCCGGACCCATGACCCCGGACCCATGACCCCGGACCCATGACCCCGGACCCATGACCCCGGACCCATGACCCCGGACCCATGACCCCGGACCCATGACCCCGGACCCATGACCCCGGACCCATGACCCCGGACCCATGACCCCGGACCCATGACCTCGGACACATGACCCCGGACCCATGACCCCGGACCCATGACCCCGCACCCATGACCCCGCACCCATGACCCCGCACCCATGACCCCGCACCCATGACCCAGGAACAATTAACGCGGTCCCATATCCCCGGACCCAAGACGCCGGGCCCATGATCTCGGACCCATGACCCCGGTCCCATGACACCGGACCAATGACTCCAGATCCATGACCCCAGACCCATGACCCCAAAGCCATGAATCCAGACCCATGCTCCCGGACCCATGACCCCAGATCCATGACCCCAGACCCATGACCCCAGACCCATGACCCCATACCCATGACCCCAGACCCATGACGCCAGACCCATGACGTCATACCCATGACGCCTGAACCATGACCCCGGACCCATGGCCCCGGACCGATGACCCCTGACGCATGGCACCGGACACGTGACCAGAGACCCATGACCCCGGAACAATGAACGCGGACCCAGGACCCCGGAGCCATGACCCCGGACCCATGACCTCGGACACAATACACCGGACCCATGACGCCGGACCCATGACCTCGGACACATGACCCCGGACCCTTGACCCCGGACCCATGACCCCGGACGCATGACCCAGGAACAATTAACGCGGTCCCATATCCCCGGACCCAAGACGCCGGGCCCATGACCCCGGACCCATGACCCCGGTCCCATGACACCGGACCAATGACTCCAGATCCATGACCCCAGACCCATGACCCCATACCCATGAATCCAGACCCATGACGCCAGACCCATGACGTCAGACCCATGACGCCTGAACCATGACCCCGGACCCATGGCCCCGGACCGATGACCCCGGACGCATGGCACCGGACACGTGACCCCAGACACATGACCTCGGAACAATGAACGCGGACCGATGACCCCGGACCCATGACCCAGGGACCCAGGACCCTGGACCCATGACCCCGGAACCATGACCTCGGACACATGACCCCGGACCCATGACCCCGGACCCACGACCCCGGACCAATGACCCCGGACCCATGACCCCGCACCCATGACCCGGACCCATGACCCAGGAACAATTAACGCGGACCCATGTCCCCGGACCCATGACGCCGGACCCATGACCACGGACCCATGACCCCGGACACATGACCCCGGACCCATGACCCCGGACCCATGGCACCGGACACGTGACCCCAGACCCATGACCCCGGAACAATAAACGCGGACCCATGACCCAGGACCCATGACCCAGGGACCCAGGACCCCGGACCCATGACCCCGGAACCATGACCTCGGACACATGACCCCGGACCCATGACCCCGGACCCATGACCCCGGACCCACGACCCCGGACCAATGACCCCGGACCCATGACCCCGCACCCATGACCCGGACCCATGACCCAGGAACAATTAACGCGGACCCATGTCCCCGGACCCATGACGCCGGACACATGACCACGGACCCATGACCCCGGACACATGAACCCGGACCCATGACCCCGGTCCCATGACCCCGGACACATGACCCCGGACCCATGACCACGGACCCATGACCCCGGACCCATGACCCCGGACCCATGACACCGGACCCATGATCCCTGACCCATGACCCCGGACCCATGACCACGGACCCATGACCCCGTAACCATGACCCTGGACCCATGACCCCGGACCCATGACCCCGGACCCATGAACCCGGACCCATGACCCCGGACCCATGACCCCCGACCCATGACGCCGGTCCCATGACACCGGACCCATGACCCGGGACCCATGGCCCAGGAACAATTAACGCGGTCCCATGACCCCGGACACATGACCACGGACCCATGACCCCGGACCCATGACCCCGGACCCATGACCCCGGACCCATGACCCCGGACGCATGACCCCGGACCCATGACCCCGGACCCATGACCCCGGACCCATGACCCCGGACCCATGACCCCGGACCCATGACCCCGGACCCATGACCCCGGACCCATGACCCCGGACCCATGACCCCGGACCCATGACCCCGGACCCATGACCCCGGACCCATGACCCCGGACCCATGACCCCGGACCCATGACCCCGGACCCATGACCCCGGACCCATGACCCCGGACCCATGACCCCGGACCCATGACCCCGGACCCATGACCCCGGACCCATGACCCCGGACCCATGACCCCGGACCCATGACCCCGGACCCATGACCCCGGACCCATGACCCCGGACCCATGACCCCGGACCCATGACCCCGGACCCATGACCCCGGACCCATGACCTCGGACACATGACCCCGGACCCATGACCCCGGACCCATGACCCCGCACCCATGACCCCGCACCCATGACCCCGCACCCATGACCCCGCACCCATGACCCCGCACCCATGACCCAGGAACAATTAACGCGGTCCCATATCCCCGGACCCAAGACGCCGGGCCCATGATCTCGGACCCATGACCCCGGTCCCATGACACCGGACCAATGACTCCAGATCCATGACCCCAGACCCATGACCCCAAAGCCATGAATCCAGACCCATGCTCCCGGACCCATGACCCCAGATCCATGACCCCAGACCCATGACCCCAGACCCATGACCCCATACCCATGACCCCAGACCCATGACGCCAGACCCATGACGTCATACCCATGACGCCTGAACCATGACCCCGGACCCATGGCCCCGGACCGATGACCCCTGACGCATGGCACCGGACACGTGACCAGAGACCCATGACCCCGGAACAATGAACGCGGACCCAGGACCCCGGAGCCATGACCCCGGACCCATGACCTCGGACACAATACACCGGACCCATGACCCCGGACCCATGACGCCGGACCCATGACCTCGGACACATGACCCCGGACCCATGACCCCGGACCCATGACCCCGGACGCATGACCCAGGAACAATTAACGCGGTCCCATATCCCCGGACCCAAGACGCCGGGCCCATGACCCCGGACCCATGACCCCGGTCCCATGACACCGGACCAATGACTCCAGATCCATGACCCCAGACCCATGACCCCATACCCATGAATCCAGGCCCATGACGCCAGACCCATGACGTCAGACCCATGACGCCTGAACCATGACCCCGGACCCATGGCCCCGGACCGATGACCCCGGACGCATGGCACCGGACACGTGACCCCAGACACATGACCTCGGAACAATGAACGCGGACCGATGACCCCGGACCCATGACCCAGGGACCCAGGACCCCGGACCCATGACCCCGGAACCATGACCTCGGACACATGACCCCGGACCCATGACCCCGGACCCATGACCCCGGACCCATGACCCCGGACCCACGACCCCGGACCAATGACCTCGGACCCATGACCCCGCACCCATGACCCGGATCCATGACCCAGGAACAATTAACGCGGACCCATGTCCCCGGACCCATGACGCCGGACCCATGACCACGGACCCATGGCACCGGACACGTGACCCCAGACCCATGACCCCGGAACAATAAACGCGGACCCATGACCCCGGACCCATGACCCAGGGACCCAGGACCCCGGACCCATGACACCGGACCCATGACCCCGCACCCATGACCCGGATCCATGACCCAGGAACAATTAACGCGGAACCATGTCCCCGGACCCATGACGCCGGACCCATGACCACGGACCCATGACCCCGGACCAATGACCCCGGACCCATGACCCCGGACCCATGACGCCGGACCCATGACCCCGGACCCATGACCCCGGACCCATGACCCCGGACCCATGACCCCAGACCCATGACCCCGGACCCATGACCCCGGACCCATGACCCCGGACCCATGACCGCGGACCCATGACCCCGGACCCATGACCCCGGACCCATGACCCCGGACCAATGACCCCGGACCCATGACCCCGGACCCATGACCCCGGACCCATGACCCCGGACCCATGACCCCGGACCCATGACCCCGGACCCATGACCCCGGACCCATGACCCGGACCCATGACCCAGGAACAATTAACGCGGACCCACGTCCCCGGACCCATGACGCCGGACACATGACCACGGACCCATGACCCCGGACACATGAACCCGGACCCATGACCCCGGACCCATGACCCCGGACCCATGACCCCGGACCCATGACCACGGACCCATGACCCCGGACCCATGACCCCGGACCCATGACACCGGACCCATGATCCCTGACCCATGACCCCGGACCCATGACCACGGACCCATGACCCCGTAACCATGACCCTGGACCCATGACCCCGGACCCATGACCCCGGACCCATGAACCCGGACCCATGACCCCGGACCCATGACCCCCGACCCATGACGCCGGTCCCATGACACCGGACCCATGACCCGGGACCCTTGGCCCAGGAACAATTAACCCGGTCCCATGACCCCGGACACATGACCACGGACCCATGACCCCGGACCCATGACACCGGACCCGTGATCCCGGACCCAGGACCCCGGACCCATGACCCCGGACCCATGACCTCGGACACATGACCCCGGACCCTTGACCCCGGACCCATGACCCCGGACCCTGACCCCGGACCCATGACCCCCGACCCATGACCTCGGACCCATGACCCCATACCCATGACCCCAGACCCATGACCCCAGTCCCATGACTCCAGACCCATGACGTCAGACCCATGAGGCCTGACCCATGACCCCGGACCTATGACGCCGGTCCCATGACACAGGACCAATGACCCCGGACCCATGACCCCGGACCCATGACCCCGGACCCATGACCCCGGACCCATGACCCCGGACCCAGGACCCCGGACCCATGACCGCGGACCCATGACCCCGGACCCATGACCCCGGACCCATGACCCCGGACCCATGACCCCGGACCCATGACCCCGGACCCATGACCCCGGACGCATGACCCCGGACCCATGACCCCGGACCCATGACCCCGGACCCATGACCCCGGACCCATGACCCCGGACCCATGACCCCGGACCCATGACCCCGGACCCATGACCCCGGACCCATGACCCCGGACCCATGACCCCGGACCCATGACGCCGGTCCCATGACCCCGGACCCATGACCCCGGATCCATGACCCCGGACCCATGACCCCGGACCCATGACCCCGGACCCATGACCCCGGACCCATGACCCCGGACCCATGACCCCGGACCCATGACCCCGGACCCATGACCCCGGACCCATGACCCCGGACCCATGACCCCGGACCCATGACCCCGGACCCATGACCCCGGACCCATGACCCCGGACCCATGATCCCGGACCCATGACCCCGGACCCATGACCCCGGACCGATGACCCCGGACCCATGACCCCGGACCCATGACCCCGGACCCTGACCCCGGACCCATGACCCCCGACCCATGACCTCGGACCCATGACCCCATACCCATGACCCCAGACCCATGACCCCAGTCCCATGACTCCAGACCCATGACGTCAGACCCATGAGGCCTGACCCATGACCCCGGACCTATGACGCCGGTCCCATGACACAGGACCAATGACCCCGGACCCATGACCCCGGACCCATGACCCCGGACCCATGACCCCGGACCCATGACCCCGGACCCATGACCCCGGACCCATGACCCCGGACCCATGACCCCGGACCCATGACCCCGGACCCATGACCCCGGACCCATGACCCAGGACACATGACCCCGGACCCATGACCCCGGACCCATGACCCCGGACCCATGACCCCGGAACCATGACCCCGGACCCATGACCCCGGACCCATGACCCAGGACACATGACCCCGGACCCATGACCCCGGACCCATGACCCCGGACCCATGACCGCGGACCCATGACCCCGGACCCATGACCCAGGACACATGACCCCGGACCCATGACCCCGGACACAATACACCGGACCCATGACCCCGGACCCATGACCCCGGACCCATGACCCCGGACCCATGACCCCGGACCCATGACCCCGGACCCATGACCCCGGACCCATGACCCCGGACCCATGACCCCGGACCCATGACCCCGGACCCATGACCCCGGACCCATGACCCCGGACCCATGACCCAGGACACATGACCCCGGACCCATGACCCCGGACCCATGACCCCGGACCCATGACCGCGGACCCATGACCCCGGACCCATGACCCCGGACCAATGACCCCGGACCCATGACCCCGGACCCATGACCCCGGACCCATGACCCCGGACCCATGACCCCGGACCCATGACCCCGGACCCATGACCCCGGACCCATGACCCCGGACCCATGACCCCGGACCCATGACCCCGGACCCATGACCCCGGACCCATGACCCCGGACCCATGACCCCGGACCCATGACCCCGGACCCATGACCCCGGACCCATGACCCCGGACCCATGACCCCGGACCCATGACCCCGGACCCATGACCCCGGACCCATGACCCCGGACCCATGACCCCGGACCCATGACCCCGGACCCATGACCCCGGACCCATGACCCCGGACCCATGACCCCGGACCCATGACCCCGGACCCATGACCCCGGACCCATGACCCCGGACCCATGACCCCGGACCCATGACCCCGGACCCATGACCCCGGACACATGACCCCGGACCCATGACCCCGGACCCATGACCCCGGACCCATGACCGCGGACCCATGACCCCGGACCCATGACCCAGGACACATGACCCCGGACCCATGACCCCGGACCCATGACCCCGGACCCATGAACCCGGACCCATGACCCCGGACCCATGACCCCCGACCCATGACGCCGGTCCCATGACACCGGACCCATGACCCGGGACCCTTGGCCCAGGAACAATTAACCCGGTCCCATGACCCCGGACACATGACCACGGACCCATGACCCCGGACCCATGACACCGGACCCGTGATCCCGGACCCAGGACCCCGGACCCATGACCCCGGACCCATGACCTCGGACACATGACCCCGGACCCTTGACCCCGGACCCATGACCCCGGACCCTGACCCCGGACCCATGACCCCCGACCCATGACCTCGGACCCATGACCCCATACCCATGACCCCAGACCCATGACCCCAGTCCCATGACTCCAGACCCATGACGTCAGACCCATGAGGCCTGACCCATGACCCCGGACCTATGACGCCGGTCCCATGACACAGGACCAATGACCCCGGACCCATGACCCCGGACCCATGACCCCGGACCCATGACCCCGGACCCATGACCCCGGACCCAGGACCCCGGACCCATGACCGCGGACCCATGACCCCGGACCCATGACCCCGGACCCATGACCCCGGACCCATGACCCCGGACCCATGACCCCGGACCCATGACCCCGGACGCATGACCCCGGACCCATGACCCCGGACCCATGACCCCGGACCCATGACCCCGGACCCATGACCCCGGACCCATGACCCCGGACCCATGACCCCGGACCCATGACCCCGGACCCATGACCCCGGACCCATGACCCCGGACCCATGACGCCGGTCCCATGACCCCGGACCCATGACCCCGGATCCATGACCCCGGACCCATGACCCCGGACCCATGACCCCGGACCCATGACCCCGGACCCATGACCCCGGACCCATGACCCCGGACCCATGACCCCGGACCCATGACCCCGGACCCATGACCCCGGACCCATGACCCCGGACCCATGACCCCGGACCCATGACCCCGGACCCATGACCCCGGACCCATGATCCCGGACCCATGACCCCGGACCCATGACCCCGGACCGATGACCCCGGACCCATGACCCCGGACCCATGACCCCGGACCCTGACCCCGGACCCATGACCCCCGACCCATGACCTCGGACCCATGACCCCATACCCATGACCCCAGACCCATGACCCCAGTCCCATGACTCCAGACCCATGACGTCAGACCCATGAGGCCTGACCCATGACCCCGGACCTATGACGCCGGTCCCATGACACAGGACCAATGACCCCGGACCCATGACCCCGGACCCATGACCCCGGACCCATGACCCCGGACCCATGACCCCGGACCCATGACCCCGGACCCATGACCCCGGACCCATGACCCCGGACCCATGACCCCGGACCCATGACCCCGGACCCATGACCCAGGACACATGACCCCGGACCCATGACCCCGGACCCATGACCCCGGACCCATGACCCCGGAACCATGACCCCGGACCCATGACCCCGGACCCATGACCCAGGACACATGACCCCGGACCCATGACCCCGGACCCATGACCCCGGACCCATGACCGCGGACCCATGACCCCGGACCCATGACCCAGGACACATGACCCCGGACCCATGACCCCGGACACAATACACCGGACCCATGACCCCGGACCCATGACCCCGGACCCATGACCCCGGACCCATGACCCCGGACCCATGACCCCGGACCCATGACCCCGGACCCATGACCCCGGACCCATGACCCCGGACCCATGACCCCGGACCCATGACCCCGGACCCATGACCCCGGACCCATGACCCAGGACACATGACCCCGGACCCATGACCCCGGACCCATGACCCCGGACCCATGACCGCGGACCCATGACCCCGGACCCATGACCCCGGACCAATGACCCCGGACCCATGACCCCGGACCCATGACCCCGGACCCATGACCCCGGACCCATGACCCCGGACCCATGACCCCGGACCCATGACCCCGGACCCATGACCCCGGACCCATGACCCCGGACCCATGACCCCGGACCCATGACCCCGGACCCATGACCCCGGACCCATGACCCCGGACCCATGACCCCGGACCCATGACCCCGGACCCATGACCCCGGACCCATGACCCCGGACCCATGACCCCGGACCCATGACCCCGGACCCATGACCCCGGACCCATGACCCCGGACCCATGACCCCGGACCCATGACCCCGGACCCATGACCCCGGACCCATGACCCCGGACCCATGACCCCGGACCCATGACCCCGGACCCATGACCCCGGACCCATGACCCCGGACCCATGACCCCGGACCCATGACCCCGGACACATGACCCCGGACCCATGACCCCGGACCCATGACCCCGGACCCATGACCGCGGACCCATGACCCCGGACCCATGACCCCGGACCAATGACCCCGGACCCATGACCCCGGACCCATGACCCCGGACCCATGACCCCGGACCCATGACCCCGGACCCATGACCCCGGACCCATGACCCCGGACCCATGACCCCGGACCCATGACCCCGGACCCATGACCCCGGACCCATGACCCCGGACCCATGACCCCGGACCCATGACCCCGGACCCATGACCCCGGACCCATGACCCCGGACCCATGACCCCGGACCCATGACCCCGGACCCATGACCCCGGACCCATGACCCCGGACCCATGACCCCGGACCCATGACCCCGGACCCATGACCCCGGACCCATGACCCCGGACCCATGACCCCGGACCCATGACCCCGGACCCATGACCCCGGACCCATGACCTCGGACACATGACCCCGGACCCATGACCCCGGACCCATGACCCCGCACCCATGACCCCGCACCCATGACCCCGCACCCATGACCCCGCACCCATGACCCAGGAACAATTAACGCGGTCCCATATCCCCGGACCCAAGACGCCGGGCCCATGATCTCGGACCCATGACCCCGGTCCCATGACACCGGACCAATGACTCCAGATCCATGACCCCAGACCCATGACCCCAAAGCCATGAATCCAGACCCATGCTCCCGGACCCATGACCCCAGATCCATGACCCCAGACCCATGACCCCAGACCCATGACCCCATACCCATGACCCCAGACCCATGACGCCAGACCCATGACGTCATACCCATGACGCCTGAACCATGACCCCGGACCCATGGCCCCGGACCGATGACCCCTGACGCATGGCACCGGACACGTGACCAGAGACCCATGACCCCGGAACAATGAACGCGGACCCAGGACCCCGGAGCCATGACCCCGGACCCATGACCTCGGACACAATACACCGGACCCATGACGCCGGACCCATGACCTCGGACACATGACCCCGGACCCTTGACCCCGGACCCATGACCCCGGACGCATGACCCAGGAACAATTAACGCGGTCCCATATCCCCGGACCCAAGACGCCGGGCCCATGACCCCGGACCCATGACCCCGGTCCCATGACACCGGACCAATGACTCCAGATCCATGACCCCAGACCCATGACCCCATACCCATGAATCCAGACCCATGACGCCAGACCCATGACGTCAGACCCATGACGCCTGAACCATGACCCCGGACCCATGGCCCCGGACCGATGACCCCGGACGCATGGCACCGGACACGTGACCCCAGACACATGACCTCGGAACAATGAACGCGGACCGATGACCCCGGACCCATGACCCAGGGACCCAGGACCCTGGACCCATGACCCCGGAACCATGACCTCGGACACATGACCCCGGACCCATGACCCCGGACCCACGACCCCGGACCAATGACCCCGGACCCATGACCCCGCACCCATGACCCGGACCCATGACCCAGGAACAATTAACGCGGACCCATGTCCCCGGACCCATGACGCCGGACCCATGACCACGGACCCATGACCCCGGACACATGACCCCGGACCCATGACCCCGGACCCATGGCACCGGACACGTGACCCCAGACCCATGACCCCGGAACAATAAACGCGGACCCATGACCCAGGACCCATGACCCAGGGACCCAGGACCCCGGACCCATGACCCCGGAACCATGACCTCGGACACATGACCCCGGACCCATGACCCCGGACCCATGACCCCGGACCCACGACCCCGGACCAATGACCCCGGACCCATGACCCCGCACCCATGACCCGGACCCATGACCCAGGAACAATTAACGCGGACCCATGTCCCCGGACCCATGACGCCGGACACATGACCACGGACCCATGACCCCGGACACATGAACCCGGACCCATGACCCCGGTCCCATGACCCCGGACACATGACCCCGGACCCATGACCACGGACCCATGACCCCGGACCCATGACCCCGGACCCATGACACCGGACCCATGATCCCTGACCCATGACCCCGGACCCATGACCACGGACCCATGACCCCGTAACCATGACCCTGGACCCATGACCCCGGACCCATGACCCCGGACCCATGAACCCGGACCCATGACCCCGGACCCATGACCCCCGACCCATGACGCCGGTCCCATGACACCGGACCCATGACCCGGGACCCATGGCCCAGGAACAATTAACGCGGTCCCATGACCCCGGACACATGACCACGGACCCATGACCCCGGACCCATGACCCCGGACCCATGACCCCGGACCCATGACCCCGGACGCATGACCCCGGACCCATGACCCCGGACCCATGACCCCGGACCCATGACCCCGGACCCATGACCCCGGACCCATGACCCCGGACCCATGACCCCGGACCCATGACCCCGGACCCATGACCCCGGACCCATGACCCCGGACCCATGACCCCGGACCCATGACCCCGGACCCATGACCCCGGACCCATGACCCCGGACCCATGACCCCGGACCCATGACCCCGGACCCATGACCCCGGACCCATGACCCCGGACCCATGACCCCGGACCCATGACCCCGGACCCATGACCCCGGACCCATGACCCCGGACCCATGACCCCGGACCCATGACCCCGGACCCATGACCCCGGACCCATGACCCCGGACCCATGACCTCGGACACATGACCCCGGACCCATGACCCCGGACCCATGACCCCGCACCCATGACCCCGCACCCATGACCCCGCACCCATGACCCCGCACCCATGACCCCGCACCCATGACCCAGGAACAATTAACGCGGTCCCATATCCCCGGACCCAAGACGCCGGGCCCATGATCTCGGACCCATGACCCCGGTCCCATGACACCGGACCAATGACTCCAGATCCATGACCCCAGACCCATGACCCCAAAGCCATGAATCCAGACCCATGCTCCCGGACCCATGACCCCAGATCCATGACCCCAGACCCATGACCCCAGACCCATGACCCCATACCCATGACCCCAGACCCATGACGCCAGACCCATGACGTCATACCCATGACGCCTGAACCATGACCCCGGACCCATGGCCCCGGACCGATGACCCCTGACGCATGGCACCGGACACGTGACCAGAGACCCATGACCCCGGAACAATGAACGCGGACCCAGGACCCCGGAGCCATGACCCCGGACCCATGACCTCGGACACAATACACCGGACCCATGACCCCGGACCCATGACGCCGGACCCATGACCTCGGACACATGACCCCGGACCCATGACCCCGGACCCATGACCCCGGACGCATGACCCAGGAACAATTAACGCGGTCCCATATCCCCGGACCCAAGACGCCGGGCCCATGACCCCGGACCCATGACCCCGGTCCCATGACACCGGACCAATGACTCCAGATCCATGACCCCAGACCCATGACCCCATACCCATGAATCCAGGCCCATGACGCCAGACCCATGACGTCAGACCCATGACGCCTGAACCATGACCCCGGACCCATGGCCCCGGACCGATGACCCCGGACGCATGGCACCGGACACGTGACCCCAGACACATGACCTCGGAACAATGAACGCGGACCGATGACCCCGGACCCATGACCCAGGGACCCAGGACCCCGGACCCATGACCCCGGAACCATGACCTCGGACACATGACCCCGGACCCATGACCCCGGACCCATGACCCCGGACCCATGACCCCGGACCCACGACCCCGGACCAATGACCTCGGACCCATGACCCCGCACCCATGACCCGGATCCATGACCCAGGAACAATTAACGCGGACCCATGTCCCCGGACCCATGACGCCGGACCCATGACCACGGACCCATGGCACCGGACACGTGACCCCAGACCCATGACCCCGGAACAATAAACGCGGACCCATGACCCCGGACCCATGACCCAGGGACCCAGGACCCCGGACCCATGACACCGGACCCATGACCCCGCACCCATGACCCGGATCCATGACCCAGGAACAATTAACGCGGAACCATGTCCCCGGACCCATGACGCCGGACCCATGACCACGGACCCATGACCCCGGACCAATGACCCCGGACCCATGACCCCGGACCCATGACGCCGGACCCATGACCCCGGACCCATGACCCCGGACCCATGACCCCGGACCCATGACCCCAGACCCATGACCCCGGACCCATGACCCCGGACCCATGACCCCGGACCCATGACCGCGGACCCATGACCCCGGACCCATGACCCCGGACCCATGACCCCGGACCAATGACCCCGGACCCATGACCCCGGACCCATGACCCCGGACCCATGACCCCGGACCCATGACCCCGGACCCATGACCCCGGACCCATGACCCCGGACCCATGACCCCGGACCCATGACCCGGACCCATGACCCAGGAACAATTAACGCGGACCCACGTCCCCGGACCCATGACGCCGGACACATGACCACGGACCCATGACCCCGGACACATGAACCCGGACCCATGACCCCGGACCCATGACCCCGGACCCATGACCCCGGACCCATGACCACGGACCCATGACCCCGGACCCATGACCCCGGACCCATGACACCGGACCCATGATCCCTGACCCATGACCCCGGACCCATGACCACGGACCCATGACCCCGTAACCATGACCCTGGACCCATGACCCCGGACCCATGACCCCGGACCCATGAACCCGGACCCATGACCCCGGACCCATGACCCCCGACCCATGACGCCGGTCCCATGACACCGGACCCATGACCCGGGACCCTTGGCCCAGGAACAATTAACCCGGTCCCATGACCCCGGACACATGACCACGGACCCATGACCCCGGACCCATGACACCGGACCCGTGATCCCGGACCCAGGACCCCGGACCCATGACCCCGGACCCATGACCTCGGACACATGACCCCGGACCCTTGACCCCGGACCCATGACCCCGGACCCTGACCCCGGACCCATGACCCCCGACCCATGACCTCGGACCCATGACCCCATACCCATGACCCCAGACCCATGACCCCAGTCCCATGACTCCAGACCCATGACGTCAGACCCATGAGGCCTGACCCATGACCCCGGACCTATGACGCCGGTCCCATGACACAGGACCAATGACCCCGGACCCATGACCCCGGACCCATGACCCCGGACCCATGACCCCGGACCCATGACCCCGGACCCAGGACCCCGGACCCATGACCGCGGACCCATGACCCCGGACCCATGACCCCGGACCCATGACCCCGGACCCATGACCCCGGACCCATGACCCCGGACCCATGACCCCGGACGCATGACCCCGGACCCATGACCCCGGACCCATGACCCCGGACCCATGACCCCGGACCCATGACCCCGGACCCATGACCCCGGACCCATGACCCCGGACCCATGACCCCGGACCCATGACCCCGGACCCATGACCCCGGACCCATGACGCCGGTCCCATGACCCCGGACCCATGACCCCGGATCCATGACCCCGGACCCATGACCCCGGACCCATGACCCCGGACCCATGACCCCGGACCCATGACCCCGGACCCATGACCCCGGACCCATGACCCCGGACCCATGACCCCGGACCCATGACCCCGGACCCATGACCCCGGACCCATGACCCCGGACCCATGACCCCGGACCCATGACCCCGGACCCATGATCCCGGACCCATGACCCCGGACCCATGACCCCGGACCGATGACCCCGGACCCATGACCCCGGACCCATGACCCCGGACCCTGACCCCGGACCCATGACCCCCGACCCATGACCTCGGACCCATGACCCCATACCCATGACCCCAGACCCATGACCCCAGTCCCATGACTCCAGACCCATGACGTCAGACCCATGAGGCCTGACCCATGACCCCGGACCTATGACGCCGGTCCCATGACACAGGACCAATGACCCCGGACCCATGACCCCGGACCCATGACCCCGGACCCATGACCCCGGACCCATGACCCCGGACCCATGACCCCGGACCCATGACCCCGGACCCATGACCCCGGACCCATGACCCCGGACCCATGACCCCGGACCCATGACCCAGGACACATGACCCCGGACCCATGACCCCGGACCCATGACCCCGGACCCATGACCCCGGAACCATGACCCCGGACCCATGACCCCGGACCCATGACCCAGGACACATGACCCCGGACCCATGACCCCGGACCCATGACCCCGGACCCATGACCGCGGACCCATGACCCCGGACCCATGACCCAGGACACATGACCCCGGACCCATGACCCCGGACACAATACACCGGACCCATGACCCCGGACCCATGACCCCGGACCCATGACCCCGGACCCATGACCCCGGACCCATGACCCCGGACCCATGACCCCGGACCCATGACCCCGGACCCATGACCCCGGACCCATGACCCCGGACCCATGACCCCGGACCCATGACCCCGGACCCATGACCCAGGACACATGACCCCGGACCCATGACCCCGGACCCATGACCCCGGACCCATGACCGCGGACCCATGACCCCGGACCCATGACCCCGGACCAATGACCCCGGACCCATGACCCCGGACCCATGACCCCGGACCCATGACCCCGGACCCATGCCCCCGGACCCATGACCCCGGACCCATGACCCCGGACCCATGACCCCGGACCCATGACCCCGGACCCATGACCCCGGACCCATGACCCCGGACCCATGACCCCGGACCCATGACCCCGGACCCATGACCCCGGACCCATGACCCCGGACCCATGACCCCGGACCCATGACCCCGGACCCATGACCCCGGACCCATGACCCCGGACCCATGACCCCGGACCCATGACCCCGGACCCATGACCCCGGACCCATGACCCCGGACCCATGACCCCGGACCCATGACCCCGGACCCATGACCCCGGACCCATGACCCCGGACCCATGACCCCGGACCCATGACCCCGGACCCATGACCCCGGACCCATGACCCCGGACCCATGACCCCGGACACATGACCCCGGACCCATGACCCCGGACCCATGACCCCGGACCCATGACCGCGGACCCATGACCCCGGACCCATGACCCCGGACCAATGACCCCGGACCCATGACCCCGGACCCATGACCCCGGACCCATGACCCCGGACCCATGACCCCGGACCCATGACCCCGGACCCATGACCCCGGACCCATGACCCCGGACCCATGACCCCGGACCCATGACCCCGGACCCATGACCCCGGACCCATGACCCCGGACCCATGACCCCGGACCCATGACCCCGGACCCATGACCCCGGACCCATGACCCCGGACCCATGACCCCGGACCCATGACCCCGGACCCATGACCCCGGACCCATGACCCCGGACCCATGACCCCGGACCCATGACCCCGGACCCATGATCCCGGACCCATGACCCCGGACCCATGACCCCGGACCGATGACCCCGGACCCATGACCCCGGACCCTGACCCCGGACCCATGACCCCGGACCCATGACCCCGGACCCATGACCCCGGACGCATGACCCAGGAACAATTAACGCGGTCCCATATCCCCGGACCCAAGACGCCGGGCCCATGACCCCGGACCCATGACCCCGGTCCCATGACACCGGACCAATGACTCCAGATCCATGACCCCAGACCCATGACCCCGGACCCATGACCCCGGACCCATGACCCCGGACCCATGACCCCGGACCCATGACCCCGGACCCATGACCCCGGACCCATGACCCCGGACCCATGACCCCGGACCCATGACCCCGGACCCATGACCCCGGACCCATGACCCCGGACCCATGACCCCGGACCCATGACCCCGGACCCATGACCCCGGACCCATGACCCCGGACCCATGACCCCGGACCCATGACCCCGGACCCATGACCCCGGACCCATGACCCCGGACCCATGACCCCGGACCCATGACCCCGGACCCATGACCCCGGACCCATGACCCCGGACCCATGACCCAGGACACATGACCCCGGACCCATGACCCCGGACCCATGACCCCGGACCCATGACCGCGGACCCATGACCCCGGACCCATGACCCCGGACCAATGACCCCGGACCCATGACCCCGGACCCATGACCCCGGACCCATGACCCCGGACCCATGACCCCGGACCCATGACCCCGGACCCATGACCCCGGACCCATGACCCCGGACCCATGACCCCGGACCCATGACCCCGGACCCATGACCCCGGACCCATGACCCCGGACCCATGACCCCGGACCCATGACCCCGGACCCATGACCCCGGACCCATGACCCCGGACCCATGACCCCGGACCCATGACCCCGGACCCATGACCCCGGACCCATGACCCCGGACCCATGACCCCGGACCCATGACCCCGGACCCATGACCCCGGACCCATGACCCCGGACCCATGACCCCGGACCCATGACCCCGGACCCATGACCCCGGACCCATGACCCCGGACCCATGACCCCGGACCCATGACCCCGGACCCATGACCCCATACCCATGACCCCAGACCCATGACGCCAGACCCATGACGTCATACCCATGAATCCAGACCCCTGACGCCAGACCCATGACGTCAGACCCATGACGCCTGAACCATGACCCCGGACCCATGGCCCCGGACCGATGACCCCGGACGCATGGCACCGGACACGTGACCCCAGACACATGACCCCGGAACAATGAACGCGGACCCAGGACCCCGGAGCCATGACCCCGGACCCATGACCTCGGACACAATACACCGGACCCATGACCCCGGACCCATGACGCCGGACCCATGACCTCGGACACATGACCCCGGACCCATGACCCCGGACCCATGACCCCGGACGCATGACCCAGGAACAATTAACGCGGTCCCATATCCCCGGACCCAAGACGCCGGGCCCATGACCCCGGACCCATGACCCCGGTCCCATGACACCGGACCAATGACTCCAGATCCATGACCCCAGACCCATGACCCCATACCCATGAATCCAGACCCATGACGCCAGACCCATGACGTCAGACCCATGACGCCTGAACCATGACCCCGGACCCATGGCCCCGGACCGATGACCCCGGACGCATGGCACCGGACACGTGACCCCAGACACATGACCTCGGAACAATGAACGCGGACCGATGACCCCGGACCCATGACCCAGGGACCCAGGACCCCGGACCCATGACCCCGGAACCATGACCTCGGACACATGACCCCGGACCCATGACCCCGGACCCATGACCCCGGACCCATGACCCCGGACCCACGACCCCGGACCAATGACCTCGGACCCATGACCCCGCACCCATGACCCGGATCCATGACCCAGGAACAATTAACGCGGACCCATGTCCCCGGACCCATGACGCCGGACCCATGACCACGGACCCATGACCCCGGACACATGACCCCGGACCCATGACCCCGGACCCATGGCACCGGACACGTGACCCCAGACCCATGACCACGGAACAATAAACGCGGACCCATGACCCCGGACCCATGACCCAGGGACCCAGGACCCCGGACCCATGACACCGGACCCATGATCCCTGACCCATGACCCCGGACCCATGACCACGGACCCATGACCCCGGACCCATGACCCCGGACCCATGACCCCGGACACATGACCCCGGACCCATGACCCCGGACCCATGACCTCGGACACATGACCCCGGACCCATGACCCCGGACCCATGACCCCGCACCCATGACCCCGCACCCATGACCCCGCACCCATGACCCCGCACCCATGACCCCGCACCCATGACCCCGCACCCATGACCCCGCACCCATGACCCAGGAACAATTAACGCGGTCCCATATCCCCGGACCCAAGACGCCGGGCCCATGATCTCGGACCCATGACCCCGGTCCCATGACACCGGACCAATGACTCCAGATCCTTGACCCCAGACCCATGACCCCAAAGCCATGAATCCAGACCCATGCTCCCGGACCCATGACCCCAGATCCATGACCCCAGACCCATGACCCCAGACCCATGACCCCAGACCCATGACCCCATACCCATGACCCCAGACCCATGACGCCAGACCCATGACGTCATACCCATGACGCCTGAACCATGACCCCGGACCCATGGCCCCGGACCGATGACCCCTGACGCATGGCACCGGACACGTGACCAGAGACCCATGACCCCGGAACAATGAACGCGGACCCAGGACCCCGGAGCCATGACCCAGGACCCATGACCTCGGACACAATACACCGGACCCATGACCCCGGACCCATGACGCCGGACCCATGACCTCGGACACATGACCCCGGACCCATGACCCCGGACCCATGACCCCGGACGCATGACCCAGGAACAATTAACGCGGTCCCATATCCCCGGACCCAAGACGCCGGGCCCATGACCCCGGACCCATGACCCCGGTCCCATGACACCGGACCAATGACTCCAGATCCATGACCCCAGACCCATGACCCCATACCCATGAATCCAGACCCATGACGCCAGACCCATGACGTCAGACCCATAACGCCTGAACCATGACCCCGGACCCATGGCCCCGGACCGATGACCCCGGACGCATGGCACCGGACACGTGACCCCAGACACATGACCTCGGAACAATGAACGCGGACCGATGACCCCGGACCCATGACCCAGGGACCCAGGACCCCGGACCCATGACCCCGGAACCATGACCTCGGACACATGACCCCGGACCCATGACCCCGGACCCATGACCCCGGACCCATGACCCCGGACCCACGACCCCGGACCAATGACCTCGGACCCATGACCCCGCACCCATGACCCGGATCCATGACCCAGGAACAATTAACGCGGACCCATGTCCCCGGACCCATGACGCCGGACCCATGACCACGGACCCATGACCCCGGACCAATGACCCCGGACCCATGACCCCGGACCCATGACGCCGGACCCATGACCCCGGACCCATGACCCCGGACCCATGACCCCGGACCCATGACCCCAGACCCATGACCCCGGACCCATGACCCCGGACCCATGACCCCGGACCCATGACCGCGGACCCATGACCCCGGACCCATGACCCCGGACCCATGACCCCGGACCAATGACACCGGACCCATGACCCCGGACCCATGACCCCGGACCCATGACCCCGGACCCATGACCCCGGACCCATGACCCCGGACCCATGACCCCGGACCCATGACCCCGGACCCATGACCCGGACCCATGACCCAGGAACAATTAACGCGGACCCACGTCCCCGGACCCATGACGCCGGACACATGACCACGGACCCATGACCCCGGACACATGAACCCGGACCCATGACCCCGGACCCATGACCCCGGACCCATGACCCCGGACCCATGACCACGGACCCATGACCCCGGACCCATGGCCCCGGACCCATGACCTCGGACACATGACCCCGGACCCATGACCGCGGACCCATGACCCCGGACCCACGACCCCGGACCAATGACCCCGGAACCATGACCTCGGACACATGACCCCGGACCCATGACCCCGGACCCATGACCCCGGACCCATGACCCCGGACCCACGACCCCGGACCAATGACCCCGGACCCATGACCCCGTACCCATGACCCGGATCCATGACCCAGGAACAATTAACGCGGACCCATGTCCCCGGACCCATGACGCCGGACCCATGACCACGGACCCATGACCCCGGACCAATGACCCCGGACCCATGACCCCGGACCCATGACGCCGGACCCATGACCCCGGACCCATGACCCCGGACCCATGACCCCGGACCCATGACCCCAGACCCATGACCCCGGACCCATGACCCCGGACCCATGACCCCGGACCCATGACCGCGGACCCATGACCCCGGACCCATGACCCCGGACCCATGACCCCGGACCAATGACACCGGACCCATGACCCCGGACCCATGACCCCGGACCCATGACCCCGGACCCATGACCCCGGACCCATGACCCCGGACCCATGACCCCGGACCCATGACCCCGGACCCATGACCCGGACCCATGACCCAGGAACAATTAACGCGGACCCACGTCCCCGGACCCATGACGCCGGACACATGACCACGGACCCATGACCCCGGACACATGAACCCGGACCCATGACCCCGGACCCATGACCCCGGACCCATGACCACGGACCCATGACCCCGGACCCATGACCCCGGACCCATGACACCGGACCCATGATCCCTGACCCATGACCCCGGACCCATGACCACGGACCCATGACCCCGTAACCATGACCCTGGACCCATGACCCCGGACCCATGACCCCGGACCCATGAACCCGGACCCATGACCCCGGACCCATGACCCCCGACCCATGACGCCGGTCCCATGACACCGGACCCATGACCCGGGACCCTTGGCCCAGGAACAATTAACCCGGTCCCATGACCCCGGACACATGACCACGGACCCATGACCCCGGACCCATGACACCGGACCCGTGATCCCGGACCCAGGACCCCGGACCCAGGACCCCGGACCCATGACCCCGGAACCATGACCTCGGACACATGACCCCGGACCCATGACCCCGGACCCATGACCCCGGACCCATGACCCCGGACCCACGACCCCGGACCAATGACCTCGGACCCATGACCCCGCACCCATGACCCGGATCCATGACCCAGGAACAATTAACGCGGACCCATGTCCCCGGACCCATGACGCCGGACCCATGACCACGGACCCATGACCCCGGACACATGACCCCGGACCCATGACCCCGGACCCATGGCACCGGACACGTGACCCCAGACCCATGACCCCGGAACAATAAACGCGGACCCATGACCCCGGACCCATGACCCAGGGACCCAGGACCCCGGACCCATGACACCGGACCCATGATCCCTGACCCATGACCCCGGACCCATGACCACGGACCCATGACCCCGGACCCATGACCCCGGACCCATGACCCCGGACACATGACCCCGGACCCATGACCCCGGACCCATGACCTCGGACACATGACCCCGGACCCATGACCCCGGACCCATGACCCCGCACCCATGACCCCGCACCCATGACCCCGCACCCATGACCCCGCACCCATGACCCCGCACCCATGACCCCGCACCCATGACCCAGGAACAATTAACGCGGTCCCATATCCCCGGACCCAAGACGCCGGGCCCATGATCTCGGACCCATGACCCCGGTCCCATGACACCGGACCAATGACTCCAGATCCATGACCCCAGACCCATGACCCCAAAGCCATGAATCCAGACCCATGCTCCCGGACCCATGACCCCAGATCCATGACCCCAGACCCATGACCCCAGACCCATGACCCCAGACCCATGACCCCATACCCATGACCCCAGACCCATGACGCCAGACCCATGACGTCATACCCATGACGCCTGAACCATGACCCCGGACCCATGGCCCCGGACCGATGACCCCTGACGCATGGCACCGGACACGTGACCAGAGACCCATGACCCCGGAACAATGAACGCGGACCCAGGACCCCGGAGCCATGACCCCGGACCCATGACCTCGGACACAATACACCGGACCCATGACCCCGGACCCATGACGCCGGACCCATGACCTCGGACACATGACCCCGGACCCATGACCCCGGACCCATGACCCCGGACGCATGACCCAGGAACAATTAACGCGGTCCCATATCCCCGGACCCAAGACGCCGGGCCCATGACCCCGGACCCATGACCCCGGTCCCATGACACCGGACCAATGACTCCAGATCCATGACCCCAGACCCATGACCCCATACCCATGAATCCAGACCCATGACGCCAGACCCATGACGTCAGACCCATGACGCCTGAACCATGACCCCGGACCCATGGCCCCGGACCGATGACCCCGGACGCATGGCACCGGACACGTGACCCCAGACACATGACCTCGGAACAATGAACGCGGACCGATGACCCCGGACCCATGACCCAGGGACCCAGGACCCCGGACCCATGACCCCGGAACCATGACCTCGGACACATGACCCCGGACCCATGACCCCGGACCCATGACCCCGGACCCATGACCCCGGACCCATGACCCCGGACCCACGACCCCGGACCAATGACCTCGGACCCATGACCCCGCACCCATGACCCGGATCCATGACCCAGGAACAATTAACGCGGACCCATGTCCCCGGACCCATGACGCCGGACCCATGACCACGGACCCATGACCCCGGACCAATGACCCCGGACCCATGACCCCGGACCCATGACGCCGGACCCATGACCCCGGACCCATGACCCCGGACCCATGACCCCGGACCCATGACCCCAGACCCATGACCCCGGACCCATGACCCCGGACCCATGACCCCGGACCCATGACCGCGGACCCATGACCCCGGACCCATGACCCCGGACCCATGACCCCGGACCAATGACACCGGACCCATGACCCCGGACCCATGACCCCGGACCCATGACCCCGGACCCATGACCCCGGACCCATGACCCCGGACCCATGACCCCGGACCCATGACCCCGGACCCATGACCCGGACCCATGACCCAGGAACAATTAACGCGGACCCACGTCCCCGGACCCATGACGCCGGACACATGACCACGGACCCATGACCCCGGACACATGAACCCGGACCCATGACCCCGGACCCATGACCCCGGACCCATGACCCCGGACCCATGACCACGGACCCATGACCCCGGACCCATGGCCCCGGACCCATGACCTCGGACACATGACCCCGGACCCATGACCGCGGACCCATGACCCCGGACCCACGACCCCGGACCAATGACCCCGGAACCATGACCTCGGACACATGACCCCGGACCCATGACCCCGGACCCATGACCCCGGACCCATGACCCCGGACCCACGACCCCGGACCAATGACCCCGGACCCATGACCCCGCACCCATGACCCGGATCCATGACCCAGGAACAATTAACGCGGACCCATGTCCCCGGACCCATGACGCCGGACCCATGACCACGGACCCATGACCCCGGACCAATGACCCCGGACCCATGACCCCGGACCCATGACGCCGGACCCATGACCCCGGACCCATGACCCCGGACCCATGACCCCGGACCCATGACCCCAGACCCATGACCCCGGACCCATGACCCCGGACCCATGACCCCGGACCCATGACCGCGGACCCATGACCCCGGACCCATGACCCCGGACCCATGACCCCGGACCAATGACACCGGACCCATGACCCCGGACCCATGACCCCGGACCCATGACCCCGGACCCATGACCCCGGACCCATGACCCCGGACCCATGACCCCGGACCCATGACCCCGGACCCATGACCCGGACCCATGACCCAGGAACAATTAACGCGGACCCACGTCCCCGGACCCATGACGCCGGACACATGACCACGGACCCATGACCCCGGACACATGAACCCGGACCCATGACCCCGGACCCATGACCCCGGACCCATGACCACGGACCCATGACCCCGGACCCATGACCCCGGACCCATGACACCGGACCCATGATCCCTGACCCATGACCCCGGACCCATGACCACGGACCCATGACCCCGTAACCATGACCCTGGACCCATGACCCCGGACCCATGACCCCGGACCCATGAACCCGGACCCATGACCCCGGACCCATGACCCCCGACCCATGACGCCGGTCCCATGACACCGGACCCATGACCCGGGACCCTTGGCCCAGGAACAATTAACCCGGTCCCATGACCCCGGACACATGACCACGGACCCATGACCCCGGACCCAGGACCCCGGACCCATGACCCCGGACCCATGACCTCGGACACATGACCCCGGACCCTTGACCCCGGACCCATGACCCCGGACCCTGACCCCGGACCCATGACCCCTGACCCATGACCTCGGACCCATGACCCCATACCCATGACCCCAGACCCATGACCCCAGTCCCATGACTCCAGACCCATGACGTCAGACCCATGAGGCCTGACCCATGACCCCGGACCTATGACGCCGGTCCCATGACACAGGACCAATGACCCCGGACCCATGACCCCGGACCCATGACCCCGGACCCATGACCCCGGACCCATGACCCCGGACCCATGACCCCGGACCCAGGACCCCGGACCCATGACCCCGGACCCATGACCCCGGACCCATGACCCCGGACCCATGACCCCGGACCCATGACCCCGGACCCATGACCCCGGACCCATGACCCCGGACGCATGACCCCGGACCCATGACCCCGGACCCATGACCCCGGACCCATGACCCCGGACCCATGACCCCGGACCCATGACCCCGGACCCATGACCCCGGACCCATGACCCCGGACCCATGACCCCGGACCCATGACCCCGGACCCATGACCCCGGACCCATGACGCCGGTCCCATGACCCCGGACCCATGACCCCGGATCCATGACCCCGGACCCATGACCCCGGACCCATGACCCCGGACCCATGACCCCGGACCCATGACCCCGGACCCATGACCCCGGACCCATGACCCCGGACCCATGACCCCGGACCCATGACCCCGGACCCATGACCCCGGACCCATGACCCCGGACCCATGACCCCGGACCCATGACCCCGGACCCATGACCCCGGACCCATGACCCCGGACCCATGACCCCGGACCCATGACCCCGGACCCATGACCCCGGACCCATGACCCCGGACCCATGAACCCGGACCGATGACCCCGGACCCATGACCCCGGACCCTGACCCCGGACCCATGACCCCCGACCCATGACCTCGGACCCATGACCCCATACCCATGACCCCAGACCCATGACCCCAGTCCCATGACTCCAGACCCATGACGTCAGACCCATGAGGCCTGACCCATGACCCCGGACCTATGACGCCGGTCCCATGACACAGGACCAATGACCCCGGACCCATGACCCCGGACCCATGACCCCGGACCCATGACCCCGGACCCATGACCCCGGACCCATGACCCCGGACCCATGACCCCGGACCCATGACCCCGGACCCATGACCCCGGACCCATGACCCCGGACCCATGACCCCGGAGCCATGACCCCGGACCCATGACCCCGGACCCATGGCCCCGGACCCATGACCCCGGACCCATGACCCCGGACCCATGACCCCGGACCCATGACCCCGGACCCATGACCCCGGACCCATGACCCCGGACCCATGACCCCGGACCCATGACCCCGGACCCATGACCCCGGACCCATGACCCCGGACCCATGACCCCGGACCCATGACCCCGGACCCATGACCCCGGACCCATGACCCCGGACCCATGACCCCGGACCCATGACCCCGGACCCATGACCCCGGACCCATGACCCCGGACCCATGACCCCGGACCCATGACCCCGGACCCATGACCCCGGACCCATGACCCCGGACCCATGACCCCGGACCCATGACCCCGGACCCATGACCTCGGACACATGACCCCGGACACATGACCCCGGACCCATGACCCCGCACCCATGACCCCGCACCCATGACCCAGGAACAATTAACGCGGTCCCATATCCCCGGACCCAAGACGCCGGGCCCATGATCTCGGACCCATGACCCCGGTCCCATGACACCGGACCAATGACTCCAGATCCATGACCCCAGACCCATGACCCCAAAGCCATGAATCCAGACCCATGCTCCCGGACCCATGACCCCAGATCCATGACCCCAGACCCATGACCCCAGACCCATGACCCCATACCCATGACCCCAGACCCATGACGCCAGACCCATGACGTCATACCCATGACGCCTGAACCATGACCCCGGGCCCATGGCCCCGGACCGATGACCCCTGACGCATGGCACCGGACACGTGACCAGAGACCCATGACCCCGGAACAATGAACGCGGACCCAGGACCCCGGAGCCATGACCCCGGACCCATGACCTCGGACACAATACACCGGACCCATGACCCCGGACCCATGACGCCGGACCCATGACCTCGGACACATGACCCCGGACCCATGACCCCGGACGCATGACCCAGGAATAATTAACGCGGTCCCATATCCCCGGACCCAAGACGCCGGGCCCATGACCCCGGACCCATGACCCCGGTCTCATGACACCGGACCAATGACTCCAGATCCATGACCCCAGACCCATGACCCCATACCCATGAATCCAGACCCATGACGCCAGACCCATGACGTCAGACCCATGACGCCTGAACCATGACCCCGGACCCATGGCCCCGGACCGATGACCCTGGACGCATGGCACCGGACACGTGACCCCAGACCCATGACCTCGGAACAATGAACGCGGACCGATGACCCCGGACCCATGACCCAGGGACCCAGGACCCCGGACCCATGACCCCGGAACCATGACCTCGGACACATGACCCCGGACCCATGACCCCGGACCCATGACCCCGGACCCATGACCCCGGACCCACGACCCCGGACCAATGACCTCGGACCCATGACCCCGCACCCATGACCCGGATCCATGACCCAGGAACAATTAACGCGGACCCATGTCCCCGGACCCATGACGCCGGACCCATGACCACGGACCCATGACCCCGGACACATGACCCCGGACCCATGACCCCGGACCCATGGCACCGGACACGTGACCCCAGACCCATGACCCCGGAACAATAAACGCGGACCCATGACCCCGGACCCATGACCCAGGGACCCAGGACCCCGGACCCATGACACCGGACCCATGATCCCTGACCCATGACCCCGGACCCATGACCACGGACCCATGACCCCGGACCCATGGCCCCGGACCCATGACCTCGGACACATGACCCCGGACCCATGACCCCGGACCCATGACCCCGGACCCACGACCCCGGACCAATGACCCCGGAACCATGACCTCGGACACATGACCCCGGACCCATGACCCCGGACCCATGACCCCGGACCCACGACCCCGGACCAATGACCCCGGACCCATGACCCCGCACCCATGACCCGGATCCATGACCCAGGAACAATTAACGCGGACCCATGTCCCCGGACCCATGACGCCGGACCCATGACCACGGACCCATGACCCCGGACCAATGACCCCGGACCCATGACCCCGGACCCATGACGCCGGACCCATGACCCCGGACCCATGACCCCGGACCCATGACCCCGGACCCATGACCCCAGACCCATGACCCCGGACCCATGACCCCGGACCCATGACCCCGGACCCATGACCGCGGACCCATGACCCCGGACCCATGACCCCGGACCCATGACCCCGGACCAATGACCCGGAACCCATGACCCCGGACCCATGACCCCGGACCCATGACCCCGGACCCATGACCCCGGACCAATGACCCCGGACCCATGACCCCGGACCCATGACCCCGGACCCATGACCCGGACCCATGACCCAGGAACAATTAACGCGGACCCATGTCCCCGGACCCATGACGCCGGACACATGACCACGGACCCATGACCCCGGACACATGAACCCGGACCCATGATACCGGACCCATGACCCCGGACCCATGACCCCGGACCCATGACCACGGACCCATGACCCCGGACCCATGACCCCGGACCCATGACACCGGACCCATGATCCCTGACCCATGACCCCGGACCCATGACCACGGACCCATGACCCCGTAACCATGACCCTGGCCCCATGACCCCGGACCCATGACCCCGGACCCATGAACCCGGACCCATGACCCCATACCCATGACCCCAGACCCATGACCCCAGTCCCATGACTCCAGACCCATGACGTCAGACCCATGAGGCCTGACCCATGACCCCGGACCTATGACGCCGGTCACATGACACAGGACCAATGACCCCGGACCCATGACCCCGGACCCATGACCCCGGACCCATGACCCCGGACCCATGACCCCGGACACATGACCCCGGACCCTTGACCCCGGACCCATGACCCCGGACCCTGACCCCGGACCCATGACCCCCGACCCATGACCTCGGACCCATGACCCCATACCCATGACCCCAGACCCATGACCCCAGTCCCATGACTCCAGACCCATGACGTCAGACCCATGAGGCCTGACCCATGACCCCGGACCTATGACGCCGGTCCCATGACACAGGACCAATGACCCCGGACCCATGACCCCGGACCCATGACCCCGGACCCATGACCCCGGACCCATGACCCCGGACCCATGACCCCGGACCCATGACCCCGGACCCATGACCCCGGACCCATGACCCCGGACCCATGACCCGGACCCATGACCCAGGAACAATTAACGCGGACCCATGTCCCCGGACCCATGACGCCGGACACATGACCACGGACCCATGACCCCGGACACATGAACCCGGACCCATGACCCCGGACCCATGACCCCGGACCCATGACCCCGGACCCATGACCCCGGACCCATGACCACGGACCCATGACCCCGGACCCATGACCCCGGACCCATGACACCGGACCCATGATCCCTGACCCATGACCCCGGACCCATGACCACGGACCCATGACCCCGTAACCATGACCCTGGACCCATGACCCCGGACCCATGACCCCGGACCCATGAACCCGGACCCATGACCCCATACCCATGACCCCAGACCCATGACCCCAGTCCCATGACTCCAGACCCATGACGTCAGACCCATGAGGCCTGACCCATGACCCCGGACCTATGACGCCGGTCCCATGACACAGGACCAATGACCCCGGACCCATGACCCCGGACCCATGACCCCGGACCCATGACCCCGGACCCATGACCCCGGACCCATGACCCCGGACCCATGACCCCGGACCCATGACACCGGACCCGTGATCCCGGACCCAGGACCCCGGACCCATGACCCCGGACCCATGACCTCGGACACATGACCCCGGACCCTTGACCCCGGACCCATGACCCCGGACCCTGACCCCGGACCCATGACCCCCGACCCATGACCCCCGACCCATGACCTCGGACCCATGACCCCATACCCATGACCCCAGACCCATGACCCCAGTCCCATGACCCCAGACCCATGACGTCAGACCCATGAGGCCTGACCCATGACCCCGGACCTATGACGCCGGTCCCATGACACAGGACCAATGACCCCGGACCCATGACCCCGGACCCATGACCCCGGACCCATGACCCCGGACCCATGACCCCGGACCCATGACCCCGGACCCATGACGCCGGTCCCATGACACCGGACCCATGACCCGTGACCCATGGCCCAGGAACAATTTACGCGGTCCCATGACCCCGGACCCATGACCCCGGTCCCATGAACACGGACCCATGACGCCGGTCCCATGACACCGGACCCATGACCCGGGACCCATGGCCCAGGAACAATTAACGCGGTCCCATGACCCCGGACCCATGACCCCGGACCCATGACCACGGACCCATGACCCCGGACCCATGACACCGGACCCATGCTCCCGGACCCATGACCCCAGATCCATGACCCCAGACCCATGACCCCATACCCATGACCCCAGACCCATGACGCCAGACCCATGACGTCATACCCATGACGCCTGAACCATGACCCCGGACCCATGGCCCCGGACCGATGACCCCGGACGCATGGCACCGGACACGTGACCCCAGACCCATGACCCCGGAACAATGAACGCGGACCCAGGACCCCGGACCCATGACCCCGGACCCATGACCCCGGACCCATGACCCCGGACCCATGACCTCGGACACAATACCCCGGACCCATGACACCGGACCAATGACTCCAGATCCATGACCCCAGACCCATGACCCCAAAGCCATGAATCCAGACCCATGCTCCCGGACCCATGACCCCGGACCCATGACCCCAGATCCATGACCCCAGACCCATGACCCCAGACCCATGACCCCATACCCATGACGCCTGAACCATGACCCCGGACCCATGGCCCCGGACCGATGACCCCTGACGCATGGCACCGGACACGTGACCCCAGACCCATGACCCCGGAACAATGAACGCGGACCCAGGACCCTGGAGCCATGACCCCGGACCCATGACCTCGGACACAATACACCGGACCCATGACCCCGGACCCATGACCCCGGACCCATGACCTCGGACACATGACCCCGGACCCATGACCCCGGACCCATGACCCCGGACCCATGACCCCGGACCCATGACCCCGGACGCATGACCCAGGAACAATTAACGCGGTCCCATATCCCCGGACCCAAGACGCCGGGCCCATGACCCCGGACCCATGACCCCGGTCCCATGACACCGGACCAATGACTCCAGATCCATGACCCCAGACCCATGACCCCATACCCATGAATCCAGACCCATGACGCCAGACCCATGACGTCAGACCCATGACGCCTGAACCATGACCCCGGACCCAAGGCCCCGGACCGATGACCCCGGACGCATGGCACCGGACACGTGACCCCAGACCCATGACCTCGGAACAATGAACGCGGACCGATGACCCCGGACCCATGACCCAGGGACCCAGGACCCCGGACCCATGACCCCGGAACCATGACCTCGGACACATGACCCCGGACCCATGACCCCGGACCCATGACCCCGGACCCATGACACCGGACCCACGACCCCGGACCAATGACCCCGGACCCATGACCCCGCACCCATGACCCAGGAACAATTAACGCGGACCCATGTCCCCGGACCCATGACGCCGGACCCATGACCACGGACCCATGACCCCGGACACATGACCCCGGACCCATGACCCCGGACCCATGGCACCGGACACGTGACCCCAGACCCATGACCCCGGAACAATAAACGCGGACCCATGACCCCGGACCCATGACCCAGGGACCCAGGACCCCGGACCCATGACCCCGGAACCATGACCTCGGACACATGACCCCGGACCCATGACCCCGGACCCATGACCCCGGACCCACGACCCCGGACCAATGACCCCGGACCCATGACCCCGCACCCATGACCCGGACCCATGACCCAGGAACAATTAACGCGGACCCATGTCCCCGGACCCATGACGCCGGACACATGACCACGGACCCATGACCCCGGACACATGAACCCGGACCCATGACCCCGGACCCATGACCCCGGACACATGACCCCGGACCCATGACCACGGACCCATGACCCCGGACCCATGACCCCGGACCCATGACACCGGACCCATGATCCCTGACCCATGACCCCGGACCCATGACCACGGACCCATGACCCCGTAACCATGACCCTGGACCCATGACCCCGGACCCATGACCCCGGACCCATGAACCCGGACCCATGACCCCGGACCCATGACCCCCGACCCATGACGCCGGTCCCATGACACCGGACCCATGACCCGGGACCCATGGCCCAGGAACAATTAACGCGGTCCCATGACCCCGGACACATGACCACGGACCCATGACCCCGGACCCATGACCCCGGACCCATGACCCCGGACCCATGACCCCGGACCCATGACACCGGACCCATGACCCCGGACGCATGACCCCGGACCCATGACCCCGGACCCATGACCCCGGACCCATGACACCGGACCCATGATCCCGGACGCATGACCCCGGACCCATGACCCCGGACCCATGACACCGGACCCATGATCCCTGACCCATGACCCCGGACCCATGACCCAGGGACCCAGGACCCCGGACCCATGACCCCGGAACCATGACCTCGGACACATGACCCCGGACCCATGACCCCGGACCCATGACCCCGGACCCACGACCCCGGACCAATGACCCCGGACCCATGACCCCGCACCCATGACCCGGACCCATGACCCAGGAACAATTAACGCGGACCCATGTCCCCGGACCCATGACCCCGGACCCATGACCCCGGACCCACGACTCCGGACCAATGACCCCGGACCCATGACCCCGCACCCATGACCCGGACCCATGACCCAGGAACAATTAACGCGGACCCATGTCCCCGGACCCATGACGCCGGACACATGACCACGGACCCATGACCCCGGACACATGAACCCGGACCCATGACCCCGGACCCATGACCCCGGACCCATGACCCCGGACCCATGACCACGGACCCATGACCCCGGACATATGAACCCGGACCCATGACCCCGGACCCATGACCCCGGACCCATGACCTCGGACCCATGACCCCGGACCCATGACCCCATACCCATGATCCCAGACCCATGACCCCAGTCCCATGACTCCAGACCCATGACGTCAGACCCATGTGGCCTGACCCATGACCCCGGACCTATGACGCCGGTCCCATGACACAGGACCAATGACCCCGGACCCATGACCCCGGACCCATGACCCCGGACACATGACCCCGGACCCATGACCCCGGACCCATGACCCCGGACCCATGACCCCGGATCCATGACCCCGGACCCATGACACCGGACGCATGACCCCGGACCCATGGCCCAGGAACAATTAACGCGGTCCCATGACCCCGGACCCATGACCCCGGACCCATGACCCCGGACCCATGACCCCGGACCTATGACGCCGGTCCCATGACACAGGACCAATGACCCCGGACCCATGACCCCGGACCCATGACCCCGGACCCATGACCCCGGACCCATGACCCCGGACCCATGACCCCGGACCCATGACCCCGGACCCATGACCCCGGACCCATGACCCCGGACCCATGACGCCGGTCCCATGACACCGGACCCATGACCCGGGACCCATGGCCCAGGAACAATTAACGCGGTCCCATGACCCCGGACACATGACCCCGGACCGATGACCCCGGACGCATGGCACCGGACACGTGACATCAGACCCATGACACCGGAACAATGAACGCGGACCCATGACCCCGGACCCATGACCACGGACCCATGACCCCGGACCCATGACCCCGGACCCATGACGCCGGTCCCATGACACCGGACCCATGACCCGGGACCCATGACCCCGGACCCATGACCCCGGACCCATGACCCCGGACCCATGACCCCGGACCCATGACGCCGGTCCCATGACACCGGACCCATGACCCGGGACCCATGGCCCAGGAACAATTAACGCGGTCCCATGACCCCGGACACATGACCCCGGACCCATGACACCGGACCCATGACGCCGGTCCCATGACACCGGACACATGACCCGGGACCCATGGCCCAGGAACAATTAACGCGGTCCCATGACCCCGGACCCATGACCCCGGACCCATGACCCCGGACCCATGACCCCGGACCCATGACACCGGACCCATGACCCCGGACCCAGGACGCCGGTCCCATGACACCGGACCCATGACCCCGGACCCATGACCACGGACCCATGACCCCGGACCCAGGACGCCGGTCCCATGACACCGGACCCATGACCCCGGACCCATGACCACGGACCCATGACCCCGGACCCATGATCCCGGACCCATGACCCCGGCCCCATGACCCCGGACCCATGACCACGGACCCATGACCCCAGACCCATGACCGCGGTCCCATGACACCGAACCAATGACCCCGGACCCATGACACCGGTCCCATGACACCGGACCAATGACCCCAGATCCATGACCCCAGACCCATGACCCCATACCCATGACCCCAGACCCATGACGTCAGACCCATGTAGTCATACCCATGACGCCTGAACCATGACCACGGAGCCATGGCCCCGGACCGATGACCCCGGACGCATGGCACCGGACACGTGACATCAGACCCATGACCCCGGAACAATGAACGCGGACCCATGACCCCGGACCCATGGCCCAGGGACCCAGGACCCCGGACCCATGACCCCGGACCCATGACCCCGGACCCATGACCTCGGACACATGACGCCGGACCCTTGACCCCGGACCCATGACCCCGGTCCCATGACACCGGACCAATGACTCCAGATCCATGACCCCAGACCCATGACCCCATACCCATGAATCCAGACCCATGACGCCAGACCCATGACGTCAGACCCATGACGCCTGAACCATGACCCCGGACCCATGGCCCCGGACCGATGACCCCGGACCCATGACCCCGGACCCATGACCTCGGACACATGACCCCGGACCCATGACCCCGGACCCATGACCCCGGACCCATGACCCCGGACCCATGACCCCAGATCCATGACCCCAGACCCATGACCCCAGACCCATGACCCCATACCCATGACGCCTGAACCATGACCCCGGACCCATGGCCCCGGACCGATGACCCCTGACGCATGGCACCGGACACGTGACCCCAGACCCATGACCCCGGAACAATGAACGCGGACCCAGGACCCTGGAGCCATGACCCCGGACCCATGACCTCGGACACAATACACCGGACCCATGACCCCGGACCCATGACCCCGGACCCATGACCTCGGACACATGACCCCGGACCCATGACCCCGGACCCATGACCCCGGACCCATGACCCCGGACCCATGACCCCGGACGCATGACCCAGGAACAATTAACGCGGTCCCATATCCCCGGACCCAAGACGCCGGGCCCATGACCCCGGACCCATGACCCCGGTCCCATGACACCGGACCAATGACTCCAGATCCATGACCCCAGACCCATGACCCCATACCCATGAATCCAGACCCATGACGCCAGACCCATGACGTCAGACCCATGACGCCTGAACCATGACCCCGGACCCAAGGCCCCGTACCGATGACCCCGGACGCATGGCACCGGACACGTGACCCCAGACCCATGACCTCGGAACAATGAACGCGGACCGATGACCCCGGACCCATGACCCAGGGACCCAGGACCCCGGACCCATGACCCCGGAACCATGACCTCGGACACATGACCCCGGACCCATGACCCCGGACCCATGACCCCGGACCCATGACACCGGACCCACGACCCCGGACCAATGACCCCGGACCCATGACCCCGCACCCATGACCCAGGAACAATTAACGCGGACCCATGTCCCCGGACCCATGACGCCGGACCCATGACCACGGACCCATGACCCCGGACACATGACCCCGGACCCATGACCCCGGACCCATGGCACCGGACACGTGACCCCAGACCCATGACCCCGGAACAATAAACGCGGACCCATGACCCCGGACCCATGACCCAGGGACCCAGGACCCCGGACCCATGACCCCGGAACCATGACCTCGGACACATGACCCCGGACCCATGACCCCGGACCCATGACCCCGGACCCACGACCCCGGACCAATGACCCCGGACCCATGACCCCGCACCCATGACCCGGACCCATGACCCAGGAACAATTAACGCGGACCCATGTCCCCGGACCCATGACGCCGGACACATGACCACGGACCCATGACCCCGGACACATGAACCCGGACCCATGACCCCGGACCCATGACCCCGGACACATGACCCCGGACCCATGACCACGGACCCATGACCCCGGACCCATGACCCCGGACCCATGACACCGGACCCATGATCCCTGACCCATGACCCCGGACCCATGACCACGGACCCATGACCCCGTAACCATGACCCTGGACCCATGACCCCGGACCCATGACCCCGGACCCATGAACCCGGACCCATGACCCCGGACCCATGACCCCCGACCCATGACGCCGGTCCCATGACACCGGACCCATGACCCGGGACCCATGGCCCAGGAACAATTAACGCGGTCCCATGACCCCGGACACATGACCACGGACCCATGACCCCGGACCCATGACCCCGGACCCATGACCCCGGACCCATGACACCGGACCCATGACCCCGGACGCATGACCCCGGACCCATGACCCCGGACCCATGACCCCGGACCCATGACACCGGACCCATGATCCCGGACGCATGACCCCGGACCCATGACCCCGGACCCATGACACCGGACCCATGATCCCTGACCCATGACCCCGGACCCATGACCCAGGGACCCAGGACCCCGGACCCATGACCCCGGAACCATGACCTCGGACACATGACCCCGGACCCATGACCCCGGACCCATGACCCCGGACCCACGACCCCGGACCAATGACCCCGGACCCATGACCCCGCACCCATGACCCGGACCCATGACCCAGGAACAATTAACGCGGACCCATGTCCCCGGACCCATGACCCCGGACCCATGACCCCGGACCCACGACTCCGGACCAATGACCCCGGACCCATGACCCCGCACCCATGACCCGGACCCATGACCCAGGAACAATTAACGCGGACCCATGTCCCCGGACCCATGACGCCGGACACATGACCACGGACCCATGACCCCGGACACATGAACCCGGACCCATGACCCCGGACCCATGACCCCGGACCCATGACCACGGACCCATGACCCCGGACATATGAACCCGGACCCATGACCCCGGACCCATGACCCCGGACCCATGACCTCGGACCCATGACCCCGGACCCATGACCCCATACCCATGATCCCAGACCCATGACCCCAGTCCCATGACTCCAGACCCATGACGTCAGACCCATGTGGCCTGACCCATGACCCCGGACCTATGACGCCGGTCCCATGACACAGGACCAATGACCCCGGACCCATGACCCCGGACCCATGACCCCGGACACATGACCCCGGACCCATGACCCCGGACCCATGACCCCGGACCCATGACCCCGGACCCATGACCCCGGACCCATGACACCGGACGCATGACCCCGGACCCATGGCCCAGGAACAATTAACGCGGTCCCATGACCCCGGACCCATGACCCCGGACCCATGACCCCGGACCCATGACCCCGGACCTATGACGCCGGTCCCATGACACAGGACCAATGACCCCGGACCCATGACCCCGGACCCATGACCCCGGACCCATGACCCCGGACCCATGACCCCGGACCCATGACCCCGGACCCATGACCCCGGACCCATGACCCCGGACCCATGACCCCGGACCCATGACGCCGGTCCCATGACACCGGACCCATGACCCGGGACCCATGGCCCAGGAACAATTAACGCGGTCCCATGACCCCGGACACATGACCCCGGACCGATGACCCCGGACGCATGGCACCGGACACGTGACATCAGACCCATGACACCGGAACAATGAACGCGGACCCATGACCCCGGACCCATGACCACGGACCCATGACCCCGGACCCATGACCCCGGACCCATGACGCCGGTCCCATGACACCGGACCCATGACCCGGGACCCATGACCCCGGACCCATGACCCCGGACCCATGACCCCGGACCCATGACCCCGGACCCATGACGCCGGTCCCATGACACCGGACCCATGACCCGGGACCCATGGCCCAGGAACAATTAACGCGGTCCCATGACCCCGGACACATGACCCCGGACCCATGACACCGGACCCATGACGCCGGTCCCATGACACCGGACACATGACCCGGGACCCATGGCCCAGGAACAATTAACGCGGTCCCATGACCCCGGACCCATGACCCCGGACCCATGACCCCGGACCCATGACCCCGGACCCATGACACCGGACCCATGACCCCGGACCCAGGACGCCGGTCCCATGACACCGGACCCATGACCCCGGACCCATGACCACGGACCCATGACCCCGGACCCAGGACGCCGGTCCCATGACACCGGACCCATGACCCCGGACCCATGACCACGGACCCATGACCCCGGACCCATGATCCCGGACCCATGACCCCGGCCCCATGACCCCGGACCCATGACCACGGACCCATGACCCCAGACCCATGACCGCGGTCCCATGACACCGAACCAATGACCCCGGACCCATGACACCGGTCCCATGACACCGGACCAATGACCCCAGATCCATGACCCCAGACCCATGACCCCATACCCATGACCCCAGACCCATGACGTCAGACCCATGTAGTCATACCCATGACGCCTGAACCATGACCACGGAGCCATGGCCCCGGACCGATGACCCCGGACGCATGGCACCGGACACGTGACATCAGACCCATGACCCCGGAACAATGAACGCGGACCCATGACCCCGGACCCATGGCCCAGGGACCCAGGACCCCGGACCCATGACCCCGGACCCATGACCCCGGACCCATGACCTCGGACACATGACGCCGGACCCTTGACCCCGGACCCATGACCCCGGTCCCATGACACCGGACCAATGACTCCAGATCCATGACCCCAGACCCATGACCCCATACCCATGAATCCAGACCCATGACGCCAGACCCATGACGTCAGACCCATGACGCCTGAACCATGACCCCGGACCCATGGCCCCGGACCGATGACCCCGGACCCATGACCCCGGACCCATGACCGCGGACCCATGACCACGGACCCATGACCCCGGACCCATGACCCCGGACCCATGACACCGGACCCATGATCCCTGACCCATGACCCCGGACCCATGACCACGGACCCATGACCCCGTAACCATGACCCTGGACCCATGACCCCGGACCCATGACCCCGGACCCATGAACCCGGACCCATGACCCCGGACCCATGACCCCCTACCCATGACGCCGGTCCCATGACACCGGACCCATGACCCGGGACCCTTGGCCCAGGAACAATTAACGCGGTCCCATGACCCCGGACACATGACCACGGACCCATGACCCCGGACCCATGACACCGGACCCGTGATCCCGGACCCAGGACCCCGGACCCATGACCCCGGACCCATGACCTCGGACACATGACCCCGGACCCTTGACCCCGGACCCATGACCCCGGACCCTGACCCCGGACCCATGACCCCCGACCCATGACCTCGGACCCATGACCCCATACCCATGACCCCAGACCCATGACCCCAGTCCCATGACTCCAGACCCATGACGTCAGACCCATGAGGCCTGACCCATGACCCCGGACCTATGACGCCGGTCCCATGACACAGGACCAATGACCCCGGACCCATGACCCCGGACCCATGACCCCGGACCCATGACCCCGGACCCATGACCCCGGACCCATGACCCCGGACCCATGACCCCGGACCCATGACCCCGGACCCATGACCCCGGACCCATGACCCCGGACGCATGACCCCGGACCCATGACCCCGGACCCATGGCCCCGGACCCATGACCCCGGACCCATGACCCCGGACCCATGACCCCGGACCCATGACCCCGGACCCATGACCCCGGACCCATGACCCCGGACCCATGACCCCGGACCCATGACCCCGGACCCATGACCCCGGACCCATGACCCCGGACCCATGACCCCGGACCTATGACGCCGGTCCCATGACACAGGACCAATGACCCCGGACCCATGACCCCGGACCCATGACCCCGGACCCATGACCCCGGACCCATGACCCCGGACCCATGACCCCGGACCCATGACCCCGGACCCATGACCCCGGACCCATGACGCCGGTCCCATGACACCGGACCCATGACCCGGGACCCATGGCCCAGGAACAATTAACGCGGTCCCATGACCCCGGACACATGACCCCGGACCGATGACCCCGGACGCATGGCACCGGACACGTGACATCAGACCCATGACACCGGAACAATGAACGCGGACCCATGACCCCGGACCCATGACCACGGACCCATGACCCCGGACCCATGACCCCGGACCCATGACGCCGGTCCCATGACACCGGACCCATGACCCGGGACCCATGACCCCGGACCCATGACCCCGGACCCATGACCCCGGACCCATGACCCCGGACCCATGACGCCGGTCCCATGACACCGGACCCATGACCCGGGACCCATGGCCCAGGAACAATTAACGCGGTCCCATGACCCCGGACACATGACCCCGGACCCATGACACCGGACCCATGACGCCGGTCCCATGACACCGGACACATGACCCGGGACCCATGGCCCAGGAACAATTAACGCGGTCCCATGACCCCGGACCCATGACCCCGGACCCATGACCACGGACCCATGACGCCAGACCCATGACGTCATACCCATGACGCCTGAACCATGACCCCGGACCCATGGCCCCGGACCGATGACCCCGGACGCATGGCACCGGACACGTGACCCCAGACCCATGACCCCGGAACAATGAACGCGGACCCAGGACCCCGGACCCATGACCCCGGACCCATGACCTCGGACACAATACCCCGGACCCATGACCCCGGACCCATGACCTCGGACACATGACCCCGGACCCATGACCCCGGACCCATGACCCCGCACCCATGACCCCGCACCCATGACCTCGGACCCATGACCCAGGAACAATTAACGCGGTCCCATATCCCCGGACCCAAGACGCCGGGCCCATGATCTCGGACCCATGACCCCGGTCCCATGACACCGGACCAATGACTCCAGATCCATGACCCCAGACCCATGACCCCAAAGCCATGAATCCAGACCCATGCTCCCGGACCCATGACCCCGGACCCATGACCCCAGATCCATGACCCCGGACCCACGACCCCGGACCAATGACCCCGGACCCATGACCCCGCACCCATGACCCGGACCCATGACCCAGGAACAATTAACGCGGACCCATGTCCCCGGACCCATGACGCCGGACACATGACCACGGACCCATGACCCCGGACACATGAACCCGGACCCATGACCCCGGACCCATGACCCCGGACACATGACCCCGGACCCATGACCACGGACCCATGACCCCGGACCCATGACCCCGGACCCATGACACCGGACCCATGATCCCTGACCCATGACCCCGGACCCATGACCACGGACCCATGACCCCGTAACCATGACCCTGGACCCATGACCCCGGACCCATGACCCCGGACCCATGAACCCGGACCCATGACCCCGGACCCATGACCCCCGACCCATGACGCCGGTCCCATGACACCGGACCCATGACCCGGGACCCATGGCCCAGGAACAATTAACGCGGTCCCATGACCCCGGACACATGACCACGGACCCATGACCCCGGACCCATGACCCCGGACCCATGACCCCGGACCCATGACCCCGGACGCATGACCCCGGACCCATGACCCCGGACCCATGACCCCGGACCCATGACCCCGGACCCATGACGCCGGTCCCATGACACCGGACACATGACCCGGGACCCCTGGCCCAGGAACAATTAACGCGGTCCCATGACCCCGGACCCATGACCCCGGACCCATGACCCCGGACCCATGACCACGGACCCATGACCCCGGACCCATGACCCCGGACCCATGACACCGGACCCATGATCCCTGACCCATGACCCCGGACCCATGACCCAGGGACCCAGGACCCCGGACCCATGACCCCGGACCCATGACCCCGGACCCATGACCCCGGACCCATGACCACGGACCCATGACCCCGGACCCATGACCCCGGACCCATGACACCGGACCCATGATCCCTGACCCATGACCCCGGACCCATGACCCAGGGACCCAGGACCCCGGACCCATGACCCCGGAACCATGACCTCGGACACATGACCCCGGACCCATGACCCCGGACCCATGACCCCGGACCCACGACCCCGGACCAATGACCCCGGACCCATGACCCCGCACCCATGACCCGGACCCATGACCCAGGAACAATTAACGCGGACCCATGTCCCCGGACCCATGACGCCGGACACATGACCACGGACCCATGACCCCGGACACATGAACCCGGACCCATGACACCGGACCCATGACCCCGGACCCACGACCCCGGACCAATGACCCCGGACCCATGACCCCGCACCCATGACCCGGACCCATGACCCAGGAACAATTAACGCGGACCCATGTCCCCGGACCCATGACGCCGGACACATGACCACGGACCCATGACCCCGGACCCATGACCACGGACCCATGACCCCGTAACCATGACCCTGGACCCATGACCCCGGACCCATGACCCCGGACCCATGAACCCGGACCCATGACCCCATACCCATGATCCCAGACCCATGACCCCAGTCCCATGACTCCAGACCCATGACGTCAGACCCATGAGGCCTGACCCATGACCCCGGACCTATGACGCCGGTCCCATGACACAGGACCAATGACCCCGGACCCATGACCCCGGACCCATGACCCCGGACCCATGACCCCGGACCCATGACCCCGGACCCATGACCCCGGACGCATGACCCCGGACCCATGACTCCGGACCCATGACCCCGGACCCATGACCCCGGACCCATGACCCCGGACCCATGACCCCGGACCCATGACGCCGGTCCCATGACACCGGACACATGACCCGGGACCCATGGCCCAGGAACAATTAACGCGGTCCATGACCCCGGACCCATGACCCCGGACCCATGACCCCGGACCTATGACGCCGGTCCCATGACACAGGACCAATGACCCCGGACCCATGACCCCGGACCCATGACCCCGGACCCATGACCCCGGACGCATGACCCCGGACCCATGACCCCGGACCCATGACCCCGGACCCATGACCCCGGACCCATGACCCCGGACCCATGACCCCGGACCCATGACGCCGGTCCCATGACACCGGACACATGACCCGGGACCCATGGCCCAGGAACAATTAACGCGGTCCCATGACCCCGGACCCATGACCCCGGACCCATGACCCCGGACCTATGACGCCGGTCCCATGACACAGGACCAATGACCCCGGACCCATGACCCCGGACCCATGACCCCGGACCCATGACCCCGGACCCATGACCCCGGACCCATGACCACGGACCCATGACCCCGGACCCATGACCCCGGACCCATGACCCCGGACCCATGACCCCGGACCCATGACCCCGGACCTATGACGCCGGTCCCATGACACAGGACCAATGACCCCGGACCCATGACCCCGGACCCATGACCCCGGACCCATGACCCCGGACCCATGACCCCGGACCCATGACCCCGGACCCATGACCCCGGACCCATGACCCCGGACCCATGACCCCGGACCCATGACCCCGGACCCATGACCCCGGACCCATGGCCCCGGACCCATGACCCCGGACCCATGACCCCGGACCCATGACCCCGGACCCATGACCCCGGACCCATGACCCCGGACCCATGACCCCGGACCCATGACCCCGGACCCATGACCCCGGACCCATGACCCCGGACCCATGACCCCGGACCCAGGACGCCGGTCCCATGACACCGGACCCATGACCCCGGACCCATGACCACGGACCCATGACCCCGGACCCAGGACGCCGGTCCCATGACACCGGACCCATGACCCCGGACCCATGACCACGGACCCATGACCCCGGACCCATGATCCCGGACCCATGACCCCGGACCCATGAACCCGGCCCCATGACCCCGGACCCATGACCACGGACCCATGACCCCAGACCCATGACCGCGGTCCCATGACACCGAACCAATGACCCCGGACCCATGACACCGGTCCCATGACACCGGACCAATGACCCCAGATCCATGACCCCAGACCCATGACCCCATACCCATGACCCCAGACCCATGACGTCAGACCCATGTAGTCATACCCATGACGCCTGAACCATGACCACGGAACCATGGCCCCGGACCGATGACCCCGGACGCATGGCACCGGACACGTGACATCAGACCCATGACCGCGGAACAATGAACGCGGACCCATGACCCCGGACCCATGACCCAGGGACCCAGGACCCCGGACCCATGACCCCGGACCCATGACCTCGGACAGATGACGCCGGACCCTTGACCCCGGACCCATGACCCCGGTCCCATGACACCGGACCAATGACTCCAGATCCATGACCCCAGACCCATGACCCCATACCCATGAATCCAGACCCATGACGCCAGACCCATGACGTCAGACCCATGACGCCTGAACCATGACCCCGGACCCATGGCCCCGGACCGATGACCCCGGACCCATGACCCCGGACCCATGACCCCGGACCCATGACCACGGACCCATGACCCCGGACCCATGACCCCGGACCCATGACACCGGACCCATGATCCCTGACCCATGACCCCGGACCCATGACCACGGACCCATGACCCCGTAACCATGACCCTGGACCCATGACCCCGGACCCATGACCCCGGACCCATGAACCCGGACCCATGACCCCGGACCCATGACCCCCGACCCATGACGCCGGTCCCATGACACCGGACCCATGACCCGGGACCCTTGGCCCAGGAACAATTAACGCGGTCCCATGACCCCGGACACATGACCACGGACCCATGACCCCGGACCCATGACACCGGACCCGTGATCCCGGACCCAGGACCCCGGACCCATGACCCCGGACCCATGACCTCGGACACATGACCCCGGACCCTTGACCCCGGACCCATGACCCCGGACCCTGACCCCGGACCCATGACCCCCGACCCATGACCTCGGACCCATGACCCCATACCCATGACCCCAGACCCATGACCCCAGTCCCATGACTCCAGACCCATGACGTCAGACCCATGAGGCCTGACCCATGACCCCGGACCTATGACGCCGGTCCCATGACACAGGACCAATGACCCCGGACCCATGACCCCGGACCCATGACCCCGGACCCATGACCCCGGACCCATGACCCCGGACCCATGACCCCGGACCCATGACCCCGGACCCATGACCCCGGACCCATGACCCCGGACCCATGACCCCGCACGCATGACCCCGGACCCATGACCCCGGACCCATGACCCGGGACCCTTGGCCCAGGAACAATTAACGCGGTCCCATGACCCCGGACACATGACCACGGACCCATGACCCCGGACCCATGACACCGGACCCGTGATCCCGGACCCAGGACCCCGGACACATGACCCCGGACCCTTGACCCCGGACCCATGACCCCGGACCCTGACCCCGGACCCATGACCCCCGACCCATGACCTCGGACCCATGACCCCATACCCATGACCCCAGACCCATGACCCCAGTCCCATGACTCCAGACCCATGACGTCAGACCCATGAGGCCTGACCCATGACCCCGGACCTATGACGCCGGTCCCATGACACAGGACCAATGACCCCGGACCCATGACCCCGGACCCATGACCCCGGACCCATGACCCCGGACCCATGACCCCGGACCCATGACCCCGGACCCATGACCCCGGACCCATGACCCCGGACCCATGACCCCGGACCCATGACCCCGGACCCATGACCCCGGACGCATGACCCCGGACCCATGACCCCGGACCCATGGCCCCGGACCCATGACCCCGGACCCATGACCCCGGACCCATGACCCCGGACCCATGACCCCGGACCCATGACCCCGGACCCATGACGCCGGTCCCATGACCCCGGACCCATGACCCCGGACCCATGACCCCGGACCCATGACCCCGGACCCATGACCCCGGACCCATGACCCCGGACCCATGACCCCGGACCCATGACCCCGGACCCATGACCCCGGACCCATGACCCCGGACCCATGACCCCGGACCCATGACCCCGGACCCATGACCCCGGACCCATGACCCCGGACCCATGACCCCGGACCCATGACCCCGGACCCATGACCCCGGACCCATGACCCCGGACCCATGACCCCGGACCCATGACCCCGGACCCATGACCCCGGACCCATGACCCCGGACCCATGACCCCGGACCCATGACCCCGGACCCATGACCCCGGACCCATGACCCCGGACCCATGACCCCGGACCCATGACCCCGGACCGATGACCCCGGACCCATGACCCCGGACCCTGACCCCGGACCCATGACCCCCGACCCATGACCTCGGACCCATGACCCCATACCCATGACCCCAGACCCATGACCCCAGTCCCATGACTCCAGACCCATGACGTCAGACCCATGAGGCCTGACCCATGACCCCGGACCTATGACGCCGGTCCCATGACACAGGACCAATGACCCCGGACCCATGACCCCGGACCCATGACCCCGGACCCATGACCCCGGACCCATGACCCCGGACCCATGACCCCGGACCCATGACCCCGGACCCATGACCCCGGACCCATGACCCCGGACCCATGACCCCGGACCCATGACCCCGGACCCATGACGCCGGTCCCATGACCCCGGACCCATGACCCCGGATCCATGACCCCGGACCCATGACCCCGGACCCATGACCCCGGACCCATGACCCCGGACCCATGACCCCGGACCCATGACCCCGGACCCATGACCCCGGACCCATGACCCCGGACCCATGACCCCGGACCCATGACCCCGGACCCATGACCCCGGACCCATGACCCCGGACCCATGACCCCGGACCCATGACCCCGGACCCATGACCCCGGACCCATGACCCCGGACCCATGACCCCGGACCCATGACCCCGGACCGATGACCCCGGACCCATGACCCCGGACCCTGACCCCGGACCCATGACCCCCGACCCATGACCTCGGACCCATGACCCCATACCCATGACCCCAGACCCATGACCCCAGTCCCATGACTCCAGACCCATGACGTCAGACCCATGAGGCCTGACCCATGACCCCGGACCTATGACGCCGGTCCCATGACACAGGACCAATGACCCCGGACCCATGACCCCGGACCCATGACCCCGGACCCATGACCCCGGACCCATGACCCCGGACCCATGACCCCGGACCCATGACCCCGGACCCATGACCCCGGACCCATGACCCCGGACCCATGACCCCGGAGCCATGACCCCGGACCCATGACCCCGGACCCATGGCCCCGGACCCATGACCCCGGACCCATGACCCCGGACCCATGACCCCGGACCCATGACCCCGGACCCATGACCCCGGACCCATGACCCCGGACCCATGACCCCGGACCCATGACCCCGGACCCATGACCCCGGACCCATGACCCCGGACCCATGACCCCGGACCCATGACCCCGGACCCATGACCCCGGACCCATGACCCCGGACCCATGACCCCGGACCCATGACCCCGGACCCATGACCCCGGACCCATGACCCCGGACCCATGACCCCGGACCCATGACCCCGGACCCATGACCCCGGACCCATGACCCCGGACCCATGACCCCGGACCCATGACCCCGGACCCATGACCCCGGACCCATGACCCCGGACCCATGACCCCGGACCCATGACCCCGGACCCATGACCTCGGACACATGACCCCGGACACATGACCCCGGACCCATGACCCCGCACCCATGACCCCGCACCCATGACCCAGGAACAATTAACGCGGTCCCATATCCCCGGACCCAAGACGCCGGGCCCATGATCTCGGACCCATGACCCCGGTCCCATGACACCGGACCAATGACTCCAGATCCATGACCCCAGACCCATGACCCCAAAGCCATGAATCCAGACCCATGCTCCCGGACCCATGACCCCAGATCCATGACCCCAGACCCATGACCCCAGACCCATGACCCCATACCCATGACCCCAGACCCATGACGCCAGACCCATGACGTCATACCCATGACGCCTGAACCATGACCCCGGGCCCATGGCCCCGGACCGATGACCCCTGACGCATGGCACCGGACACGTGACCAGAGACCCATGACCCCGGAACAATGAACGCGGACCCAGGACCCCGGAGCCATGACCCCGGACCCATGACCTCGGACACAATACACCGGACCCATGACCCCGGACCCATGACGCCGGACCCATGACCTCGGACACATGACCCCGGACCCATGACCCCGGACGCATGACCCAGGAATAATTAACGCGGTCCCATATCCCCGGACCCAAGACGCCGGGCCCATGACCCCGGACCCATGACCCCGGTCTCATGACACCGGACCAATGACTCCAGATCCATGACCCCAGACCCATGACCCCATACCCATGAATCCAGACCCATGACGCCAGACCCATGACGTCAGACCCATGACGCCTGAACCATGACCCCGGACCCATGGCCCCGGACCGATGACCCTGGACGCATGGCACCGGACACGTGACCCCAGACCCATGACCTCGGAACAATGAACGCGGACCGATGACCCCGGACCCATGACCCAGGGACCCAGGACCCCGGACCCATGACCCCGGAACCATGACCTCGGACACATGACCCCGGACCCATGACCCCGGACCCATGACCCCGGACCCATGACCCCGGACCCACGACCCCGGACCAATGACCTCGGACCCATGACCCCGCACCCATGACCCGGATCCATGACCCAGGAACAATTAACGCGGACCCATGTCCCCGGACCCATGACGCCGGACCCATGACCACGGACCCATGACCCCGGACACATGACCCCGGACCCATGACCCCGGACCCATGGCACCGGACACGTGACCCCAGACCCATGACCCCGGAACAATAAACGCGGACCCATGACCCCGGACCCATGACCCAGGGACCCAGGACCCCGGACCCATGACACCGGACCCATGATCCCTGACCCATGACCCCGGACCCATGACCACGGACCCATGACCCCGGACCCATGGCCCCGGACCCATGACCTCGGACACATGACCCCGGACCCATGACCCCGGACCCATGACCCCGGACCCACGACCCCGGACCAATGACCCCGGAACCATGACCTCGGACACATGACCCCGGACCCATGACCCCGGACCCATGACCCCGGACCCACGACCCCGGACCAATGACCCCGGACCCATGACCCCGCACCCATGACCCGGATCCATGACCCAGGAACAATTAACGCGGACCCATGTCCCCGGACCCATGACGCCGGACCCATGACCACGGACCCATGACCCCGGACCAATGACCCCGGACCCATGACCCCGGACCCATGACGCCGGACCCATGACCCCGGACCCATGACCCCGGACCCATGACCCCGGACCCATGACCCCAGACCCATGACCCCGGACCCATGACCCCGGACCCATGACCCCGGACCCATGACCGCGGACCCATGACCCCGGACCCATGACCCCGGACCCATGACCCCGGACCAATGACCCGGAACCCATGACCCCGGACCCATGACCCCGGACCCATGACCCCGGACCCATGACCCCGGACCAATGACCCCGGACCCATGACCCCGGACCCATGACCCCGGACCCATGACCCGGACCCATGACCCAGGAACAATTAACGCGGACCCATGTCCCCGGACCCATGACGCCGGACACATGACCACGGACCCATGACCCCGGACACATGAACCCGGACCCATGATACCGGACCCATGACCCCGGACCCATGACCCCGGACCCATGACCACGGACCCATGACCCCGGACCCATGACCCCGGACCCATGACACCGGACCCATGATCCCTGACCCATGACCCCGGACCCATGACCACGGACCCATGACCCCGTAACCATGACCCTGGCCCCATGACCCCGGACCCATGACCCCGGACCCATGAACCCGGACCCATGACCCCATACCCATGACCCCAGACCCATGACCCCAGTCCCATGACTCCAGACCCATGACGTCAGACCCATGAGGCCTGACCCATGACCCCGGACCTATGACGCCGGTCACATGACACAGGACCAATGACCCCGGACCCATGACCCCGGACCCATGACCCCGGACCCATGACCCCGGACCCATGACCCCGGACACATGACCCCGGACCCTTGACCCCGGACCCATGACCCCGGACCCTGACCCCGGACCCATGACCCCCGACCCATGACCTCGGACCCATGACCCCATACCCATGACCCCAGACCCATGACCCCAGTCCCATGACTCCAGACCCATGACGTCAGACCCATGAGGCCTGACCCATGACCCCGGACCTATGACGCCGGTCCCATGACACAGGACCAATGACCCCGGACCCATGACCCCGGACCCATGACCCCGGACCCATGACCCCGGACCCATGACCCCGGACCCATGACCCCGGACCCATGACCCCGGACCCATGACCCCGGACCCATGACCCCGGACCCATGACCCGGACCCATGACCCAGGAACAATTAACGCGGACCCATGTCCCCGGACCCATGACGCCGGACACATGACCACGGACCCATGACCCCGGACACATGAACCCGGACCCATGACCCCGGACCCATGACCCCGGACCCATGACCCCGGACCCATGACCCCGGACCCATGACCACGGACCCATGACCCCGGACCCATGACCCCGGACCCATGACACCGGACCCATGATCCCTGACCCATGACCCCGGACCCATGACCACGGACCCATGACCCCGTAACCATGACCCTGGACCCATGACCCCGGACCCATGACCCCGGACCCATGAACCCGGACCCATGACCCCATACCCATGACCCCAGGCCCATGACCCCAGTCCCATGACTCCAGACCCATGACGTCAGACCCATGAGGCCTGACCCATGACCCCGGACCTATGACGCCGGTCCCATGACACAGGACCAATGACCCCGGACCCATGACCCCGGACCCATGACCCCGGACCCATGACCCCGGACCCATGACCCCGGACCCATGACCCCGGACCCATGACCCCGGACCCATGACCCCGGACCCATGACCCCGGACCCATGACACCGGACCCGTGATCCCGGACCCAGGACCCCGGACCCATGACCCCGGACCCATGACCTCGGACACATGACCCCGGACCCTTGACCCCGGACCCATGACCCCGGACCCTGACCCCGGACCCATGACCCCCGACCCATGACCCCCGACCCATGACCTCGGACCCATGACCCCATACCCATGACCCCAGACCCATGACCCCAGTCCCATGACTCCAGACCCATGACGTCAGACCCATGAGGCCTGACCCATGACCCCGGACCTATGACGCCGGTCCCATGACACAGGACCAATGACCCCGGACCCATGACCCCGGACCCATGACCCCGGACCCATGACCCCGGACCCATGACCCCGGACCCATGACCCCGGACCCATGACGCCGGTCCCATGACACCGGACCCATGACCCGTGACCCATGGCCCAGGAACAATTTACGCGGTCCCATGACCCCGGACCCATGACCCCGGTCCCATGAACACGGACCCATGACGCCGGTCCCATGACACCGGACCCATGACCCGGGACCCATGGCCCAGGAACAATTAACGCGGTCCCATGACCCCGGACCCATGACCCCGGACCCATGACCACGGACCCATGACCCCGGACCCATGACACCGGACCCATGCTCCCGGACCCATGACCCCAGATCCATGACCCCAGACCCATGACCCCATACCCATGACCCCAGACCCATGACGCCAGACCCATGACGTCATACCCATGACGCCTGAACCATGACCCCGGACCCATGGCCCCGGACCGATGACCCCGGACGCATGGCACCGGACACGTGACCCCAAACCCATGACCCCGGAACAATGAACGCGGACCCAGGACCCCGGACCCATGACCCCGGACCCATGACCCCGGACCCATGACCTCGGACACAATACCCCGGACCCATGACACCGGACCAATGACTCCAGATCCATGACCCCAGACCCATGACCCCAAAGCCATGAATCCAGACCCATGCTCCCGGACCCATGACCCCGGACCCATGACCCCAGATCCATGACCCCAGACCCATGACCCCAGACCCATGACCCCATACCCATGACGCCTGAACCATGACCCCGGACCCATGGCCCCGGACCGATGACCCCTGACGCATGGCACCGGACACGTGACCCCAGACCCATGACCCCGGAACAATGAACGCGGACCCAGGACCCTGGAGCCATGACCCCGGACCCATGACCTCGGACACAATACACCGGACCCATGACCCCGGACCCATGACCCCGGACCCATGACCTCGGACACATGACCCCGGACCCATGACCCCGGACCCATGACCCCGGACCCATGACCCCGGACCCATGACCCCGGACGCATGACCCAGGAACAATTAACGCGGTCCCATATCCCCGGACCCAAGACGCCGGGCCCATGACCCCGGACCCATGACCCCGGTCCCATGACACCGGACCAATGACTCCAGATCCATGACCCCAGACCCATGACCCCATACCCATGAATCCAGACCCATGACGCCAGACCCATGACGTCAGACCCATGACGCCTGAACCATGACCCCGGACCCAAGGCCCCGGACCGATGACCCCGGACGCATGGCACCGGACACGTGACCCCAGACCCATGACCTCGGAACAATGAACGCGGACCGATGACCCCGGACCCATGACCCAGGGACCCAGGACCCCGGACCCATGACCCCGGAACCATGACCTCGGACACATGACCCCGGACCCATGACCCCGGACCCATGACCCCGGACCCATGACACCGGACCCACGACCCCGGACCAATGACCCCGGACCCATGACCCCGCACCCATGACCCAGGAACAATTAACGCGGACCCATGTCCCCGGACCCATGACGCCGGACCCATGACCACGGACCCATGACCCCGGACACATGACCCCGGACCCATGACCCCGGACCCATGGCACCGGACACGTGACCCCAGACCCATGACCCCGGAACAATAAACGCGGACCCATGACCCCGGACCCATGACCCAGGGACCCAGGACCCCGGACCCATGACCCCGGAACCATGACCTCGGACACATGACCCCGGACCCATGACCCCGGACCCATGACCCCGGACCCACGACCCCGGACCAATGACCCCGGACCCATGACCCCGCACCCATGACCCGGACCCATGACCCAGGAACAATTAACGCGGACCCATGTCCCCGGACCCATGACGCCGGACACATGACCACGGACCCATGACCCCGGACACATGAACCCGGACCCATGACCCCGGACCCATGACCCCGGACACATGTCCCCGGACCCATGACCACGGACCCATGACCCCGGACCCATGACCCCGGACCCATGACACCGGACCCATGATCCCTGACCCATGACCCCGGACCCATGACCACGGACCCATGACCCCGTAACCATGACCCTGGACCCATGACCCCGGACCCATGACCCCGGACCCATGAACCCGGACCCATGACCCCGGACCCATGACCCCCGACCCATGACGCCGGTCCCATGACACCGGACCCATGACCCGGGACCCATGGCCCAGGAACAATTAACGCGGTCCCATGACCCCGGACACATGACCACGGACCCATGACCCCGGACCCATGACCCCGGACCCATGACCCCGGACCCATGACACCGGACCCATGACCCCGGACGCATGACCCCGGACCCATGACCCCGGACCCATGACCCCGGACCCATGACACCGGACCCATGATCCCGGACGCATGACCCCGGACCCATGACCCCGGACCCATGACACCGGACCCATGATCCCTGACCCATGACCCCGGACCCATGACCCAGGGACCCAGGACCCCGGACCCATGACCCCGGAACCATGACCTCGGACACATGACCCCGGACCCATGACCCCGGACCCATGACCCCGGACCCACGACCCCGGACCAATGACCCCGGACCCATGACCCCGCACCCATGACCCGGACCCATGACCCAGGAACAATTAACGCGGACCCATGTCCCCGGACCCATGACCCCGGACCCATGACCCCGGACCCACGACTCCGGACCAATGACCCCGGACCCATGACCCCGCACCCATGACCCGGACCCATGACCCAGGAACAATTAACGCGGACCCATGTCCCCGGACCCATGACGCCGGACACATGACCACGGACCCATGACCCCGGACACATGAACCCGGACCCATGACCCCGGACCCATGACCCCGGACCCATGACCCCGGACCCATGACCACGGACCCATGACCCCGGACATATGAACCCGGACCCATGACCCCGGACCCATGACCCCGGACCCATGACCTCGGACCCATGACCCCGGACCCATGACCCCATACCCATGATCCCAGACCCATGACCCCAGTCCCATGACTCCAGACCCATGACGTCAGACCCATGTGGCCTGACCCATGACCCCGGACCTATGACGCCGGTCCCATGACACAGGACCAATGACCCCGGACCCATGACCCCGGACCCATGACCCCGGACACATGACCCCGGACCCATGACCCCGGACCCATGACCCCGGACCCATGACCCCGGACCCATGACCCCGGACCCATGACACCGGACGCATGACCCCGGACCCATGGCCCAGGAACAATTAACGCGGTCCCATGACCCCGGACCCATGACCCCGGACCCATGACCCCGGACCCATGACCCCGGACCTATGACGCCGGTCCCATGACACAGGACCAATGACCCCGGACCCATGACCCCGGACCCATGACCCCGGACCCATGACCCCGGACCCATGACCCCGGACCCATGACCCCGGACCCATGACCCCGGACCCATGACCCCGGACCCATGACCCCGGACCCATGACGCCGGTCCCATGACACCGGACCCATGACCCGGGACCCATGGCCCAGGAACAATTAACGCGGTCCCATGACCCCGGACACATGACCCCGGACCGATGACCCCGGACGCATGGCACCGGACACGTGACATCAGACCCATGACACCGGAACAATGAACGCGGACCCATGACCCCGGACCCATGACCACGGACCCATGACCCCGGACCCATGACCCCGGACCCATGACGCCGGTCCCATGACACCGGACCCATGACCCGGGACCCATGACCCCGGACCCATGACCCCGGACCCATGACCCCGGACCCATGACCCCGGACCCATGACGCCGGTCCCATGACACCGGACCCATGACCCGGGACCCATGGCCCAGGAACAATTAACGCGGTCCCATGACCCCGGACACATGACCCCGGACCCATGACACCGGACCCATGACGCCGGTCCCATGACACCGGACACATGACCCGGGACCCATGGCCCAGGAACAATTAACGCGGTCCCATGACCCCGGACCCATGACCCCGGACCCATGACCCCGGACCCATGACCCCGGACCCATGACACCGGACCCATGACCCCGGACCCAGGACGCCGGTCCCATGACACCGGACCCATGACCCCGGACCCATGACCACGGACCCATGACCCCGGACCCAGGACGCCGGTCCCATGACACCGGACCCATGACCCCGGACCCATGACCACGGACCCATGACCCCGGACCCATGATCCCGGACCCATGACCCCGGCCCCATGACCCCGGACCCATGACCACGGACCCATGACCCCAGACCCATGACCGCGGTCCCATGACACCGAACCAATGACCCCGGACCCATGACACCGGTCCCATGACACCGGACCAATGACCCCAGATCCATGACCCCAGACCCATGACCCCATACCCATGACCCCAGACCCATGACGTCAGACCCATGTAGTCATACCCATGACGCCTGAACCATGACCACGGAGCCATGGCCCCGGACCGATGACCCCGGACGCATGGCACCGGACACGTGACATCAGACCCATGACCCCGGAACAATGAACGCGGACCCATGACCCCGGACCCATGGCCCAGGGACCCAGGACCCCGGACCCATGACCCCGGACCCATGACCCCGGACCCATGACCTCGGACACATGACGCCGGACCCTTGACCCCGGACCCATGACCCCGGTCCCATGACACCGGACCAATGACTCCAGATCCATGACCCCAGACCCATGACCCCATACCCATGAATCCAGACCCATGACGCCAGACCCATGACGTCAGACCCATGACGCCTGAACCATGACCCCGGACCCATGGCCCCGGACCGATGACCCCGGACCCATGACCCCGGACCCATGACCGCGGACCCATGACCACGGACCCATGACCCCGGACCCATGACCCCGGACCCATGACACCGGACCCATGATCCCTGACCCATGACCCCGGACCCATGACCACGGACCCATGACCCCGTAACCATGACCCTGGACCCATGACCCCGGACCCATGACCCCGGACCCATGAACCCGGACCCATGACCCCGGACCCATGACCCCGGACCCATGACCCCCTACCCATGACGCCGGTCCCATGACACCGGACCCATGTCCCGGGACCCTTGGCCCAGGAACAATTAACGCGGTCCCATGACCCCGGACACATGACCACGGACCCATGACCCCGGACCCATGACACCGGACCCGTGATCCCGGACCCAGGACCCCGGACCCATGACCCCGGACCCATGACCTCGGACACATGACCCCGGACCCTTGACCCCGGACCCATGACCCCGGACCCTGACCCCGGACCCATGACCCCCGACCCATGACCTCGGACCCATGACCCCATACCCATGACCCCAGACCCATGACCCCAGTCCCATGACTCCAGACCCATGACGTCAGACCCATGAGGCCTGACCCATGACCCCGGACCTATGACGCCGGTCCCATGACACAGGACCAATGACCCCGGACCCATGACCCCGGACCCATGACCCCGGACCCATGACCCCGGACCCATGACCCCGGACCCATGACCCCGGACCCATGACCCCGGACCCATGACCCCGGACCCATGACCCCGGACCCATGACCCCGGACGCATGACCCCGGACCCATGACCCCGGACCCATGGCCCCGGACCCATGACCCCGGACCCATGACCCCGGACCCATGACCCCGGACCCATGACCCCGGACCCATGACCCCGGACCCATGACCCCGGACCCATGACCCCGGACCCATGACCCCGGACCCATGACCCCGGACCCATGACCCCGGACCCATGACCCCGGACCCAAGACCCCGGACCCATGACCCCGGACCCATGACCCCGGACCCATGACCCCGGACCCATGACCCCGGACCCATGACCCCGGACCCATGACCCCGGACCCATGACCCCGGACCCATGACCCCGGACCCATGACCCCGGACCCATGACCCCGGACCCATGACCCCGGACCCATGACCCCGGACCCATGACCCCGGACCCATGACCCCGGACCCATGACCCCGGACCCATGACCCCGGACCGATGACCCCGGACCCATGACCCCGGACCCTGACCCCGGACCCATGACCCCCGACCCATGACCTCGGACCCATGACCCCATACCCATGACCCCAGACCCATGACCCCAGTCCCATGACTCCAGACCCATGACGTCAGACCCATGAGGCCTGACCCATGACCCCGGACCTATGACGCCGGTCCCATGACACAGGACCAATGACCCCGGACCCATGACCCCGGACCCATGACCCCGGACCCATGACCCCGGACCCATGACCCCGGACCCATGACCCCGGACCCATGACCCCGGACCCATGACCCCGGACCCATGACCCCGGACCCATGACCCCGGAGCCATGACCCCGGACCCATGACCCCGGACCCATGGCCCCGGACCCATGACCCCGGACCCATGACCCCGGACCCATGACCCCGGACCCATGACCCCGGACCCATGACCCCGGACCCATGACCCCGGACCCATGACCCCGGACCCATGACCCCGGACCCATGACCCCGGACCCATGACCCCGGACCCATGACCCCGGACCCATGACCCCGGACCCATGACCCCGGACCCATGACCCCGGACCCATGACCCCGGACCCATGACCCCGGACCCATGACCCCGGACCCATGACCCCGGACCCATGACCCCGGACCCATGACCCCGGACCCATGACCCCGGACCCATGACCCCGGACCCATGACCCCGGACCCACGACCCCGGACCCATGACCCCGGACGCATGACCCCGGACCCATGACCCCGGACCCATGACCCCGGACCCATGACCCCGGACCCATGACCTCGGACACATGACCCCGGACCCATGACCCCGGACCCATGACCCCGCACCCATGACCCCGCACCCATGACCCAGGAACAATTAACGCGGTCCCATATCCCCGGACCCAAGACGCCGGGCCCATGATCTCGGACCCATGACCCCGGTCCCATGACACCGGACCAATGACTCCAGATCCATGACCCCAGACCCATGACCCCAAAGCCATGAATCCAGACCCATGCTCCCGGACCCATGACCCCAGATCCATGACCCCAGACCCATGACCCCAGACCCATGACCCCATACCCATGACCCCAGACCCATGACGCCAGACCCATGACGTCATACCCATGACGCCTGAACCATGACCCCGGACCCATGGCCCCGGACCGATGACCCCTGACGCATGGCACCGGGCACGTGACCAGAGACCCATGACCCCGGAACAATGAACGCGGACCCAGGACCCCGGAGCCATGACCCCGGACCCATGACCTCGGACACAATACACCGGACCCATGACCCCGGACCCATGACGCCGGACCCATGACCTCGGACACATGACCCCGGACCCATGACCCCGGACGCATGACCCAGGAACAATTAACGCGGTCCCATATCCCCGGACCCAAGACGCCGGGCCCATGACCCCGGACCCATGACCCCGGTCCCATGACACCGGACCAATGACTCCAGATCCATGACCCCTGACCCATGACCCTATACCCATGAATCCGGACCCATGACGCCAGACCCATGACGTCAGACCCATGACGCCTGAACCATGACCCCGGACCCATGGCCCCGGACCGATGACCCCGGACGCATGGCACCGGACACGTGACCCCAGACCCATGACCTCGGAACAATGAACGCGGACCGATGACCCCGGACCCATGACCCAGGGACCCAGGACCCCGGACCCATGACCCCGGAACCATGACCTCGGACACATGACCCCGGACCCATGACCCCGGACCCATGACCCCGGACCCATGACCCCGGACCCACGACCCCGGACCAATGACCTCGGACCCATGACCCCGCACCCATGACCCGGATCCATGACCCAGGAACAATTAACGCGGACCCATGTCCCCGGACCCATGACGCCGGACCCATGACCACGGACCCATGACCCCGGACACATGACCCCGGACCCATGACCCCGGACCCATGGCACCGGACACGTGACCCCAGACCCATGACCCCGGAACAATAAACGCGGACCCATGACCCCGGACCCATGACCCAGGGACCCAGGACCCCGGACCCATGACACCGGACCCATGATCCCTGACCCATGACCCCGGACCCATGACCACGGACCCATGACCCCGGACCCATGGCCCCGGACCCATGACCTCGGACACATGACCCCGGACCCATGACCCCGGACCCACGACCCCGGACCAATGACCCCGGAACCATGACCTCGGACACATGACCCCGGACCCATGACCCCGGACCCATGACCCCGGACCCATGACCCCGGACCCATGACCCCGGACCCACGACCCCGGACCAATGACCCCGGACCCATGACCCCGCAACCATGACCCGGATCCATGACCCAGGAACAATTAACGCGGACCCATGTCCCCGGACCCATGACGCCGGACCCATGACCACGGACCCATGACCCCGGACCAATGACCCCGGACCCATGACCCCGGATCCATGACGCCGGACCCATGACCCCGGACCCATGACCCCGGACCCATGACCCCGGACCCATGACCCCAGACCCATGACCCCGGACCCATGACGCCGGACCCATGACCCCGGACCCATGACCGCGGACCCATGACCCCGGACCCATGACCCCGGACCCATGACCCCGGACCAATGACCCCGGACCCATGACCCCGGACCCATGACCCCGGACCCATGACCCCGGACCCATGACCCCGGACCCATGACCCCGGACCCATGACCCCGGACCCATGACCCCGGACCCATGACCCCGGAACCATGACCTCGGACCCATGACCCCGGACCCATGACCCCGGACCCATGACACCGTACCCGTGATCCCGGACCCAGGACCCCGGACCCATGACCCCGGACCCATGACCTCGGACACATGACCCCGGACCCTTGACCCCGGACCCATGACCCCGGACCCTGACCCCGGACCCATGACCCCCGACCCATGACCTCGGATCCATGACCCCATACCCATGACCTCAGACCCATGACCCCAGTCCCATGACTCCAGACCCATGACGTCAGACCCATGAGGCCTGACCCATGACCCCGGACCTATGACGCCGGTCCCATGACCCCGGACCCATGACCCCGGACCCATGACCCCGGACCCATGACGCCGGTCCCATGACACCGGACCCATGACCCGTGACCCATGGCCCAGGAACAATTAACGCGGTCCCATGACCCCGGACCCATGACCCCGGTCCCATGAACACGGACCCATGACGCCGGTCCCATGACACCGGACCCATGACCCGGGACCCATGGCCCAGGAACAATTAACGCGGTCCCATGACCCCGGACCCATGACCCCGGACCCATGACCACGGACCCATGACCTCGGACCCATGACACCGGACCCATGCTCCCGGACCCATGACCCCAGATCCATGACCCCAGACCCATGACCCCATACCCATGACCCCAGACCCATGACGCCAGACCCATGACGTCATACCCATGACGCCTGAACCATGACCCCGGACCCATGGCCCCGGACCGATGACCCCGGACGCATGGCACCGGACACGTGACCCCAGACCCATGACCCCGGAACAATGAACGCGGACCCAGGACCCCGGACCCATGACCCCGGACCCATGACCTCGGACACAATACCCCGGACCCATGACCTCGGACACATGACCCCGGACCCATGACCCCGGACCCATGACCCCGCACCCATGACCCCGCACCCATGACCTCGGACCCATGACCCAGGAACAATTAACGCGGTCCCATATCCCCGGACCCAAGACGCCGGGCCCATGATCTCGGACCCATGACCCCGGTCCCATGACACCGGACCAATGACTCCAGATCCATGACCCCAGACCCATGACCCCAAAGCCATGAATCCAGACCCATGCTCCCGGACCCATGACCCCGGACCCATGACCCCAGATCCATGACCCCGGACCCACGACCCCGGACCAATGACCCCGGACCCATGACCCCGCACCCATGACCCGGACCCATGACCCAGGAACAATTAACGCGGACCCATGTCCCCGGACCCATGACGCCGGACACATGACCACGGACCCATGACCCCGGACACATGAACCCGGACCCATGACCCCGGACCCATGACCCCGGACACATGACCCCGGACCCATGACCACGGACCCATGACCCCGGACCCATGACCCCGGACCCATGACACCGGACCCATGATCCCTGACCCATGACCCCGGACCCATGACCACGGACCCATGACCCCGTAACCATGACCCTGGACCCATGACCCCGGACCCATGACCCCGGACCCATGAACCCGGACCCATGACCCCGGACCCATGACCCCCGACCCATGACGCCGGTCCCATGACACCGGACCCATGACCCGGGACCCATGGCCCAGGAACAATTAACGCGGTCCCATGACCCCGGACACATGACCACGGACCCATGACCCCGGACCCATGACCCCGGACCCATGACCCCGGACCCATGACCCCGGACGCATGACCCCGGACCCATGACCCCGGACCCATGACCCCGGACCCATGACGCCGGTCCCATGACACCGGACACATGACCCGGGACCCCTGGCCCAGGAACAATTAACGCGGTCCCATGACCCCGGACCCATGACCCCGGACCCATGACCCCGGACCCATGACCACGGACCCATGACCCCGGACCCATGACCCCGGACCCATGACACCGGACCCATGATCCCTGACCCATGACCCCGGACCCATGACCCAGGGACCCAGGACCCCGGACCCATGACCCCGGACCCATGACCCCGGACCCATGACCCCGGACCCATGACCACGGACCCATGACCCCGGACCCATGACCCCGGACCCATGACACCGGACCCATGATCCCTGACCCATGACCCCGGACCCATGACCCAGGGACCCAGGACCCCGGACCCATGACCCCGGAACCATGACCTCGGACACATGACCCCGGACCCATGACCCCGGACCCATGACCCCGGACCCACGACCCCGGACCAATGACCCCGGACCCATGACCCCGCACCCATGACCCGGACCCATGACCCAGGAACAATTAACGCGGACCCATGTCCCCGGACCCATGACGCCGGACACATGACCACGGACCCATGACCCCGGACACATGAACCCGGACCCATGACACCGGACCCATGACCCCGGACCCACGACCCCGGACCAATGACCCCGGACCCATGACCCCGCACCCATGACCCGGACCCATGACCCAGGAACAATTAACGCGGACCCATGTCCCCGGACCCATGACGCCGGACACATGACCACGGACCCATGACCCCGGACCCATGACCACGGACCCATGACCCCGTAACCATGTCCCTGGACCCATGACCCCGGACCCATGACCCCGGACCCATGAACCCGGACCCATGACCCCATACCCATGATCCCAGACCCATGACCCCAGTCCCATGACTCCAGACCCATGACGTCAGACCCATGAGGCCTGACCCATGACCCCGGACCTATGACGCCGGTCCCATGACACAGGACCAATGACCCCGGACCCATGACCCCGGACCCATGACCCCGGACCCATGACCCCGGACCCATGACCCCGGACCCATGACCCCGGACGCATGACTCCGGACCCATGACTCCGGACCCATGACCCCGGACCCATGACCCCGGACCCATGACCCCGGACCCATGACGCCGGTCCCATGACACCGGACACATGACCCGGGACCCATGGCCCAGGAACAATTAACGCGGTCCATGACCCCGGACCCATGACCCCGGACCCATGACCCCGGACCTATGACGCCGGTCCCATGACACAGGACCAATGACCCCGGACCCATGACCCCGGACCCATGACCCCGGACCCATGACCCCGGACGCATGACCCCGGACCCATGACCCCGGACCCATGACCCCGGACCCATGACCCCGGACCCATGACCCCGGACCCATGACGCCGGTCCCATGACACCGGACACATGACCCGGGACCCATGGCCCAGGAACAATTAACGCGGTCCCATGACCCCGGACCCATGACCCCGGACCCATGACCCCGGACCTATGACGCCGGTCCCATGACACAGGACCAATGACCCCGGACCCATGACCCCGGACCCATGACCCCGGACCCATGACCCCGGACCCATGACCCCGGACCCATGACCACGGACCCATGACCCCGGACCCATGACCCCGGACCCATGACCCCGGACCCATGACCCCGGACCCATGACCCCGGACCTATGACGCCGGTCCCATGACACAGGACCAATGACCCCGGACCCATGACCCCGGACCCATGACCCCGGACCCATGACCACGGACCCATGACCCCGGACCCATGACCCCGGACCCATGACCCCGGACCCATGACCCCGGACCCATGACCCCGGACCCATGACCCCGGACCCATGACCCCGGACCCATGGCCCCGGACCCATGACCCCGGACCCATGACCCCGGACCCATGACCCCGGACCCATGACCCCGGACCCATGACCCCGGACCCATGACCCCGGACCCATGACCCCGGACCCATGACCCCGGACCCATGACCCCGGACCCATGACCCCGGACCCATGACCCCGGACCCATGACCCCGGACCCAGGACGCCGGTCCCATGACACCGGACCCATGACCCCGGACCCATGACCACGGACCCATGACCCCGGACCCAGGACGCCGGTCCCATGACACCGGACCCATGACCCCGGACCCATGACCACGGACCCATGACCCCGGACCCATGATCCCGGACCCATGACCCCGGACCCATGAACCCGGCCCCATGACCCCGGACCCATGACCACGGACCCATGACCCCAGACCCATGACCGCGGTCCCATGACACCGAACCAATGACCCCGGACCCATGACACCGGTCCCATGACACCGGACCAATGACCCCAGATCCATGACCCCAGACCCATGACCCCATACCCATGACCCCAGACCCATGACGTCAGACCCATGTAGTCATACCCATGACGCCTGAACCATGACCACGGAACCATGGCCCCGGACCGATGACCCCGGACGCATGGCACCGGACACGTGACATCAGACCCATGACCGCGGAACAATGAACGCGAACCCATGACCCCGGACCCATGACCCAGGGACCCAGGACCCCGGACCCATGACCCCGGACCCATGACCTCGGACAGATGACGCCGGACCCTTGACCCCGGACCCATGACCCCGGTCCCATGACACCGGACCAATGACTCCAGATCCATGACCCCAGACCCATGACCCCATACCCATGAATCCAGACCCATGACGCCAGACCCATGACGTCAGACCCATGACGCCTGAACCATGACCCCGGACCCATGGCCCCGGACCGATGACCCCGGACCCATGACCCCGGACCCATGACCCCGGACCCATGACCACGGACCCATGACCCCGGACCCATGACCCCGGACCCATGACACCGGACCCATGATCCCTGACCCATGACCCCGGACCCATGACCACGGACCCATGACCCCGTAACCATGACCCTGGACCCATGACCCCGGACCCATGACCCCGGACCCATGAACCCGGACCCATGACCCCGGACCCATGACCCCCGACCCATGACGCCGGTCCCATGACACCGGACCCATGACCCGGGACCCTTGGCCCAGGAACAATTAACGCGGTCCCATGACCCCGGACACATGACCACGGACCCATGACCCCGGACCCATGACACCGGACCCGTGATCCCGGACCCAGGACCCCGGACCCATGACCCCGGACCCATGACCTCGGACACATGACCCCGGACCCTTGACCCCGGACCCATGACCCCGGACCCTGACCCCGGACCCATGACCCCCGACCCATGACCTCGGACCCATGACCCCATACCCATGACCCCAGACCCATGACCCCAGTCCCATGACTCCAGACCCATGACGTCAGACCCATGAGGCCTGACCCATGACCCCGGACCTATGACGCCGGTCCCATGACACAGGACCAATGACCCCGGACCCATGACCCCGGACCCATGACCCCGGACCCATGACCCCGGACCCATGTCCCCGGACCCATGACCCCGGACCCATGACCCCGGACCCATGACCCCGGACCCATGACCCCGGACGCATGACCCCGGACCCATGACCCCGGACCCATGACCCGGGACCCTTGGCCCAGGAACAATTAACGCGGTCCCATGACCCCGGACACATGACCACGGACCCATGACCCCGGACCCATGACACCGGACCCGTGATCCCGGACCCAGGACCCCGGACACATGACCCCGGACCCTTGACCCCGGACCCATGACCCCGGACCCTGACCCCGGACCCATGACCCCCGACCCATGACCTCGGACCCATGACCCCATACCCATGACCCCAGACCCATGACCCCAGTCCCATGACTCCAGACCCATGACGTCAGACCCATGAGGCCTGACCCATGACCCCGGACCTATGACGCCGGTCCCATGACACAGGACCAATGACCCCGGACCCATGACCCCGGACCCATGACCCCGGACCCATGACCCCGGACCCATGACCCCGGACCCATGACCCCGGACCCATGACCCCTTACCCATGACCCCGGACCCATGACCCCGGACCCATAACCCCGGACCCATGACCCCGGACCCATGACCCCGGTCCCATGACACCGAACCAATGACCCCGGACCCATGACACCGGTCCCATGACACCGGACCGATGATCCCGGACGCATGGCACCGGACACGTGACCCCAGACCCATGACCCCGGAACAATGAACGCGGACCCATGACCCCGGACCCATGACCCAGGGCCCAGGACCCCGGACCCATGACCCCGGACCCAGGACCCCGGACCCATGACCCCGGACCCATGACCCCGGACCCATGACCCCGGACCCATGACCCCGGACCCATGACCCCGGACCCATGACCCCGGACCCATGACCCCGGACCCATGACCCCGGACCCATGACCCCGGACCCATGACCCCGGACCCATGACCCCGGACCCATGACCCCGGACCCATGACCCCGGACCCATGACCCCGGACCCATGACCCCGGACCCATGACCCCGGACCCATGACCCCGGACCCATGACCCCGGACCCATGACCCCGGTCCGATGACACCGAACCAATGACCCCGGTCCCATGACACCGGGCCAATGACCCCAAATCCATTACCCCAGACCCATGACCCCAGACCCATGACCCCATACCCATGACCCCAGACCCATGACGCCAGACCCATGATGTCATACACATGACGCCTTAACCATGACCCCGGACCCATGGCCCCGGACCGATGACCCCGGACGCATGGCACCGGACCCGTGACCCCGGACCCATTACCCCGGACTCATGACCCCGGACCCATGACCCCGGACCCATGACCCCGGACCCATGACCCCGGACCCATGACCCCGGACCCATGACCCCGGACCCATGACCCCGGACCCATGACCCCGGACCCATGACCCCGGACCCATGACCCCGGACCCATGACCCCGGACCCATGACCCCGGACCCATGACCCCGGACCCATGACCCCGGACCCATGACCCCGGACCCATGACCCCGGACCCGTGATCCCGGACCCAGGACCCCGGACCCATGACCCCGGACCCATGACCTCGGACACATGACCCCGGACCCTTGACCCCGGACCCATGACCCCGGACCCTGACCCCGGACCCATGACCCCCGACCCATGACCTCGGACCCATGACCCCATACCCATGACCCCAGACCCATGACCCCAGTCCCATGACTCCAGACCCATGACGTCAGACCCATGAGGCCTGACCCATGACCCCGGACCTATGACGCCGGTCCCATGACACAGGACCAATGACCCCGGACCCATGACCCCGGACCCATGACCCCGGACCCATGACCCCGGACCCATGACCCCGGACCCATGACCCCGGACCCATGACCCCGGACCCATGACCCCGGACCCATGACCCCGGACGCATGACCCCGGACCCATGACCCCGGACCCATGGCCCCGGACCCATGACCCCGGACCCATGACCCCGGACCCATGACCCCGGACCCATGACCCCGGACCCATGACCCCGGACCCATGACCCCGGACCCATGACGCCGGTCCCATGACCCCGGACCCATGACCCCGGACCCATGACCCCGGACCCATGACCCCGGACCCATGACCCCGGACCCATGACCCCGGACCCATGACCCCGGACCCATGACCCCGGACCCATGACCCCGGACCCATGACCCCGGACCCATGACCCCGGACCCATGACCCCGGACCCATGACCCCGGACCCATGACCCCGGACCCATGACCCCGGACCCATGACCCCGGACCCATGACCCCGGACCCATGACCCCGGACCCATGACCCCGGACCCATGACCCCGGACCCATGACCCCGGACCCATGACCCCGGACCGATGACCCCGGACCCATGACCCCGGACCCTGACCCCGGACCCATGACCCCCGACCCATGACCTCGGACCCATGACCCCATACCCATGACCCCAGACCCATGACCCCAGTCCCATGACTCCAGACCCATGACGTCAGACCCATGAGGCCTGACCCATGACCCCGGACCTATGACGCCGGTCCCATGACACAGGACCAATGACCCTCGGACCCATGACCCCGGACCCATGACCCCGGACCCATGACCCCGGACCCATGACCCAGGACCCATGACCCCGGACCCATGACCCCGGACCCATGACCCCGGACCCATGACCCCGGACCCATGACCCCGGACCCATGACCCCGGAGCCATGACCCCGGACCCATGACCCCGGACCCATGGCCCCGGACCCATGACCCCGGACCCATGACCCCGGACCCATGACCCCGGACCCATGACCCCGGACCCATGACCCCGGACCCATGACCCCGGACCCATGACCCCGGACCCATGACCCCGGACCCATGACCCCGGACCCATGACCCCGGACCCATGACCCCGGACCCATGACCCCGGACCCATGACCCCGGACCCATGACCCCGGACCCATGACCCCGGACCCATGACCCCGGACCCATGACCCCGGACCCATGACCCCGGACCCATGACCCCGGACCCATGACCCCGGACCCATGACCTCGGACACATGACCCCGGACCCATGACCCCGGACCCATGACCCCGCACCCATGACCCCGCACCCATGACCCAGGAACAATTAACGCGGTCCCATATCCCCGGACCCAAGACGCCGGGCCCATGATCTCGGACCCATGACCCCGGTCCCATGACACCGGACCAATGACTCCAAATCCATGACCCCAGACCCATGACCCCAAAGCCATGAATCCAGACCCATGCTCCCGGACCCATGACCCCAGATCCATGACCCCAGACCCATGACCCCAGACCCATGACCCCATACCCATGACCCCAGACCCATGACGCCAGACCCAGACGTCATACCCATGACGCCTGAACCATGACCCCGGACCCATGGCCCCGGACCGATGACCCCTGACGCCTGGCACCGGACACGTGACCAGAGACCCATGACCCCGGAACAATGAACGCGGACCCAGGACCCCGGAGCCATGACCCCGGACCCATGACCTCGGACACAATACACCGGACCCATGACCCCGGACCCATGACGCCGGACCCATGACCTCGGACACATGACCCCGGACCCATGACCCCAGACGCATGACCCAGGAACAATTAACGCGGTCCCATATCCCCGGACCCAAGACGCCGGGCCATGACCCCGGACCCATGACCCCGGTCCCATGACACCGGACCAATGACTCCAGATCCATGACCCCAGACCCATGACCCCATACCCATGAATCCAGACCCATGACGCCAGACCCATGACGTCAGACCCATGACGCCTGAACCATGACCCCGGACCCATGGCCCCGGACCGATGACCCCGGACGCATGGCACCGGACACGTGAGCCCAGACCCATGACCTCGGAACAATGAACGCGGACCGATGACCCCGGACCCATGACCCAGGGACCCAGGACCCCGGACCCATGACCCCGGAACCATGACCTCGGACACATGACCCCGGACCCATGACCCCGGACCCATGACCCCGGACCCATGACCCCGGACCCACGACCCCGGACCAATGACCTCGGACCCATGACCCCGCACCCATGACCCGGATCCATGACCCAGGAACAATTAACGCGGACCCATGTCCCCGGACCCATGACGCCGGACCCATGACCACGGACCCATGACCCCGGACACATGACCCCGGACCCATGACCCCGGACCCATGGCACCGGACACGTGACCCCAGACCCATGACCCCGGAACAATAAACGCGGACCCATGACCCCGGACCCATGACCCAGGGACCCAGGACCCCGGACCCATGACACCGGACCCATGATCCCTGACCCATGACCCCGGACCCATGACCACGGACCCATGACCCCGGAACCATGGCCCCGGACCCATGACCTCGGACACATGACCCCGGACCCATGACCCCGGACCCACGACCCCGGACCAATGACCCCGGAACCATGACCTCGGACACATGACCCCGGACCCATGACCCCGGACCCATGACCCCGGACCCATGACCCCGGACCCATGACCCCGGACCCACGACCCCGGACCAATGACCCCGGACCCATGACCCCGCACCCATGACCCGGATCCATGACCCAGGAACAATTAACGCGGACCCATGTCCCCGGACCCATGACGCCGGACCCATGACCACGGACCCATGACCCCGGACCAATGACCCCGGACCCATGACCCCGGACCCATGACGCCGGACCCATGACCCCGGACCCATGACCCCGGACCCATGACCCCGGACCCATGACCCCAGACCCATGACCCCGGACCCATGACCCCGGACCCATGACCGCGGACCCATGACCCCGGACCCATGACCCCGGACCCATGACCCCGGACCAATGACCCCGGACCCATGACCCCGGACCCATGACCCCGGACCCATGACCCCGGACCCATGACCCCGGACCCATGACCCCGGACCCATGACCCCGGACCCATGACCCCGGACCCATGACCCCGGACCCATGACCCCGGACCCATGACCCGGACCCATGACCCAGGAAAAATTAACGCGGACCCATGTCCCCGGACCCATGACGCCGGACACATGACCACGGACCCATGACCCCGGACACATGAACCCGGACCCATGACCCCGGACCCATGACCCCGGACCCATGACCCCGGACCCATGACCACGGACCCATGACCCCGGACCCATGACCCCGGACCCATGACACCGGACCCATGATCCCTGACCCATGACCCCGGACCCATGACCACGGACCCATGACCCCGTAACCATGACCCTGGACCCATGACCCCGGACCCATGACCCCGGACCCATGAACCCGGACCCATGACCCCGGACCCATGACCCCGGACCCATGACCCCGGACCCATGACCCGGACCCATGACCCAGGAACAATTAACGCGGACCCATGTCCCCGGACCCATGACCCCGGACCCATGACACCGGACCCATGATCCCTGACCCATGACCCCGGACCCATGACCACGGTCCCATGACCCCGTAACCATGACCCTGGACCCATGACCCCGGACCCATGACCCCGGACCCATGAACCCGGACCCATGACCCCATACCCATGATCCCAGACCCATGACCCCAGTCCCATGACTCCAGACCCATGACGTCAGACCCATGAGGCCTGACCCATGACCCCGGACCTATGACCCCGGTCCCATGACACCGGACCAATGTCTCCAGATCCATGACCCCATACCCATGACCCCAGACCCATGACGCCAGACCCATGATGTCATACCCATGACGCCTGAACCATGACCCCGGACCCATGGCCCCGGACCGATGACCCCTGACGCATGGCACCGGACACGTGACCCCAGACCCATGACCCCGGAACAATGAACGCGGACCCAGGACCCCGGAGCCATGACCCCGGACCCATGACCTCGGACACAATACCCCGGACCCATGACCCCGGACCCATGACCTCGGACACATGACCCCGGACCCATGACCCCGCACCCATGACCCGGACCCATGACCCAGGAACAATTAACGCGGACACATGTCCCCGGACCCATGACGCCGGACCCATGACCACGGACCCATGACCCCGGACACATGACCCCGGACCCATGACCCCTGACCCATGACCCCGGACCCATGACCCCGGACCCATGACCCCGGACCCATGACCCCGGACCAATGACCCCGGACCCATGACCCCGCACCCATGACCCGGACCCATGACCCAGGAACAATTAACGCGGACCCATGTCCCCGGACCCATGACGCCGGACACATGACCACGGACCCATGACCCCGGACACATGAACCCGGACCCATGACCCCGGACCCATGACCCCGGACACATGACCCCGGACCCATGACCACGGACCCATGACCCCGGACCCATGACCCCGGACCCATGACACCGGACCCATGATCCCTGACCCATGACCCCGGACCCATGACCACGGACCCATGACCCCGTAACCATGACCCTGGACCCATGACCCCGGACCAATGACCCCGGACCCATGAACCCGGACCCATGACCCCGGACCCATGACCCCCGACCCACGACGCCGGTCCCATGACACCGGACCCATGACCCGGGACCCATGGCCCAGGAACAATTAACGCGGTCCCATGACCCCGGACACATGACCACGGACCCATGACCCCGGACCCATGACCCCGGACCCATGACCCCGGACCCATGACCCCGGACGCATGACCCCGGACCCATGACCCCGGACCCATGACCCCGGACCCATGACCCCGGACCCATGACGCCGGTCCCATGACACCGGACACATGACCCGGGACCCCTGGCCCAGGAACAATTAACGCGGTCCCATGACCCCGGACCCATGACCCCGGACCCATGACCCCGGACCCATGACCACGGACCCATGACCCCGGACCCATGACCCCGGACCCATGACACCGGACCCATGATCCCTGACCCATGACCCCGGACCCATGACCCAGGGACCCAGGACCCCGGACCCATGACCCCGGAACCATGACCTCGGACACATGACCCCGGACCCATGACCCCGGACCCATGACCCCGGACCTACGACCCCGGACCAATGACCCCGGACCCATGACCCCGCACCCATGACCCGGACCCATGACCCAGGAACAATTAACGCGGACCCATGTCCCCGGACCCATGACGCCGGACACATGACCACGGACCCATGACCCCGGACACATGAACCCGGACCCATGACCCCGGACCCATGACCCCGGACCCACGACCCCGGACCAATGACCCCGGACCCATGACCCCGCACCCATGACCCGGACCCATGACCCAGGAACAATTAACGCGGACCCATGTCCCCGGACCCATGACGCCGGACACATGACCACGGACCCATGACCCCGGACACATGAACCCGGACCCATGACCCCGGACCCATGACCCCGGACCCATGACCCCGGACCCATGACCACGGACCCATGATCCCGGACCCATGACCCCGGACCCATGACACCGGACCCATGATCCCTGACCCATGACCCCGGACCCATGACCACGGACCCATGGCCCCGAAACCATGACCCTGGACCCATGACCCCGGACCCATGGCCCCGGACCCATGAACCCGGACCCATGACCCCGGACCCATGACCCCCGACCCATGACGCCGGACCCATGACCCCGGACCCATGACCCCGGACCCTGACCCCGGACCCATGACCCCCGACCCATGACCTCGGACCCATGACCCCGGACCCATGACCCCATACCCATGACCCCAGACCCATGACCCCAGTCCCATGACTCCAGACCCATGACGTCAGACCCATGTGGCCTGACCCATGACCCTGGACCTATGACGCCGGTCCCATGACACAGGACCAATGACCCCGGACCCATGACCCCGGACCCATGACCCCGGACCCATGACCCCGGACCCATGACCCCGGACCCATGACCCCGGACCCATGACCCCGGACGCATGACCCCGGACCCATGACCCCGGACCCATGACCCCGGACCCATGACCCCGGACCCATGACCCCGGACCCATGACGCCGGTCCCATGACACCGGACACATGACCCGGGACCCATGGCCCAGGAACAATTAACGCGGTCCCATGACCCCGGACCCATGACCCCGGACCCATGACCCCGGACCTATGACGCCGGTCCCATGACACAGGACCAATGACCCCGGACCCATGACCCCGGACCCATGACCCCGGACCCATGACCCCGGACCCATGACCCCGGACCCATGACCCCGGACCCATGACCCCGGACCCATGACGCCGGTTCCATGACACCGGACCCATGACCCGGGACCCATGGCCCAGGAACAATTAACGCGGTCCCATGACCCCGGACACATGACCCCGGACCGATGACCCCGGACGCATGGCACCGGACACGTGACATCAGACCCATGACACCGGAACAATGAACGCGGACCCATGACCCCGGACCCATGACCACGGACCCATGACCCCGGACGCATGACACCGGACCCGTGATCCCGGACCCAGGACCCCGGACCCATGACCCCGGACCCATGACCTCGGACACATGACCCCGGACCCTTGACCCCGGACCCATGACCCCGGACCCTGACCCCGGACCCATGACCCCCGACCCATGACCTCGGACCCATGACCCCGGACCCATGACCCCGGCCCCATGACCCCGGACCCATGACCCCGGACCCATGACCCCGGACCCATGACCCGGGACCCATGACCCCGGACCCATGACCCCGGACCCATGACCCCGGACCCATGACCCCGGACCCATGACCCCGGACCCATGACCCCGGACCCATGACCCCGGACCCATGACCCCGGACCCATGACCCCGGACCCATGACCCCGGACCCATGACCCCGGACCCATGACCCCGGACCCATGACCCCGGACCCATGACCCCGGACCCATGACCCCGGACCCATGACCCCGGACCCATGACCCCGGACCCATGACCCCGGACCCATGACCCCGGACCCATGACCCCGGACCCATGACCCCGGACCCATGACCCCGGACCCATGACCCCGGACCCATGACCCCGGACCCATGACCCCGGACCCATGACCCCGGACCCATGACCCCGGACCCATGACCCCGGACCCATGACCCCGGACCCATGACCCCGGACCCATGACCCCGGACCCATGACCCCGGACCCATGACCCCGGACCCATGACCCCGGACCCGTGATCCCGGACCCAGGACCCCGGACCCATGACCCCGGACCCATGACCTCGGACACATGACCCCGGACCCTTGACCCCGGACCCATGACCCCGGACCCTGACCCCGGACCCATGACCCCCGACCCATGACCTCGGACCCATGACCCCATACCCATGACCTCAGACCCATGACCCCAGTCCCATGACTCCAGACCCATGACGTCAGACCCATGAGGCCTGACCCATGACCCCGGACCTATGACGCCGGTCCCATGACACAGGACCAATGACCCCGGACCCATGACCCCGGACCCATGACACCGGACCCATGACCCGGGACCCATGGCCCAGGAACAATTAACGCGGTCCCATGACCCCGGACCCATGACGCCGGACACATGACCACGGACCCATGACCCCGGACACATGAACCCGGACCCATGACCCCGGACCCATGACCCCGGACCCACGACCCCGGACCAATGACCCCGGACCCATGACCCCGCACCCATGACCCGGACCCATGACCCAGGAACAATTAACGCGGACCCATGTCCCCGGACCCATGACGCCGGACACATGACCACGGACCCATGACCCCGGACACATGAACCCGGACCCATGACCCCGGACCCATGACCCCGGACCCATGACCCCGGACCCATGACCACGGACCCATGATCCCGGACCCATGACACCGGACCCATGACCCGGGACCCATGGCCCAGGAACAATTAACGCGGTCCCATGACCCCGGACACATGACCCCGGACCCATGACCCCGGACCCATGACCCCGGACCCATGACCCCGGACCCATGACCACGGACCCATGACCCCGGACCCATGACCCAGGGCCCAGGACCCCGGACCCATGACCCCGGACCCAGGACCCCGGACCCATGACCCCGGACCCATGACCCCGGACCCATGACCCCGGACCCATGACCCCGGACCCATGACCCCGGACCCATGACCCCGGACCCATGACCCCGGACCCATGACCCCGGACCCATGACCCCGGACCCATGACCCCGGACCCATGACCCCGGACCCATGACCCCGGACCCATGACCCCGGACCCATGACCCCGGACCCATGACCCCGGACCCATGACCCCGGACCCATGACCCCGGACCCATGACCCCGGACCCATGACCCCGGACCCATGACCCCGGTCCGATGACACCGAACCAATGACCCCGGTCCCATGACACCGGGCCAATGACCCCAAATCCATTACCCCAGACCCATGACCCCAGACCCATGACCCCATACCCATGACCCCAGACCCATGACGCCAGACCCATGATGTCATACACATGACGCCTGAACCATGACCCCGGACCCATGGCCCCGGACCGATGACCCCGGACGCATGGCACCGGACCCGTGACCCCGGACCCATTACCCCGGACTCATGACCCCGGACCCATGACCCCGGACCCATGACCCCGGACCCATGACCCCGGACCCATGACCCCGGACCCATGACCCCGGACCCATGACCCCGGACCCATGACCCCGGACCCATGACCCCGGACCCATGACCCCGGACCCATGACCCCGGACCCATGACCCCGGACCCATGGCCCCGGACCGATGACCCCGGACGCATGGCACCGGACCCGTGACCCCGGACCCATTACCCCGGACTCATGACCCCGGACCCATGACCCCGGACCCATGACCCCGGACCCATGACACCGGACCCATGATCCCTGACCCATGACCCCGGACCCATGACCACGGACCCATGACCCCGTAACCATGACCCTGGACCCATGACCCCGGACCCATGACCCCGGACCCATGAACCCGGACCCATGACCCCGGACCCATGACCCCGGACCCATGACCCCGGACCCATGACCCGGACCCATGACCCAGGAACAATTAACGCGGACCCATGTCCCCGGACCCATGACCCCGGACCCATGACACCGGACCCATGATCCCTGACCCATGACCCCGGACCCATGACCACGGTCCCATGACCCCGTAACCATGACCCTGGACCCATGACCCCGGACCCATGACCCCGGACCCATGAACCCGGACCCATGACCCCATACCCATGATCCCAGACCCATGACCCCAGTCCCATGACTCCAGACCCATGACGTCAGACCCATGAGGCCTGACCCATGACCCCGGACCTATGACCCCGGTCCCATGACACCGGACCAATGTCTCCAGATCCATGACCCCATACCCATGACCCCAGACCCATGACGCCAGACCCATGATGTCATACCCATGACGCCTGAACCATGACCCCGGACCCATGGCCCCGGACCGATGACCCCTGACGCATGGCACCGGACACGTGACCCCAGACCCATGACCCCGGAACAATGAACGCGGACCCAGGACCCCGGAGCCATGACCCCGGACCCATGACCTCGGACACAATACCCCGGACCCATGACCCCGGACCCATGACCTCGGACACATGACCCCGGACCCATGACCCCGCACCCATGACCCGGACCCATGACCCAGGAACAATTAACGCGGACACATGTCCCCGGACCCATGACGCCGGACCCATGACCACGGACCCATGACCCCGGACACATGACCCCGGACCCATGACCCCTGACCCATGACCCCGGACCCATGACCCCGGACCCATGACCCCGGACCCATGACCCCGGACCAATGACCCCGGACCCATGACCCCGCACCCATGACCCGGACCCATGACCCAGGAACAATTAACGCGGACCCATGTCCCCGGACCCATGACGCCGGACACATGACCACGGACCCATGACCCCGGACACATGAACCCGGACCCATGACCCCGGACCCATGACCCCGGACACATGACCCCGGACCCATGACCACGGACCCATGACCCCGGACCCATGACCCCGGACCCATGACACCGGACCCATGATCCCTGACCCATGACCCCGGACCCATGACCACGGACCCATGACCCCGTAACCATGACCCTGGACCCATGACCCCGGACCAATGACCCCGGACCCATGAACCCGGACCCATGACCCCGGACCCATGACCCCCGACCCACGACGCCGGTCCCATGACACCGGACCCATGACCCGGGACCCATGGCCCAGGAACAATTAACGCGGTCCCATGACCCCGGACACATGACCACGGACCCATGACCCCGGACCCATGACCCCGGACCCATGACCCCGGACCCATGACCCCGGACGCATGACCCCGGACCCATGACCCCGGACCCATGACCCCGGACCCATGACCCCGGACCCATGACGCCGGTCCCATGACACCGGACACATGACCCGGGACCCCTGGCCCAGGAACAATTAACGCGGTCCCATGACCCCGGACCCATGACCCCGGACCCATGACCCCGGACCCATGACCACGGACCCATGACCCCGGACCCATGACCCCGGACCCATGACACCGGACCCATGATCCCTGACCCATGACCCCGGACCCATGACCCAGGGACCCAGGACCCCGGACCCATGACCCCGGAACCATGACCTCGGACACATGACCCCGGACCCATGACCCCGGACCCATGACCCCGGACCTACGACCCCGGACCAATGACCCCGGACCCATGACCCCGCACCCATGACCCGGACCCATGACCCAGGAACAATTAACGCGGACCCATGTCCCCGGACCCATGACGCCGGACACATGACCACGGACCCATGACCCCGGACACATGAACCCGGACCCATGACCCCGGACCCATGACCCCGGACCCACGACCCCGGACCAATGACCCCGGACCCATGACCCCGCACCCATGACCCGGACCCATGACCCAGGAACAATTAACGCGGACCCATGTCCCCGGACCCATGACGCCGGACACATGACCACGGACCCATGACCCCGGACACATGAACCCGGACCCATGACCCCGGACCCATGACCCCGGACCCATGACCCCGGACCCATGACCACGGACCCATGATCCCGGACCCATGACCCCGGACCCATGACACCGGACCCATGATCCCTGACCCATGACCCCGGACCCATGACCACGGACCCATGGCCCCGAAACCATGACCCTGGACCCATGACCCCGGACCCATGGCCCCGGACCCATGAACCCGGACCCATGACCCCGGACCCATGACCCCCGACCCATGACGCCGGACCCATGACCCCGGACCCATGACCCCGGACCCTGACCCCGGACCCATGACCCCCGACCCATGACCTCGGACCCATGACCCCGGACCCATGACCCCATACCCATGACCCCAGACCCATGACCCCAGTCCCATGACTCCAGACCCATGACGTCAGACCCATGTGGCCTGACCCATGACCCTGGACCTATGACGCCGGTCCCATGACACAGGACCAATGACCCCGGACCCATGACCCCGGACCCATGACCCCGGACCCATGACCCCGGACCCATGACCCCGGACCCATGACCCCGGACCCATGACCCCGGACGCATGACCCCGGACCCATGACCCCGGACCCATGACCCCGGACCCATGACCCCGGACCCATGACCCCGGACCCATGACGCCGGTCCCATGACACCGGACACATGACCCGGGACCCATGGCCCAGGAACAATTAACGCGGTCCCATGACCCCGGACCCATGACCCCGGACCCATGACCCCGGACCTATGACGCCGGTCCCATGACACAGGACCAATGACCCCGGACCCATGACCCCGGACCCATGACCCCGGACCCATGACCCCGGACCCATGACCCCGGACCCATGACCCCGGACCCATGACCCCGGACCCATGACGCCGGTTCCATGACACCGGACCCATGACCCGGGACCCATGGCCCAGGAACAATTAACGCGGTCCCATGACCCCGGACACATGACCCCGGACCGATGACCCCGGACGCATGGCACCGGACACGTGACATCAGACCCATGACACCGGAACAATGAACGCGGACCCATGACCCCGGACCCATGACCACGGACCCATGACCCCGGACGCATGACACCGGACCCGTGATCCCGGACCCAGGACCCCGGACCCATGACCCCGGACCCATGACCTCGGACACATGACCCCGGACCCTTGACCCCGGACCCATGACCCCGGACCCTGACCCCGGACCCATGACCCCCGACCCATGACCTCGGACCCATGACCCCGGACCCATGACCCCGGCCCCATGACCCCGGACCCATGACCCCGGACCCATGACCCCGGACCCATGACCCGGGACCCATGACCCCGGACCCATGACCCCGGACCCATGACCCCGGACCCATGACCCCGGACCCATGACCCCGGACCCATGACCCCGGACCCATGACCCCGGACCCATGACCCCGGACCCATGACCCCGGACCCATGACCCCGGACCCATGACCCCGGACCCATGACCCCGGACCCATGACCCCGGACCCATGACCCCGGACCCATGACCCCGGACCCATGACCCCGGACCCATGACCCCGGACCCATGACCCCGGACCCATGACCCCGGACCCATGACCCCGGACCCATGACCCCGGACCCATGACCCCGGACCCATGACCCCGGACCCATGACCCCGGACCCATGACCCCGGACCCATGACCCCGGACCCATGACCCCGGACCCATGACCCCGGACCCATGACCCCGGACCCATGACCCCGGACCCATGACCCCGGACCCATGACCCCGGACCCATGACCCCGGACCCATGACCCCGGACCCGTGATCCCGGACCCAGGACCCCGGACCCATGACCCCGGACCCATGACCTCGGACACATGACCCCGGACCCTTGACCCCGGACCCATGACCCCGGACCCTGACCCCGGACCCATGACCCCCGACCCATGACCTCGGACCCATGACCCCATACCCATGACCTCAGACCCATGACCCCAGTCCCATGACTCCAGACCCATGACGTCAGACCCATGAGGCCTGACCCATGACCCCGGACCTATGACGCCGGTCCCATGACACAGGACCAATGACCCCGGACCCATGACCCCGGACCCATGACACCGGACCCATGACCCGGGACCCATGGCCCAGGAACAATTAACGCGGTCCCATGACCCCGGACCCATGACGCCGGACACATGACCACGGACCCATGACCCCGGACACATGAACCCGGACCCATGACCCCGGACCCATGACCCCGGACCCACGACCCCGGACCAATGACCCCGGACCCATGACCCCGCACCCATGACCCGGACCCATGACCCAGGAACAATTAACGCGGACCCATGTCCCCGGACCCATGACGCCGGACACATGACCACGGACCCATGACCCCGGACACATGAACCCGGACCCATGACCCCGGACCCATGACCCCGGACCCATGACCCCGGACCCATGACCACGGACCCATGATCCCGGACCCATGACACCGGACCCATGACCCGGGACCCATGGCCCAGGAACAATTAACGCGGTCCCATGACCCCGGACACATGACCCCGGACCCATGACCCCGGACCCATGACCCCGGACCCATGACCCCGGACCCATGACCACGGACCCATGACCCCGGACCCATGACCCAGGGCCCAGGACCCCGGACCCATGACCCCGGACCCAGGACCCCGGACCCATGACCCCGGACCCATGACCCCGGACCCATGACCCCGGACCCATGACCCCGGACCCATGACCCCGGACCCATGACCCCGGACCCATGACCCCGGACCCATGACCCCGGACCCATGACCCCGGACCCATGACCCCGGACCCATGACCCCGGACCCATGACCCCGGACCCATGACCCCGGACCCATGACCCCGGACCCATGACCCCGGACCCATGACCCCGGACCCATGACCCCGGACCCATGACCCCGGACCCATGACCCCGGTCCGATGACACCGAACCAATGACCCCGGTCCCATGACACCGGGCCAATGACCCCAAATCCATTACCCCAGACCCATGACCCCAGACCCATGACCCCATACCCATGACCCCAGACCCATGACGCCAGACCCATGATGTCATACACATGACGCCTGAACCATGACCCCGGACCCATGGCCCCGGACCGATGACCCCGGACGCATGGCACCGGACCCGTGACCCCGGACCCATTACCCCGGACTCATGACCCCGGACCCATGACCCCGGACCCATGACCCCGGACCCATGACCCCGGACCCATGACCCCGGACCCATGACCCCGGACCCATGACCCCGGACCCATGACCCCGGACCCATGACCCCGGACCCATGACCCCGGACCCATGACCCCGGACCCATGACCCCGGACCCATGACCCCGGACCCATGACCCCGGACCCATGACCCCGGACCCGTGATCCCGGACCCAGGACCCCGGACCCATGACCCCGGACCCATGACCTCGGACACATGACCCCGGACCCTTGACCCCGGACCCATGACCCCGGACCCTGACCCCGGACCCATGACCCCCGACCCATGACCTCGGACCCATGACCCCATACCCATGACCTCAGACCCATGACCCCAGTCCCATGACTCCAGACCCATGACGTCAGACCCATGAGGCCTGACCCATGACCCCGGACCTATGACGCCGGTCCCATGACACAGGACCAATGACCCCGGACCCATGACCCCGGACCCATGACCCCGGACCCATGACCCCGGACCCATGTCCCCGGACCCATGACCCCGGACCCATGACCCCGGACCCATGACCCCGGACGCATGACCCCGGACCCATGACCCCGGACCCATGGCCCCGGACCCATGACCCCGGACCCATGACCCCGGACCCATGACCCCGGACCCATGACCCCGGACCCATGACCCCGGACCCATGACCCCGGACCCATGACGCCGGTCCCATGACCCCGGACCCATGACCCCGGACCCATGACCCCGGACCCATGACCCCGGACCCATGACCCCGGACCCATGACCCCGGACCCATGACCCCGGACCCATGACCCCGGACCCATGACCCCGGACCCATGACCCCGGACCCATGACCCCGGACCCATGACCCCGGACCCATGACCCCGGACCCATGACCCCGGACCCATGACCCCGGACCCATGACCCCGGACCCATGACCCCGGACCCATGACCCCGGACCCATGACCCCGGACCCATGACCCCGGACCCATGACCCCGGACCGATGACCCCGGACCCATGACCCCGGACCCTGACCCCGGACCCATGACCCCCGACCCATGACCTCGGACCCATGACCCCATACCCATGACCCCAGACCCATGACCCCAGTCCCATGACTCCAGACCCATGACGTCAGACCCATGAGGCCTGACCCATGACCCCGGACCTATGACGCCGGTCCCATGACACAGGACCAATGACCCCGGACCCATGACCCCGGACCCATGACCCCGGACCCATGACCCCGGACCCATGACCCAGGACCCATGACCCCGGACCCATGACCCCGGACCCATGACCCCGGACCCATGACCCCGGACCCATGACCCCGGACCCATGACCCCGGAGCCATGACCCCGGACCCATGACCCCGGACCCATGGCCCCGGACCCATGACCCCGGACCCATGACCCCGGACCCATGACCCCGGACCCATGACCCCGGACCCATGACCCCGGACCCATGACCCCGGACCCATGACCCCGGACCCATGACCCCGGACCCATGACCCCGGACCCATGACCCCGGACCCATGACCCCGGACCCATGACCCCGGACCCATGACCCCGGACCCATGACCCCGGACCCATGACCCCGGACCCATGACCCCGGACCCATGACCCCGGACCCATGACCCCGGACCCATGACCCCGGACCCATGACCCCGGACCCATGACCCCGGACCCATGACCCCGGACCCATGACCCCGGACCCATGACCCCGGACCCATGACCTCGGACACATGACCCCGGACCCATGACCCCGGACCCATGACCCCGCACCCATGACCCCGCACCCATGACCCCGCACCCATGACCCAGGAACAATTAACGCGGTCCCATATCCCCGGACCCAAGACGCCGGGCCCATGATCTCGGACCCATGACCCCGGTCCCATGACACCGGACCAATGACTCCAAATCCATGACCCCAGACCCATGACCCCAAAGCCATGAATCCAGACCCATGCTCCCGGACCCATGACCCCAGATCCATGACCCCAGACCCATGACCCCAGACCCATGACCCCATACCCATGACCACAGACCCATGACGCCAGACCCATGACGTCATACCCATGACGCCTGAACCATGACCCCGGACCCATGGCCCCGGACCGATGACCCCTGACGCCTGGCACCGGACACGTGACCAGAGACCCATGACCCCGGAACAATGAACGCGGACCCAGGACCCCGGAGCCATGACCCCGGACCCATGACCTCGGACACAATACACCGGACCCATGACCCCGGACCCATGACGCCGGACCCATGACCTCGGACACATGACCCCGGACCCATGACCCCAGACGCATGACCCAGGAACAATTAACGCGGTCCCATATCCCCGGACCCAAGACGCCGGGCCCATGACCCCGGACCCATGACCCCGGTCCCATGACACCGGACCAATGACTCCAGATCCATGACCCCAGACCCATGACCCCATACCCATGAATCCAGACCCATGACGCCAGACCCATGACGTCAGACCCATGACGCCTGAACCATGACCCCGGACCCATGGCCCCGGACCGATGACCCCGGACGCATGGCACCGGACACGTGACCCCAGACCCATGACCTCGGAACAATGAACGCGGACCGATGACCCCGGACCCATGACCCAGGGACCCAGGACCCCGGACCCATGACCCCGGAACCATGACCTCGGACACATGACCCCGGACCCATGACCCCGGACCCATGACCCCGGACCCACGACCCCGGACCAATGACCTCGGACCCATGACCCCGCACCCATGACCCGGATCCATGACCCAGGAACAATTAACGCGGACCCATGTCCCCGGACCCATGACGCCGGACCCATGACCACGGACCCATGACCCCGGACACATGACCCCGGACCCATGACCCCGGACCCATGGCACCGGACACGTGACCCCAGACCCATGACCCCGGAACAATAAACGCGGACCCATGACCCCGGACCCATGACCCAGGGACCCAGGACCCCGGACCCATGACACCGGACCCATGATCCCTGACCCATGACCCCGGACCCATGACCACGGACCCATGACCCCGGAACCATGGCCCCGGACCCATGACCTCGGACACATGACCCCGGACCCATGACCCCGGACCCACGACCCCGGACCAATGACCCCGGAACCATGACCTCGGACACATGACCCCGGACCCATGACCCCGGACCCATGACCCCGGACCCACGACCCCGGACCAATGACCCCGGACCCATGACCCCGCACCCATGACCCGGATCCATGACCCAGGAACAATTAACGCGGACCCATGTCCCCGGACCCATGACGCCGGACCCATGACCACGGACCCATGACCCCGGACCAATGACCCCGGACCCATGACCCCGGACCCATGACGCCGGACCCATGACCCCGGACCCATGACCCCGGACCCATGACCCCGGACCCATGACCCCAGACCCATGACCCCGGACCCATGACCCCGGACCCATGACCGCGGACCCATGACCCCGGACCCATGACCCCGGACCCATGACCCCGGACCCATGACCCCGGACCAATGACCCCGGACCCATGACCCCGGACCCATGACCCCGGACCCATGACCCCGGACCCATGACCCCGGACCCATGACCCCGGACCCATGACCCCGGACCCATGACCCCGGACCCATGACCCGGACCCATGACCCAGGAAAAATTAACGCGGACCCATGTCCCCGGACCCATGACACCGGACACATGACCACGGACCCATGACCCCGGACACATGAACCCGGACCCATGACCCCGGACCCATGACCCCGGACCCATGACCCCGGACCCATGACCACGGACCCATGACCCCGGACCCATGACCCCGGACCCATGACACCGGACCCATGATCCCTGACCCATGACCCCGGACCCATGACCACGGACCCATGACCCCGTAACCATGACCCTGGACCCATGACCCCGGACCCATGACCCCGGACCCATGAACCCGGACCCATGACCCCGGACCCATGACCCCGGACCCATGACCCGGACCCATGACCCAGGAACAATTAACGCGGACCCATGTCCCCGGACCCATGACCCCGGACCCATGACACCGGACCCATGATCCCTGACCCATGACCCCGGACCCATGACCACGGTCCCATGACCCCGTAACCATGACCCTGGACCCATGACCCCGGACCCATGAACCCGGACCCATGACCCCATACCCATGATCCCAGACCCATGACCCCAGTCCCATGACTCCAGACCCATGACGTCAGACCCATGAGGCCTGACCCATGACCCCGGACCTATGACCCCGGTCCCATGACACCGGACCAATGTCTCCAGATCCATGACCCCATACCCATGACCCCAGACCCATGACGCCAGACCCATGATGTCATACCCATGACGCCTGAACCATGACCCCGGACCCATGGCCCCGGACCGATGACCCCTGACGCATGGCACCGGACACGTGACCCCAGACCCATGACCCCGGAACAATGAACGCGGACCCAGGACCCCGGAGCCATGACCCCGGACCCATGACCTCGGACACAATACCCCGGACCCATGACCCCGGACCCATGACCTCGGACACATGACCCCGGACCCATGACCCCGCACCCATGACCCGGACCCATGACCCAGGAACAATTAACGCGGACACATGTCCCCGGACCCATGACGCCGGACCCATGACCACGGACCCATGACCCCGGACACATGACCCCGGACCCATGACCCCGGACCCATGACCCCGGACCCATGACCCCGGACCCATGACCCCGGACCCATGACCCCGGACCCATGACCCCGGACCCATGACCCCGGACCCATGACCCCGGACCCATGACCCCGGACCCATGACCACGGACTCATGACCCCGGACCCATGACACCGGACCCATGACACCGGACCCATGATCCCGGACCCATGACCCCGGACCCATGACCCCGGACCCATGACCACGGACCCATGACCCCGTAACCATGACCCTGGAACCATGACCCCGGACCCATGACCCCGGACCCATGACCCCGGACCCATGACCCCCGACCCATGACGCCGGTCCCATGACACCGGACCCATGACCCGGGACCCATGGCCCAGGAACAATTAACGCAGTCCCATGACCCCGGACACATGACCACGGACCCATGACCCCGGACCCATGACCCAGGAACAATTAACGCGGTCCCATATCCCCGGACCCAAGACGCCGGGCCCATGATCCCGGACCCATGACCCCGGTCCCATGACACCGGACCAATGACTCCAGATCCATGACCCCAGGCCCATGACCCCATACCCATGAATCCAGACCCATGCTCCCGGACCCATGACCCCGGACCCATGACCCCAGATCCATGACCCCAGACCCATGACCCCAGACCCATGACCCCATACCCATGACCCCAGACCCATGACGCCAGACCCATGACGCCAGACACATGACGTCATACCCATGACGCCTGAACCATGACACCGGACCGATGATCCCGGACGCATGGCACCGGACACGTGACCCCAGACCCATGACCCCGGAACAATGAAGGCGGACCCATGACCCCGGACCCATGACACAGGGACCCAGGACCCCGGCCCCATGACACCGGACCCATGACCCCGGACCCATGACCCCGGACCCATGACCCCGGACCCATGACCCCGGACCCATGACCCAAGACCGATGACCCCGGACCCATGACGCCGGTCCCATGACACCGGACCCATGACCCGGGACCCATGGCCCAGGAACAATTAACGCGGTCCCATGACCCCGGACCCATGACCCCGGACCCATGACCACGGACCCATGACCACGGAACCATGACACCGGACCAATGACTCCAGATCCATGACCCCAGGCCCATGACCCCATACCCATGAATCCAGACCCATGCTCCCGGACCCATGACCCCGGACCCATGACCCCGGACCCATGACCCCCGACCCATGACGCCGGTCCCATGTCACCGGACCCATGGCCCAGGAACAATTAACGCGGTCCCATGACCCCGGACACATGACCACGGACCCATGACCCCGGACCCATGACAACGGACCCGTGATCCCGGACCCAGGACCCCGGACCCATGACCCCGGACCCATGACCTCGGACACATGACCCCGGACCCTTGACCCCGGACCCATGACACCGGACACATGACCCGGGACCCATGGCCCAGGAACAATTAACGCGGTCCCATGACCCCGGACCCATGACCCCGGACCAATGACTCCAGATCCATGACCCCAGACCCATGACCCCATACCCATGAATCCAGACCCATGACGCCAGACCCATGACGTCAGACCCATGACGCCTGAACCATGACCCCGGACCCATGGCCCCGGACCGATGACCCCGGACGCATGGCACCGGACACGTGACCCCAGACCCATGACCCCGGAACAATGAACGCGGACCCATGACCCCGGACCCATGACCCAGGGACCCAGGACCCCGGACCCATGACCCCGGAACCATGACCTCGGACACATGACCCCGGACCCATGACCCCGGACCCATGACCCCGGTCCCATGACACCGGACCAATGACCCCAAATCCATGACCCCAGACCCATGAACCCATACCCATGACACCAGACCCATGACGCCAGACCCATGACGTCAGACCCATGACGCCTGAACCATGACCCCGGACCCATGGCCCCGGACCGATGACCCCGGACGCATGGCACCGGACACGTGACCCCAGACCCATGACCCCGGAACAATGAACGCGGACCCATGACCCCGGACCCATGACCCAGGGACCCAGGACCCCGGACCCATGACCCCGGACCCATGACCACGGACCCATGACCCCGGACCCATGACACCGGACCCATGATCCCGGACCCATGACCCCGGACCCATGACCCACCCATGACCCCGGTCCCATGACACCGAACCAATGACCCCGGACCCATGACCCCGGACCCATGACCCCGGACCCATGACGCCGGTCCCATGACACCGGACCCATGACCCGGGACCCATGGCCCAGGAACAATTAACGCGGTCCCATGAACCCGGACCCATGACCCCGGACCCATGACCACGGACCTATGGCCCCGGACCGATGACCCCGGACGCATGGCACCGGACACGTGACATCAGACCCATGACCCCGGAACAATGAACGCGGACCCATGACCCCGGACCCATGACCCAGGGACCCAGGACCCCGGACCCATGACCCCGGACCCATGACCTCGGACACATGACCCCGGACCCTTGACCCCGGACCCATGACCCCGGACCCATGACCCCGGACCCATGACCCCGGACCCATGACCCCGGACCCATGACCCCGGACCCATGACGCCGGTCCCATGACACCGGACCCATGACCCGGGACCCATGGCCCAGGAACAATTAACGCGGTCCCATGAACCCGGACCCATGACCCCGGACCCATGACCACGGACCTATGGCCCCGGACCGATGACCCCGGACGCATGGCACCGGACACGTGACATCAGACCCATGACCCCGGAACAATGAACGCGGACCCATGACCCCGGACCCATGACCCAGGGACCCAGGACCCCGGACCCATGACCCCGGACCCATGACCTCGGACACATGACCCCGGACCCTTGACCCCGGACCCATGACCCCGGACCCATGACCCCGGACCCATGACCCCGGACCCATGACCCCGGACCCATGACCCCGGACCCATGGCCCCGGACCGATGATCCCGGACGCATGGCACCGGACACGTGACCCCAGACCCATGACACCGGAACAATGAACGCGGACCCATGACACCGGACCCATGACCCAGGGACCCAGGACCCCGGACCCATGACCCCGGACCCATGACCCCGGACCCATGACCCCGTACCCATGACGCCGGTCCCATGACACCGGACCCATGACCCGGGACCCATGGCCCAGGAACAATTAACATCGTCCCATGACCCCGGACCCATGACCCCGGACCCATGACCACGGACCCATGACCCCGGACCCATGACACCGGACCCATGATCCCGGACCCATGATCCCGGACCCATGACCCCGGACCCATGACCCCGGACCCATGACACCGGACCCATGACCCCGGACCCATGGCCCCGGTCCCCTGACACCCAACCAATGACCCCGGACCCATGACACCGGTCCCATGACACCGGAGCAATGACCCCAGATCCATGACACCGGTCCCATGACACCGGACCAATGACCCCAGATCCATGACCCCAGACCCATGACCCCATACCCATGACCCCAGACCCATGACCCCATACCCATGACCCCAGACCCATGACGTCAGACCCATGTAGTCATACCCATGACGCCTGAACCATGACCACGGACCCATGGCCCCGGACCGATGACCCCGGACGCATGGCACCGGACACGTGACATCAGACCCATGACCCCGGAACAATGAACGCGGACCCATGACCCCGGACCCATGACCCCGGACCCATGACCCCGGACCCATGACCCCGGACCCATGACCCCGGACCCATGACCCCGGACCCAGGACGCCGGTCCCATGACACCGGACCCATGACACCGGACCCATGACCCCGGACCCATGACCCCGGACCCATGACCCCGGACCCATGACCTTGGACACATGACCCCGGACCCTTGACCCCGGACCCATGACCACGGACCCATGACCCCAGACCCATGACCGCGGTCCCATGACACCGAACCAATGACCCCGGACCCATGACACCGGTCCCATGACACCGGACCAATGACCCCAGATCCATGACCCCAGACCCATGACCCCATACCCATGACCCCAGACCCATGACGTCAGACCCATGTAGTCATACCCATGACGCCTGATCCATGACCACGGACCCATGGCCCCGGACCGATGACCCCGGACGCATGGCACCGGACACGTGACATCAGACCCATGACCCCGGAACAATGAACGCGGACCCATGACCCCGGACCCATGACCCAGGGACCCAGGACCCCGGACCCATGACCCCGGACCCATGACCTCGGACACATGACCCCGGACCCTTGACCCCGGACCCATGACACCGGACCCATGACCCCGGACCCATGGCCCCGGACCGATGATCCCGGACGCATGGCACCTGACACGTGACCCCAGACCCATGACCCCGGAACAATGAACGCGGACCCATGACACCGGACCCATGACCCAGGGACCCAGGACCCCGGACCCATGACCCCGGACCCATGACCCCGGACCCATGACCTCGGACACATGACCCCGGACCCTTGACCCCGGACCCATGACCCCCGACCCATGACCTCGGACCCATGACCCCAGTCCTATGACCCCATACCCATGACCCCAGACCCATGACTCCAGACCCATGACGTCAGACCCATGAGGCCTGACCCATGACCCCGGACCCATGGCCCCGGACCGATGACCCCGGACCCATGACCCCGGACCCATGACCCCGGACCCATGACACCGGACCCATGACCCCGGTCCCATGACACCGGACCAATGACCCCAAATCCATGACCCCAGACCCATGAACCCATACCCATGACCCCAGACCCATGACGCCAGACCCATGACGTCAGACCCACGACGCCTGAACCATGACCCCGGACCCATGGCCCCGGACCGATGACCCCGGACGCATGGCACCGGACACGTGACCCCATACCCATGACCCCGGAACAATGAACGCGGACCCATGACCCCGGACCCATGACCCAGGGACCCAGGACCCCGGACCCATGACCCCGGAGCCATGACACCGAACCAATGACCCCGGACCCATGACACCGGTCCCATGACACCGCACCAATGACCCCAGATCCATGACCCCAGACCCATGACCCCGGACCCATGACCCAGGGACCCAGGACCCCGGACCCATGACCCCGGACCCATGACCTCGGACACATGACCCCGGACCCTTGACCCCGGACCCATGACCCCGGACCCACGACCCCGGACCAATGACCCCGGACCTATGACCCCGCACCCATGACCCCGGAACAATGACGCCGGTCCCATGACACCGGACCCATGACCCGGGACCCATGGCCCAGGAACAATTAACGCGGTCCCATGATCCCGGACCCATGACCCCGGACCCATGACCACGGACCTATGGCCCCGGACCGATGACCCCGGACGCATGGCACCGGACACGTGACATCAGACCCATGACCCCGGAACAATGAACGCGGACCCATGACCCCGGACCCATGACCCAGGGACCCAGGACCCCGGACCCATGACCCCGGACCCATGACCTCGGACACATGACCCCGGACCCTTGACCCCGGACCCATGACCCCGGACCCATGACCCAGGGACCCAGGACCCCGGACCCATGACCCCGGAACCATGACCTCGGACACATGACCCCGGACCCATGACCCCGGACCCATGACCCCGGTCCCATGACACCGGACCAATGACCCCAAATCCATGACCCCAGACCCATGAACCCATACCCATGACCCCAGACCCATGACGCCAGACCCATGACGTCAGACCCATGACGCCTGAACCATGACCCCGGACCCATGGCCCCGGACCGATGACACCGGACGCATGGCACCGGACACGTGACCCCAGACCCATGACCCCGGAACAATGAACGCGGACCCATGACCCCGGACCCATGACCCAGGGACCCAGGACCCCGGACCCATGACCCCGGACCCATGACCACGGACCCATGACCCCGGACCCATGACACCGGACCCATGATCCCGGACCCATGACCCCGGACCCATGACCCACCCATGACCCCGGTCCCATGACACCGAACCAATGACCCCGGACCCATGACCCCGGACCCATGACCCCGGACCCATGACCCCGGACCCATGACGCCGGTCCCATGACACCGGACCCATGACCCGGGACCCATGGCCCAGGAACAATTAACGCGGTCCCATGAACCCGGACCCATGACCCCGGACCCATGACCACGGACCTATGGCCCCGGACCGATGACCCCGGACGCATGGCACCGGACACGTGACATCAGACCCATGACCCCGGAACAATGAACGCGGACCCATGACCCCGGACCCATGACCCAGGGACCCAGGACCCCGGACCCATGACCCCGGACCCATGACCTCGGACACATGACCCCGGACCCTTGACCCCGGACCCATGACCCCGGACCCATGACCCCGGACCCATGACCCCGGACCCATGACCCCGGACCCATGACCCCGGACCCATGACGCCGGTCCCATGACACCGGACCCATGACCCGGGACCCATGGCCCAGGAACAATTAACGCGGTCCCATGAACCCGGACCCATGACCCCGGACCCATGACCACGGACCTATGGCCCCGGACCGATGACCCCGGACGCATGGCACCGGACACGTGACATCAGACCCATGACCCCGGAACAATGAACGCGGACCCATGACCCCGGACCCATGACCCAGGGACCCAGGACCCCGGACCCATGACCCCGGACCCATGACCTCGGACACATGACCCCGGACCCTTGACCCCGGACCCATGACCCCGGACCCATGACCCCGGACCCATGACCCCGGACCCATGACCCCGGACCCATGACCCCGGACCCATGACCCCGGACCCATGACCCCGGACCCATGACCCCGGACCCATGGCCCCGGACCGATGATCCCGGACGCATGGCACCGGACACGTGACCCCAGACCCATGACACCGGAACAATGAACGCGGACCCATGACACCGGACCCATGACCCAGGGACCCAGGACCCCGGACCCATGACCCCGGACCCATGACCCCGGACCCATGACCCCGTACCCATGACGCCGGTCCCATGACACCGGACCCATGACCCGGGACCCATGGCCCAGGAACAATTAACATCGTCCCATGACCCCGGACCCATGACCCCGGACCCATGACCACGGACCCATGACCCCGGACCCATGACACCGGACCCATGATCCCGGACCCATGATCCCGGACCCATGACCCCGGACCCATGACCCCGGACCCATGACACCGGACCCATGACCCCGGACCCATGGCCCCGGTCCCCTGACACCCAACCAATGACCCCGGACACATGACACCGGTCCCATGACACCGGAGCAATGACCCCAGATCCATGACACCGGTCCCATGACACCGGACCAATGACCCCAGATCCATGACCCCAGACCCATGACCCCATACCCATGACCCCAGACCCATGACCCCATACCCATGACCCCAGACCCATGACGTCAGACCCATGTAGTCATACCCATGACGCCTGAACCATGACCACGGACCCATGGCCCCGGACCGATGACCCCGGACGCATGGCACCGGACACGTGACATCAGACCCATGACCCCGGAACAATGAACGCGGACCCATGACCCCGGACCCATGACCCCGGACCCATGACCCCGGACCCATGACCCCGGACCCATGACCCCGGACCCATGACCCCGGACCCAGGACGCCGGTCCCATGACACCGGACCCATGACACCGGACCCATGACCCCGGACCCATGACCCCGGACCCATGACCCCGGACCCATGACCCCGGACCCATGACCCCGGACCCATGACCTCGGACACATGACCCCGGACCCTTGACCCCGGACCCATGACCACGGACCCATGACCCCAGACCCATGACCGCGGTCCCATGACACCGAACCAATGACCCCGGACCCATGACACCGGTCCCATGACACCGGACCAATGACCCCAGATCCATGACCCCAGACCCATGACCCCATACCCATGACCCCAGACCCATGACGTCAGACCCATGTAGTCATACCCATGACGCCTGATCCATGACCACGGACCCATGGCCCCGGACCGATGACCCCGGACGCATGGCACCGGACACGTGACATCAGACCCATGACCCCGGAACAATGAACGCGGACCCATGACCCCGGACCCATGACCCAGGGACCCAGGACCCCGGACCCATGACCCCGGACCCATGACCTCGGACACATGACTCCGGACCCTTGACCCCGGACCCATGACACCGGACCCATGACCCCGGACCCATGGCCCCGGACCGATGATCCCGGACGCATGGCACCGGACACGTGACCCCAGACCCATGACCCCGGAACAATGAACGCGGACCCATGACACCGGACCCATGACCCAGGGACCCAGGACCCCGGACCCATGACCCCGGACCCATGACCCCGGACCCATGACCTCGGACACATGACCCCGGACCCTTGACCCCGGACCCATGACCCCCGACCCATGACCTCGGACCCATGACCCCAGTCCTATGACCCCATACCCATGACCCCAGACCCATGACTCCAGACCCATGACGTCAGACCCATGAGGCCTGACCCATGACCCCGGACCCATGGCCCCGGACCGATGACCCCGGACCCATGACACCGGACCCATGACCCCGGTCCCATGACACCGGACCAATGACCCCAAATCCATGACCCCAGACCCATGAACCCATACCCATGACCCCAGACCCATGACGCCAGACCCATGACGTCAGACCCACGACGCCTGAACCATGACCCCGGACCCATGGCCCCGGACCGATGACCCCGGACGCATGGCACCGGACACGTGACCCCAGACCCATGACCCCGGAACAATGAACGCGGACCCATGACCCCGGACCCATGACCCAGGGACCCAGGACCCCGGACCCATGACCCCGGAGCCATGACACCGAACCAATGACCCCGGACCCATGACACCGGTCCCATGACACCGCACCAATGACCCCAGATCCATGACCCCAGACCCATGACCCCGGACCCATGACCCAGGGACCCAGGACCCCGGACCCATGACCCCGGACCCATGACCTCGGACACATGACCCCGGACCCTTGACCCCGGACCCATGACCCCGGACCCACGACCCCGGACCAATGACCCCGGACCTATGACCCCGCACCCATGACCCCGGAACAATGAACGCGGACCCATGACCACGGACCCATGACCCAGGGACCCAGGACCCCGGACCCATGACCCCGGACCCATGACCTCGGACACATGACCCCGGACCCTTGACCCCGGACCCATGACCCCGGACCCATGACCCCGGACCCATGACCCCGGACGCATGGCACCGGACACGTGACCCCAGACCCATGACACCGGAACAATGAACGCGGACCCATGACACCGGACCCATGACCCAGGGACCCAGGACGCCGGACCCATGACCCCGGACCCATGACTTCGGACACATGACCCCGGACCCTTGACCCCGGACCCATGACCCCGGACCCACGACCCCGGACCAATGACCCCGCACCCATGACCCCGCACCCATGACCCACGAACAATTAACGCGGACCCATGTCCCCGGACCCATGACGCCGGACCCATGACCACGGACCCATGACCCCGCACACATGACCCCGGATCCATGACCCCGGACCCATGACCCCGGACCCATGACCCCGGACCCATGACCCCGGACCCATGACACCGGACCCATGACCACGGACCCATGACCCCGGACCCATGACCCCGGACCCATGACACCGGACCCATGATCCCGGACCCATGACCCCGGACCCATGACCACGGACCCATGACCCCGTAACCATGACCCTGGACCCATGACCCCGGACCCATGACCCCGGACCCATGACCCCGGACCCATGACACCGGACCAATGACTCCAGATCCATGACCCCAGACCCATGACCCCATACACATGACCCCAGACCAATGACGCCAGACCCATGACGTCAGACCCATGACGCCTGAACCATGACCCCGGACCCATGGCCCCGGACCGATGACCCCGGACGCATGGCACCGGACACGTGACCCCAGACCCATGACCCCGGAACAATGAACGCGGACCCATGACCGCGGACCCATGACCCCGAACCCATGACCCCGGACCCATGACCCCGGACCCATGACGCCGGTCCCATGACACCGGTCCAATGACCCCGGACCCATGACCCCGCACCCATGACCCAGGAACAATTAACGCGGACCCATGTCCCCGGACCCATGACGCCGGACCCATGACCACGGACCCATGACCCCGGACACATGACCCCGGACCCATGGCCCCGGACCGATGACCCCGGACGCATGGCAACGGACACGTGACCCCAGACCCATGACCCCGGAACAATGAACGCGGACCGATGACCCCGGACCCATGACACAGGGACCCAGGACCCCGGACCCATGACCCCGGACCCATGACCCCGGACCCATGACCCCGGACCCATGACCCCGGACCCATGACCCCGGACCCCTGACCCCGGACCCATGACCCCGGACCCATGACCCCGGACCCATGACCCCGGACCCATGACCCCGGACCCATGACCCCGGACCCATGACCCCGGACCCATGAGGCCGGTCCCATGACACCGGACCCATGACCCGGGACCCATGGCCCAGGAACAATTAACGCGGTCCCATGACCCCGGACCGATGACCACGGACCCATGACCCCGGACCCATGACACCGGACCCGTGATCCCGGACCCATGACCCCGGACCCATGACCCCGGACCCATGACCCCGGACCCATGACCCCGGACCCATGACCCCGGACCCATGACCCCGGACCCATGACCCCGGACCCATGACCCCGGACCCATGACCCCGGACCCATGACCCCGGACCCATGACCCCGGACCCATGACCCCGGACCCATGACCCCGGACCCATGACCCCGGACCCATGACCCCGGACCCATGACCCCGGACCCATGACCCCGGTCCCATGACACCGAACCAATGACCCCGGACCCATTACACCGGTCCCATGACACCGGACCAATGACCCCAGATCCATGACCCCAGACCCATGAACCCATACCCATGACCCCATACCCATGACCCCATACCCATGACCCCATACCCATGACCCCATACCCATGACCCCGGACCCATGACCCCGGACCCATGACCCCGGACCCATGACCCCGGACCCATGAGGCCGGTCCCATGACACCGGACCCATGACCCGGGACCCATGGCCCAGGAACAATTAACGCGGTCCCATGACCCCGGACCGATGACCACGGACCCATGACCCCGGACCCATGACACCGGACCCGTGATCCCGGACCCATGACCCCGGACCCATGACCCCGGACCCATGACCCCGGACCCATGACCCCGGACCCATGACCCCGGACCCATGACCCCGGACCCATGACCCCGGACCCATGACCCCGGACCCATGACCCCGGACCCATGACCCCGGACCCATGACCCCGGACCCATGACCCCGGACCCATGACCCCGGACCCATGACCCCGGACCCATGACCCCGGACCCATGACCCCGGTCCCATGACACCGAACCAATGACCCCGGACCCATTACACCGGTCCCATGACACCGGACCAATGACCCCAGATCCATGACCCCAGACCCATGAACCCATACCCATGACCCCATACCCATGACCCCATACCCATGACCCCATACCCATGACCCCATACCCATGACCCCATACCCATGACCCCATACCCATGACCCCAGACCCATGACGCCAGACCCATGACGTCATACCCATGACGCCTGAACCATGACCCCGGACCCATGGCCCCGGACCGATGACCCCGGACGCATGGCGCCGGACACGTGACCACAGACCCATGACCCCGGAACAATGAACGCGGACCCATGACCGCGGACCCATGACCCAGGGACCCAGGACCCCGGACCCATGACCCCGGACCCATGACCTCGGACACATGACCCCGGACCCATGACCACGGACCCATGACCCCGGACCCATGACCCCGGACCCATGACCCCGGACCCATCACCCCGGACCCATGACCCCGGACCCATCACCCCGGACCCATGACCCCGGACCCATGACCCCGGACCCATGACCCCGGACCCATGACCCCGGACCCATGACCCCGGACGCATGACGCCGGACCCATGACCCCGGTCCCATGACACCGGACCAATGACCCCAAATCCATGACCCCAGACCCATGAACCCATACCCATGACCCCAGACCCATGACGCCAGACCCATGACGTCAGACCCATGACGCCTGAACCATGACCCCGGAACCATGGCCCCGGACCGATGACCCCGGACGCATGGCACCGGACACGTGACCCCAGACCCATGACCCCGAAACAATGAACGCGGACCCATGACCCCGGACCCATGACCCAGGGACCCAGGACCCCGGACCCATGACCCCGCACCCATGACCCGGACCCATGACCCAGGAACAATTAACGCGGACCCATGTCCCCGGACCCATGACGCCGGACCCATGACCACGGACCCATGACCCCGGACACATGACCCCGGACCCATGACCCCGGACCCATGACCCCGGACCCATGACCCCGGACCCATGAGCACGGACCCATGACCCCGGACCCATGACCCCGGACACATGACCCCGGACCCATGACCCCGGACCCATGACCCCGGACCCATGACCCAGGACCCATGACCCCGGACCCATGACCCCGGACCCATGACCCCGGACCCATGACCCCGGACCCATGACCCCGGACCCATGATCCCGGACCCATGACCCCGGACCCATGACCCCGGACCCATGACCCCGGACCCATGACCCCGGTCCCATGACACCGAACCAATGACCCCGGACCCATGACACCGGTCCCATGACACCGGACCAATGACTCCAGATCCATGACCCCAGACCCATGACCCCATACCCATGACCCCATACCCATGACCCCATACCCATGACCCCATACCCATGACCCCAGACCCAGGACCCCGGACCCATGACCCCGGACCCATGACCTCGGACACATGACCCCGGACCCTTGACCCCGGACCCATGACCCCGGACCCATGACTCCGGACCCATGACCACGGACCCATGACCCCGGACCCATGACCAACGACCCATGACCCCGGACCCATGACCCCGGTCCCATGACACCGAACCAATGACCCCGGACCCATGACCACGGACCCATGGCCCCGGACCGATGATCCCGGACGCATGGCACCGGACACGTGACCCCAGACCCATGACCCCGGAACAATGAACGCGGACCCATGACCACGGACCCATGACCCAGGGACCCAGGACCCCGGACCCATGACCCCGGACCCATGACATCGGACACATGACCCCGGACCCTTGACCCCGGACCCTTGACCCCGGACCCATGACCCAGGACCCATGACCCCGGACCCATGACGCCGGACCCATGACCCCGGACCGATGACCCCGGACCCATGACCCCCGACCCATGACCTCGGACCCATGACCCCAGTCCCATGACCCCATACCCATGACCCCAGACCCATGACCCCAGACCCATGACTCCAGACCCATGACGTCAGACACATGAGGCCTGACCCATGACCCCGGACCCATGGCCCCGGACCGATGACCCTGGATCCATGACCCCGGACCCATGAACCCGGACCCATGACCCCGGACCAATGACCCCGGACCCATGACCCCGGACCCATGACCCCGGACCCATGACCCCGGACCCATGACCCCGGTCCCATGACACCGAACCAATGACACCGGACCCATGACCCCGGTCCCATGACACCGGACCAATGACCCCAAATCCATGACCCCAGACCCATGAACCCATACCCATGACCCCAGACCCATGACGCCAGACCCATGACGTCAGACCCATGACGCCTGAACCATGACCCCGGACGCATGGCACCGGACACGTGACCCCAGACCCATGACCCCGAAACAATGAACGCGGACCCATGACCCCGGACCCATGACCCAGGGACCCAGGACCCCGGACCCATGACTCCGGACCCATGACCTCGGACACAATACCCCGGACCCATGACCCCGGACCCATGACCTCGGACACATGACCCCGGACCCATGACCCCGCACCCATGACCCCGGACCCATGACCCAGGAACAATTAACGCGGTCCCATATCCCCGGACCCAATACGCCGGGCCCATGACCCCGGACCCATGACCCCGGTCCCATGACACCGGACCAATGACTCCAGATCCATGACCCCAGACCCATGACCACATACCCATGAATCCAGACCCATGAAGCCAGACCCATGACGTCAGACCCATGACGTCAGACCCATGACGCCTGAACCATGACCCCGGACCCATGGCCCCGGACCGATGACCCCGGACGCATGGCACCGGACACGTGACCCCAGACCCATGACCCCGGAACAATGAACGCGGACCCATGACCCCGGACCCATGACCCAGGGACCCAGGACCCCGGACCCATGACCCCGGAACCATGACCTCGGACACATGACCCCGGACCCATGACCCCGGACCCACGACCCCGGACCAATGACCCCGGACCCATGACCCCGCACCCATGACCCAGGAACAATTAACGCGGACCCATGTCCCCGGACCCATGACGCCGGACCCATGACCCCGGACACATGACCCCGGACCCATGACCCCGGACCCATGACCCCGGACCCATGACCCCGGACCCATGACCCCGGACCCATGACCCCGGACCCATGACCCCGGTCCCATGACACCGAACCAATGACCCCGGTCCCATGACACCGGTCCCATGACCCCGGACCCATGACACCGGACCCATGAACCCGGACCCATGACGCCGGTCCCATGACACCGGACCCATGAACCGGGACCCATGGCCCAGGAACAATTAACGCGGTCCCATGATCCCGGACCCATGACCACGGACCCATGACCCCGGACCCATGACACCGGACCCGTGATCCCGGACCCATGACCCCCGACCCATGACCCCGGACCCATGACCCCGGACCCATGACCACGGACCCATGACCCCGGACCCATGACCCCGGTCCCATGACACCGAACCAATGACCCCGGTCCCATGACACCGGTCCCATGACCCCGGACCCATGACACCGGACCCATGCTCCCGGACCCATGACCCCGGACCCATGACCCCAGATCCATGACCCCAGACCCATGACCCCATACCCATGACCCCAGACCCATGACGCCAGACCCATGACGTCATACCCATGACGCCTGAACCATGACCCCCGACCCATGGCCCCGGACCGATGACCCCGGACGCATGGCACCGGACACGTGACCCCAGACCCATGACCCCGGAACAATGAACGCGGACCCAGGACCCCGGACCCATGACCCCGGACCCATGACCTCGGACACAATACCCCGGACCCATGACCCCGGACCCATGACCCCGGACCCATGACCCCGGACCCATGACCTCGGACACATGACCCCGGACCCATGACCCCGGACCAATGACCCCGCACCCATGACCCCGGACCCATGACCCAGGAACAATTAACGCGGTCCCATATCCCCGGACCCAAGACGCCGGGCCCATGACCCCGGCCCCATGACCCCGGTCCCATGACACCGGACCAATGACTCCAGATCCATGACCCCAGACCCATGAATCTAGACCCATGACGCCAGACCCATGACGTCAGACCCATGACGCCTGAACCATGACCCCGGACCCATGGCCCCGGACCGATGACCCCGGACGCATGGCACCGGACACGTGACCCCAGACCCATGACCCCGGAACAATGAACGCGGACCCATGACCCCGGACCCATGACCCAGGGACCCAGGACCCCGGACCCATGACCCCGGAACCATGACCTCGGACACATGACCCCGGACCCATGACCCCGGACCCATGACCCCGGACCCATGACCCCGGACCCATGACCCCGGACCCATGACCCCGGACCCATGACCCCGGACCCATGACCCCGGACCCATGACCACGGACCCATGACCCCGGACCCATGACACCGGACCCATGATCCCGGACCCATGACCCCGGACCCATGACCCCGGACCCATGACCCCAGACCCATGACTCCAGACCCATGACGTCAGACCCATGAGGCCTGACCCATGACCCCGGACCCATGACCCGTGACCCATGGCCCAGGAACAATTACCGCGGTCCCATGACCCCGGAACCATGACCACGGACCCATGACCCCGGACCCATGACACCGGACCCGTGATCCCGGACCCATGACCCCGGACCCATGACCCCGGACCCATGACCCCAGACCCATGACCACGGACCCATGACCCCGTAACCATGACCCTGCACCCATGACCCCGGACCCATGACCCCGGACCCATGACCCCGGACCCATGACCCCGGACCCATGACCCCGGACCCATGACCCCGGACCCATGACCCCGGACCCATGACCCCGGACCCATGACCCCGGACCCATGACCCCGGACCCATGACCCCGGACCGATGACCCCGGACCCATGACCCCGGACCCATGGCCCCGGACCGATGATCCCGGACGCATGGCACCGGACACGTGACCCCAGACCCATGACACCGGAACAATGAACGCGGACCCATGACACCGGACCCATGACCCAGGGACCCAGGAACCCGGACCCATGACCCCGGACCCATGACATCGGACACATGACCCCGGACCCTTGACCCCGGACCCATGACCCCGGACACATGACCCCGGACCCATGACCCCCGACCCATGACCTCGGACCCATGACCCCGTACCCATGACGCCGGTCCCATGACACCGGACCCATGACCCGGGACCCATGGCCCAGGAACAATTAACATCGTCCCATGACCCCGGACCCATGACCCCGGACCGATGACCCCGGACCCATGACCCCGGACCCATGGCCCCGGACCGATGATCCCGGACGCATGGCACCGGACACGTGACCCCAGACCCATGACACCGGAACAATGAACGCGGACCCATGACACCGGACCCATGACCCAGGGACCCAGGACCCCGGACCCATGACCCCGGACCCATGACCCCGGACCCATGACCCCGTACCCGTGACGCCGGTCCCATGACACCGGACCCATGACCCGGGACCCATGGCCCAGGAACAATTAACATCGTCCCATGACCCCGGACCCATGACCCCGGACCCATGACCACGGACCCATGAACCCGGACCCATGACACCGGACCCATGATCCCGGACCCATGATCCCGGACCCATGACCCCGGACCCATGACCCCGGACCCATGACACCGGACCCATGACCCCGGACCCATGACCCCGGTCCCCTGACACCCAACCAATGACCCCGGACCCATGACACCGGTCCCATGACACCGGAGCAATGACCCCAGATCCATGACACCGGTCCCATGACACCGGACCAATGACCCCAGATCCATGACCCCAGACCCATGACCCCATACCCATGACCCCAGACCCATGACGCCAGACCCATGACGTCATACCCATGACGCCTGAACCATGACCCCCGACCCATGGCCCCGGACCGATGACCCCGGACGCATGGCACCGGACACGTGACCCCAGACCCATGACCCCGGAACAATGAACGCGGACCCAGGACCCCGGACCCATGACCCCGGACCCATGACCTCGGACACAATACCCCGGACCCATGACCCCGGACCCATGACCCCGGACCCATGACCCCGGACCCATGACCTCGGACACATGACCCCGGACCCATGACCCCGGACCAATGACCCCGCACCCATGACCCCGGACCCATGACCCAGGAACAATTAACGCGGTCCCATATCCCCGGACCCAAGACGCCGGGCCCATGACCCCGGCCCCATGACCCCGGTCCCATGACACCGGACCAATGACTCCAGATCCATGACCCCAGACCCATGAATCTAGACCCATGACGCCAGACCCATGACGTCAGACCCATGACGCCTGAACCATGACCCCGGACCCATGGCCCCGGACCGATGACCCCGGACGCATGGCACCGGACACGTGACCCCAGACCCATGACCCCGGAACAATGAACGCGGACCCATGACCCCGGACCCATGACCCAGGGACCCAGGACCCCGGACCCATGACCCCGGAACCATGACCTCGGACACATGACCCCGGACCCATGACCCCGGACCCATGACCCCGGACCCATGACCCCGGACCCATGACCCCGGACCCATGACCCCGGACCCATGACCCCGGACCCATGACCCCGGACCCATGACCACGGACCCATGACCCCGGACCCATGACACCGGACCCATGATCCCGGACCCATGACCCCGGACCCATGACCCCGGACCCATGACCCCAGACCCATGACTCCAGACCCATGACGTCAGACCCATGAGGCCTGACCCATGACCCCGGACCCATGACCCGTGACCCATGGCCCAGGAACAATTACCGCGGTCCCATGACCCCGGAACCATGACCACGGACCCATGACCCCGGACCCATGACACCGGACCCGTGATCCCGGACCCATGACCCCGGACCCATGACCCCGGACCCATGACCCCAGACCCATGACCACGGACCCATGACCCCGTAACCATGACCCTGCACCCATGACCCCGGACCCATGACCCCGGACCCATGACCCCGGACCCATGACCCCGGACCCATGACCCCGGACCCATGACCCCGGACCCATGACCCCGGACCCATGACCCCGGACCCATGACCCCGGACCCATGACCCCGGACCCATGACCCCGGACCGATGACCCCGGACCCATGACCCCGGACCCATGACCCCGGACCCATGACCCCGGACCCATGACCCCGGACCCATGACCCCGGACCCATGACCCCGGACCCAGGACGCCGGTCCCATGACACCGGACCCATGACACCGGACCCATGACCCCGGACCCATGACCCCGGACCCATGACCTCGGACACATGACCCCGGACCCTTGACCCCGGACCCATGACCACGGACCCATGACCCCAGACCCATGACCGCGGTCCCATGACACCGAACCAATGACCCCGGACCCATGACACCGGTCCCATGACACCGGACCAATGACCCCAGAACCATGACCCCAGACCCATGACCCCATACCCATGACCCCAGACCCATGACGTCAGACCCATGTAGTCATACCCATGACGCCTGATCCATGACCACGGACCCATGGCCCCGGACCGATGACCCCGGACGCATGGCACCGGACACGTGACATCAGACCCATGACCCCGGAACAATGAACGCGGACCCATGACCACGGACCCATGACCCAGGGACCCAGGACCCCGGACCCATGACCCCGGACCCATGACCTCGGACACATGACCCCGGACCCTTGACCCCGGACCCATGACACCTGACCCATGACCCCGGACCCATGGCCCCGGACCGATGATCCCGGACGCATGGCACCGGACACGTGACCCCAGACCCATGACCCCGGAACAATGAACGCGGACCCATGACACCGGACCCATGACCCAGGGACCCAGGACCCCGGACCCATGACCCCGGACCCATGACCCCGGACCCATGACCTCGGACACATGACCCCGGACCCTTGACCCCGGACCCATGACCCCCGACCCATGACCTCGGACCCATGACCCCAGTCCTATGACCCCATACCCATGACCCCAGACCCATGACTCCAGACCCATGACGTCAGACCCATGAGGCCTGACCCATGACCCCGGACCCATGGCCCCGGACCGATGACCCCGGACCCATGACCCCGGACCCTTGTCCCCGGACCCATGACACCGGACCCATGACCCCGGTCCCATGACACCGGACCAATGACCCCAAATCCATGACCCCAGACCCATGAACCCATACCCATGACCCCAGACCCATGACGCCAGACCCATGACGTCAGACCCATGACGCCTGAACCATGACCCCGGACCCATGGCCCCGGACCGATGACCCCGGACGCATGGCACCGGACACGTGACCCCAGACCCATGACCCCGGAACAATGAACGCGGACCCATGACCCCGGACCCATGACCCAGGGACCCAGGACCCCGGACCCATGACCCCGGAGCCATGACACCGAACCAATGACCCCGGACCCATGACACCGGTCCCATGACACCGCACCAATGACCCCAGATCCATGACCCCAGACCCATGACCCCGGACCCAGGACCCAGGGACCCAGGACCCCGGACCCATGACCCCGGACCCATGACCTCGGACACATGACCCCGGACCCTTGACCCCGGACCCATGACCCCGGACCCATGACCCCGGACCCACGACCCCGGACCAATGACCCCGGACCTATGACCCCGCACCCATGACCCCGGAACAATGAACGCGGACCCATGACCACGGACCCATGACCCAGGGACCCAGGACCCCGGACCCATGACCCCGGACCCATGACCCCGGACCCATGACCTCGGACACATGACCCCGGACCCTTGACCCCGGACCCATGACCCCGGACCCATGACCCCGGACCCATGACCCCAGACCCATGACACCGGACCCATGACCACGGACCCATGACCCCGGACCCATGACCCCGGACCCATGACACCGGACCCATGATCCCGGACCCATGACCCCGGACCCATGACCACGGACCCATGACCACGGACCCATGACCCCGTAACCATGACCCTGGACCCATGACCCCGGACCCATGACCCCGGACCCATGACCCCGGACCCATGACCCCGGACCCATGACCCCGGACCCATGACCCCGGACCCATGACCCCGGACCCATGACCCCGGACCCATGACCCCGGACCCATGACCCCGGACCCATGACCCCATACCCATGACCCCGGACCAATGACGCCAGACCCATGACGTCAGACCCATGACGTCAGACCCATGACGCCTGAACCATGACCCCGGACCCATGGCCCCGGACCGATGACCCCGGACGCATGGCACCGGACACGTGACCCCAGACCCATGACCCCGGAACAATGAACGCGGACCCATGACCCCGGACCCATGACCCCGAACCCATGACCCCGGACCCATGACCCCGGACCCATGACGCCGGTCCCATGACACCGGTCCAATGACCCCGGACCCATGACCCCGCACCCATGACCCGGACCCATGACCCAGGAACAATTAACGCGGACCCATGACCCCGGACCCATGACGCCGCACCCATGACCACGGACCCATGACCCCGGACACATGACCCCGGACCCATGACCCCGGACCCATGACCCCGGACCCATGACACCGGACCCATGATCCCGGACCCATGACCCCGGACCCATGACCCCGGACCCATGAGGCCGGTCCCATGACACCGGACCCATGACCCGGGACCCATGGCCCAGGAACAATTAACGCGGACCCATGTCCCCGGACCCATGACGCCGGACCCATGACCACGGACCCATGACCCCGGACACATGACCCCGGACCCATGACACCGGTCCCATGACACCGGACCAATGACTCCAGATCCATGACCCCAGACCCATGGCCCCATACCCATGACCCCAGACCAATGACGCCAGACCCATGACGTCAGACCCATGACGCCTGAACCATGACCCCGGACCCATGGCCCCGGACCGATGACCCCGGACGCATGGCACCGGACACGTGACCCCAGACCCATGACCCCGGAACAATGAACGCGGACCCATGACCCCGGACCCATGATCCCGAACCCATGACCCCGGACCCATGACCACGGACCCATGACGCCGGTCCCATGACACCGGTCCAATGACCCCGGACCCATGACCCCGGACCCATGACCCCGGACCCATGACCCCGGACCCATGACCCCGGACCCATGACCCCGGACCCATGACCCCGGACCCATGACCCCGGACCCATGACCCCGGACCGATGACCCCGGACCCATGACCCCGGACCCATGGCCCCGGACCGATGATCCCGGACGCATGGCACCGGACACGTGACCCCAGACCCATGACCCCGGAACAATGAACGCGGACCCATGACCACGGACCCATGACCCAGGGACCCAGGACCCCGGACCCATGACCCCGGACCCATGACATCGGACACATGACCCCGGACCCTTGACCCCGGACCCTTGACCCCGGACCCATGACCCAGGACCCATGACCCCGGACCCATGACCCCGGACCCATGACCCCGGACCGATGACCCCGGACCCATGACCCCCGACCCATGACCTCGGACCCATGACCCCAGTCCCATGACCCCATACCAATGACCCCAGACCCATGACCCCAGACCCATGACTCCAGACCCATGACGTCAGACACATGAGGCCTGACCCATGACCCCGGACCCATGACATCGGACACATGACCCCGGACCCTTGACCCCGGACCCATGACCCCGGACACATGACCCCGGACCCATGACCCCCGACCCATGACCTCGGACCCATGACCCCGTACCTATGACGCCGGTCCCATGACACCGGACCCGTGATCCCGGACCCATGACCCCGGACCCATGACCCCGGACCCATGACCCCAGACCCATGACCACGGACCCATGACCCCGTAACCATGACCCTGCACCCATGACCCCGGACCCATGACCCCGGACCCATGACCCCGGACCCATGACCCCGGACCCATGACCCCGGACCCATGACCCCGGACCCATGACCCCGGACCGATGACCCCGGACCCATGACCCCGGACCCATGGCCCCGGACCGATGATCCCGGACGCATGGCACCGGACACGTGACCCCAGACCCATGACACCGGAACAATGAACGCGGACCCATGACACCGGACCCATGACCCAGGGACCCAGGAACCCGGACCCATGACCCCGGACCCATGACATCGGACACATGACCCCGGACCCTTGACCCCGGACCCATGACCCCGGACACATGACCCCGGACCCATGACCCCCGACCCATGACCTCGGACCCATGACCCCGTACCTATGACGCCGGTCCCATGACACCGGACCCATGACCCGGGACCCATGGCCCAGGAACAATTAACATCGTCCCATGACCCCGGACCCATGACCCCGGGCCGATGACCCCGGACCCATGACCCCGGACCCATGGCCCCGGACCGATGATCCCGGACGCATGGCACCGGACACGTGACCCCAGACCCATGACACCGGAACAATGAACGCGGACCCATGACACCGGACCCATGACCCAGGGACCCAGGACCCCGGACCCATGACCCCGGACCCATGACCCCGGACCCATGACCCCGTACCCATGACGCCGGTCCCATGACACCGGACCCATGACCCGGGACCCATGGCCCAGGAACAATTAACATCGTCCCATGACCCCGGACCCATGACCCCGGACCCATGACCACGGACCCATGACCCCGGACCCATGACCCCAGATCCATGACACCGGTCCCATGACACCGGACCAATGACCCCAGATCCATGACCCCAGACCCATGACCCCATACCCATGACCCCAGACCCATGACGTCAGACCCATGTAGTCATACCCATGACGCCTGAACCATGACCACGGACCCATGGCCCCGGACCGATGACCCCGGACGCATGGCACCGGACACGTGACATCAGACCCATGACCCCGGAACAATGAACGCGGACCCATGACACCGGACCCATGACCCCGGACCCATGACCCCGGACCCATGACCCCGGACCCATGACCCCGGACCCATGACCCCGGACCCATGACCCCGTACCCATGACGCCGGTCCCATGACCCCGGACCCATGACCACGGACCCATGACCCCAGACCCATGACCCCATACCCATGACCCCAGACCCATGACGTCAGACCCATGTAGTCATACCCATGACGCCTGAACCATGACCACGGACCCATGGCCCCGGACCGATGACCCCGGACGCATGGCACCGGACACGTGACCCCAGACCCATGACCCCGGAACAATGAACGCGGACCCATGACCCCGGACCCATGACCCAGGGACCCAGGACCCCGGACCCATGACCCCGGACCCATGAGCTCGGACACATGACCCCGGACCCTTGACCCCGGACCCATGACCCCGGACCCATGACTCCGGACCCATGACCACGGACCCATGACCCCGGACCCATGACCCCCGACCCATGACCCCGGACCCATGACCCCGGTCCCATGACACCGAACCAATGACCCCGGACCCATGACCCCGGACCCATGACCACGGACCCATGGCCCCGGACCGATGATCCCGGACGCATGGCACCGGACACGTGACCCCAGACCCATGACCCCGGAACAATGAACGCGGACCCATGACCACGGACCCATGACCCAGGGACCCAGGACCCCGGACCCATGACCCCGGACCCATGACATCGGACACATGACCCCGGACCCTTGACCCCGGACCCTTGACCCCGGACCCATGACCCAGGACCCATGACCCCGGACCCATGACCCCGGACCCATGACCCCGGACCGATGACCCCGGACCCATGACCCCCGACCCATGACCTCGGACCCATGACCCCAGTCCCATGACCCCATACCAATGACCCCAGACCCATGACCCCAGACCCATGACTCCAGACCCATGACGTCAGACACATGAGGCCTGACCCATGACCCCGGACCCATGGCCCCGGACCGATGACCCTGGATCCATGACCCCGGACCCATGAACCCGGACCCATGACCCCGGACCAATGACCCCGGACCCATGACCCCGGACACATGACCCCGGACCCATGACCCCGGTCCCATGACACCGAACCAATGACACCGGACCCATGACCCCGGTCCCATGACCCCGCACCCATGACCCCGGACCCATGACCCAGGAACAATTAACGCGGTCCCATATCCCCGGACCCAAGACGCCGGGCCCATGACCCCGGACCCATGACCCCGGTCCCATGACACCGGACCAATGACTCCAGATCCATGACCCCAGGCGCATGACCACATACCCATGAATCCAGACCCATGAAGCCAGACCCATGACGTCAGACCCATGACGTCAGACCCATGACGCCTGAACCATGACCCCGGACCCATGGCCCCGGACCGATGACCCCGGACGCATGGCACCGGACACGTGACCCCAGACCCATGACCCCGGAACAATGAACGCGGACCCATGACCCCGGACCCATGACCCAGGGACCCAGGACCCCGGACCCATGACCCCGGAACCATGACCTCGGACACATGACCCCGGACCCATGACCCCGGACCCATGACCCCGGACCAATGACCCCGGACCCATGACCCCGCACCCATGACCCAGGAACAATTAACGCGGACCCATGTCCCCGGACCCATGACGCCGGACCCATGACCACGGACCCATGACCCCGGACACATGACCCCGGACCCATGACCCCCGACCCATGACCCCGGACCCATGACCCCGGACCCATGACCCCGGACCCATGACCCCGGACCCATGACCCCGGACCCATGACCACGGACCCATGACCCCGGACCCATGACACCGGACCCATGATCCCGGACCCATGACCCCGGACCCATGACCCCGGACCCATGACCCCAGACCCATGACTCCAGACCCATGACGTCAGACCCATGAGGCCTGACCCATGACCCCGGACCCATGACCCGCGACCCATGGCCCAGGAACAATTACCGCGGTCCCATGACCCCGAAACCATGACCACGGACCCATGACCCCGGACCCATGACACCGGACCCGTGATCCCGGACCCATGACCCCGGACCCATGACCCCGGACCCATGACCCCAGACCCATGACCACGGACCCATGACCCCGTAACCATGACCCTGCACCCATGACCCCGGACCCATGACCCCGGACCCATGACCCCGGACCCATGACCCCGGACCCATGACCCCGGACCCATGACCCCGGACCCATGACCCCGGACCCATGACCCCGGACCCATGACCCCGGACCCATGACCCCGGACCGATGACCCCGGACCCATGACCCCGGACCCATGGCCCCGGACCGATGATCCCGGACGCATGGCACCGGACACGTGACCCCAGACCCATGACACCGGAACAATGAACGCGGACCCATGACACCGGACCCATGACCCAGGGACCCAGGAACCCGGACCCATGACCCCGGACCCATGACATCGGACACATGACCCCGGACCCTTGACCCCGGACCCATGACCCCGGACACATGACCCCGGACCCATGACCCCCGACCCATGACCTCGGACCCATGACCCCGTACCCATGACGCCGGTCCCATGACACCGGACCCATGACCCGGGACCCATGGCCCAGGAACAATTAACATCGTCCCATGACCCCGGACCCATGACCCCGGACCGATGACCCCGGACCCATGACCCCGGACCCATGGCCCCGGACCGATGATCCCGGACGCATGGCACCGGACACGTGACCCCAGACCCATGACACCGGAACAATGAACGCGGACCCATGACACCGGACCCATGACCCAGGGACCCAGGACCCCGGACCCATGACCCCGGACCCATGACCCCGGACCCATGACCCCGTACCCGTGACGCCGGTCCCATGACACCGGACCCATGACCCGGGACCCATGGCCCAGGAACAATTAACATCGTCCCATGACCCCGGACCCATGACCCCGGACCCATGACCACGGACCCATGACCCCGGACCCATGACACCGGACCCATGATCCCGGACCCATGATCCCGGACCCATGACCCCGGACCCATGACCCCGGACCCATGACACCGGACCCATGACCCCGGACCCATGACCCCGGTCCCCTGACACCCAACCAATGACCCCGGACCCATGACACCGGTCCCATGACACCGGAGCAATGACCCCAGATCCATGACACCGGTCCCATGACACCGGACCAATGACCCCAGATCCATGACCCCAGACCCATGACCCCATACCCATGACCCCAGACCCATGACGTCAGACCCATGTAGTCATACCCATGACGCCTGAACCATGACCACGGACCCATGGCCCCGGACCGATGACCCCGGACGCATGGCACCGGACACGTGACATCAGACCCATGACCCCGGAACAATGAACGCGGACCAATGACACCGGACCCATGACCCCGGACCCATGATCCCGGACCCATGACCCCGGACCCATGACCCCGGACCCATGACCCCGGACCCATGACCACGGACCCATGACCCCGGACCCATGACACCGGACCCATGATCCCGGACCCATGATCCCGGACCCATGACCCCGGACCCATGACCCCGGACCCATGACACCGGACCCATGACCCCGGACCCATGACCCCGGACCCATGACCCCGGACCCATGACCCCGGACCCATGACCCCGGACCCATGACCCCGGACCCATGACCCCGGACCCACGACCCCGGACCCAGGACGCCGGTCCCATGACACCGGACCCATGACACCGGACCCATGACCCCGGACCCATGACCCCGGACCCATGACCTCGGACACATGACCCCGGACCCTTGACCCCGGAACCATGACCACGGACCCATGACCCCAGACCCATGACCGCGGTCCCATGACACCGAACCAATGACCCCGGACCCATGACACCGGTCCCATGACACCGGACCAATGACCCCAGAACCATGACCCCAGACCCATGACCCCATACCCATGACCCCAGACCCATGACATCAGACCCATGTAGTCATACCCATGACGCCTGATCCATGACCACGGACCCATGGCCCCGGACCGATGACCCCGGACGCATGGCACCGGACACGTGACATCAGACCCATGACCCCGGAACAATGAACGCGGACCCATGACCCCGGACCCATGACCCAGGGACCCAGGACCCCGGACCCATGACCCCGGACCCATGACCTCGGACACATGACCCCGGACCCTTGACCCCGGACCCATGACACCGGACCCATGACCCCGGACCCATGGCCCCGGACCGATGATCCCGGACGCATGGCACCGGACACGTGACCCCAGACCCATGACCCCGGAACAATGAACGCGGACCCATGACACCGGACCCATGACCCAGGGACCCAGGACCCCGGACCCATGACCCCGGACCCATGACCTCGGACACATGACCCCGGACCCTTGACCCCGGACCCATGACCCCCGACCCATGACCTCGGACCCATGACCCCAGTCCTATGACCCCATACCCATGACCCCAGACCCATGACTCCAGACCCATGACGTCAGACCCATGAGGCCTGACCCATGACCCCGGACCCATGGCCCCGGACCGATGACCCCGGACCCATGACCCCGGACCCTTGTCCCCGGACCCATGACACCGGACCCATGACCCCGGTCCCATGACACCGGACCAATGACCCCAAATCCATGACCCCAGACCCATGAACCCATACCCATGACCCCAGACCCATGACGCCAGACCCATGACGTCAGACCCATGACGCCTGAACCATGACCCCGGACCCATGGCCCCGGACCGATGACCCCGGACGCATGGCACCGGACACGTGACCCCAGACCCATGACCCCGGAACAATGAACGCGGACCCATGACCCCGGACCCATGACCCAGGGACCCAGGACCCCGGACCCATGACCCCGGAGCCATGACACCGAACCAATGACCCCGGACCCATGACACCGGTCCCATGACACCGCACCAATGACCCCAGATCCATGACCCCAGACCCATGACCCCGGACCCAGGACCCAGGGACCCAGGACCCCGGACCCATGACCCCGGACCCATGACCTCGGACACATGACCCCGGACCCTTGACCCCGGACCCATGACCCCGGACCCATGACCCCGGACCCACGACCCCGGACCAATGACCCCGGACCTATGACCCCGCACCCATGACCCCGGAACAATGAACGCGGACCCATGACCACGGACCCATGACCCAGGGACCCAGGACCCCGGACCCATGACCCCGGACCCATGACCTCGGACACATGACCCCGGACCCTTGACCCCGGACCCATGACCCCGGACCCATGACCCCGGACCCATGACCCCGGACCCATGACACCGGACCCATGACCACGGACCCATGACCCCGGACCCATGACCCCGGACCCATGACACCGGACCCATGACCCAGGGACCCAGGAACCCGGACCCATGACCACGGACCCATGACCACGGACCCATGACCCCGTAACCATGACCCTGGACCCATGACCCCGGACCCATGACCCCGGACCCATGACCCCGGACCCATGACCCCGGACCCATGACCCCGGACCCATGACCCCATACCCATGACCCCGGACCAATGACGCCAGACCCATGACGTCAGACCCATGACGTCAGACCCATGACGCCTGAACCATGACCCCGGACCCATGGCCCCGGACCGATGACCCCGGACGCATGGCACCGGACACGTGACCCCAGACCCATGACCCCGGAACAATGAACGCGGACCCATGACCCCGGACCCATGACCCCGAACCCATGACCCCGGACCCATGACCCCGGACCCATGACGCCGGTCCCATGACACCGGTCCAATGACCCCGGACCCATGACCCCGCACCCATGACCCGGACCCATGACCCAGGAACAATTAACGCGGACCCATGACCCCGGACCCATGACCCCGAACCCATGACCCCGGACCAATGACCCCGCACCCATGACCCCATACCCATGACCCCGGACCAATGACACCAGACCCATGACGTCAGACCCATGACGTCAGACCCATGACGCCTGAACCATGACCCCGGACCCATGGCCCCGGACCGATGACCCCGGACGCATGGCACCGGACACGTGACCCCGGACCCATGACCCCGGACCCATGACCCCGGACCCATGACCCCATACCCATGACCCCGGACCAATGACGCCAGACCCATGACGTCAGACCCATGACGTCAGACCCATGACGCCTGAACCATGACCCCGGACCCATGGCCCCGGACCGATGACCCCGGACGCATGGCACCGGACACGTGACCCCAGACCCATGACCCCGGAACAATGAACGCGGACCCATGACCCCGGACCCATGACCCCGAACCCATGACCCCGGACCAATGACCCCGCACCCATGACCCCGCACCCATGACCCACGAACAATTAACGCGGACCCATGTCCCCGGACCCATGACGCCGGACCCATGACCACGGACCCATGACCCCGGACACATGACCCCGGACCCATGACCCCGGACCCATGACACCGGACCCATGATCCCGGACCCATGACCCCGGACCCATGACCCCGGACCCATGAGGCCGGTCCCATGACACCGGACCCATGACCCGGGACCCATGGCCCAGGAACAATTAACGCGGACCCATGTCCCCGGACCCATGACGCCGGACCCATGACCACGGACCCATGACCCCGGACACATGACCCCGGACCCATGACCCCGGACCCATGACCCCGGACCCATGACCCCGGACCCATGACCCCGGACCCATGACCCCGGACCCATGACCCCGGACCCATGACCCCATACCCATGACCCCGGACCAATGACGCCAGACCCATGACGTCCGACCCATGACGTCAGACCCATGACGCCTGAACCATGACTCCGGACCCATGGCCCCGGACCGATGACCCCGGACGCATGGCACCGGACACGTGACCCCAGACCCATGACCCCGGAACAATGAACGCGGACCCATGACCACGGACCCATGACCCCGGACACATGACCCCGGACCCATGACCCCGGACCCATGACCCCGGACCCATGACACCGGACCCATGATCCCGGACCCATGACCCCGGACCCATGACCTCGGACACATGACCCCGGACTCTTGACCCCGGACCCATGACCCCGGACCCATGACCCCGGACCCATGACCCCGGTCCCATGACACCGAACCAATGACCCCGGACCCATGACACCGGTCCCATGACACCGGACCAATGACCCCAGATCCATGACCCCAGACCCATGACCCCATACCCATGACCCCGGACCAATGACGCCAGACCCATGACGTCAGACCCATGACGCCTGAACCATAACCCCGGACCCATGGCCCCGGACCGATGACCCCGGACGCATGGCAACGGACACGTGACCCCAGACCCATGACCCCGGAACAATGAACGCGGACCGATGACCCCGGAACAATGAACGCGGACCCATGACCCCGGACCCATGACCCAGGAACAATTAACGCGGACCCATGTCCCCGGACCCATGACGCCGGACCCATGACCTCGGACACATGACCCCGGACCCATGACCCCGGACCCATGACCCCGGACCCATGACCACGGACCCATGACCCCGGACCCATGACCCCGGACCCATGACACCGAACCAATGACCCCGGACCCATGACACCGGTCCCATGACACCGGACCAATGACACCGGACCAATGACCCCAAATCCATGACCCCAGACCCATGAACCCATACCCATGACCCCAGACCCATGACGCCAGACCCATGACGTCAGACCCATGACGCCTGAACCATGACCCCGGACCCATGGCCCCGGACCGATGACCCCGGACGCATGGCACCGGACACGTGACCCCAGACCCATGACCCCGGAACAATGAACGCGGACCCATGACCCCGGACCCATGACCCAGGGACCCAGGACCCCGGACCCATGACCCCGGACCCATGACCTCGGACACATGACCCCGGACCCTTGACCCCGGACCCATGACCCCGGACCCATGACCCCGGAACCATGACCCCGGACCCATGACCCCGGACCCATGACCCCGGACCCAGGACCCCGGACCCATGACCCCGGACCCATGACCTCGGACACATGACCCCGGACCCATGACCCCGGACGCATGAGGCCGGACCCATGACCCCGGTCCCATGACACCGAACGAATGACCCCGGACCCATGACCCCGGACCCATGACCCCGGACCCATTACCCCGGACCCATGACACCGGACCCATGACCCCGGACCCATGACCCCGGACCCATGACCCCGGACCCATGACGCCGGTCCCATGACACCGGACCAATGACCCCGGTCCCATGACCCCGCACCCATGACCCGGACCCATGACCCAGGAACAATTAACGCGGACCCATGTCCCCGGACCCATGACGCCGGACCCATGACCACGGACCCATGACCCCGGACACATGACCCCGGACCCATGACCCCGGACCCATGACCCCGGACCCATGACCCCGGACCCATGAGCACGGACCCATGACCCCGGACCCATGACCCCGGACCCATGACTCCGGACCCATGACCCCGGACCAATGACCCCGGACCCATGACCCAGGACCCATGACCCCGGACCCATGACCCCGGACCCATGACCCCGGACCCATGACCCCGGACCCATGACCCCGGTCCCATGACACCGAACCAATGACCCCGGACCCATGACACCGGTCCCATGACACCGGACCAATGACCCCAGATCCATGACCCCAGACCCATGACCCCATACCCATGACCCCATACCCATGACCCCATACCCATGACCCCATACCCATGACCCCATACCCATGACCCCATACCCATGACCCCAGACCCATGACGTCAGTCCCATGTAGTCATACCCATGACGCCTGAACCATGACCACGGACTCATGGCCCCGGACCGATGACCCCGGACGCATGGCACCGGACACGTGACCCCAGACCCATGACCCCGGAACAATGAACGCGGACCCATGACCCCGGACCCATGACCCAGGGACCCAGGACCCCGGACCCATGACCCCGGACCCATGACCTCGGACACATGACCCCGGACCCTTGACCCCGGACCCATGACCCCGGACACATGACTCCGGACCCATGACCACGGACCCATGACCCCGGACCCATGACCCCCGACCCATTACCCCGGACCCATGACCCCGGTCCCATGACACCGAACCAATGACCCCGGACCCATGACCCCGGACCCATGACCACGGACCCATGGCCCCGGACCGATGATCCCGGACGCATGGCACCGGACACGTGACCCCAGACCCATGACCCCGGAACAATGAACGCGGACCCATGACCACGGACCCATGACCCAGGGACCCAGGACCCCGGACCTATGACCCCGGACCCATGACATCGGACACATGACCCCGGACCCTTGACCCCGGAACCTTGACCCCGGACCCTTGACCCCGGACCCATGACCCCGGACCCATGACCCCGGACCCATGACCCCGGACCCATGACCCCGGACCCATGACCCCGGACCGATGACCCCGGACCCTTGACCCCCGACCCATGACGTCGGACCCATGACCCCAGTCCCTTGACCCCATACCCATGACCCCAGACCCATGACCCCAGACCCATGACCCCAGACCCATGACTCCAGACCCATGACGTCAGACACATGAGGCCTGACCCATGACCCCGGACCCATGGCCCCGGACCGATGACCCCGGAACCATGACTCCGGACTCATGAACCCGGACCCATGACCCCGGACCCATGACCCCGGACCCATGACCACGGACCCATGACCCCGGACCCATGACCCCGGACCCATGACCCCGGTCCCATGACACCGAACCAATGACACCGGACCCATGACCCCGGTCCAATGACACCGGACCAATGACCCCAAATCCATGACCCCAGACCCAAGAACCCATACCCATGACCCCAGACCCATGACGCCAGACCCATGACGTCAGACCCATGACGCCTGAACCATGACCCCGGAACCATGGCCCCGGACCGATGACCCCGGACGCATGGCACCGGACACGTGACCCCAGACCCATGACCCCGAAACAATGAACGCGGACCCATGACCCCGGACACATGACCCAGGGACCCAGGACCCCGGACCCATGACCCCGCACCCATGACCCGGACCCATGACCCAGGAACAATTAACGCGGACCCATGTCCCCGGACCCATGACGCCGGACCCATGACCACGGACCCATGACCCCGGACACATGACCCCGGACCCATGACCCCGGACCCATGACCCCGGACCCATGACCCCGGACCCATGAGCACGGACCCATGACCCAGGACCCAGGACCCCGGACCCATGACCCCGGACCCATGACCCCGGACCCATGACCCCGGACCCATGACCCCGGACCCATGACCCCGGACCCATGACCTCGGACACATGACCCCGGACCCTTGACCCCGGACCCATGACCACGGACCCATGACTCCGGACCCATGACCACGGACCCATGACCCCGGACCCATGACCCCCGACCCATGACCCCGGACCCATGACCCCGGTCCCATGACACCGAACCAATGACCCCGGACCCATGACCCCGGACCCATGACCACGGACCCATGGCCCCGGACCGATGATCCCGGACGCATGGCACCGGACACGTGACCCCAGACCCATGACCCCGGAACAATGAACGCGGACCCATGACCACGGACCCATTACCCAGGGACCCAGGACCCCGGACCCATGACCCCGGACCCATGACATCGGACACATGACCCCGGACCCTTGACCCCGGACCCTTGACCCCGGACCCATGACCCCGGACCCATGACCCCGGACCCATGACCCCGGACCGATGACCCCGGACCCATGACCCCCGACCCATGACCTCGGACCCATGACCCCAGTCCCATGACCCCATACCCATGACCCCAGACCCATGACCCCAGACCCATGACTCCAGACCCATGACGTCAGACACATGAGGCCTGACCCATGACCCCGGACCCATGGCCCCGGACCGATGACCCCGGATCCATGACCCCGGACCCATGAACCCGGACCCATGACCCCGGACCAATGACCCCGGACCCATGACCCCGGACCCATGACCCCGGACCCATGACCCCGGTCCCATGACACCGAACCAATGACCCCGGTCCCATGACACCGGTCCCATGACCCCGGACCCATGACACCGGACCCATGCTCCCGGACCCATGACCCCGGACCCATGACCCCAGATCCATGACCCCAGACCCATGACCCCATACCCATGACCCCAGACCCATGACACCGGACCAATGACTCCAGATCCATGACCCCAGACCCATGACCCCAGACCCATGAACCTATACCCATGACCCCAGACCCATGACGCCAGACCCATGACGTCAGACCCATGACGCCTGAACCATGACCCCGGACCCATGGCCCCGGACCGATGACCCCGGACGCATGGCACCGGACACGTGACCCCAGACCCATGACCCCGAAACAATGAACGCGGACCCATGACCCCGGACCCATGACACAGGGACCCAGGACCCCGGACCCATGACCCCGGACCCATGACCTCGGACACAATACCCCGGACCCATGACCCCGGACCCATGACCTCGGACACATGACCCCGGACCCATGACCCCGGACCCATGACCCCGCACCCATGACCCCGGACCCTTGACCCAGGAACAATTAACGCGGTCCCATATCCCCGGACCCAAGACGCCGGGCCCATGACCCCGGACCCATGACCCCGGTACCATGACACCGGACCAATGACTCCAGATCCATGACCCCAGACCCATGACCACATACCCATGAATCCAGACCCATGACGCCAGACCCATGACGTCAGACCCATGACGTCAGACCCATGACGCCTGAACCATGACCCCGGACCCATGGCCCCGGACCGATGACCCCGGACGCATGGCACCGGACACGTGACCCCAGACCCATGACCCCGGAACAATGAACGCGGACCCATGACCCCGGACCCATGACCCAGGGACCCAGGACCCCGGACCCATGACCCCGGAACCATGACCTCGGACACATGACCCCGGACCCATGACCCCGGACCCACGACCCCGGACCAATGACCCCGGACCCATGACCCCGCACCCATGACCCAGGAACAATTAACGCGGACCCATGTCCCCGGACCCATGACGCCGGACCCATGACCACGGACCCATGACCCCGGACACATGACCCCGGACCCATGACCCCGGACCCATGACCCCGGACCCATGACCCCGGACCCATGACCCCGGACCCATGACCCCGGTCCCATGACACCGAACCAATGACCCCGGTCCCATGACACCGGTCCCATGACACCGGACCCATGACACCGGACCCATGAACCCGGACCCATGGCGCCGGTCCCATGACACCGGACCCATGAACCGGGACCCATGGCCCAAGAACAATTAACGCGGTCCCATGATCCCGGACCCATGACCACGGACCCATGACCCCGGACCCATGACACCGGAACCGTGATCCCGGACCCATGACCCCCGACCCATGACCCCGGACCCATGACCCCGGACCCATGACCACGGACCCATGACCCCGGACCCATGACCCCGGTCCCATGACACCGAACCAATGACCCCGGTCCCATGACACCGGTCCCATGACCCCGGACCCATGACACCGGACCCATGCTCCCGGACCCATGACCCCGGACCCATGACCCCAGATCCATGACCCCAGACCCATGACCCCATACCCATGACCCCAGACCCATGACACCGGACCAATGACTCCAGATCCATGACCCCAGACCCATGACCCCAGACCCATGACCCCAGACCCATGAACCCATACCCATGACCCCAGACCCATGACGCCAGACCCATGACGTCAGACCCATGACGCCTGAACCATGACCCCGGACCCATGGCCCCGGACCGATGACCCCGGACGCATGGCACCGGACACGTGACCCCAGACCCATGACCCCGAAACAATGAACGCGGACCCATGACCCCGGACCCATGACACAGGGACCCAGGACCCCGGACCCATGACCCCGGACCCATGACCTCGGACACAATACCCCGGACCCATGACCCCGGACCCATGACCTCGGACACATGACCCCGGACCCATGAACCCGGACCCATGACCCCGCACCCATGACCCCGGACCCTTGACCCAGGAACAATTAACGCGGTCCCATATCCCCGGACCCAAGACGCCGGGCCCATGACCCCGGACCCATGACCCCGGTCCCATGACACCGGACCAATGACTCCAGATCCATGACCCCAGACCCATGACCACATACCCATGAATCCAGACCCATGACGCCAGACCCATGACGTCAGACCCATGACGTCAGACCCATGACGCCTGAACCATGACCCCGGACCCATGGCCCCGGACCGATGACCCCGGACGCATGGCACCGGACACGTGACCCCAGACCCATGACCCCGGAACAATGAACGCGGACCCATGACCCCGGACCCATGACCCAGGGACCCAGGACCCCGGACCCATGACCCCGGAACCATGACCTCGGACACATGACCCCGGACCCATGACCCCGGACCCACGACCCCGGACCAATGACCCCGGACCCATGACCCCGCACCCATGACCCAGGAACAATTAACGCGGACCCATGTCCCCGGACCCATGACGCCGGACCCATGACCACGGACCCATGACCCCGGACACATGACCCCGGACCCATGACCCCGGACCCATGACCCCGGACCCATGACCCCGGACCCATGACCCCGGTCCCATGACACCGAACCAATGACCCCGGTCCCATGACACCGGTCCCATGACACCGGACCCATGACACCGGACCCATGAACCCGGACCCATGACGCCGGTCCCATGACACCGGACCCATGAACCGGGACCCATGGCCCAAGAACAATTAACGCGGTCCCATGATCCCGGACCCATGACCACGGACCCATGACCCCGGACCCATGACACCGGACCCGTGATCCCGGACCCATGACCCCCGACCCATGACCCCGGACCCATGACCACGGACCCATGAACCCGGACCCATGACCCCGGTCCCATGACACCGAACCAATGACCCCGGTCCCATGACACCGGTCCCGTGACCCCGGACCCATGACACCGGACCCATGCTCCCGGACCCATGACCCCGGACCCATGACCCCAGATCCATGACCCCAGACCCATGACGCCAGACCCATGACGTCATACCCATGACGCCTGAACCATGACCCCCGACCCATGGCCCCGGACCGATGACCCCGGACGCATGGCACCGGACACGTGACCCCAGACCCATGACCCCGGAACAATGAACGCGGACCCAGGACCCCGGACCCATGACCCCGGACCCATGACCTCGGACACAATACCCCGGACCCATGACCCCGGACCCATGACCCCGGACCCATGACCCCGGACCCATGACCCCGGACCCATGACCCCGGACCCATGACCCCGGACCCATGACCCCGGACCCATGACCCCGGACCCATGACCTCGGACACATGACCCCGGACCCATGACCCCGGACCAATGACCCCGCACCCATGACCCCGGACCCATGACCCAGGAACAATTAACGCGGTCCCATATCCCCGGACCCAAGACGCCGGGCCCATGACCCCGGCCCCATGACCCCGGTCCCATGACACCGGACCAATGACTCCAGATCCATGACCCCAGACCCATGAATCTAGACCCATGACGCCAGACCCATGACGTCAGACCCATGACGCCTGAACCATGACCCCGGACCCATGGCCCCGGACCGATGACCCCGGACGCATGGCACCGGACACGTGACCCCAGACCCATGACCCCGGAACAATGAACGCGGACCCATGACCCCGGACCCATGACCCAGGGACCCAGGACCCCGGACCCATGACCCCGGAACCATGACCTCGGACACATGACCCCGGACCCATGACCCCGGACCCATGACCCCGGACCCATGACCCCGGACCCATGACCCCGGACCCATGACCCCGGACCCATGACCCCGGACCCATGACCCCGGACCCATGACCCCGGACCCATGACCCCGGACCCATGACCCCGGACCCATGACCCCGGACCCATGACCACGGACCCATGACCCCGGACCCATGACACCGGACCCATGATCCCGGACCCATGACCCCGGACCCATGACCCCGGACCCATGACCCCGGACCCATGACCCCGGTCCCATGACACCGAACCAATGACCCCGGACCCATGACACCGGTCCCATGATCCCGGACCCATGACCCCGGACCCATGACCACGGACCCATGACCCCGTAACCATGACCCTGCACCCATGACCCCGGACTCATGACCCCGGACCCATGACCCCGGACCCATGACCCCGGACCCATGACCCCGGACCCATGACCCCGGACCCATGACCCCGGACCCATGACGCCGGTCCCATGACACTGGACCCATGACCCGTGACCCATGGCCCAGGAACAATTACCGCGGTCCCATGACCCCGGAACCATGACCACGGACCCATGACCCCGGACCCATGACACCGGACCCGTGATCCCGGACCTATGACCCCGGACCCATGACCCCGGACCCATGACCCCAGACCCATGACCACGGACCCATGACCCCGTAACCATGACCCTGCACCCATGACCCCGGACCCATGACCCCGGACCCATGACCCCGGACCCATGACCCCGGACCCATGACCCCGGACCCATGACCCCGGACCCATGACCCCGGACCCATGACCCCGGACCCATGACCCCGGACCGATGACCCCGGACCCATGACCCCGGACCCATGACATCGGACACATGACACCGGAACCTTGACCCCGGACCCATGAGCCCGGACACATGACCCCGGACCCATGACCCCCGACCCATGACCTCGGACCCATGACCCCAGACCCATGACCCCATACCCATGACCCCAGACCCATGACTCCAGACCTATGACGTCAGACCCATGAGGCCTGACCCATGACCCCGGACCCATGGCCCCGGACCGATGACCCCGGACCCATGACCCCGGACCCATGACCCCGGACCCATGACCCCGGACCCATGACCCCGGACCCATGACCCCGGACCCATGACCCCGGACCCATGACCCCGGACCCATGACCCCGGACCCATGACCCCGGACCCATGACCCCGGTCCCATGACACCGAACCAATGACACCGGACCCATGACCCCGGACCCATGACCCCGGACCCATGACCCCGGACCCATGACCCCGGACCCATGACGCCGGTCCCATGACACCGGACCCATGAACCGGGACCCATGGCCCAGGAACAATTAACGCGGTCCCATGACCCCGGACCCATGACCACGGACCCATGACCCCGGACCCATGACACCGGACCCGTGATCCCGGACCCACGACCCCGGACCCATGACCCCGGACCCATGACCCCGGACCCATGACCCCGGACCCATGACCCCTGACCCATGACCCCGGACCCATGATCCCGGTCCCATGACACCGAACCAATGACCCCGGACCCATGACACCGGTCCCATGACACCGGACCAATGACCCCAGATCCATGACCCCAGACCCATGACCCCATACCCATGACCTCATACCCATGACCCCATACCCATGACGTCAGACCCATGTAGTCATACCCATGACGCCTGAACCATGACCACGGACCCATGACCCCGGACCCATGACCCCGGACCCATGACCCCGGACCCATGACCTCGGACACATGACCCCGGACCCATGACCCCGGACCCATGACCCCGCACCCATGACCCCGGACCCATGACCCAGGAACAATTAACGCGGTCCCATATCCCCGGACCCAAGACGCCGGGCCCATGACCCCGGACCCATGACCCCGGTCCCATGACACCGGACCAATGACTCCAGATCCATGACCCCAGACCCATGACCCCATACCCATGAATCCAGACCCATGACGCCAGACCCATGACGTCAGACCCATGACGCCTGAACCATGACCCCGGACCCATGGCCCCGGACCGATGACCCCGGACGCATGGCACCGGACACGTGACCCCAGACCCATGACCCCGGAACAATGAACGCGGACCCATGACCCCGGACCCATGACCCAGGGACCCAGGACCCCGGACCCATGACCCCGGAACCATGACCTCGGACACATGACCCCGGACCCATGACCTCGGACACATGACCCCGGACCCACGACCCCGGACCAATGACCCCGGACCCATGACCCCGCACCCATGACCCAGGAACAATTAACGCGGACCCATGTCCCCGGACCCATGACGCCGGACCCATGACCACGGACCCATGACCCCGGGCACATGACCCCGGACCCATGACCCCGGACCCATGACCCCGGACCCATGACCCCGGACCCATGACCCCGGACCCATGACCCCGGACCCATGACCCCGGACCCATGACCCCGGACCCATGACCCCATACCCATGACCCCGGACCAATGACGCCAGACCCATGACGTCAGACCCATGACGTCAGACCCATGACGCCTGAACCATGACCCCGGACCCATGGCCCCGGACCGATGACCCCGGACGCATGGCACCGGACACGTGACCCCAGACCCATGACCCCGGAACAATGAACGCGGACCCATGACCCCGGACCCATGACCCCGAACCCATGACCCCGGACCCATGACCCCGGACCCATGACGCCGGTCCCATGACACCGGTCCAATGACCCCGGACCCATGACACCGCACCCATGACCCGGACCCATGACCCAGGAACAATTAACGCGGACCCATGACCCCGGACCCATGACGCCGGACCCATGACCACGGACCCATGACCCCGGACACATGACCCCGGACCCATGACCCCGGACCCATGACCCCGGACCCATGACACCGGACCCATGATCCCGGACCCATGACCCCGGACCCATGACCCCGGACCCATGAGGCCGGTCCCATGACACCGGACCCATGAACCGGGACCCATGGCCCAGGAACAATTAACGCGGACCCATGTCCCCGGACCCATGACGCCGGACCCATGACCACGGACCCATGACCCCGGACACATGACCCCGGACCCATGACACCGGTCCCATGACACCGGACCAATGACTCCAGATCCATGACCCCAGACCCATGACCCCATACCCATGACCCCAGACCAATGACGCCAGACCCATGACGTCAGACCCATGACGCCTGAACCATGACCCCGGACCCATGGCCCCGGACCGATGACCCCGGACGCATGGCACCGGACACGTGACCCCAGACCCATGACCCCGGAACAATGAACGCGGACCCATGACCCCGGACCCATGATCCCGAACCCATGACCCCGGACCCATGACCACGGACCCATGACGCCGGTCCCATGACACCGGTCCAATGACCCCGGACCCATGACCCCGGACCCATGACCCCGGACCCATGACCCCGGACCCATGACCCCGGACCCATGACCCCGGACCCATGACCCCGGACCCATGACCCCGGACCCATGACCCCGGACCCATGACCCCGGACCGATGACCCCGGACCCATGACCCCGGACCCATGGCCCCGGACCGATGATCCCGGACGCATGGCACCGGACACGTGACCCCAGACCCATGACCCCGGAACAATGAACGCGGACCCATGACCACGGACCCATGACACAGGGACCCAGGACCCCGGACCCATGACCCCGGACCCATGACATCGGACACATGACCCCGGACCCTTGACCCCGGACCCTTGACCCCGGACCCATGACCCAGGACCCATGACCCCGGACCCATGACCCCGGACCCATGACCCCGGACCGATGACCCCGGACCCATGACCCCCGACCCATGACCTCGGACCCATGACCCCAGTCCCATGACCCCATACCAATGACCCCAGACCCATGACCCCAGACCCATGACCCCGGACCAATGACCCCGGACCCATGACCCCGCACCCATGACCCAGGAACAATTAACGCGGACCCATGTCCCCGGACCCATGACGCCGGACCCATTACCACGGACCCATGACCCCCGACCCATGACCCCGGACCCATGACCCCGGACCCATGACCCCGGACCCATGACCCCGGACCCATGACCCCGGACCCATGACCCCGGACCCATGACCCCGGACCCATGACCCCGGACCCAGGACGCCGGTCCCATGACACCGGACCCATGACACCGGACCCATGACCCCGGACCCATGACCCCGGACCCATGACCCCGGACCCATGACCCCGGACCCATGACCCCGGACCCATGACCCCGGACCCATGACCCCGGACCCATGACCCCGGACCCATGACCCCGGACCCATGACCCCGGACCCATGACCCCGGACCCATGACCCCGGACCCATGACCCCGGACCCAGGACGCCGGTCCCATGACACCGGACCCATGACACCGGACCCATGACCCCGGTCCCATGACACCGGACCAATGACCCCAAATCCATGACCCCAGACCCATGAACCCATACCCATGACCCCAGACCCATGACGCCAGACCCATGACGTCAGACCCATGACGCCTGAACCATGACCCCGGACCCATGGCCCCGGACCGATGACCCCGGACGCATGGCACCGGACACGTGACCCCAGACCCATGACCCCGGAACAATGAACGCGGACCCATGACCCCGGACCCATGACCCAGGGACCCAGGACCCCGGACCCATGACCCCGGAGCCATGACACCGAACCAATGACCCCGGACCCATGACACCGGTCCCATGACACCACACCAATGACCCCAGATCCATGACCCCAGACCCATGACCCCGGACCCAGGACCCAGGGACCCAGGACCCCGGACCCATGACCCCGGACCCATGACCTCGGACCCATGACCCCGGACCCTTGACCCCGGACCCATGACCCCGGACCCATGACCCCGGACCCACGACCCCGGACCAATGACCCCGGACCTATGACCCCGCACCCATGACCCCGGAACAATGAACGCGGACCCATGACCACGGACCCATGACCCAGGGACCCAGGACCCCGGACCCATGACCCCGGACCCATGACCTCGGACACATGACCCCGGACCCTTGACCCCGGACCCATGACCCCGGACCCATGACCCCGGACCCATGACCCCGGACCCATGACACCGGACCCATGACCACGGACCCATGACCCCGGACCCATGACACCGGACCCATGATCCCGGACCCATGACCCCGGACCCATGACCACGGACCCATGACCACGGACCCATGACCCCGTAACCATGACCCTGGACCCATGACCCCGGACCCATGACCCCGGACCCATGACCCCGGACCCATGACCCCGGACCCATGACCCCGGACCCATGACCCCGGACCCATGACCCCATACCCATGACCCCGGACCAATGACGCCAGACCCATGACGTCAGACCCATGACGTCAGACCCATGACGCCTGAACCATGACCTCGGACCCATGGCCCCGGACCGATGACCCCGGACGCATGGCACCGGACACGTGACCCCAGACCCATGACCCCGGAACAATGAACGCGGACCCATGACCCCGGACCCATGACCCCGAACCCATGACCCCGGACCCATGACCCCGGACCCATGACGCCGGTCCCATGACACCGGTCCAATGACCCCGGACCCATGACCCCGCACCCATGACCCGGACCCATGACCCAGGAACAATTAACGCGGACCCATGACCCCGGACCTATGACGCCGGACCCATGACCACGGACCCATGACCCCGGACACATGACCCCGGACCCATGACCCCGGACCCATGACCCCGGACCCATGACACCGGACCCATGATCCCGGACCCATGACCCCGGACCCATGACCCCGGACCCATGAGGCCGGTCCCATGACACCGGACCCATGACCCGGGACCCATGGCCCAGGAACAATTAACGCGGACCCATGTCCCCGGACCCATGACGCCGGACCCATGACCCCGGACCCATGACACCGGACCCATGATCCCGGACCCATGACCCCGGACCCATGACCACGGACCCATGACCACGGACCCATGACCCCGTAACCATGACCCTGGACCCATGACCCCGGACCCATGACCCCGGACCCATGACCCCGGACCCATGACCCCGGACCCATGACCCCGGACCCATGACCCCGGACCCAGGACGCCGGTCCCATGACACCGGACCCATGACACCGGACCCATGACCCCGGACCCATGACCCCGGACCCATGACCCCGGACCCATGACCCCGGACCCATGACCCCGGACCCATGACCCCGGACCCATGACCCCGGACCCATGACCCCGGACCCATGACCCCGGACCCATGACCCCGGACCCATGACCCCGGACCCATGACCCCGGACCCATGACCCCGGACCCAGGACGCCGGTCCCATGACACCGGACCCATGACACCGGACCCATGACCCCGGTCCCATGACACCGGACCAATGACCCCAAATCCATGACCCCAGACCCATGAACCCATACCCATGACCCCAGACCCATGACGCCAGACCCATGACGTCAGACCCATGACGCCTGAACCATGACCCCGGACCCATGGCCCCGGACCGATGACCCCGGACGCATGGCACCGGACACGTGACCCCAGACCCATGACCCCGGAACAATGAACGCGGACCCATGACCCCGGACCCATGACCCAGGGACCCAGGACCCCGGACCCATGACCCCGGAGCCATGACACCGAACCAATGACCCCGGACCCATGACACCGGTCCCATGACACCGCACCAATGACCCCAGATCCATGACCCCAGACCCATGACCCCGGACCCAGGACCCAGGGACCCAGGACCCCGGACCCATGACCCCGGACCCATGACCTCGGACCCATGACCCCGGACCCTTGACCCCGGACCCATGACCCCGGACCCATGACCCCGGACCCACGACCCCGGACCAATGACCCCGGACCTATGACCCCGCACCCATGACCCCGGAACAATGAACGCGGACCCATGACCACGGACCCATGACCCAGGGACCCAGGACCCCGGACCCATGACCCCGGACCCATGACCTCGGACACATGACCCCGGACCCTTGACCCCGGACCCATGACCCCGGACCCATGACCCCGGACCCATGACCCCGGACCCATGACACCGGACCCATGACCACGGACCCATGACCCCGGACCCATGACACCGGACCCATGATCCCGGACCCATGACCCCGGACCCATGACCACGGACCCATGACCACGGACCCATGACCCCGTAACCATGACCCTGGACCCATGACCCCGGACCCATGACCCCGGACCCATGACCCCGGACCCATGACCCCGGACCCATGACCCCGGACCCATGACCCCGGACCCATGACCCCATACCCATGACCCCGGACCAATGACGCCAGACCCATGACGTCAGACCCATGACGTCAGACCCATGACGCCTGAACCATGACCTCGGACCCATGGCCCCGGACCGATGACCCCGGACGCATGGCACCGGACACGTGACCCCAGACCCATGACCCCGGAACAATGAACGCGGACCCATGACCCCGGACCCATGACCCCGAACCCATGACCCCGGACCCATGACCCCGGACCCATGACGCCGGTCCCATGACACCGGTCCAATGACCCCGGACCCATGACCCCGCACCCATGACCCGGACCCATGACCCAGGAACAATTAACGCGGACCCATGACCCCGGACCTATGACGCCGGACCCATGACCACGGACCCATGACCCCGGACACATGACCCCGGACCCATGACCCCGGACCCATGACCCCGGACCCATGACACCGGACCCATGATCCCGGACCCATGACCCCGGACCCATGACCCCGGACCCATGAGGCCGGTCCCATGACACCGGACCCATGACCCGGGACCCATGGCCCAGGAACAATTAACGCGGACCCATGTCCCCGGACCCATGACGCCGGACCCATGACCACGGACCCATGACCCCGGACACATGACCCCGGACCCATGACCCCGGACCCATGACCCCGGACCCATGACACCGGTCCCATGACACCGGACCAATGATTCCAGATCCATGACCCCAGACCCATGACCCCATACCCATGACCCCAGACCAATGACGCCAGACCCATGACGTCAGACCCATGACGCCTGAACCATGACCCCGGACCCATGGCCCCGGACCGATGACCCCGGACGCATGGCACCGGACACGTGACCCCAGACCCATGACCCCGGAACAATGAACGCGGACCCATGACCCCGGACCCATGATCCCGAACCCATGACCCCGGACCCATGACCACGGACCCATGACGCCGGTCCCATGACACCGGTCCAATGACCCCGGACCCATGACCCCGGACCCATGACCCCGGACCCATGACCCCGGACCCATGAGGCCGGTCCCATGACACCGGACCCATGACCCGGGACCCATGGCCCAGGAACAATTAACGCGGTCCCATGACCCCGGACCGATGACCACGGACCCATGACCCCGGACCCATGACACCGGACCCGTGATCCCGGACCCATTACCCCGGACCCATGACCCCGGACCCATGACCCCGGACCCATGACCCCGGACCCATGACCCCGGACCCATGACCCCGGACCCATGACCCCGGACCCATGACCCCGGACCCATGACCCCGGACCCATGACACCGGACCCATGACCACGGACCCATGACCCCGGACCCATGACCCCGGACCCATGACCCCGGACCCATGACCCCATACCCATGACCCCGGAACAATGAACGCGGACCCATGACCCCGGACCCATGACCCCGAACCCATGACCCCGGACCAATGACCCCGCACCCATGACCCCATACCCATGACCCCGGACCAATGACACCAGACCCATGACGTCAGACCCATGACGTCAGACCCATGACGCCTGAACCATGACCCCGGACCCATGGCCCCGGACCGATGACCCCGGACGCATGGCACCGGACACGTGACCCCGGACCCATGACCCCGGACCCATGACCCCGGACCCATGACCCCATACCCATGACCCCGGACCAATGACGCCAGACCCATGACGTCAGACCCATGACGTCAGACCCATGACGCCTGAACCATGACCCCGGACCCATGGCCCCGGACCGATGACCCCGGACGCATGGCACCGGACACGTGACCCCAGACCCATGACCCCGGAACAATGAACGCGGACCCATGACCCCGGACCCATGACCCCGAACCCATGACCCCGGACCAATGACCCCGCACCCATGACCCCGCACCCATGACCCACGAACAATTAACGCGGACCCATGTCCCCGGACCCATGACGCCGGACCCATGACCACGGACCCATGACCCCGGACACATGACCCCGGACCCATGACCCCGGACCCATGACACCGGACCCATGATCCCGGACCCATGACCCCGGACCCATGACCCCGGACCCATGACCCCGGACCCATGAGGCCGGTCCCATGACACCGGACCCATGACCCGGGACCCATGGCCCAGGAACAATTAACGCGGACCCATGTCCCCGGACCCATGACGCCGGACCCATGACCACGGACCCATGACCCCGGACACATGACCCCGGACCCATGACCCCGGACCCATGACCCCGGACCCATGACCCCGGACCCATGACCCCGGACCCATGACCCCGGACCCATGACCCCTGACCCATGACCCCATACCCATGACCCCGGACCAATGACGCCAGACCCATGACGTCAGACCCATGACGTCAGACCCATGACGCCTGAACCATGACTCCGGACCCATGGCCCCGGACCGATGACCCCGGACGCATGGCACCGGACACGTGACCCCAGACCCATGACCCCGGAACAATGAACGCGGACCCATGACCACGGACCCATGACCCCGGACACATGACCCCGGACCCATGACCCCGGACCCATGACCCCGGACCCATGACACCGGACCCATGATCCCGGACCCATGACCCCGGACCCATGACCTCGGACACATGACCCCGGACTCTTGACCCCGGACCCATGACCCCGGACCCATGACCCCGGACCCATGACCCCGGACCCATGACCCCGGTCCCATGACACCGAACCAATGACCCCGGACCCATGACACCGGTCCCATGACACCGGACCAATGACCCCAGATCCATGACCCCAGACCCATGACCCCATACCCATGACCCCGGACCAATGACGCCAGACACATGACGTCAGACCCATGACGCCTGAACCATAACCCCGGACCCATGGCCCCGGACCGATGACCCCGGACGCATGGCAACGGACACGTGACCCCAGACCCATGACCCCGGAACAATGAACGCGGACCGATGACCCCGGAACAATGAACGCGGACCCATGACCCCGGACCCATGACCCAGGAACAATTAACGCGGACCCATGTCCCCGGACCCATGACGCCGGACCCATGACCTCGGACACATGACCCCGGACCCATGACCCCGGACCCATGACCCCGGACCCATGACCACGGACCCATGACCCCGGACCCATGACCCCGGTCCCATGACACCGAACCAATGACCCCGGACCCATGGCCCCGGACCGATGACCCCGGACGCATGGCACCGGACACGTGACCCCAGACCCATGACCCCGGAACAATGAACGCGGACCCATGACCCCGGACCCATGACCCAGGGACCCAGGACCCCGGACCCATGACCCCGGACCCATGACCTCGGACACATGACCCCGGACCCTTGACCCCGGACCCATGACCCCGGACCCATGACCCCGGAACCATGACCCCGGACCCATGACCCCGGACCCATGACCCCGGACCCAGGACCCCGGACCCATGACCCCGGACCCATGACCCCGGACCCATGACCTCGGACACATGACCCCGGACCCATGACCCCGGACGCATGAGGCCGGACCCATGACCCCGGTCCCATGACACCGAACGAATGACCCCGGACCCATGACCCCGGACCCATGACCCCGGACCCATTACCCCGGACCCATGACACCGGACCCATGACCCCGGACCCATGACCCCGGACCCATGACCCCGGACCCATGACCCCGGACCCATGACCCCGGACCCATGACCCCGGACCCATGACGCCGGTCCCATGACACCGGACCAATGACCCCGGACCCATGACCCCGCACCCATGACCCGGACCCATGACCCAGGAACAATTAACGCGGACCCATGTCCCCGGACCCATGACGCCGGACCCATGACCACGGACCCATGACCCCGGACACATGACCCCGGACCCATGACCCCGGACCCATGACCCCGGACCCATGACCCCGGACCCATGAGCACGGACCCATGACCCCGGACCCATGACCCCGGACCCATGACTGCGGACCCATGACCCCGGACCAATGACCCCGGACCCATGACCCAGGACCCATGACCCCGGACCCATGACCCCGGACCCATGACCCCGGACCCATGACCCCGGACCCATGACCCCGGACCCATGACCCCGGTCCCATGACACCGAACCAATGACCCCGGACCCATGACACCGGTCCCATGACACCGGACCAATGACCCCAGATCCATGACCCCAGACCCATGACCCCATACCCATGACCCCATACCCATGACCCCATACCCATGACCCCATACCCATGACCCCAGACCCATGACGTCAGTCCCATGTAGTCATACCCATGACGCCTGAACCATGACCACGGACTCATGGCCCCGGACCGATGACCCCGGACGCATGGCACCGGACACGTGACCCCAGACCCATGACCCCGGAACAATGAACGCGGACCCATGACCCCGGACCCATGACCCAGGGACCCAGGACCCCGGACCCATGACCCCGGACCCATGACCTCGGACACATGACCCCGGACCCTTGACCCCGGACCCATGACCCCGGACCCATGACTCCGGACCCATGACCACGGACCCATGACCCCGGACCCATGACCCCCGACCCATTACCCCGGACCCATGACCCCGGTCCCATGACACCGAACCAATGACCCCGGACCCATGACCCCGGACCCATGACCACGGACCCATGGCCCCGGACCGATGATCCCGGACGCATGGCACCGGACACGTGACCCCAGACCCATGACCCCGGAACAATGAACGCGGACCCATGACCACGGACCCATGACCCAGGGACCCAGGACCCCGGACCTATGACCCCGGACCCATGACATCGGACACATGACCCCGGACCCTTGACCCCGGACCCTTGACCCCGGACCCATGACCCCGGACCCATGACCCCGGACCCATGACCCCGGACCCATGACCCCGGACCCATGACCCCGGACCGATGACCCCGGACCCTTGACCCCCGACCCATGACCTCGGACCCATGACCCCAGTCCCTTGACCCCATACCCATGACCCCAGACCCATGACCCCAGACCCATGACTCCAGACCCATGACGTCAGACACATGAGGCCTGACCCATGACCCCGGACCCATGGCCCCGGACCGATGACCCCGGAACCATGACTCCGGACTCATGAACCCGGACCCATGACCCCGGACCCATGACCCCGGACCCATGACCACGGACCCATGACCCCGGACCCATGACCCCGGACCCATGACCCCGGTCCCATGACACCGAACCAATGACACCGGACCCATGACCCCGGTCCAATGACACCGGACCAATGACCCCAAATCCATGACCCCAGACCCAAGAACCCATACCCATGACCCCAGACCCATGACGCCAGACCCATGACGTCAGACCCATGACGCCTGAACCATGACCCCGGAACCATGGCCCCGGACCGATGACCCCGGACGCATGGCACCGGACACGTGACCCCAGACCCATGACCCCGAAACAATGAACGCGGACCCATGACCCCGGACACATGACCCAGGGACCCAGGACCCCGGACCCATGACCCCGCACCCATGACCCGGACCCATGACCCAGGAACAATTAACGCGGACCCATGTCCCCGGACCCATGACGCCGGACCCATGACCACGGACCCATGACCCCGGACACATGACCCCGGACCCATGACCCCGGACCCATGACCCCGGACCCATGACCCCGGACCCATGAGCACGGACCCATGACCCAGGACCCAGGACCCCGGACCCATGACCCCGGACCCATGACCCCGGACCCATGACCCCGGACCCATGACCCCGGACCCATGACCTCGGACACATGACCCCGGACCCTTGACCCCGGACCCATGACCCCGGACCCATGACTCCGGACCCATGACCACGGACCCATGACCCCGGACCCATGACCCCCGACCCATGACCCCGGACCCATGACCCCGGTCCCATGACACCGAACCAATGACCCCGGACCCATGACCCCGGACCCATGACCACGGACCCATGGCCCCGGACCGATGATCCCGGACGCATGGCACCGGACACGTGACCCCAGACCCATGACCCCGGAACAATGAACGCGGACCCATGACCACGGACCCATTACCCAGGGACCCAGGACCCCGGACCCATGACCCCGGACCCATGACATCGGACACATGACCCCGGACCCTTGACCCCGGACCCTTGACCCCGGACCCATGACCCCGGACCCATGACCCCGGACCCATGACCCCGGACCGATGACCCCGGACCCATGACCCCCGACCCATGACCTCGGACCCATGACCCCAGTCCCATGACCCCATACCCATGACCCCAGACCCATGACCCCAGACCCATGACCCCAGACCCATGACTCCAGACCCATGACGTCAGACACATGAGGCCTGACCCATGACCCCGGACCCATGGCCCCGGACCGATGACCCCGGATCCATGACCCCGGACCCATGAACCCGGACCCATGACCCCGGACCAATGACCCCGGACCCATGACCCCGGACCCATGACCCCGGACCCATGACCCCGGTCCCATGACACCGAACCAATGACCCCGGTCCCATGACACCGGTCCCATGACCCCGGACCCATGACACCGGACCCATGCTCCCGGACCCATGACCCCGGACCCATGACCCCAGATCCATGACCCCAGACCCATGACCCCATACCCATGACCCCATACCCATGACCCCAGACCCATGACACCGGACCAATGACTCCAGATCCATGACCCCAGACCCATGACCCCAGACCCATGAACCCATACCCATGACCCCAGACCCATGACGCCAGACCCATGACGTCAGACCCATGACGCCTGAACCATGACCCCGGACCCATGGCCCCGGACCGATGACCCCGGACGCATGGCACCGGACACGTGACCCCAGACCCATGACCCCGAAACAATGAACGCGGACCCATGACCCCGGACCCAAGACACAGGGACCCAGGACCCCGGACCCATGACCCCGGACCCATGACCTCGGACACAATACCCCGGACCCATGACCCCGGACCCATGACCTCGGACACATGACCCCGGACCCATGACCCCGGACCCATGACCCCGCACCCATGACCCCGGACCCTTGACCCAGGAACAATTAACGCGGTCCCATATCCCCGGACCCAAGACGCCGGGCCCATGACCCCGGACCCATGACCCCGGTACCATGACACCGGACCAATGACTCCAGATCCATGACCCCAGACCCATGACCACATACCCATGAATCCAGACCCATGACGCCAGACCCATGACGTCAGACCCATGACGTCAGACCCATGACGCCTGAACCATGACCCCGGACCCATGGCCCCGGACCGATGACCCCGGACGCATGGCACCGGACACGTGACCCCAGACCCATGACCCCGGAACAATGAACGCGGACCCATGACCCCGGACCCATGACACAGGGACCCAGGACCCCGGACCCATGACCCCGGACCCATGACCTCGGACACAATACCCCGGACCCATGACCCCGGACCCATGACCCCGGACCCATGACCCCGGACCCATGACCCCGGTCCCATGACACCGAACCAATGACCCCGGTCCCATGACACCGGTCCCATGACACCGGACCCATGACACCGGACCCATGAACCCGGACCCATGACGCCGGTCCCATGACACCGGACCCATGAACCGGGACCCATGGCCCAAGAACAATTAACGCGGTCCCATGATCCCGGACCCATGACCACGGACCCATGACCCCGGACCCATGACACCGGACCCGTGATCCCGGACCCATGACCCCCGACCCATGACCCCGGACCCATGACCCCGGACCCATGACCACGGACCCATGACCCCGGACCCATGACCCCGGTCCCATGACACCGAACCAATGACCCCGGTCCCATGACACCGGTCCCATGACCCCGGACCCATGACACCGGACCCATGCTCCCGGACCCATGACCCCGGACCCATGACCCCAGATCCATGACCCCAGACCCATGACCCCATACCCATGACCCCAGACCCATGACACCGGACCAATGACTCCAGATCCATGACCCCAGACCCATGACCCCAGACCCATGACCCCAGACCCATGAACCCATACCCATGACCCCAGACCCATGACGCCAGACCCATGACGTCAGACCCATGACGCCTGAACCATGACCCCGGACCCATGGCCCCGGACCGATGACCCCGGACGCATGGCACCGGAAACGTGACCCCAGACCCATGACCCCGAAACAATGAACGCGGACCCATGACCCCGGACCCATGACACAGGGACCCAGGACCCCGGACCCATGACCCCGGACCCATGACCTCGGACACAATACCCCGGACCCATGACCCCGGACCCATGACCTCGGACACATGACCCCGGACCCATGAACCCGGACCCATGACCCCGCACCCATGACCCCGGACCCTTGACCCAGGAACAATTAACGCGGTCCCATATCCCCGGACCCAAGACGCCGGGCCCATGACCCCGGACCCATGACCCCGGTCCCATGACCCCGGTCCCATGACACCGGACCAATGACTCCAGATCCATGACCCCAGACCCATGACCACATACCCATGAATCCAGACCCATGACGCCAGACCCATGACGTCAGACCCATGACGTCAGACCCATGACGCCTGAACCATGACCCCGGACCCATGGCCCCGGACCGATGACCCCGGACGCATGGCACCGGACACGTGACCCCAGACCCATGACCCCGGAACAATGAACGCGGACCCATGACCCCGGACCCATGACCCAGGGACCCAGGACCCCGGACCCATGACCCCGGAACCATGACCTCGGACACATGACCCCGGACCCATGACCCCGGACCCACGACCCCGGACCAATGACCCCGGACCCATGACCCCGCACCCATGACCCAGGAACAATTAACGCGGACCCATGTCCCCGGACCCATGACGCCGGACCCATGACCACGGACCCATGACCCCGGACACATGACCCCGGACCCATGACCCCGGACCCATGACCCCGGACCCATGACCCCGGACCCATGACCCCGGTCCCATGACACCGAACCAATGACCCCGGTCCCATGACACCGGTCCCATGACACCGGACCCATGACACCGGACCCATGAACCCGGACCCATGACGCCGGTCCCATGACACCGGACCCATGAACCGGGACCCATGGCCCAAGAACAATTAACGCGGTCCCATGATCCCGGACCCATGACCACGGACCCATGACCCCGGACCCATGACACCGGACCCGTGATCCCGGACCCATGACCCCCGACCCATGACCCCGGACCCATGACCCCGGACCCATGACCACGGACCCATGAACCCGGACCCATGACCCCGGTCCCATGACACCGAACCAATGACCCCGGTCCCATGACACCGGTCCCATGACCCCGGACCCATGACACCGGACCCATGCTCCCGGACCCATGACCCCGGACCCATGACCCCAGATCCATGACCCCAGACCCATGACGCCAGACCCATGACGTCATACCCATGACGCCTGAACCATGACCCCCGACCCATGGCCCCGGACCGATGACCCCGGACGCATGGCACCGGACACGTGACCCCAGACCCATGACCCCGGAACAATGAACGCGGACCCAGGACCCCGGACCCATGACCCCGGACCCATGACCTCGGACACAATACCCCGGACCCATGACCCCGGACCCATGACCCCGGACCCATGACCCCGGACCCATGACCCCGGACCCATGACCCCGGACCCATGACCTCGGACACATGACCCCGGACCCATGACCCCGGACCAATGACCCCGCACCCATGACCCCGGACCCATGACCCAGGAACAATTAACGCGGTCCCATATCCCCGGACCCAAGACGCCGGGCCCATGACCCCGGCCCCATGACCCCGGTCCCATGACACCGGACCAATGACTCCAGATCCATGACCCCAGACCCATGAATCTAGACCCATGACGCCAGACCCATGACGTCAGACCCATGACGCCTGAACCATGACCCCGGACCCATGGCCCCGGACCGATGACCCCGGACGCATGGCACCGGACACGTGACCCCAGACCCATGACCCCGGAACAATGAACGCGGACCCATGACCCCGGACCCATGACCCAGGGACCCAGGACCCCGGACCCATGACCCCGGAACCATGACCTCGGACACATGACCCCGGACCCATGACCCCGGACCCATGACCCCGGACCCATGACCCCGGACCCATGACCCCGGACCCATGACCCCGGACCCATGACCCCGGACCCATGACCCCGGACCCATGACCCCGGACCCATGACCCCGGACCCATGACCACGGACCCATGACCCCGGACCCATGACACCGGACCCATGATCCCGGACCCATGACCCCGGACCCATGACCCCGGACCCATGACCCCGGTCCCATGACACCGAACCAATGACCCCGGACCCATGACACCGGTCCCATGATCCCGGACCCATGACCCCGGACCCATGACCACGGACCCATGACCCCGTAACCATGACCCTGCACCCATGACCCCGGACTCATGACCCCGGACCCATGACCCCGGACCCATGACCCCGGACCCATGGCCCGGACCCATGACCCCGGACCCATGACGCCGGTCCCATGACACCGGACCCATGACCCGTGACCCATGGCCCAGGAACAATTACCGCGGTCCCATGACCCCGGAACCATGACCACGGACCCATGACCCCGGACCCATGACACCGGACCCGTGATCCCGGACCCATGACCCCGGACCCATGACCCCGGACCCATGACCCCAGACCCATGACCACGGACCCATGACCCCGTAACCATGACCCTGCACCCATGACCCCGGACCCATGACCCCGGACCCATGACCCCGGACCCATGACCCCGGACCCATGACCCCGGACCCATGACCCCGGACCCATGACCCCGGACCCATGACCCCGGACCCATGACCCCGGACCGATGACCCCGGACCCATGACCCCGGACCCATGACATCGGACACATGACACCGGAACCTTGACCCCGGACCCATGAGCCCGGACACATGACCCCGGACCCATGACCCCCGACCCATGACCTCGGACCCATGACCCCAGACCCATGACCCCATACCCATGACCCCAGACCCATGACTCCAGACCTATGACGTCAGACCCATGAGGCCTGACCCATGACCCCGGACCCATGGCCCCGGACCGATGACCCCGGACCCATGACCCCGGACCCATGACCCCGGACCCATGACCCCGGACCCATGACCCCGGACCCATGACCCCGGACCCATGACCCCGGACCCATGACCCCGGACCCATGACCCCGGACCCATGACCCCGGTCCCATGACACCGAACCAATGACACCGGACCCATGACCCCGGACCCATGACCCCGGACCCATGACCCCGGACCCATGACGCCGGTCCCATGACACCGGACCCATGAACCGGGACCCATGGCCCAGGAACAATTAACGCGGTCCCATGACCCCGGACCCATGACCACGGACCCATGACCCCGGACCCATGACACCGGACCCGTGATCCCGGACCCACGACCCCGGACCCATGACCCCGGACCCATGACCCCTGACCCATGACCCCGGACCCATGATCCCGGTCCCATGACACCGAACCAATGACCCCGGACCCATGACACCGGTCCCATGACACCGGACCAATGACCCCAGATCCATGACCCCAGACCCATGACCCCATACCCATGACCTCATACCCATGACCCCATACCCATGACGTCAGACCCATGTAGTCATACCCATGACGCCTGAACCATGACCACGGACCCATGACCCCGGACCCATGACCCCGGACCCATGACCCCGGACCCATGACCCCGGACCCATGACCTCGGACACATGACCCCGGACCCATGACCCCGGACCCATGACCCCGCACCCATGACCCCGGACCCATGACCCAGGAACAATTAACGCGGTCCCATATCCCCGGACCCAAGACGCCGGGCCCATGACCCCGGACCCATGACCCCGGTCCCATGACACCGGACCAATGACTCCAGATCCATGACCCCAGACCCATGACCCCATACCCATGAATCCAGACCCATGACGCCAGACCCATGACGTCAGACCCATGACGCCTGAACCATGACCCCGGACCCATGGCCCCGGACCGATGACCCCGGACGCATGGCACCGGACACGTGACCCCAGACCCATGACCCCGGAACAATGAACGCGGACCCATGACCCCGGACCCATGACCCAGGGACCCAGGACCCCGGACCCATGACCCCGGAACCATGACCTCGGACACATGACCCCGGACCCATGACCTCGGACACATGACCCCGGACCCACGACCCCGGACCAATGACCCCGGACCCATGACCCCGCACCCATGACCCAGGAACAATTAACGCGGACCCATGTCCCCGGACCCATGACGCCGGACCCATGACCACGGACCCATGACCCCGGGCACATGACCCCGGACCCATGAACCCGGACCCATGACCCCGGACCCATGACCCCGGACCCATGACCCCGGACCCATGACCCCGGACCCATGACCCCGGACCCATGACCCCGGACCCATGACCACGGACCCATGACCCCGGACCCATGACCCCGGACCCATGACACCGGACCCATGATCCCGGACCCATGACCCCGGACCCATGACCACGGACCCATGACCCCGGACCCATGACCCCGGACCCATGACCCCGAACCCATGACCCCGGACCCATGACCCCGGACCCACGACACCGGACCAATGACCCCGGACCCATGACCCCGCACCCATGACCCAGGAACAATTAACGCGGACCCATGTCCCCGGACCCATGACGCCGGACCCATTACCACGGACCCATGACCCCGGACCCATGACCCCGGACCCATGACCCCGGACCCATGACCCCGGACCCATGACCCCGGACCCATGACCCCGGACCCATGACCCCGGACCCATGACCCCCGACCCATGACCTCGGACCCATGACCCCAGTCCCATGACCCCATACCCATGACCCCAGACCCATGACTCCAGACCCATGACGTCAGACACATGAGGCCTGACCCATGACCCCGGACCCATGGCCCCGGACCGATGACCCCGGATCCATGACCCCGGACCCATGAACCCGGACCCATGACCCCGGACCCATGACCCCGATCCATTGCCCCGGACCCATGACCCCGGACCTATGAGCCCGGTCCCATGACACCGAACCAATGACACCGGACCCATGACCCCGGTCCCACGACACCGGACCAATGACCCCAAATCCATGACCCCAGACACATGAACCCATACCCATGACCCCAGACCCATGACGCCAGACCCATGACGTCAGACCCATGACGCCTGAACCATGACCCCGGACCCATGGCCCCGGACCGATGACCCCGGACGCAAGGCACCGGACACGTGACCCCAGACCCATGACCCCGGAACAATGACCGCGGACCCATGACCCCGGACCCATGACCCAGGGACCCAGGACCCCGGACCCATGACCCCGGAACCATGACCTCGGACACATGACCCCGGACCCATGACCCCGGATCCATGACCCCGGACCCACAACCCCGGACCAATGACCCCGGACCCATGACCCCGCACCCATGACCCAGGAACAATTAACGCGGACCCATGTCCCCGGACCCATGACGCCGGACCCATGACCACGGACCCATGACCCCGGACACATGACCCCGGACCCATGACCCCGGACCCATGACCCCGGACCCATGACCCCGGACCCATGACCCTGGACCCATGACCCCGGACCCATGACCCCGGACCCATGTCCCCGGACCCATGACCACGGACCCATGACCCCGGACCCATGACCCCGGACCCATGACAACGGACCCATGATCCCGGACCCATGACCCCGGACCCATGACCACGGACCCATGACCCCGTAACCATGACCCTGGACCCATGACCCCGGACCCATGACCCCGGACCCATGACCCCGGACCCATGACCCCGGACCCATGACCCCGGACCCATGACCCCGGACCCATGACCCCGGACCCATGACCCCGGACCCATGACGCCGGTCCCATGACACCGGACCCATGAACCGGGACCCATGGCCCAGGAACAATTAACGCGGTCCCATGACCCCGGACCCATGACCACGGACCCATGACCCCGGACCCATGACACCGGACCCGTGATCCCGGACCCATGACCCCCGACCCATGACCCCGGACCCATGACCCCGGACCCATGACCACGGACCCATGACCCCGGACCAATGACCCCGCACCCATGACCCCGGACCCATGACCCAGGAACAATTAACGCGGTCCCATATCCCCGGACCCAAGACGCCGGGCCCATGACCCCGGACCCATGACCCCGGTCCCATGACACCGAACCAATGACCCCGGTCCCATGACACCGGTCCCATGACCCCGGACCCATGACACCGGACCCATGCTCCCGGACCCATGACCCCGGACCCATGACCCCAGATCCATGACCCCAGACCCATGACCCCATACCCATGACCCCAGACCCATGACGCCAGACCCATGACGTCATACCCATGACGCCTGAACCATGACCCCCGACCCATGGCCCCGGACCGATGACCCCGGACGCATGGCACCGGACACGTGACCCCAGACCCATGACCCCGGAACAATGAACGCGGGCCCAGGACCCCGGACCCATGACCCCGGACCCATCACCTCGGACACAATACCCCGGAACCATGACCCCGGACCCATGACCCCGGACCCATGACCTCGGACACATGACCCCGGACCCATGACCCCGGACCAATGACCCCGCACCCATGACCCCGGACCCATGACCCAGGAACAATTAACGCGGTCCCATATCCCCGGACCCAAGACGCCGGGCCCATGACCCCGGACCCATGACCCCGGTCCCATGACACCGGACCAATGACTCCAGATCCATGACCCCAGACCCATGAATCTAGACCCATGACGCCAGACCCATGACGTCAGACCCATGACGCCTGAACCATGACCCCGGACCCATGGCCCCGGACCGATGACCCCGGACGCAGGGCACCGGACACGTGACCCCAGACCCATGACCCCGGAACAATGAACGCGGACCCATGACCCCGGACCCAGGACCCCGGACCCATGACCCCGGAACCATGACCTCGGACACATGACCCCGGACCCATGACCCCGGACCCATGACCCCGGACCCATGACCCCGGACCCATGACCCCGGACCCATGACCCCGGACCCATGACCCCGGACCCATGACCCCGGACCCATGACCCCGGACCCATGACCCCGGACCCATGACCACGGACCCATGACCCCGGACCCATGACACCGGACCCATGATCCCGGACCCATGACCCCGGACCCATGACCCCGGTCCCATGACACCGAACCAATGACCCCGGACCCATGACACCGGTCCCATGATCCCGGACCCATGACCCCGGACCCATGACCACGGACCCATGACCCCGTAACCATGACCCTGCACCCATGACCCCGGACTCATGACCCCGGACCCATGACCCCGGACCCATGACCCCGGACCCATGACCCCGGACCCATGACCCCGGACCCATGACCCCGGACCCATGACCCCGGACCCATGACCCCGGACCCATGACCCCGGACCCATGACGCCGGTCCCATGACACCGGACCCATGACCCGGGACCCATGGCCCACGAACAATTACCGCGGTCCCATGACCCCGGAACCATGACCACGGACCCATGACCCCGGACCCATGACACCGGACCCGTGATCCCGGACCCATGACCCCGGACCCATGACCCCGGACCCATGACCCCAGACCCATGACCACGGACCCATGACCCCGTAACCATGACCCTGCACCCATGACCCCGGACCCATGACCCCGGACCCATGACCCCGGACCCATGACCCCGGACCCATGAACCCGGACCCATGACCCCGGACCCATGACCCCGGACCCATGACCCCGGACCCATGACCCCGGACCCATGGCCCCGGACCGATGATCCCGGACGCATGGCACCGGACACGTGACCCCAGACCCATGACACCGGAACAATGAACGCGGACCCATGACCCCGGACCCATGACCCCGGACCCATGACGCCGGTCCCATGACACCGGACCCATGAACCGGGACCCATGGCCCAGGAACAATTAACGCGGTCCCATGACCCCGGACCCATGACCACGGACCCATGACCCCGGACCCATGACACCGGACCCGTGATCCCGGACCCACGACCCCGGACCCATGACCCCGGACCCATGACCCCTGACCCATGACCCCGGACCCATGATCCCGGTCCCATGACACCGAACCAATGACCCCGGACCCATGACACCGGTCCCATGACACCGGACCAATGACCCCAGATCCATGACCCCAGACCCATGACCCCATACCCATGACCTCATACCCATGACCCCATACCCATGACGTCAGACCCATGTAGTCATACCCATGACGCCTGAACCATGACCACGGACCCATGACCCCGGACCCATGACCCCGGACCCATGACCCCGGACCCATGACCCCGGACCCATGACCTCGGACACATGACCCCGGACCCATGACCCCGGACCCATGACCCCGCACCCATGACCCCGGACCCATGACCCAGGAACAATTAACGCGGTCCCATATCCCCGGACCCAAGACGCCGGGCCCATGACCCCGGACCCATGACCCCGGTCCCATGACACCGGACCAATGACTCCAGATCCATGACCCCAGACCCATGACCCCATACCCATGAATCCAGACCCATGACGCCAGACCCATGACGTCAGACCCATGACGCCTGAACCATGACCCCGGACCCATGGCCCCGGACCGATGACCCCGGACGCATGGCACCGGACACGTGACCCCAGACCCATGACCCCGGAACAATGAACGCGGACCCATGACCCCGGACCCATGACCCAGGGACCCAGGACCCCGGACCCATGACCCCGGAACCATGACCTCGGACACATGACCCCGGACCCATGACCTCGGACACATGACCCCGGACCCACGACCCCGGACCAATGACCCCGGACCCATGACCCCGCACCCATGACCCAGGAACAATTAACGCGGACCCATGTCCCCGGACCCATGACGCCGGACCCATGACCACGGACCCATGACCCCGGGCACATGACCCCGGACCCATGAACCCGGACCCATGACCCCGGACCCATGACCCCGGACCCATGACCCCGGACCCATGACCCCGGACCCATGACCCCGGACCCATGACCCCGGACCCATGACCACGGACCCATGACCCCGGACCCATGACCCCGGACCCATGACACCGGACCCATGATCCCGGACCCATGACCCCGGACCCATGACCACGGACCCATGACCCCGGACCCATGACCCCGGACCCATGACCCCGAACCCATGACCCCGGACCCATGACCCCGGACCCACGACACCGGACCAATGACCCCGGACCCATGACCCCGCACCCATGACCCAGGAACAATTAACGCGGACCCATGTCCCCGGACCCATGACGCCGGACCCATTACCACGGACCCATGACCCCGGACCCATGACCCCGGACCCATGACCCCGGACCCATGACCCCGGACCCATGACCCCGGACCCATGACCCCGGACCCATGACACCGGACCCATGACCCCGGACCCATGACCCCCGACCCATGACCTCGGACCCATGACCCCAGTCCCATGACCCCATACCCATGACCCCAGACCCATGACTCCAGACCCATGACGTCAGACACATGAGGCCTGACCCATGACCCCGGACCCATGGCCCCGGACCGATGACCCCGGATCCATGACCCCGGACCCATGAACCCGGACCCATGACCCCGGACCCATGACCCCGATCCATTGCCCCGGACCCATGACCCCGGACCTATGAGCCCGGTCCCATGACACCGAACCAATGACACCGGACCCATGACCCCGGTCCCACGACACAGGACCAATGACCCCAAATCCATGACCCCAGACACATGAACCCATACCCATGACCCCAGACCCATGACGCCAGACCCATGACGTCAGACCCATGACGCCTGAACCATGACCCCGGACCCATGGCCCCGGACCGATGACCCCGGACGCAAGGCACCGGACACGTGACCCCAGACCCATGACCCCGGAACAATGACCGCGGACCCATGACCCCGGACCCATGACCCAGGGACCCAGGACCCCGGACCCATGACCCCGGAACCATGACCTCGGACACATGACCCCGGACCCATGACCCCGGATCCATGACCCCGGACCCACGACCCCGGACCAATGACCCCGGACCCATGACCCCGCACCCATGACCCAGGAACAATTAACGCGGACCCATGTCCCCGGACCCATGACGCCGGACCCATGACCACGGACCCATGACCCCGGACACATGACCCCGGACCCATGACCCCGGACCCATGACCCCGGACCCATGACCCCGGACCCATGACCCTGGACCCATGACCCCGGACCCATGACCCCGGACCCATGTCCCCGGACCCATGACCACGGACCCATGACCCCGGACCCATGACCCCGGACCCATGACAACGGACCCATGATCCCGGACCCATGACCCCGGACCCATGACCACGGACCCATGACCCCGTAACCATGACCCTGGACCCATGACCCCGGACCCATGACCCCGGACCCATGACCCCGGACCCATGACCCCGGACCCATGACCCCGGACCCATGACCCCGGACCCATGACCCCGGACCCATGACCCCGGACCCATGACGCCGGTCCCATGACACCGGACCCATGAACCGGGACCCATGGCCCAGGAACAATTAACGCGGTCCCATGACCCCGGACCCATGACCACGGACCCATGACCCCGGACCCATGACACCGGACCCGTGATCCCGGACCCATGACCCCCGACCCATGACCCCGGACCCATGACCCCGGACCCATGACCACGGACCCATGACCCCGGACCAATGACCCCGCACCCATGACCCCGGACCCATGACCCAGGAACAATTAACGCGGTCCCATATCCCCGGACCCAAGACGCCGGGCCCATGACCCCGGACCCATGACCCCGGTCCCATGACACCGAACCAATGACCCCGGTCCCATGACACCGGTCCCATGACCCCGGACCCATGACACCGGACCCATGCTCCCGGACCCATGACCCCGGACCCATGACCCCAGATCCATGACCCCAGACCCATGACCCCATACCCATGACCCCAGACCCATGACGCCAGACCCATGACGTCATACCCATGACGCCTGAACCATGACCCCCGACCCATGGCCCCGGACCGATGACCCCGGACGCATGGCACCGGACACGTGACCCCAGACCCATGACCCCGGAACAATGAACGCGGGCCCAGGACCCCGGACCCATGACCCCGGACCCATCACCTCGGACACAATACCCCGGAACCATGACCCCGGACCCATGACCCCGGACCCATGACCTCGGACACATGACCCCGGACCCATGACCCCGGACCAATGACCCCGCACCCATGACCCCGGACCCATGACCCAGGAACAATTAACGCGGTCCCATATCCCCGGACCCAAGACGCCGGGCCCATGACCCCGGACCCATGACCCCGGTCCCATGACACCGGACCAATGACTCCAGATCCATGACCCCAGACCCATGAATCTAGACCCATGACGCCAGACCCATGACGTCAGACCCATGACGCCTGAACCATGACCCCGGACCCATGGCCCCGGACCGATGACCCCGGACGCAGGGCACCGGACACGTGACCCCAGACCCATGACCCCGGAACAATGAACGCGGACCCATGACCCCGGACCCAGGACCCCGGACCCATGACCCCGGAACCATGACCTCGGACACATGACCCCGGACCCATGACCCCGGACCCATGACCCCGGACCCATGACCCCGGACCCATGACCCCGGACCCATGACCCCGGACCCATGACCCCGGACCCATGACCCCGGACCCATGACCCCGGACCCATGACCCCGGACCCATGACCACGGACCCATGACCCCGGACCCATGACACCGGACCCATGATCCCGGACCCATGACCCCGGCCCCATGACCCCGGTCCCATGACACCGAACCAATGACCCCGGACCCATGACACCGGTCCCATGATCCCGGACCCATGACCCCGGACCCATGACCACGGACCCATGACCCCGTAACCATGACCCTGCACCCATGACCCCGGACTCATGTCCCCGGATCCATGACCCCGGACCCATGACCCCGGACCCATGACCCCGGACCCATGACCCCGGACCCATGACCCCGGACCCATGACCCCGGACCCATGACCCCGGACCCATGACCCCGGACACATGACGCCGGTCCCATGACACCGGACCCATGACCCGGGACCCATGGCCCACGAACAATTACCGCGGTCCCATGACCCCGGAACCATGACCACGGACCCATGACCCCGGACCCATGACACCGGACCCGTGATCCCGGACCCATGACCCCGGACCCATGACCCCGGACCCATGACCCCAGACCCATGACCACGGACCCATGACCCCGTAACCATGACCCTGCACCCATGACCCCGGACCCATGACCCCGGACCCATGACCCCGGACCCATGACCCCGGACCCATGAACCCGGACCCATGACCCCGGACCCATGACCCCGGACCCATGACCCCGGACCCATGACCCCGGACCCATGGCCCCGGACCGATGATCCCGGACGCATGGCACCGGACACGTGACCCCAGACCCATGACACCGGAACAATGAACGCGGACCCATGACACCGGACCCATGACCCAGGGACCCATGACCCCGGACCCATGACCCCGGACCCATGACCCCGGACCCATGACCCCGGTCCCATGACACCGAACCAATGACACCGGACCCATGACCCCGGTCCCATGACACCGGACCAATGACCCCAAATCCATGACCCCAGACCCATGAACCCATACCCATGACCCCAGACCCATGACGCCAGACCCATGACGTCAGACCCATGACGCCTGAACCATGACCGCGGACCCATGGCCCCGGACCGATGACCCCGGACGCATGGCACCGGACACGTGACCCCAGACCCATGACCCCGGAACAATGAACGCGAACCCATGACCCCGGACCCATGACCCAGGGACCCAGGACCCCGGAACCATGACCCCGGACCCATGACCTCGGACACAATACCCCGGACCCATGACCCCGGACCCATGACCCCGGACCCATGACCCCGGACCCATGACCTCGGACACATGACCCCGGACCCATGACCCCGGACCCATGACCCCGCACCCATGACCCAGGAACAATTAACGCGGTCCCATATCCCCGGACCCAAGACGCCGGGCCCATGACCCCGGACACATGACCCCGGTCCCATGACACCGGACCAATGACTCCAGATCCATGACCCCAGACCCACGACTCCAGATCCATGACCCCAGACCCATGACCCCGGTCCCATGACACCGAACCAATGACACCGGACCCATGACCCCGGTCCCATGACACCGGACCAATGACCCCGGTCCCATGACACCGGACCAATGACCCCAAATCCATGACCCCAGACCCATGAACCCATACCCATGACACCAGACCCATGACGCCAGACCCATGACGTCAGACCCATGACGCCTGAACCATGACCGCGGACCCATGGCCCCGGACCGATGACCCCGGACGCATGGCACCGGACCCATGACCCCGGACCCATGACCCCGGACCCATGACCCCGGACCCATGACCCCGGACCCATGACCCCGGTCCCATGACACCGAACCAATGACACCGGACCCATGACCCCGGTCCCATGACACCGGACCAATGACCCCAAATCCATGACCCCAGACCCATGAGCCCATACCCATAACCCCAGACCCATGACGCCAGACCCATGACGTCAGACCCATGACGCCTGAACCATGACCGCGGACCCATGGCCCCGGACCGATGACCCCGGACGCATGGCACCGGACACGTTACCCCAGACCCATGACCCCGGAACAATGAACGCGAACCCATGACCCCGGACCCATGACCCAGGGACCCAGGACCCCGGAACCATGACCCCGGACCCATGACCTCGGACACAATACCCCGGACCCATGACCCCGGACCCATGACCCCGGACCCATGACCTCGGACACATGACCCCGGACCCATGACCCCGGACCCATGACCCCGCACCCATGACCCAGGAACAATTAACGCGGTCCCATATCCCCGGACCCAAGACGCCGGGCCCATGACCCCGGACCCATGACCCCGGTCCCATGACACCGGACCAATGACTCCAGATCCATGACCCCAGACCCATGACTCCAGATCCATGACCCCAGACCCATGACCCCATAACCATGAATCCAGACCCATGACGCCAGACCCATGACGTCAGACCCATGACGCCTGAACCATGACACCGGACCCATGGCCCCGGACCGATGACCCCGGACGCATGGCACCGGACACGTGACCCCAGACCCATGACCCCGGAACAATGAACGCGGACCCATGACCCCGGACCCATGACCCAGGGACCCAGGACCCCGGACCCATGACCCCGGAACCATGACCTCGGACACATGACCCCGGACCCATGACACCGGACCCATGACCACGGACCCATGACCCCGGACCCATGACACCGGACCCATGACACCGGACCCATGATCCCGGACCCATGACCCAGGACCCATGACCATGGACCCATGACCCCGTAACCATGACCCTGGACCCATGACCCCGGACCCATGACCCCGGACCCATGACCCCGGACACATGACCCCGGACCCATGACCCCGGACCCATGACCCCGGACCCATGACGCCGGTCCCATGACACCGGACCCATGAACCGGGACCCATGGCCCAGGAACAATTAACGCGGTCCCATGACCCCGGACCCATGACCCCTGACCGATGACCCCGGACCCATGACCCCGGACCCATGACCCCGGTCCCATGACACCGAACCAATGACCCCGGACCCATGACACCGGTCCCATGACACCGGACCAATGACCCCAGATCCATGACCCCAGACCCATGACCCCATACCCATGAATCCAGACCCATGACGCCAGACCCATGACGTCAGACCCATGACGCCTGAACCATGACCCCGGACCCATGGCCCCGGACCGATGACCCCGGACGCATGGCACCGGACACGTGACCCCAGACCCATGACCCCGGAACAATGAACGCGGACCCATGACCCCGGACCCATGACCCAGGGACCCAGGACCCCGGACCCATGACCCCGGACCCATGACCTCGGACACAATACCCCGGACCCATGACCCCGGACCCATGACCCCGGACCCATGACCTCGGACACATGACCCCGGACCCATGACCCCGCACCCATGACCCCGGACCCATGACCCAGGAACAATTAACGCGGACCCATGTCCCCGGACCCATGACGCCGGACCCATGACCCCAGACCCATGACTCCAGACCCATGACGTCAGACCCATGAGGCCTGTCCCATGACCACGGACCCATGACCCCGGACCCATGACCCAGGGACCCAGGACCCCGGACCCATGACCCCGGACCCATGACCTCGGACACAATACCCCGGACCCATGACCCCGGACCCATGACCCCGGACCCATGACCTCGGACACATGACACCGGACCCATGACCCCGGACCCATGACCCCGCACCCATGACCCCGGACCCATGACCCAGGAACAATTAACGCGGTCCCATATCCCCGGACCCATGACGCCGGACCCATGACCACGGACCCATGACCCCGGACCCATGACACCGGACCCATGACACCGGACCCATGATCCCGGACCCATGACCCCGGACCCATGACCATGGACCCATGACCCCGTAACCATGACCCTGGACCCATGACCCCGGACCCATGACCCCGGACCCATGACCCCGGACACATGACCCCGGACCCATGACCCCGGACCCATGACCCCGGACCCATGACGCCGGTCCCATGACACCGGACCCATGAACCGGGACCCATGGCCCAGGAACAATTAACGCGGTCCCATGACCCCGGACCCATGACCCCTGACCGATGACCCCGGACCCATGACCCCGGACCCATGACCCCGGTCCCATGACACCGAACCAATGACCCCGGACCCATGACCCCGGTCCCATGACACCGGACCAATGACTCCAGATCCATGACCCCAGACCCATGACTCCAGATCCATGACCCCAGACCCATGACCCCATAACCATGAATCCAGACCCATGACGCCAGACCCATGACGTCAGACCCATGACGCCTGAACCATGACCCCGGACCCATGGCCCCGGACCGATGACCCCGGACGCATGGCTCCGGACACGTGACCCCAGACCCATGACCCCGGAACAATGAACGCGGACCCATGACCCCGGACCCATGACCCAGGGACCCAGGACCCCGGACCCATGTCCCCGGAACCATGACCTCGGACACATGACCCCGGACCCATGACCCCGGACACATGACCCCGGACCCACGACCCCGGACCAATGACCCCGGACCCATGACCCCGCACCCATGACCCAGGAACAATTAACGCGGAACCATGTCCCCGGACCCATGACGCCGGACCCATGACCACGGACCCATGACCCCGGGCACATGACCCCGGACCCATGACCCCGGACCCATGAACCCGGACCCATGACCCCGGACCCATGACCCCGGACCCATGACCCCGGATCCATGACCCCGGACCCATGACCACGGACCCATGACCCCGGACCCATGACCCCGGACCCATGACACCGGACCCATGATCCCGGACCCATGACCCCGGACCCATGACCACGGACCCATGACCCCGGACCCATGACCCCGGACCCATGACCCCGGACCCATGACCCCGGACCCACGACCCCGGACCAATGACCCCGGACCCATGACCCCGCACCCATGACCCAGGAACAATTAACGCGGACCCATGTCCCCTGACCCATGACGCCGGACCCATGACCACGGACCCATGACCCCGGACCCATGACCCCGGACCCATGACCCCGGACCCATGACCCCGGACCCATGACCCCGGACCCATGACCCCGGACCCATGACCCCCGACCCATGACCTCGGACCCATGACCCCAGTCCCATGACCCCATACCCATGACCCCAGACCCATGACCCCAGACCCATGACCCCAGACCCATGACTCCAGACCCATGACGTCAGACACATGAGGCCTGACCCATGACCCCGGACCCATGGCCCCGGACCGATGACCCCGGATCCATGACCCCGGACCCATGAACCCGGACCCATGACCCCGGACCCATGACCCCGGATCCATGACCCCGGACCCATGACCCCGGACCTATGAGCCCGGTCCCATGACACCGAACCAATGACACCGGACCCATGACCACGGACCCATGACCCCGGGCACATGACCCCGGACCCATGACCCCGGTCCCATGACACCGAACCAATGACCCCGGAACCATGACACCGGTCCCATGACACCGGACCAATGACCCCAGATCCATGACCCCAGACCCATGACCCCATACCCATGACCCCACACCCACGACGTCAGACCCATATAGTCATACCCATGACGCCTGAACCATGACCACGGACAAATGACCCCGGACCCATGACCCCGGACCCATGACCCCGGACCCATGACCCCGGACCCATGACCCCGAACCCATGACCCCGGACCCATGACACCGGACCCATGACGCCGGTCCCATGACACCGGACCAATGACCACGGACCCATGACCCCGCACCCATGACCCGGACCCATGACCCAGGAACAATTAACGCGGACCCATGTCCCCGGACCCATGACGCCGGACCCATGACCCCAGACCCATGACTCCAGACCCATGACGTCAGACCCATGAGGCCTGTCCCATGACCCCGGACCCATGGCCCCGGACCGATGACCCCGGACCCATGACCCCGGACCCATGAACCCGGACCCATGACAAGGAACCCATGACCCCGGTCCCATGACACCGGCCCAATGATCCCAAATCCATGACCCCAGGCCCATGAACCCATACCCATGACCACAGACCCATGACGCCAGACCCATGACGTCAGACCCATGACGCCTGAACCATGACCCCGGACCCATGGCCCCGGACCGATGACCCCGGACGCATGGCACCGGACACGTGACCCCAGACCCATGACCCCGGAAGAATGAACGCGGACCCATGACCCCGGACCCATGACCCAGGGACCCAGGACCCCGGACCCATGACCCCGGACCCATGACCTCGGACACAATACCCCGGACCCATGACCCCGGACCCATGACCCCGGACCCATGACTTCGGACACATGACCCCGGACCCATGACCCCGGACCCATGACCCCGCACCCATGACCCCGGACCCATGACCCAGGAACAATTAACGCGGTCCCATATCCCCGGACCCAAGACGCCGGGCCCATGACCCCGGACCCATGACCCCGGTCCCATGACACCGGACCAATGACTCCAGATCCATGACCCCAGACCCATGACCCCATACCCATGAATCCAGACCCATGACGCCAGACCCATGACGTCAGACCCATGACGCCTGAACCATGACCCCGGACCCATGGCCCCGGACCGATGACCCCGGACGCATGGCACCGGACACGTGACCCCAGACCCATGACCCCGGAAAAATGAACGCGGACCCATGACCCCGGACCCATGACCCAGGGACCCAGGACCCCGGACCCATGACCCCGGAACCATGACCTCGGACACATGACCCCGGACCCATGACCACGGACACATGACCCCGGACCCACGACCCCGGACCAATGACCCCGGACCCATGACCCCGCACCCATGACCCAGGAACAATTAACGCGGACCCATGTCCCCGGACCCATGACGCCGGACCCATGACCACGGACCCATGACCCCGGGCACATGACCCCGGACCCATGACCCCGGACCCATGACCCCGGACCCATGACCCCGGACCCATGACCCCGGACCCATGACCACGGACCCATGACCCCGGACCCATGACCCCGGACCCATGACACCGGACCCATGATCCTGGACCCATGACCCCGGACCCATGACCACGGACCCATGACCCCGGACCCATGACCCCGGACCCATGACACCGGACCCATGATCCTGGACCCATGACCCCGGACCCATGACCACGGACCCATGACCACGGACCCATGACCCCGGACCCATGACCCCGGACCCATGACCCCGGACCCATGACACCGGACCCATGATCCCGGACACACGACCCCGGACCAATGACCCCGGACCCATGACCCCGGTCCCATGACACCGAACCAATGACCCCGGACCCATGACACCGGTCCCATGATCCCGGACCCATGACCCCGGACCCATGACCACGGACCCATGACCCCGTAACCATGACCCTGCACCCATGACCCCGGACTCATGACCCCGGACCCATGACCCCGGACCCATGACCCCGGACCCATGACCCCGGACCCATGACCACGGACCCATGACCCCGTAACCATGACCCTGCACCCATGACCCCGGACCCATGACCCCGGACCCATGACCCCGGACCCATGACCCCGGACCCATGACCCCGGACCCATGACCCCGGACCCATGACCCCGGACCCATGACCCCGGACCCATGACCCCGGACCCATGACCCCGGACCCATGACCCCGGACCCATGGCCCCGGACCGATGATCCCGGACGCATGGCACCGGACACGTGACCCCAGACCCATGACACCGGAACAATGAACGCGGACCCATGACACCGGACCCATGACCCAGGGACCCAGGAACCCGGACCCATGACCCCGAACCCATGACATCGGACACATGACCCCGGACCCTTGACCCCGGACCCATGACCCCGGACCCATGACCCCGGACACATGACCCCGGACCCATGACCCCCGACCCATGACCTCGGACCCATGACCCCAGACTCATGACCCCATACCCATGACCCCAGACCCATGACCCTAGACCCATGACCCCAGACCCATGACTCCAGACCTATGACGTCAGACCCATGAGGCCTGGCCCATGACCCCGGACCCATGACCCCGGACCCATGACCCCGGACCCATGACCACGGACCCATGACCCCGGACCCATGACCCCGGAGCCATGACACCGGACCCATGATCCTGGACCCATGACCCCGGACCCATGACCACGGACCCATGACCCCGGACCCATGACCCCGGACCCATGACACCGGACCCATGATCCTGGACCCATGACCCCGGACCCATGACCACGGACCCATGACCACGGACCCATGACCCCGGACCTATGACCCCGGACCCATGACCCCGGACCCATGACACCGGACCCATGATCCCGGACCCACGACCCCGGACCAATGACCCCGGACCCATGACCCCGGTCCCATGACACCGAACCAATGACCCCGGACCCATGACACCGGTCCCATGATCCCGGACCCATGACCCCGGACCCATGACCACGGACCCATGACCCCGTAACCATGACCCTGCACCCATGACCCCGGACTCATGACCCCGGACCCATGACCCCGGACCCATGACCCCGGACCCATGACCACGGACCCATGACCCCGTAACCATGACCCTGCACCCATGACCCCGGACCCATGACCCCGGACCCATGACCCCGGAACCATGACCCCGGACCCATGACCCCGGACCCATGACCCCGGACCCATGACCCCGGACCCATGACCCCGGACCCATGACCCCGGACCCATGACCTCGGACCCATGGCCCCGGACCGATGATCCCGGACGCATGGCACCGGACACGTGACCCCAGACCCATGACACCGGAACAATGAACGCGGACCCATGACACCGGACCCATGACCCAGGGACCCAGGAACCCGGACCCATGACCCCGAACCCATGACATCGGACACATGACCCCGGACCCTTGACCCCGGACCCATGACCCCGGACACATGACCCCGGACCCATGACCCCCGACCCATGACCTCGGACCCATGACCCCAGACTCATGACCCCATACCCATGACCCCAGACCCATGACCCTAGACCCATGACCCCAGACCCATGACTCCAGACCTATGACGTCAGACCCATGAGGCCTGACCCATGACCCCGGACCCATGGCCCCGGACCGATGACCCCGGACCCATGACCCCGGACCCATGACCCCGGACCCATGACCCCGGACCCATGACCCCGGACCCATGACCCCGGACCCATGACCCCGGACCCATGACCCCGGACCCATGACCCCGGTCCCATGACGCCTGAACCATGACCCCGGACCCATGGCCCCGGACCGATGACCCCGGACGCATGGCACCGGACACGTGACCCCAGACCCATGACCCCGGAACAATGAACGCGGACCCATGACCCCGGACCCATGACCCAGGGACCCAGGACCCCGGACCCATGACCCCGGACCCATGACCTCGGACACAATACCCCGGACCCATGACCCCGGACCCATGACCCCGGACCCATGACCTCGGACACATGACACCGGACCCATGACCCCGGACCCATGACCCCGCACCCATGACCCCGGACCCATGACCCAGGAACAATTAACGCGGTCCCATATCCCCGGACCCAAGACGCCGGGCCCATGACCCCGGACCCATGACCCCGGTCCCATGACACCGGACCAATGACTCCAGATCCATGACCCCAGACCCATGACCCCATACCCATGAATCCAGACCCATGACGCCAGACCCATGACATCAGACCCATGACCCCGGACCCATGACCCCGGTCCCATGACACCGAACCAATGACCCCGGACCCATGACACCGGTCCCATGATCCCGGACCCATGACCCCGGACCCATGACCACGGACCCATGACCCCGTAACCATGACCCTGCACCCATGACCCCGGACTCATGACCCCGGACCCATGACCCCGGACCCATGACCCCGGACCCATGACCACGGACCCATGACCCCGTAACCATGACCCTGCACCCATGACCCCGGACCCATGACCCCGGACCCATGACCCCGGAACCATGACCCCGGACCCATGACCCCGGACCCATGACCCCGGACCCATGACCCCGGACCCATGACCCCGGACCCATGACCCCGGACCCATGACCCCGGACCCATGGCCCCGGACCGATGATCCCGGACGCATGGCACCGGACACGTGACCCCAGACCCATGACACCGGAACAATGAACGCGGACCCATGACACCGGACCCATGACCCAGGGACCCAGGAACCCGGACCCATGACCCCGAACCCATGACATCGGACACATGACCCCGGACCCTTGACCCCGGACCCATGACCCCGGACCCATGACCCCGGACACATGACCCCGGACCCATGACCCCCGACCCATGACCTCGGACCCATGACCCCAGACTCATGACCCCATACCCATGACCCCAGACCCATGACCCTAGACCCATGACCCCAGACCCATGACTCCAGACCTATGACGTCAGACCCATGAGGCCTGACCCATGACCCCGGACCCATGGCCCCGGACCGATGACCCCGGACCCATGACCCCGGACCCATGACCCCGGACCCATGACCCCGGACCCATGACCCCGGACCCATGACCCCGGACCCATGACCCCGGTCCCATGACGCCTGAACCATGACCCCGGACCCATGGCCCCGGACCGATGACCCCGGACGCATGGCACCGGACACGTGACCCCAGACCCATGACCCCGGAACAATGAACGCGGACCCATGACCCCGGACCCATGACCCAGGGACCCAGGACCCCGGACCCATGACCCCGGACCCATGACCTCGGACACAATACCCCGGACCCATGACCCCGGACCCATGACCCCGGACCCATGACCTCGGACACATGACACCGGACCCATGACCCCGGACCCATGACCCCGCACCCATGACCCCGGACCCATGACCCAGGAACAATTAACGCGGTCCCATATCCCCGGACCCAAGACGCCGGGCCCATGACCCCGGACCCATGACCCCGGTCCCATGACACCGGACCAATGACTCCAGATCCATGACCCCAGACCCATGACCCCATACCCATGAATCCAGACCCATGACGCCAGACCCATGACATCAGACCCATGACGCCTGAACCATGACCCCGGACCCATGGCACCGGACCGATGACCCCGGACGCATGGCTCCGGACACGTGACCCCAGACACATGACCCCGGAACAATGAACGCGGACCCATGACCCCGGACCCATGACCCAGGGACCCAGGACCCCGGACCCATGACCCCGGAACCATGACCTCGGACTAATGACCCCGGACCCATGACCCCGGACACATGACCCCGGACCCACGACCCCGGACCAATGACCCCGGACCCATGACCCCGGACCCATGTCCCCGGACCCATGACCCCGGACCCATGACCCCGGACCCATGACCCCGGTCCCATGACACCGAACCAATGACACCGGACCCATGACCCCGGTTCCATGACACCGGTCCCATGACACCGAACCAATGACACCGGACCCATGACCCCGGTTCCATGACACCGGACCAATGACCCCAAATCCATGACCCCAGACACATGAACCCATACCCATGACCCCAGACCCATGACGCCAGACCCATGACGCCAGACCCATGACATCAGACCCATGACGCCTGAACCATGACCCCGGACCCATGGCCCCGGACCGATGACCCCGGACCCATGACCCCGGACCCATGACCCCGGACCCATGACCCCGGACCCATGACCCCGGACCCATGACCCCGGACCCATGACCCCGGACCCATGACCCCGGACCCATGACCCCGGACCCATGACCCCGGACCCATGACCCCGGACCCATGACCCCGGACCCATGAACCCGGACCCATGACCCCGGACCCATGACCACGGACCCATGACCCCGGACCCATGACCCCGGACCCATGACACCGGACCCATGATCCCGGACCCATGACCCCGGACCCATGACCCCGGACCCATGACCCCGGACCCATGACCCCGGACCCATGACCCCGGACCCATGACCCCGGTCCCATGACACCGGACCCATGACGCCGGGCCCATGACACCGGACCCATGAACCGGGGCCCATGGCCCAGGAACAATTAACGCGGTCCCATGACCCCGGACCCATGACCACGGACCCATGACCCCGGACCCATGACACCGGACCCGTGATCCCGGACCCATGACCCCCGACCCATGACCCCGGACACATGACCCCGGACCCATGACGCCGGTCCCATGACCCCGGACCCATGACCACGGACCCATGACCCCGTAACCATGACCCTGGACCCATGACCCCGGACCCATGACCCCGGACCCATGACCCCGGACCCATGACCCCGGACCCATGACCCCGGACCCATGACCCCGGACCCATGACCCCGGACCCATGACCCCGGACCCATGACCCCGGACCCATGACCCCGGACCCATGACCCCGGACCCATGACCCCGGTCCCATGACGCCTGAACCATGACCCCGGACCCATGGCCCCGGACCGATGACCCCGGACGCATGGCACCGGACACGTGACCCCAGACCCATGACCCCGGAACAATGAACGCGGACCCATGACCCCGGACCCATGACCCAGGGACCCAGGACCCCGGACCCATGACCCCGGACCCATGACCTCGGACACAATACCCCGGACCCATGACCCCGGACCCATGACCCCGGACCCATGACCTCGGACACATGACACCGGACCCATGACCCCGGACCCATGACCCCGCACCCATGACCCCGGACCCATGACCCAGGAACAATTAACGCGGTCCCATATCCCCGGACCCAAGACGCCGGGCCCATGACCCCGGACCCATGACCCCGGTCCCATGACACCGGACCAATGACTCCAGATCCATGACCCCAGACCCATGACCCCATACCCATGAATCCAGACCCATGACGCCAGACCCATGACATCAGACCCATGACCCCGGACCCATGACCCCGGTCCCATGACACCGAACCAATGACCCCGGACCCATGACACCGGTCCCATGATCCCGGACCCATGACCCCGGACCCATGACCACGGACCCATGACCCCGTAACCATGACCCTGCACCCATGACCCCGGACTCATGACCCCGGACCCATGACCCCGGACCCATGACCCCGGACCCATGACCACGGACGAATGACCCCGTAACCATGACCCTGCACCCATGACCCCGGACCCATGACCCCGGACCCATGACCCCGGAACCATGACCCCGGACCCATGACCCCGGACCCATGACCCCGGACCCATGACCCCGGACCCATGACCCCGGACCCATGACCCCGGACCCATGGCCCCGGACCGATGATCCCGGACGCATGGCACCGGACACGTGACCCCAGACCCATGACACCGGAACAATGAACGCGGACCCATGACACCGGACCCATGACCCAGGGACCCAGGAACCCGGACCCATGACCCCGAACCCATGACATCGGACACATGACCCCGGACCCTTGACCCCGGACCCATGACCCCGGACCCATGACCCCGGACACATGACCCCGGACCCATGACCCCCGACCCATGACCTCGGACCCATGACCCCAGACTCATGACCCCATACCCATGACCCCAGACCCATGACCCTAGACCCATGACCCCAGACCCATGACTCCAGACCTATGACGTCAGACCCATGAGGCCTGACCCATGACCCCGGACCCATGGCCCCGGACCGATGACCCCGGACCCATGACCCCGGACCCATGACCCCGGACCCATGACCCCGGACCCATGACCCCGGACCCATGACCCCGGACCCATGACCCCGGACCCATGACCCCGGTCCCATGACGCCTGAACCATGACCCCGGACCCATGGCCCCGGACCGATGACCCCGGACGCATGGCACCGGACACGTGACCCCAGACCCATGACCCCGGAACAATGAACGCGGACCCATGACCCCGGACCCATGACCCAGGGACCCAGGACCCCGGACCCATGACCCCGGACCCATGACCTCGGACACAATACCCCGGACCCATGACCCCGGACCCATGACCCCGGACCCATGACCTCGGACACATGACACCGGACCCATGACCCCGGACCCATGACCCCGCACCCATGACCCCGGACCCATGACCCAGGAACAATTAACGCGGTCCCATATCCCCGGACCCAAGACGCCGGGCCCATGACCCCGGACCCATGACCCCGGTCCCATGACACCGGACCAATGACTCCAGATCCATGACCCCAGACCCATGACCCCATACCCATGAATCCAGACCCATGACGCCAGACCCATGACATCAGACCCATGACGCCTGAACCATGACCCCGGACCCATGGCACCGGACCGATGACCCCGGACGCATGGCTCCGGACACGTGACCCCAGACCCATGACCCCGGAACAATGAACGCGGACCCATGACCCCGGACCCATGACCCAGGGACCCAGGACCCCGGACCCATGACCCCGGAACCATGACCTCGGACTAATGACCCCGGACCCATGACCCCGGACACATGACCCCGGACCCACGACCCCGGACCAATGACCCCGGACCCATGACCCCGGACCCATGACCCCGGACCCATGACCCCGGACCCATGACCCCGGACCCATGACCCCGGACCCATGACCCCGGTCCCATGACACCGAACCAATGACACCGGACCCATGACCCCGGTTCCATGACACCGGTCCCATGACACCGAACCAATGACACCGGACCCATGACCCCGGTTCCATGACACCGGACCAATGACCCCAAATCCATGACCCCAGACACATGAACCCATACCCATGACCCCAGACCCATGACGCCAGACCCATGACGCCAGACCCATGACGTCAGACCCATGACGCCTGAACCATGACCCCGGACCCATGGCCCCGGACCGATGACCCCGGACCCATGACCCCGGACCCATGACCCCGGACCCATGACCCCGGACCCATGACCCCGGACCCATGACCCCGGACCCATGACCCCGGACCCATGACCCCGGACCCATGACCCCGGACCCATGACCCCGGACCCATGACCCCGGACCCATGACCCCGGACCCATGAACCCGGACCCATGACCCCGGACCCATGACCACGGACCCATGACCCCGGACCCATGACCCCGGACCCATGACACCGGACCCATGATCCCGGACCCATGACCCCGGACCCATGACCCCGGACCCATGACCCCGGACCCATGACCCCGGACCCATGACCCCGGACCCATGACCCCGGACCCATGACCCCGGTCCCATGACACCGAACCAATGACACCGGACCCATGACCCCGGTTCCATGACACCGGTCCCATGACACCGAACCAATGACACCGGACCCATGACCCCGGTCCCATGACACCGGACCAATGACTCCAGATCCATGACCCCAGACCCATGACCCCATACCCATGAATCCAGACCCATGACGCCAGACCCATGACATCCGACCCATGACGCCTGAACCATGACCCCCGACCCATGACCCCGGACCCATGACCCCGGACCCATGACCACGGACCCATGACCCCGGACCCATGACCCCGGTCCCATGACACCGAACCAATGAACCCGGTCCCATGACACCGGACCAATGACTCCAGATCCATGACCCCAGACCCATGAATCTAGACCCATGACGCCAGACCCATGACGTCAGACCCATGACGCCTGACCCATGACCCCGGACCCATGACACCGGACCCATGATCCCGGACCCATGACCCCGGACCCATGACCACGGACCCATGACCCCGTAACCATGACCCTGGACCCATGACCCCGGACCCATACCCCGGACCCATGACCCCGGACCCATGACCCCGGACCCATGACCCCGGACCCATGACCCCGGACCCATGACCCCGGACCCATGACCCCGGACCCATGACCCCGGACGCATGACCCCGGACCCATGACCCCGGACCCATGACCCCGGACCCATGACCCCGGACCCATGACCCCGGACCCATGACCCCGGACCCATGACCCCGGACCCATGACCCCGGACCCATGACCCCGGACCCATGACCCCGGACCCATGACCCCGGACCCATGACCCCGGACCCATGACGCCGGGCCCATGACACCGGACCCATGAACCGGGGCCCATGGCCCAGGAACAATTAACGCGGTCCCATGACCCCGGACCCATGACCACGGACCCATGACCCCGGACCCATGACCCCGGACCCATGACCCCGGACCCATGACCCCGGACCCATGACCCCGGACCCATGACCCCGGACCCATGACCTCGGACACATGACCCCGGACCCATGACCCCGGACCAATGACCCCGCACCCATGACCCCGGACCCATGACCCAGGAACACTTAACGCGGTCCCATATCCCCGGACCCAAGACGCCGGGCCCATGACCCCGGACCCATGACCCCGGTCCCATGACACCGGACCAATGACTCCAGATCCATGACCCCAGACCCATGAATCTAGACCCATGACGCCAGACCCATGACGTCAGACCCATGACGCCTGACCCATGACCCCGGACCCATGACACCGGACCCATGATCCCGGACCCATGACCCCGGACCCATGACCACGGACCCATGACCCCGTAACCATGACCCTGGACCCATGACCCCGGACCCATACCCCGGACCCATGACCCCGGACCCATGACCCCGGACCCATGACCCCGGACCCATGACCCCGGACCCATGACCCCGGACCCATGACCCCGGACCCATGACCCCGGACGCATGACCCCGGACCCATGACCCCGGACCCATGACCCCGGACCCATGACCCCGGACCCATGACCCCGGACCCATGACCCCGGACCCATGACCCCGGACCCATGACCCCGGACCCATGACCCCGGACCCATGACCCCGGACCCATGACCCCGGACCCATGACCCCGGACCCATGACCCCGGACCCATGACCCCGGACCCATGACCCCGGACCCATGACGCCGGGCCCATGACACCGGACCCATGAACCGGGGCCCATGGCCCAGGAACAATTAACGCGGTCCCATGACCCCGGACCCATGACCACGGACCCATGACCCCGGACCCATGACACCGGACCCGTGATCCCGGACCCATGACCCCCGACCCATGACCCCGGACACATGACCCCGGACCCATGACGCCGGTCCCATGACCCCGGACCCATGACCACGGACCCATGACCCCGTAACCATGACCCTGGACCCATGACCCCGGACCCATGACCCCGGACCCATGACCCCGGACCCATGACCCCGGACCCATGACCCCGGACCCATGACCCCGGACCCATGACCCCGGACCCATGACCCCGGACCCATGACCCCGGACCCATGACCCCGGACCCATGACCCCGGACCCATGACCCCGGACCCATGACCCCGGACCCATGACTCCGGACCCATGACCCCGGACCCATGACCCCGGACCCATGACCCCGGACCCATGACGCCGGACCCAAGACGCCGGGCCCATGACCCCGGACCCATGACCCCGGACCCATGACACCGGACCCATGATCCCGGACCCATGACCCCGGACCCATGACCACGGACCCATGACCCCGCACCCATGACCCCGCACCCATGACCCAGGAACAATTAACGCGGACCCATGTCCCCGGACCCATGACGCCGGACCCATGACCACGGACCCATGACCCCGGACCCATGACGCCGGACCCATGACACCGGACCCATGATCCCGGACCCATGACCCCGGACCCATGACCACGGACCCATGACCCCGTAACCATGACCCTGGACCCATGACCCCGGACCCATGACCCCGGACCCATGACCCCGGACCCATGACCCCGGACCCATGACCCCGGACCCATGACCCCGGACCCATGACCCCGGACCCATGACCCCGGTCCCATGACACCGGACCAATGACTCCAGATCCATGACCCCAGGCCCATGAATCTAGACCCATGACGCCAGACCCATGACGTCAGACCCATGACGCCTGAACCATGACCCCCTACCCATGGCCCCGGACCGATGACCCCGGACGCATGGCACCGGACACGTGACCCCAGACCCATGAACCCGGAACAATGAACGCGGACCCAGGACCCCGGACCCATGACCTCGGACACATGACCCCGGACCCATGACCCCGGACCAATGACCACGCACCCATGACCCCGGACCCATGACCCAGGAACAATTAACGCGGTCCCGTATCCCCGGACCCAAGACGCCGGGCCCATGACCCCGGACCCATGACCCCGGTCCCATGACACCGGACCAATGACTCCAGATCCATGACCCCAGGCCCATGAATCTAGACCCATGACGCCAGACCCATGACGTCAGACCCATGACGCCTGAACCATGACCCCGGACCCATGGACCCGGACCGATGACCCCGGACGCATGGCACCGGATACGTGACCCCAGACCCATGACCCCGGAACAATGAACGCGGACCCATGACCCCGGACCCATGACCCAGGGACCCAGGACCCCGGACCCATGACCCCGGAACCATGACCTCGGACACATGACCCCGGACCCATGACCCCGGACCCATGACCCCGGACCCATGACCCCGGACCCATGACCCCGGACCCATGACCCCGGACCCATGACCCCGGACCCATGACCCCGGACCCATGACCCCGGACCCATGACCCCGGACCCATGACCCCGGACCCATGACCCCGGACCCATGACCCAGGGACCCAGGACCCCGGAACCATGACCCCGGACCCATGACCTCGGACACAATACCCCGGACCCATGACCCCGGACCCATGACCTCGGACACAATACCCCGGACCCATGACCCCGGACCCATGTCCCCGGACCCATGACCCCGGACCCATGACCCCGGACCCATGACCCCGGACCCATGACCCCGGACCCATGACCCCGGACCCATGACCCCGGACCCATGACCCCGGACCCATGACCCCGGACCGATGACCCCGGACCCATGACCCCGGACCCATGACCCCGGACCCATGACCCCGGACCCATGACCCCGGACCCATGACCCCGGACCCATGACCCCGGACCCATGACCCCGGACCCATGACCCCGGACCCATGACCCCGGAACCATGACCTCGGACACATGACCCCGGACCCATGACCCCGGACCCATGACCCCGGACCCATGACCCCGGACCCATGACCCCGGACCCATGACCCCGGACCCAGGACCCCGGACCCATGACGCCTGAACCATGACCCCCTACCCATGGCCCCGGACCGATGACCCCGGACGCATGGCACCGGACACGTGACCCCAGACCCATGAACCCGGAACAATGAACGCGGACCCAGGACCCCGGACCCATGACCCCGGACCCATGACCTCGGACACAATACCCCGGACCCATGACCCCGGACCCATGACCCCGGACCCATGACCCCGGACCCATGACCTCGGACACATGACCCCGGACCCATGACCCCGGACCAATGACCACGCACCCATGACCCCGGACCCATGACCCAGGAACAATTAACGCGGTCCCGTATCCCCGGACCCAAGACGCCGGGCCCATGACCCCGGACCCATGACCCCGGTCCCATGACACCGGACCAATGACTCCAGATCCATGACCCCAGGCCCATGAATCTAGACCCATGAAGCCAGACCCATGACGTCAGACCCATGACGCCTGAACCATGACCCCGGACCCATGGACCCGGACCGATGACCCCGGACGCATGGCACCGGATACGTGACCCCAGACCCATGACCCCGGAACAATGAACGCGGACCCATGACCCCGGACCCATGACCCAGGGACCCAGGACCCCGGACCCATGACCATGGAACCATGACCTCGGACACATGACCCCGGACCCATGACCCCGGACCCATGACCCCGGACCCATGACCCCGGACCCATGACCCCGGACCCATGACCCCGGACCCATGACCCCGGACCCATGACCCCGGACCCATGACCCCGGACCCATGACCCAGGGACCCAGGACCCCGGAACCATGACCCCGGACCCATGACCTCGGACACAATACCCCGGACCCATGACCCCGGACCCATGACCCCGGACCCATGACCTCGGACACATGACCCCGGACCCATGACCCCGCATCCATGACCAGGGACCCATGACCCCGGACCCATGACCACGGACCCATGACCCCGGACCCATGACGCCGGTCCCATCACACCGGACCCATGAACCGGGACCCATGGCCCAGGAACAATTAACGCGGTCCCATGACCCCGGACCCATGACCACGGACCCATGACCCCGGACCCATGACACCGGACCCGTGATCCCGGACCCATGACCCCGGACCCATGACACCGGACCCATGATCCCGGACCCATGACCCCGGACCCATGACCAGGGACCCATGACCCCGGACCCATGACCACGGACCCATGACCCCGGACCCATGACCCCGGACCCATGACACCGGACCCGTGATCCCGGACCCACGACCCCGGACCCATGACCCCGGACCCATGACCCCGGACCCATGACTCCTGACCCATGACCCCGGACCCATGACCCCGGACCCATGACCCCGGACCCATGACCCCGGACCCATGACCCCGGTCCCATGACACCGAACCAATGACCCCGGACCCATGACACCGCTCCCATGACACCGGACCAATGACCCCAGATCCATGACCCCAGACCCATGACCCCATACCCATGACCCCATACCCATGACCCCATACCCATGACCCCATACCCATGACGTCAGACCCATGTAGTCATACCCATGACGCCTGAACCATGACCACGGACCCATGACCCCGGACCCATGACCCAGGACCCATGACCCCGGACCCATGACCCCGAACCCATGACCCCGGACCCATGACACCGGACCCATGACGCCGGTCCCATGACCCCGGACCAATGACCCCGGACCCATGACCCCGCACCCATGACCCGGACCCATGACCCAGGAACAATTAACGCGGACCCATGTCCCCGGACCCATGACGCCGGACCCATGACCCCAGACCCATGACTCCAGACCCATGACGTCAGACCCATGAGGCCTGACCCATGACCCCGGACCCATGGCCCCGGACCGATGACCCCGGACCCATGACCCCGGACCCATGACCCCGGACCCATGACACCGGACCCATGACCCCGGTCCCATGACACCGGACCAATGACCCCAAATCCATGACCCCAGGCCCATGAACCCATACCCATGACCCCAGACCCATGACGCCAGACCCATGACGTCAGACCCATGACGCCTGAACCATGACCCCGGACCCATGGCCCCGGACCGATGACCCCGGACGCATGGCACCGGACACGTGACCCCAGTCCCATGACCCCGGAACAATGAACGCGGACCCATGACCCCGGACCCATGACCCAGGGACCCAGGACCCCGGACCCATGACCCCGGACCCATGACCTCGGACACAATACCCCGGACCCATGACCCCGGACCCATGACCCCGGACCCATGACCTCGGACACATGACCCCGGACCCATGACCCCGGACCCATGACCCCGGACCCACGACCCCGGACCAATGACCCCGGACCCATGACCCCGCACCCATGACCCAGGAACAATTAACGCGGACCCATGTCCCCGGACCCATGACGCCGGACCCATGACCACGGACCCATGACCCCGGACCCATGACCCCGGGCCCATGACCCCGGACCCATGACCCCGGTCCCATGACACCGGAGGAATGACTCCAGATCCATGACCCCAGACCCATGACCCCATACCCATGAATCCAGACCCATGACGCCAGACCCATGACGTCAGACCCATGACGCCAGAACCATGACCCCGGACCCATGGCCCCGGACCGATGACCCCGGACGCATGGCACCGGACACGTGACCCCAGACCCATGACCCCGGAACAATGAACGCGGACCCATGACACCGGACCCATGACCCAGGGACCCAGGACCCCGGACCCATGACCCCGGAACCATGACCTCGGACACATGACCCCGGACCCATGACCCCGGACCCATGACCTCGGACCCACGACCCCGGACCAATGACCCCGGACCCATGACCCCGCACCCATGACCCAGGAACAATTAACGCGGACCCATGTCCCCGGACCCATGACGCCGGACCCATGACCACGGACCCATGACCCCGGGCACATGACCCCGGACCCATGACCCCGGACCCATGACCCCGGACCCATGACCCCGGACCCATGACCCCGGACCCATGACCCCGGACCCATGACCACGGACCCATGACCCCGGACCCATGACCCCGGACCCATGACACCGGACCCATGATCCCGGACCCATGACCCCGGACCCATGACCAGGGACCCATGACCCCGGACCCATGACCACGGACCCATGACCCCGGACCCATGACCCCGGACCCACGACCCCGGACCAATGACCCCGGCCCCATGACCCCGCACCCATGACCCAGGAACAATTAACGCGGACCCATGTCCCCGGACCCATGACGCCGGACCCATGACCACGGACCCATGACCCCGGACCCATGACCCCGGACCCATGACCCCGGACCCATGACCCCGGACCCATGACCCCCGACCCATGACCGCGGACCCATGACCCCAGTCCCATGACCCCATACCCATGACCCCAGACCCATGATCCCAGACCCATGACTCCAGACCCATGACTCCAGACCCATGACGTCAGACACATGAGGCTTGACCCATGACCCCGGACCCATGGCCCCGGACCGATGACCCCGGATCCATGACCCTGGACCCATGAACCCGGACTCATGACCCCGGACCCATGACCCCGGACCCATGACCCCGGACCCATGACCCCGGACCCATGACCCCAGACACATGAACCCATACCCATGACCCCAGACCCATGACGCCAGACCCATGACGTCAGACCCATGACGCCTGAACCATGACCCCGGACCCATGGCCCCGGACCGATGACCCCGGACGCATGGCACCGGACACGTGACCCCAGACCCATGACCCCGAAACAATGAACGCGGACCCATGACCCCGGACCCATGACCCAGGGACCCAGGACCCCGGACCCATGACCCCGGACCCATGACCTCGGACACAATACCCCGGACCCATGACCCCGGACCCATGACCTCGGACACATGACCCCGGACCCATGACCCCGGACCCATGACCCCGCACCCATGACCCCGGACCCATGACCCAGGAACAATTAAAGCGGACCCATATCCCCGGACCCAAGACGCCGGGCCCATGTCCCCGGACCCATGACCCCGGTCCCATGACACCGGACCAATGACTCCAGATCCATGACCCCAGACCCATGACCCCATACCCATGAATCCAGACCCATGACGCCAGACCCATGACGTCAGACCCATGACGCCTGAACCATGACCCCGGACCCATGGCCCCGGACCGATGACCACGGACGCATGGCACCGGACACGTGACCCTAGACCCATGAACCCGGAACAATGAACGCGGACCCATGACCCCGGACCCATGACCCAGGGACCCAGGACCCCGGACCCATGACCCCGGAACCATGACCTCGGACACATGACCCCGGACCCATGACCCCGGACCCATGACCCCGGACAAATGACCCCGGACCCATGACCCCGGACCCATGACCACGCACCCATGACCCAGGAACAATTAACGCGGACCCATGTCCCCGGACCCATGACGCCGGACCCATGACCACGGACCCATGACCCCGGACACATGACCCCGGACCCATGACCCCGGACCCATGACCCCGGACCCATGACCCCGGACCCATGACCCCGGACCCATGACCCCGGACCCATGACCCCGGACCCATGACCCCGGACCCATGACCACAGACCCATGACCCCGGACCCATGACCACAGACCCATGACCCCGGACCCATGACCCCGGACCCATGACACCGGACCCATGATCCCGGACCCATGACCCCGGACCCATGACCCCGGACCCATGACCCCGGACCCATGACCCCGGACCCATGACCCCGGACCCATGACGCCGGGCCCATGAACCGGGGCCCATGGCCCAGGAACAATTAACGCGGTCCCATGACCCCGGACCCATGACCACGGACCCATGACCCCGGACCCATGACACCGGACCCGTGATCCCGGACCCATGACCCCCGACCCATGACCCCGGACACATGACCCCGGACCCATGACGCCGGTCCCATGACCCCGGACCCATGACCACGGACCCATGACCCCGTAACCATGACCCTGGACCCATGACCCCGGACCCATGACCCCGGACCCATGACCCCGGACCCATGACCCCGGACCCATGACCCCGGACCCATGACCCCGGACCCATGACCCCGGACCCATGACCCCGGACCCATGACCCCGGACCCATGACCCCGGACCCATGACCCCGGACCCATGACCACGGACGAATGACCCCGGACCCATGACCACGGACCCATGACATCAGACCCATGACCCCGGACCCATGACCCCGGTCCCATGACACCGAACCAATGACCCCGGACCCATGACACCGGTCCCATGATCCCGGACCCATGACCCCGGACCCATGACCACGGACCCATGACCCCGTAACCATGACCCTGCACCCATGACCCCGGACTCATGACCCCGGACCCATGACCCCGGACCCATGACCCCGGACCCATGACCACGGACGAATGACCCCGTAACCATGACCCTGCACCCATGACCCCGGACCCATGACCCCGGACCCATGACCCCGGAACCATGACCCCGGACCCATGACCCCGGACCCATGACCCCGGACCCATGACCCCGGACCCATGACCCCGGACCCATGACCCCGGACCCATGACCCCGGACCCATGGCCCCGGACCGATGATCCCGGACGCATGGCACCGGACACGTGACCCCAGACCCATGACACCGGAACAATGAACGCGGACCCATGACACCGGACCCATGACCCAGGGACCCAGGCACCCGGACCCATGACCCCGAACCCATGACATCGGACACATGACCCCGGACCCTTGACCCCGGACCCATGACCCCGGACCCATGACCCCGGACACATGACCCCGGACCCATGACCCCCGACCCATGACCTCGGACCCATGACCCCAGACTCATGACCCCATACCCATGACCCCAGACCCATGACCCTAGACCCATGACCCCAGACCCATGACTCCAGACCTATGACGTCAGACCCATGAGGCCTGACCCATGACCCCGGACCCATGGCCCCGGACCGATGACCCCGGACCCATGACCCCGGACCCATGACCCCGGACCCATGACCCCGGACCCATGACCCCGGACCCATGACCCCGGACCCATGACCCCGGACCCATGACCCCGGTCCCATGACGCCTGAACCATGACCCCGGACCCATGGCCCCGGACCGATGACCCCGGACGCATGGCACCGGACACGTGACCCCAGACCCATGACCCCGGAACAATGAACGCGGACCCATGACCCCGGACCCATGACCCAGGGACCCAGGACCCCGGACCCATGACCCCGGACCCATGACCTCGGACACAATACCCCGGACCCATGACCCCGGACCCATGACCCCGGACCCATGACCTCGGACACATGACACCGGACCCATGACCCCGGACCCATGACCCCGCACCCATGACCCCGGACCCATGACCCAGGAACAATTAACGCGGTCCCATATCCCCGGACCCAAGACGCCGGGCCCATGACCCCGGACCCATGACCCCGGTCCCATGACACCGGACCAATGACTCCAGATCCATGACCCCAGACCCATGACCCCATACCCATGAATCCAGACCCATGACGCCAGACCCATGACATCAGACCCATGACGCCTGAACCATGACCCCGGACCCATGGCACCGGACCGATGACCCCGGACGCATGGCTCCGGACACGTGACCCCAGACCCATGACCCCGGAACAATGAACGCGGACCCATGACCCCGGACCCATGACCCAGGGACCCAGGACCCCGGACCCATGACCCCGGAACCATGACCTCGGACTAATGACCCCGGACCCATGACCCCGGACACATGACCCCGGACCCACGACCCTGGACCAATGACCCCGGACCCATGACCCCGGACCCATGACCCCGGACCCATGACCCCGGACCCATGACCCCGGACCCATGACCCCGGTCCCATGACACCGAACCAATGACACCGGACCCATGACCCCGGTTCCATGACACCGGTCCCATGACACCGAACCAATGACACCGGACCCATGACCCCGGTTCCATGACACCGGACCAATGACCCCAAATCCATGACCCCAGACACATGAACCCATACCCATGACCCCAGACCCATGACGCCAGACCCATGACGCCAGACCCATGACGTCAGACCCATGACGCCTGAACCATGACCCCGGACCCATGGCCCCGGACCGATGACCCCGGACCCATGACCCCGGACCCATGACCCCGGACCCATGACCCCGGACCCATGACCCCGGACCCATGACCCCGGACCCATGACCCCGGACCCATGACCCCGGACCCATGACCCCGGACCCATGACCCCGGACCCATGACCCCGGACCCATGACCCCGGACCCATGAACCCGGACCCATGACCCCGGACCCATGACCACGGACCCATGACCCCGGACCCATGACCCCGGACCCATGACACCGGACCCATGATCCCGGACCCATGACCCCGGACCCATGACCCCGGACCCATGACCCCGGACCCATGACCCCGGACCCATGACCCCGGACCCATGACCCCGGACCCATGACCCCGGTCCCATGACACCGAACCAATGACACCGGACCCATGACCCCGGTTCCATGACACCGGTCCCATGACACCGAACCAATGACACCGGACCCATGACCCCGGTCCCATGACACCGGACCAATGACTCCAGATCCATGACCCCAGACCCATGACCCCATACCCATGAATCCAGACCCATGACGCCAGACCCATGACATCCGACCCATGACGCCTGAACCATGACCCCCGACCCATGACCCCGGACCCATGACCCCGGACCCATGACCACGGACCCATGACCCCGGACCCATGACCCCGGTCCCATGACACCGAACCAATGAACCCGGTCCCATGACACCGGTCCCATGACCCCGGACCCATGACACCGGACCCATGCTCCCGGACCCATGACCCCGGACCCATGACCCCGGACCCATGACCCCGGTCCCATGACACCGAACCAATGACACCGGACCCATGACCCCGGTTCCATGACACCGGTCCCATGACACCGAACCAATGACACCGGACCCATGACCCCGGTTCCATGACACCGGTCCCATGACACCGAACCAATGACCCCAGACCCATGACCCCATACCCATGACCCCAGACCCATGACGCCAGACCCATGACGTCATACCCATGACGCCTGAACCATGACCCCCGACCCATGGCCCCGGACCGATGACCCCGGACGCATGGCACCGGACACGTGACCCCAGACCCATAACCCCGGAACAATGAACGCGGACCCAGGACCCCGGACCCATGACCCCGGACCCATGACCTCGGACACAATACCCCGGACCCATGACCCCGGACCCATGACCCCGGACCCATGACCTCGGACACATGACACCGGACCCATGACCCCGGACCCATGACCCCGCACCCATGACCCCGGACCCATGACCCAGGAACAATTAACGCGGTCCCATATCCCCGGACCCAAGACGCCGGGCCCATGACCCCGGACCCATGACCCCGGTCCCATGACACCGGACCAATGACTCCAGATCCATGACCCCAGACCCATGACCCCATACCCATGAATCCAGACCCATGACGCCAGACCCATGACATCAGACCCATGACGCCTGAACCATGACCCCGGACCCATGGCACCGGACCGATGACCCCGGACGCATGGCTCCGGACACGTGACCCCAGACCCATGACCCCGGAACAATGAACGCGGACCCATGACCCCGGACCCATGACCCAGGGACCCAGGACCCCGGACCCATGACCCCGGAACCATGACCTCGGACTAATGACCCCGGACCCATGACCCCGGACACATGACCCCGGACCCACGACCCCGGACCAATGACCCCGGACCCATGACCCCGGACCCATGACCCCGGACCCATGACCCCGGACCCATGACCCCGGACCCATGACCCCGGTCCCATGACACCGAACCAATGACACCGGACCCATGACCCCGGTTCCATGACACCGGTCCCATGACACCGAACCAATGACACCGGACCCATGACCCCGGTTCCATGACACCGGACCAATGACCCCAAATCCATGACCCCAGACACATGAACCCATACCCATGACCCCAGACCCATGACGCCAGACCCATGACGCCAGACCCATGACGTCAGACCCATGACGCCTGAACCATGACCCCGGACCCATGGCCCCGGACCGATGACCCCGGACCCATGACCCCGGACCCATGACCCCGGACCCATGACCCCGGACCCATGACCCCGGACCCATGACCCCGGACCCATGACCCCGGACCCATGACCCCGGACCCATGACCCCGGACCCATGACCCCGGACCCATGACCCCGGACCCATGACCCCGGACCCATGACCCCGGACCCATGAACCCGGACCCATGACCCCGGACCCATGACCACGGACCCATGACCCCGGACCCATGACCCCGGACCCATGACACCGGACCCATGATCCCGGACCCATGACCCCGGACCCATGACCCCGGACCCATGACCCCGGACCCATGACCCCGGACCCATGACCCCGGACCCATGACCCCGGACCCATGACCCCGGTCCCATGACACCGAACCAATGACACCGGACCCATGACCCCGGTTCCATGACACCGGTCCCATGACACCGAACCAATGACACCGGACCCATGACCCCGGTCCCATGACACCGGACCAATGACTCCAGATCCATGACCCCAGACCCATGACCCCATACCCATGAATCCAGACCCATGACGCCAGACCCATGACATCCGACCCATGACGCCTGAACCATGACCCCCGACCCATGACCCCGGACCCATGACCCCGGACCCATGACCACGGACCCATGACCCCGGACCCATGACCCCGGTCCCATGACACCGAACCAATGAACCCGGTCCCATGACACCGGTCCCATGACCCCGGACCCATGACACCGGACCCATGCTCCCGGACCCATGACCCCGGACCCATGACCCCGGACCCATGACCCCGGTCCCATGACACCGAACCAATGACACCGGACCCATGACCCCGGTTCCATGACACCGGTCCCATGACACCGAACCAATGACACCGGACCCATGACCCCGGTCCCATGACACCGGACCAATGACTCCAGATCCATGACCCCAGACCCATGACCCCATACCCATGAATCCAGACCCATGACGCCAGACCCATGACATCAGACCCATGACGCCTGAACCATGACCCCCGACCCATGACCCCGGACCCATGACCCCGGACCCATGACCACGGACCCATGACCCCGGACCCATGACCCCGGTCCCATGACACCGAACCAATGAACCCGGTCCCATGACACCGGTCCCATGACCCCGGACCCATGACACCGGACCCATGCTCCCGGACCCATGACCCCGGACCCATGACCCCAGATCCATGACCCCAGACCCATGACCCCATACCCATGACCCCAGACCCATGACGCCAGACCCATGACGTCATACCCATGACGCCTGAACCATGACCCCCGACCCATGGCCCCGGACCGATGACCCCGGACGCATGGCACCGGACACGTGACCCCAGACCCATAACCCCGGAACAATGAACGCGGACCCAGGACCCCGGACCCATGACCCCGGACCCATGACCTCGGACACAATACCCCGGACCCATGACCCCGGACCCATGACCCCGGACCCATGACCTCGGACACATGACCCCGGACCCATGACCCCGGACCAATGACCCCGCACCCATGACCCCGGACCCATGACCCAGGAACACTTAACGCGGTCCCATATCCCCGGACCCAAGACGCCGGGCCCATGACCCCGGACCCATGACCCCGGTCCCATGACACCGGACCAATGACTCCAGATCCATGACCCCAGACCCATGAATCTAGACCCATGACGCCAGACCCATGACGTCAGACCCATGACGCCTGACCCATGACCCCGGACCCATGACACCGGACCCATGATCCCGGACCCATGACCCCGGACCCATGACCACGGACCCATGACCCCGTAACCATGACCCTGGACCCATGACCCCGGACCCATACCCCGGACCCATGACCCCGGACCCATGACCCCGGACCCATGACCCCGGACCCATGACCCCGGACCCATGACCCCGGACCCATGACCCCGGACCCATGACCCCGGACGCATGACCCCGGACCCATGACCCCGGACCCATGACCCCGGACCCATGACCCCGGACCCATGACCCCGGACCCATGACCCCGGACCCATGACCCCGGACCCATGACCCCGGACCCATGACCCCGGACCCATGACCCCGGACCCATGACCCCGGACCCATGACGCCGGGCCCATGACACCGGACCCATGAACCGGGGCCCATGGCCCAGGAACAATTAACGCGGTCCCATGACCCCGGACCCATGACCACGGACCCATGACCCCGGACCCATGACACCGGACCCGTGATCCCGGACCCATGACCCCCGACCCATGACCCCGGACACATGACCCCGGACCCATGACGCCGGTCCCATGACCCCGGACCCATGACCACGGACCCATGACCCCGTAACCATGACCCTGGACCCATGACCCCGGACCCATGACCCCGGACCCATGACCCCGGACCCATGACCCCGGACCCATGACCCCGGACCCATGACCCCGGACCCATGACCCCGGACCCATGACCCCGGACCCATGACCCCGGACCCATGACCCCGGACCCATGACCCCGGACCCATGACCCCGGACCCATGACCCCGGACCCATGACTCCGGACCCATGACCCCGGACCCATGACCCCGGACCCATGACCCCGGACCCATGACGCCGGACCCAAGACGCCGGGCCCATGACCCCGGACCCATGACCCCGGACCCATGACACCGGACCCATGATCCCGGACCCATGACCCCGGACCCATGACCCCGGACCCATGACCACGGACCCATGACCCCGCACCCATGACCCCGCACCCATGACCCAGGAACAATTAACGCGGACCCATGTCCCCGGACCCATGACGCCGGACCCATGACCACGGACCCATGACCCCGGACCCATGACGCCGGACCCATGACACCGGACCCATGATCCCGGACCCATGACCCCGGACCCATGACCACGGACCCATGACCCCGTAACCATGACCCTGGACCCATGACCCCGGACCCATGACCCCGGACCCATGACCCCGGACCCATGACCCCGGACCCATGACCCCGGACCCATGACCCCGGACCCATGACCCCGGACCCATGACCCCGGTCCCATGACACCGGACCAATGACTCCAGATCCATGACCCCAGGCCCATGAATCTAGACCCATGACGCCAGACCCATGACGTCAGACCCATGACGCCTGAACCATGACCCCGGACCCATGGACCCGGACCGATGACCCCGGACGCATGGCACCGGATACGTGACCCCAGACCCATGACCCCGGAACAATGAACGCGGACCCATGACCCCGGACCCATGACCCAGGGACCCAGGACCCCGGACCCATGACCCCGGAACCATGACCTCGGACACATGACCCCGGACCCATGACCCCGGACCCATGACCCCGGACCCATGACCCCGGACCCATGACCCCGGACCCATGACCCCGGACCCATGACCCCGGACCCATGACCCCGGACCCATGACCCCGGACCCATGACCCCGGACCCATGACCCAGGGACCCAGGACCCCGGAACCATGACCCCGGACCCATGACCTCGGACACAATACCCCGGACCCATGACCCCGGACCCATGACCTCGGACACAATACCCCGGACCCATGACCCCGGACCCATGTCCCCGGACCCATGACCCCGGACCCATGACCCCGGACCCATGACCCCGGACCCATGACCCCGGACCCATGACCCCGGACCCATGACCCCGGACCCATGACCCCGGACCGATGACCCCGGACCCATGACCCCGGACCCATGACCCCGGACCCATGACCCCGGACCCATGACCCCGGACCCATGACCCCGGACCCATGACCCCGGACCCATGACCCCGGACCCATGACCCCGGAACCATGACCTCGGACACATGACCCCGGACCCATGACCCCGGACCCATGACCCCGGACCCATGACCCCGGACCCATGACCCCGGACCCATGACCCCGGACCCAGGACCCCGGACCCATGACGCCTGAACCATGACCCCCTACCCATGGCCCCGGACCGATGACCCCGGACGCATGGCACCGGACACGTGACCCCAGACCCATGAACCCGGAACAATGAACGCGGACCCAGGACCCCGGACCCATGACCCCGGACCCATGACCTCGGACACAATACCCCGGACCCATGACCCCGGACCCATGACCCCGGACCCATGACCCCGGACCCATGACCTCGGACACATGACCCCGGACCCATGACCCCGGACCAATGACCACGCACCCATGACCCCGGACCCATGACCCAGGAACAATTAACGCGGTCCCGTATCCCCGGACCCAAGACGCCGGGCCCATGACCCCGGACCCATGACCCCGGTCCCATGACACCGGACCAATGACTCCAGATCCATGACCCCAGGCCCATGAATCTAGACCCATGAAGCCAGACCCATGACGTCAGACCCATGACGCCTGAACCATGACCCCGGACCCATGGACCCGGACCGATGACCCCGGACGCATGGCACCGGATACGTGACCCCAGACCCATGACCCCGGAACAATGAACGCGGACCCATGACCCCGGACCCATGACCCAGGGACCCAGGACCCCGGACCCATGACCATGGAACCATGACCTCGGACACATGACCCCGGACCCATGACCCCGGACCCATGACCCCGGACCCATGACCCCGGACCCATGACCCCGGACCCATGACCCCGGACCCATGACCCCGGACCCATGACCCCGGACCCATGACCCCGGACCCATGACCCAGGGACCCAGGACCCCGGAACCATGACCCCGGACCCATGACCTCGGACACAATACCCCGGACCCATGACCCCGGACCCATGACCCCGGACCCATGACCTCGGACACATGACCCCGGACCCATGACCCCGCATCCATGACCAGGGACCCATGACCCCGGACCCATGACCACGGACCCATGACCCCGGACCCATGACGCCGGTCCCATCACACCGGACCCATGAACCGGGACCCATGGCCCAGGAACAATTAACGCGGTCCCATGACCCCGGACCCATGACCACGGACCCATGACCCCGGACCCATGACACCGGACCCGTGATCCCGGACCCATGACCCCGGACCCATGACACCGGACCCATGATCCCGGACCCATGACCCCGGACCCATGACCAGGGACCCATGACCCCGGACCCATGACCACGGACCCATGACCCCGGACCCATGACCCCGGACCCATGACACCGGACCCGTGATCCCGGACCCACGACCCCGGACCCATGACCCCGGACCCATGACCCCGGACCCATGACTCCTGACCCATGACCCCGGACCCATGACCCCGGACCCATGACCCCGGACCCATGACCCCGGACCCATGACCCCGGTCCCATGACACCGAACCAATGACCCCGGACCCATGACACCGCTCCCATGACACCGGACCAATGACCCCAGATCCATGACCCCAGACCCATGACCCCATACCCATGACCCCATACCCATGACCCCATACCCATGACCCCATACCCATGACCCCATACCCATGACGTCAGACCCATGTAGTCATACCCATGACGCCTGAACCATGACCACGGACCCATGACCCCGGACCCATGACCCAGGACCCATGACCCCGGACCCATGACCCCGAACCCATGACCCCGGACCCATGACACCGGACCCATGACGCCGGTCCCATGACCCCGGACCAATGACCCCGGACCCATGACCCCGCACCCATGACCCGGACCCATGACCCAGGAACAATTAACGCGGACCCATGTCCCCGGACCCATGACGCCGGACCCATGACCCCAGACCCATGACTCCAGACCCATGACGTCAGACCCATGAGGCCTGACCCATGACCCCGGACCCATGGCCCCGGACCGATGACCCCGGACCCATGACCCCGGACCCATGACCCCGGACCCATGACACCGGACCCATGACCCCGGTCCCATGACACCGGACCAATGACCCCAAATCCATGACCCCAGGCCCATGAACCCATACCCATGACCCCAGACCCATGACGCCAGACCCATGACGTCAGACCCATGACGCCTGAACCATGACCCCGGACCCATGGCCCCGGACCGATGACCCCGGACGCATGGCACCGGACACGTGACCCCAGTCCCATGACCCCGGAACAATGAACGCGGACCCATGACCCCGGACCCATGACCCAGGGACCCAGGACCCCGGACCCATGACCCCGGACCCATGACCTCGGACACAATACCCCGGACCCATGACCCCGGACCCATGACCCCGGACCCATGACCTCGGACACATGACCCCGGACCCATGACCCCGGACCCATGACCCCGGACCCACGACCCCGGACCAATGACCCCGGACCCATGACCCCGCACCCATGACCCAGGAACAATTAACGCGGACCCATGTCCCCGGACCCATGACGCCGGACCCATGACCACGGACCCATGACCCCGGACCCATGACCCCGGGCCCATGACCCCGGACCCATGACCCCGGTCCCATGACACCGGAGGAATGACTCCAGATCCATGACCCCAGACCCATGACCCCATACCCATGAATCCAGACCCATGACGCCAGACCCATGACGTCAGACCCATGACGCCAGAACCATGACCCCGGACCCATGACCCCAGACACATGAACCCATACCCATGACCCCAGACCCATGACGCCAGACCCATGACGTCAGACCCATGACGCCTGAACCATGACCCCGGACCCATGGCCCCGGACCGATGACCCCGGACGCATGGCACCGGACACGTGACCCCAGACCCATGACCCCGAAACAATGAACGCGGACCCATGACCCCGGACCCATGACCCAGGGACCCAGGACCCCGGACCCATGACCCCGGACCCATGACCTCGGACACAATACCCCGGACCCATGACCCCGGACCCATGACCTCGGACACATGACCCCGGACCCATGACCCCGGACCCATGACCCCGCACCCATGACCCCGGACCCATGACCCAGGAACAATTAAAGCGGACCCATATCCCCGGACCCAAGACGCCGGGCCCATGTCCCCGGACCCATGACCCCGGTCCCATGACACCGGACCAATGACTCCAGATCCATGACCCCAGACCCATGACCCCATACCCATGAATCCAGACCCATGACGCCAGACCCATGACGTCAGACCCATGACGCCTGAACCATGACCCCGGACCCATGGCCCCGGACCGATGACCACGGACGCATGGCACCGGACACGTGACCCTAGACCCATGAACCCGGAACAATGAACGCGGACCCATGACCCCGGACCCATGACCCAGGGACCCAGGACCCCGGACCCATGACCCCGGAACCATGACCTCGGACACATGACCCCGGACCCATGACCCCGGACCCATGACCCCGGACAAATGACCCCGGACCCATGACCCCGGACCCATGACCACGCACCCATGACCCAGGAACAATTAACGCGGACCCATGTCCCCGGACCCATGACGCCGGACCCATGACCACGGACCCATGACCCCGGACACATGACCCCGGACCCATGACCCCGGACCCATGACCCCGGACCCATGACCCCGGACCCATGACCCCGGACCCATGACCCCGGACCCATGACCCCGGACCCATGACCCCGGACCCATGACCACAGACCCATGACCCCGGACCCATGACCACAGACCCATGACCCCGGACCCATGACCCCGGACCCATGACACCGGACCCATGATCCCGGACCCATGACCCCGGACCCATGACCCCGTAACCATGACCCTGGACCCATGACCCCGGACCCATGACCCCGGACCCATGACCCCGGACCCATGACCCCGGACCCATGACCCCGGACCCATGACCCCGGACCCATGACCCCGGACCCATGACCCCGGACCCATGACCCCGGACCCATGACCCCGGACCCATGACCCCGGACCCATGACCCCGGACCCATGACCCCGGACCCATGACGCCGGACCCATGACGCCGGTCCCATGACACCGGACCCATGAACCGGGACCCATGGCCCAGGAACAATTAACGCGGTCCCATGACCCCGGACCCATGACCACGGACCCATGACCCCGGACCCATGACACCGGACCCGTGATCCCGGACCCATGACCCCCGACCCATGACCCCGGACCCATGACCCCGGACCCATGACCACGGACCCATGACCCCGGACCCATGACCCAGGTCCCATGACACCGAACCAATGACCCCGGTCCCATGACACCGGTCCCATGACCCCGGACCCATGACACCGGACCCATGCTCCCGGACCCATGACCCCGGACCCATGACCCAAGATCCATGACCCCAGACCCATGACCCCATACCCATGACGCCAGACCCATGACGCCAGACCCATGACGTCATACCCATGACGCCTGACCCATGACCCCCGACCCATGGCCCCGGACCGATGACCCCGGACGCATGGCACCGGACACGTGACCACAGACCCATGACCCCGGAACAATGAACGCGGACCCAGGACCCCGGACCCATGACCCCGGACCCATGACCTCGGACACAATACCCCGGACCCATGACCCCGGACCCATGACCCCGGACCCATGACCCCGGACCCATGACCCCGGACCCATGACCCCGGACACATGACCTCGGACACATGACCCCGGACCCATGACCCCGAACCAATGACCCCGCACCCATGACCCCGGATCCATGACCCAGGAACAATTAACGCGGTCCCATATCCCCGGACCCAAGACGCCGGGTCCATGACCCCGGACCCATGACCCCGGTCCCATGACACCGGACCAATGACTCCAGATCCATGACCCCAGACCCATGAATCTAGACCCATGACGCCAGACCCATGACGTCAGACCCATGACGCCTGAACCATGACCCCGGACCCATGGCCCCGGACCGATGACCCCGGACGCATGGCACCGGACACGTGACCCCAGACCCATGACCCCGGAACAATGAACGCGGACCCATGACCCCGGACCCATGACCCAGGGACCCATGACCCCGGACCCATGACCCCGGACCCATGACCCCGGACCCATGACCCCGGACCCATGACCCCGGACCCATGACCCCAGACCTATGACCACGGACCCATGACCCCGTAACCATGACCCTGCACCCATGACCCCGGACCCATGACCCCGGACCCATGACCCCGGACCCATGACCCCGGACCCATGACCCCGGACCCATGACCCCGGACCCATGACCCCGGACCCATGACCCCGGACCCATGACCCCGGACGCATGACCCCGGACCCATGACCCCGGACCCATGACCCCGGACCCATGACCCCGGACCCATGACGCCGGTCCCATGACACCGGACCCATGACCCGGGACCCATGGCCCAGGAACAATTACCGCGGTCCCATGACCCCGGAACCATGACCACGGACCCATGACCCCGGACCCATGACACCGGACCCGTGATCCCGGACCCATGACCCCGGACCCATGACCCCGGACCCATGACCCCGGACCCATGACCCCGGACCCATGACCCCAGACCTATGACCACGGACCCATGACCCCGTAACCATGACCCTGCACCCATGACCCCGGACCCATGACCCCGGACCCATGACCCCGGACCCATGACCCCGGACCCATGACCCCGGACCCATGACCCCGGACCCATGACCCCGGACCCATGACCTCGGACACAATACCCCGGACCCATGACCCCGGACCCATGACCTCGGACACATGACCCCGGACCCATGACCCCGCACCCATGACCCAGGAACAATTAACGCGGTCCCATATCCCCGGACCCAAGACGCCGGGCCCATGACCCCGGACCCATGACCCCGGTCCCATGACACCGGACCAATGACTCCAGATCCATGACCCCAGACCCATGACTCCAGATCCATGACCCCAAACCCATGACCCCATACCCATGAATCCAGACCCATGACGCCAGACCCATGACGTCAGACGCATGACCCCGGACCCATGACCCCGGACCCATGACACCGGACCCATGACCCCGGACCCATGACGCCGGACCCATGACCCCATACCCATGAATCCAGACCCATGACGCCAGACCCATGACGTCAGACCCATGACGCCTGAACCATGACCCCGGACCCATGACCCCGGACCCATGACCCCGGACACATGACCCCGGACCCATGACCCCGGACCCATGACACCGGACCCATGACACCGGACCCATGACCCCGGACCCATGACGCCGGACCCATGACCCCGGACCCATGACCCCGGACCCATGACCTCGGACACATGACCCCGGACCCATGACCCCGGACCCATGACCCCGCACCCATGACCCAGGAACAATTAACGCGGTCCCATATCCCCGGACCCATGACACCGGACCCATGACCACGGACCCATGGCCCCGGACCGATGACCCCGGACGCATGGCACCGGACACGTGACCCCAGACCCATGACCCCGGAACAATGAACGCGAACCCATGACCCCGGACCCATGACCCAGGGACCCAGGACCCCGGAACCATGACCCCGGACCCATGACCTCGGACACAATACCCCGGACCCATGACCCCGGACCCATGACCCCGGACCCATGACCCCGGACCCATGACCTCGGACACATGACCCCGGACCCATGACCCCGGACCCATGACCCCGCACCCATGACCCAGGAACAATTAACGCGGTCCCATATCCCCGGACCCAAGACGCCGGGCCCATGACCCCGGACCCATGACCCCGGTCCCATGACACCGGACCAATGACTCCAGATCCATGACCCCAGACCCATGACTCCAGATCCATGACCCCAGACCCATGACCCCATACCCATGAATCCAGAACCATGACGCCAGACCCATGACGTCAGACCCATGACGCCTGAACCATGACCCCGGACCCATGGCCCCGGACCGATGACCCCGGACCCATGGCCCCGGACCGATGACCCCGGACGCATGGCACCGGACACGTGACCCCAGACCCATGACCCCGGAACAATGAACGCGGACCCATGACCCCGGACCCATGACCCAGGGACCCAGGACCCCGGACCCATGACCCCGGACCCATGACGCCGGTCCCATGACACCGGACCCATGAACCGGGACCCATGGCCCAGGAACAATTAACGCGGTCCCATGACCCCGGACCCATGACCACAGACCCATGACCCCGGACCCATGACACCGGACCCGTGATCCCGGACCCACGACCCCGGACCCATGACCCCGGACCCATGACCCCGGACCCATGACCTCTGTCCCATGACCCCGGACCCATGACCCCGGACCCATGACCCCGGTCCCATGACACCGAACCAATGACCCCGGACCCATGACACCGGTCCCATGACACCGGACCAATGACCCCAGATCCATGACCCCAGACCCATGACCCCATACCCATGACGTCAGACCCATGTAGTCATACCCATGACGCCTGAACCATGACCACGGACCCATGACCCGGACCCATGACCCAGGAACAATTAACGCGGACCCATGTCCCCGGACCCATGACGCCGGACCCATGACCCCAGACCCATGACTCCAGACCCATGACGTCAGACCCATGAGGCCTGACCCATGACCCCGGACCCATGGCCCCGGACCGATGACCCCGGACCCATGACCCCGGACCCATGACCCCGGACCCATGACACCGGACCCATGACCCCGGTCCCATGACCCCGGACCCATGACGCCGGTCCCATGACACCGGACCCATGAACCGGGACCCATGGCCCAGGAACAATTAACGCGGTCCCATGACCCCGGACCCATGACCACGGACCCATGACCCCGGACCCATGACACCGGACCAGTGATCCCGGACCCATGACCCCGGACCCATGACCCCGGACCCATGACGTCGGTCCCATGACACCGGACCCATGAACCGGGACCCATGGCCCAGGAACAATTAACGCGGTCCCATGACCCCGGACCCGTGATCCCGGACCCATGACCCCGGACCCATGACCCCGGACCCATGACCCCGGACCCATGACCCCGGACCCATGACCCCGGACCCATGACCCCGGACCCATGACCCCGGACCCATGACCCCGGACCCATGACCCCGGACCCATGACCCCGGACCCATGACGCCGGTCCCATGACACCGGACCCATGAACCGGGACCCATGGCCCAGGAACAATTAACGCGGTCCCATGACCACGGACCCATGACCCCGGACCCATGACACCGGACCCGTGATCCCGGACCCATGACCCCGGACCCATGACCCCGGACCCATGACCCCGGACCCATGACCCCGGACCCATGACCCCGGACCCATGACCCCGGACCCATGACGCCGGTCCCATGACACCGGACCCATGACCCCGGACCCATGACCCCGGACCCATGACCCCGGACCCATGACCCCGGACCCATGACCCCGGACCCATGACCCCGGACCCATGACCCCGGACCCATGACCCCGGACCCATGACACCGGACCCGTGATCCCGGACCCATGACGCCGGACCCATGACCCCGGACCCATGACCCCGGACCCATGACCCCGGACCCATGACCCCGGACCCATGACCCCGGACCCATGACCCCGGACCCATGACCCCGGACCCATGACCTCGGACACAATACCCCGGACCCATGACCCCGGACCCATGACCCCGGACCCATGACCTCGGACACATGACCCCGGACCCATGACCCCGGACCCATGACCCCGGACCCATGACCCCGGACCCATGACCCCGGACCCATGACCCCGGACCCATGACCCCGGACCCATGACGCCGGTCCCATGACACCGGACCCATGAACCGGGACCCATGGCCCAGGAACAATTAACGCGGTCCCATGACCCCGGACCCATGACCCCGGACCCATGACCCCGGACCCATGACCCCGGACCCATGACCCCGGACCCATGACCCCGGACCCATGACCCCGGACCCATGACCCCGGACCCATGACCCCGGACCCATGACCCCGGACCCATGACGCCGGTCCCATGACACCGGACCCATGAACCGGGACCCATGGCCCAGGAACAATTAACGCGGTCCCATGACCCCGGACCCATGACCCCGGACCCATGACACCGGACCCGTGATCCCGGACCCATGACCCCGGACCCATGACCCCGGACCCATGACCCCGGACCCATGACCCCGGACCCATGACCCCGGACCCATGACCCCGGACCCATGACCCCGGACCCATGACCCCGGACCCATGACCCCGGACCCATGACCCCGGACCCATGACCCCGGACCCATGACCTCGGACACAATACCCCGGACCCATGACCCCGGACCCATGACACCGGACCCATGACCTCGGACACATGACCCCGGACCCATGACCCCGGACCCATGACCCCGGACCCATGACCCCGGACCCATGAGCCCGGACCCATGAGCCCGGACCCATGACGTCAGACCCATGACGCCTGAACCATGACCCCGGACAAATGGCCCCGGACCGATGACCCCGGACGCATGGCACCGGACACGTGACCCCAGACCCATGACCCCGGACCCATTACCCCGGACCCATGACCCCGGACCCATGACCCCGGACCCATGACCCCGGACCCATGACGCCGGTCCCATGACACCGGACCCATGAACCGGGACCCATGGCCCAGGAACAATTAACGCGGTCCCATGACCCCGGACCCATGACCCCGGACCCATGACCCCGGACCCATGACCCCGGACCCATGACCCCGGACCCATGACCCCGGACCCATGACCCCGGACCCATGACCCCGGACCCATGACCCCGGACCCATGACCCCGGACCCATGACCCCGGACCCATGACCCCGGACCCATGACCCCGGACCCATGACCCCGGACCCATGACCCCGGACCCATGACCCCGGACCCATGACGCCGGTCCCATGACACCGGACCCATGAACCGGGACCCATGGCCCAGGAACAATTAACGCGGTCCCATGACCCCGGACCCATGACCACGGACCCATGACCCCGGACCCATGACACCGGACCCGTGATCCCGGACCCATGACCCCGGACCCATGACCCCGGACACATGACCCCGGACCCATGACCCCGGACCCATGACCCCGGACCCATGACCCCGGACCCATGACCCCGGACCCATGACCCCGGACCCATTACCCCGGACCCATGACCCCGGACCCATGACCCCGAACCCATGACCCCGAACCCATGACCCCGGACCCATGACGCCGGTCCCATGACACCGGACCAATGACCCCAGACCCATGACCCCGCACCCATGACCCGGACCCATGACCCAGGAACAATTAACGCGGTCCCATGACCCCGGACCCATGACCACGGACCCATGACCCCGGACCCATGACACCGGACCCGTGATCCCGGACCCATGACCCCGGACCCATGACCCCGGACCCATGACCCCGGACCCATGACCCCGGACCCATGACCCCGGACCCATGACCCCGGACCCATGACCCCGGACCCATGACCCCGGACCCATGACCCCGGACCCATGACCCCGGACCCATGACCCCGGACCCATGACCCCGGACCCATGACGCCGGTCCCATGACACCGGACCCATGAACCGGGACCCATGGCCCAGGAACAATTAACGCGGTCCCATGACCCCGGACCCATGACCCCGGACCCATGACCCCGGACCCATGACACCGGACCCGTGATCCCGGACCCATGACCCCGGACCCATGACCCCGGACCCATGACCCCGGACCCATGACCCCGGACCCATGACCCCGGACCCATGACCCCGGACCCATGACCCCGGACCCATGACCCCGGACCCATGACGCCGGTCCCATGACACCGGACCCATGAACCGGGACCCATGGCCCAGGAACAATTAACGCGGTCCCATGACCCCGGACCCATGACCCCGGACCCATGACCCCGGACCCATGACACCGGACCCGTGATCCCGGACCCATGACCCCGGACCCATGACCCCGGACCCATGACACCGGACCCATGACCCCGGACCCATGACCCCGGACCCATGACCCCGGACCCATGACCCCGGACCCATGACACCGGACCCATGATCCCGGACCCATGACCCCGGACCCATGACCACGGACGCATGGCACCGGACACGTGACCCCAGACCCATGACCCCGGAAAAATGAACGCGGACCCAGGACCCCGGACCCATGACCCCGGACCCATGACCCCGGACCCATGACCTCGGACACATGACCCCGGACCCATGACCCCGGACCCATGACCCCAGACCAATGACGCCAGACCCATGACGTCAGACCCATGACGCCTGAACCATGACCCCGGACCCATGACCCCGGACCCATGACCCCGGACCCATGACCCCGGACCCATGACCCCGGACCCATGACCCCGGACCCATGACCCCGGACCCATGACCCCGGACCCATGACCCCGGACCCATGACCCCGGACCCATGACCCCGGACCCATGACACCGGACCCATGATCCCGGACCCATGACCCCGGACCCATGACCACGGACGCATGGCACCGGACACGTGACCCCAGACCCATGACCCCGGAACAATGAACGCGGACCCAGGACCCCGGACCCATGACCCCGGACCCATGACCCCGGACCCATGACCTCGGACACATGACCCCGGACCCATGACCCCGCACCCATGACCCAGGAACAATTAACGCGGTCCCATATCCCCGGACCCAAGACGCCGTGCCCATGACCCCGGACCCATGACCCCGGTCCCATGACACCGGACCAATGACTCCAGATCCATGACCCCAGACCCATGACTCCAGATCCATGACCCCAGACCCATGACCCCATACCCATGAATCCAGACCCATGACGCCAGACCCATGACGTCAGACCCATGACGCCTGAACCATGACCCCGGGACCCAGGACCCCGGACCCATGACCCCGGACCCATGACCTCGGACACATGACCCCGGACCCTTGACCCCGCACGCATGACCCCGGACCCATGACCCCGGACCCATGACCCCGGACCCATGACCCCGGACCAATGACCCCGGACCCATGACCCCGGACCCATGACCCCGGACCCATGACCCCGGACCCATGACCCCGGACCAATGACCCCGGTCCCATGACACCGGACCAATGACTCCAGATCCATGACCCCAGACCCATGACCCCATACCCATGACCCCGGACCCATGCCCCGGACCAATGACCCCGGACCCATGACCCCGGACCCATGACTCCGGACCCATGACCCCGGACCCATGACCCCGGACCCATGACCCCGGACCCATGACCCCGGACCCATGACCCCGGACCCATGACCCCGGACCCATGACCCCGGACCCATGACCCGGGGACCCAGGACCCCGGACCCATGGCCCCGGACCCATGACCTCGGACACAATACCCCGGACCCATGACCCCGGACCCATGACCCCGGACCCATGACCTCGGACACATGACCCCGGACCCATGACCCCGGACCCATGACCCCGCACCCATGACCCAGCAACAATTAACGCGGTCCCATATCCCCGGACCCAAGACGCCGGGCCCATGACCCCGGACCCATGACCCCGGTCCCATGACACCGGACCAACGACTCCAGATCCATGACCCCAGACCCATGACTCCAGATCCATGACCCCAGACCCATGACCCCATACCCATGAATCCAGACCCATGACGCCAGACCCATGACGTCAGACCCATGACGCCTGAACCATGACCCCGGACCCATGGCCCCGGACCGATGACCCCGGACGCATGGCACCGGACACGTGACCCCAGACCCATGACCCCGGAACAATGAACGCGGACCCATGACCCCGGACCCATGACCCAGGGACCCAGGACCCCGGACCCATGACCCCGGAACCATGACCTCGGACACATGACCCCGGACCCATGACCCCGGACCCATGACCCCGGACCCACGACCCCGGACCAATGACCCCGGACCCATGACCCCGCACCCATGAACCGGACCAATGACCCAGGAACAATTAACGCGGACCCATGTCCCCGGACCCATGACGCCGGACCCATGACCACGGACCCATGACCCCGGACACATGACCCCGGACCCATGACCCCGGAACCATGACCCCGGACCCATGACCCGGACCCATGACCCCGGACCCATGACACCGGACCCATGACCACGGACCCATGACCCCGGACCCATGGCCCCGGACCCATGACACCGGACCCATGATCCCGGACCCATGACCCCGGACCCATGACCACGGACCCATGACCCCGTAACCATGACCCTGGACCCATGACCCCGGACCCATGACACCGGACCCATGACACCGGACCCATGACACCGGACCAATGACCCCAAATCCATGACCCCAGGCCCATGAACCCATACCCATGACCCCAGACCCATGACGCCAGACCCATGACGTCAGACCCATGACGCCTGAACCATGACCCCGGACAAATGGCCCCGGACCGATGACCCCGGACGCATGGCACCGGACACGTGACCCCAGACCCATGACCCCGGAACAATGAACGCGGACCCATGACCCCGGACCCATGACCCCGGACCCATGACCCCGGACCCATGACCCCGGACCCATGACACCGGACCCGTGATCCCGGACCCACGACCCCGGACCCACGACCCCGGACCCACGACCCCGGACCCATGACCCCTGTCCCATGACCCCGGACCCATGACCCCGGACCCATGACCCCGGTCCCATGACACCGAACCAATGACCCCGGACCCATGACACCGGTCCCATGACACCGGACCAATGACCCCAGATCCATGACCCCAGACCCATGACCCCATACCCATGACCCCATACCCATGACGTCAGACCCATGTAGTCATACCCATGACGCCTGAACCATGACCCCGGACCCATGACCCCGGACCCATGACCCCTGTCCCATGACCCAGGGACCCAGGACCCCGGACCCATGACCCCGGACCCATGACCTCGGACACATGACCCCGGACCCAGGACCCCGGACCCATGACCCCGGACCCATGACCCCGGACCCAGGACCCCGGACCCATGACCCCGGACCCATGACCTCGGACACATGACCCCGGACCCATGACCCCGGACGCATGACGCCGGACCCATGACCCCGGTCCCATGACACCGGACCAATGACTCCAGATCCATGACCCCAGACCCATGACCCCATACCCATGACCCCAGACCAATGACGCCATACCCATGACGTCGGACCCATGACGCCTGAACCATGACCCCGGACCCATGGCCCCGGACCGATGACCCCGGACGCATGGCACCGGACACGTGACCCCAGACCCATGACCCCGGAACAGTGAACGCGGACCCATGACCCCGGACCCATGACCCAGGGACCCAGGACCCCGGACCCATGACCCCGGACCCATGACCTCGGACACATGACCCCGGACCCATGACCCCGGACCCATGGCCCCGGACCGATGATCCCGGACGCATGGCACCGGACAGGTGACCCCAGACCCATGACCCCGGAACAATGAACGCGGACCCATGACACCGGACCCATGACCAAGGGACCCAGGAACCCGGACCCATGACCCCGGACCCATGACCTCGGACACATGACCCCGGACCCTTGACCCCGGACCCATGACCCCGGACCCATGACCCCGGACCCATGACCCCGGACCCATGACCCGGGACCCATGACCCGGACCCATGACCCCGGTCCCATGGCCACGGACCGATGACCCCGGACGCATGGCACCGGCCACGTGACCCCAGACCCATGACCCCGGAACAATGAACGCGAACCCATGACCCCGGACCCATGACCCAGGGACCCAGGACCCCGGACCCATGACCCCGGACCCATGACCTCGGACACAATACCCCGGACCCATGACTCCGGACCCATGACCCCGCACCCATGACCCAGGAACAATTAACGCGGTCCCATATCCCCGGACCCAAGACGCCGGGCCCATGACCCCGGACCCATGACCCCGGTTCCATGACCCCGGACCCATGACCCCGGACCCATGACACCGGACCCATGACCACGGACCCATGACCCCGGACCCATGACCCCGGACCCATGACCCCGGACCCATGACCCCGGACCCATGACCCCGGACCCATGACCCCGGACCCATGACGCCGGTCCCATGACACCGGACCCATGACCCCGGACCCATGACCCCGGACCCATGACCCCGGACCCATGACCCCGGACCCATGACCCCGGACCCATGACCCCGGACCCATGACCCCGGACCCATGACGCCGGTCCCATGACACCGGACCCATGAACCGGGACCCATGGCCCAGGAACAATTAACGCGGTCCCATGACCCCGGACCCATGACCACGGACCCATGACCCCGGACCCATGACACCGGACCCGTGATCCCGGACCCATGACCCCGGACCCATGACCCCGGACCCATGACCCCGGACCCATGACCCCGGACCCATGACCCCGGACCCATGACCCCGGACCCATGACCCCGGACCCATGACCCCGGACCCATGACCCCGAACCCATGACCCCGGACCCATGACCCCGGACCCATGACCCCGGACCCATGACACCGGACCAATGACCCCAAATCCATGACCCCAGGCCCATGAACCCATACCCATGACCCCAGACCCATGACGCCAGACCCATGACGTCAGACCCATGACGCCTGAACCATGACCCCGGACAAATGGCCCCGGACCGATGACCCCGGACGCATGGCACCGGACACGTGACCCCAGACCCATGACCCCGGAACAATGAACGCGGACCCATGACCCCGGACCCATGACCCAGGGACCCAGGACCCCGGACCCATGACCCCGGACCCATGACCTCGGACACATGACCCCGGACCCATGACCCCGGACCCATGGCCCCGGACCGATGATCCCGGACGCATGGCACCGGACAGGTGACCCCAGACCCATGACCCCGGAACAATGAACGCGGACCCATGACACCGGACCCATGACCAAGGGACCCAGGAACCCGGACCCATGACCCCGGACCCATGACCTCGGACACATGACCCCGGACCCTTGACCCCGGACCCATGACCCCGGACCCATGACCCCGGACCCATGACCCCGGACCCATGACCCGGACCCATGACCCCGGTCCCATGGCCACGGACCGATGACCCCGGACGCATGGCACCGGACACGTGACCCCAGACCCATGACCCCGGAACAATGAACGCGAACCCATGACCCCGGACCCATGACCCAGGGACCCAGGACCCCGGACCCATGACCCCGGAGCCATGACCTCGGACACAATACGCCGGACCCATGACCCCGGACCCATGACCCCGGACCCATGACCACGGACCCATGACCCCGGACCCATGACCCCGGACCCATGACACCGGACCCATGATCCCGGACCCATGACCCCGGACCCATGACCACGGACGCATGGCACCGGACACGTGACCCCAGACCCATGACCCCGGAACAATGAACGCGGACCCAGGACCCCGGACCCATGATCCCGGACCCATGACCTCGGACACATGACCCCGGAGCCTTGACCCCGGACCCATGACCCCGGACCCATGACCCCAGACCAATGACGCCAGACCCATGACGTCAGACCCATGACGCCTGAACCATGACCCCGGACCCATGACCCCGGACCCATGACCCCGGACCCATGACCCCGGACCCATGACCCCGGACCCATGACCCCGGACCCATGACCCCGGACCCATGACCCCGGACCCATGACCCCAGACCCATGACCTCGGACACATGACCCCGGACCCTTGACCCCGGACCCATGACCCCGGACCCATGACCCCGGACCCATGACCCCGGACCGATGACCCCGGACCCATGACCCCGGACCAATGACCCCGGTCCCATGACCCCGGACCCATGACCCCGGACCCATGACCCCGGACCCATGACCCCGGACCCATGACCCCGGACCCATGACCCCGGACCCATGACCCCGGACCCATGACCCCGGACCCATGACCCCGGACCCATGACCCCGGACCCATGACCCCGGACCCATTACCCCGGACCCATGACCCCGGACCAATGACCCCGGTCCCATGACACCGGACCAATGACTCCAGATCCATGACCCCAGACCCATGACCCCATACCCATGACCCCGGACCCATGACCCAGGGACCCAGGATCCCGGAACCATGACCGCGGACCCATGACCTCGGACACAATACCCCGGACCAATGACCCCGGACCCATGACCCCGGACCCATGACCTCGGACACATGACCCCGGACCCATGACCCCGGACCCATGACCCCGCACCCATGACCCAGGAACAATTAACGCGGTCCCATATCCCCGGACCCAAGACACCGGGCCCATGACTCCGGACCCATGACCCCGGTCCCATGACACCGGACCAATGACTCCAGATCCATGACCCCAGACCCATGACTCCAGATCCATGACCCCAGACCCATGACCCCATACCCATGAATCCAGACCCATGACGCCAGACCCATGACGTCAGACCCATGACGCCTGAACCATGACCCCGGACCCATGGCCTCGGACCGATGACCCCGGACGCATGGCACCGGACACGTGACCCCAGACCCATGACCCCGGAACAATGAACGCGGACCCATGACCCCGGACCCATGACCCAGGGACCCAGGACCCCGGACCCATGACCCCGGAACCATGGCACCGGACACGTGACCCCAGACCCATGACCCCGGAACAATGACCGCGGACCCATGACCCCGGACCCATGACCCAGGGACCCAGGACCCCGGACCCATGACCACGGAACCATGACCCCGGAACCATGACCTCGGACACATGACCCCGGACCCATGACCCCGGACCCATGACCCCGGACCCATGACCCCGGACCCACGACCCCGGACCAATGACCCCGGACCCATGACCCCGCACCCATGACCCCGGACCCATGAACCCGGACCCATGACCTCGGACCCATGACCACGGACCCATGACCCCGGACCCATGACCCCGGACCCATGACACCGGACCCATGATCCCGGACCCATGACCCCGGACCCATGACCACGGACCCATGACCCCGTAACCATGACCCTGGACCCATGACCCCGGACCCATGACCCCGGACCCATGACCCCGGACCCATGACCCCGGACCCATGACCCCGGACCCATGACCCCGGACCCATGACCCCGGACCCATGACCCCGGACCCATGACCCCGGACCCATGACCCCGGACCCATGACCCCGGACCCATGACACCGGACCCATGAACCGGGACCCATGGCCCAGGAACAATTAACGCGGTCCCATGACCCCGGACCCATGACCACGGACCCATGACCCCGGACCCATGACACCGGACCCATGACCCCGGACCCATGACCCCCGACCCATGACCTCGGACCCATGACCCCAGTCCCATGACCCCATACCCATGACCCCAGACCCATGACCCCAGACCCATGACCCCAGACCCATGACGTCAGACACATGAGGCCTGACCCATGACCACGGACCCATGGCCCCGGACCCATGGCCCCGGACCCATGACCCCGGACCCATGACCCCGGACCCATGACCCCGGACCCACGACCCCGGACCAATGACCCCGGACCCATGACCCCGCACCCATGACCCAGGAACAATTAACGCGGACCCATGTCCCCGGACCCATGACGCCGGACCCATGACCACGGACCCATGACCCCGGACCCATGAGCCCGGACCCAGGACCCCGGACCCATGACCCCGGACCCATGACCTCGGACACATGACCCCGGACCCTTGACCCCGGACCCATAACCCCGGACCCATGACCCCGGACCGATGACCCCGGACCCATGACCCGGACCCATGACCCCGGTCCCATGGCCACGGACCGATGACCCCGGACGCATGGCACCGGACACGTGACCCCAGACCCATGACCCCGGAACAATGAACGCGAACCCATGACCCCGGACCCATGACCCAGGGACCCAGGACCCCGGACCCATGACCCCGGACCCATGACCTCGGACACAATACCCCGGACCCATGACCCCGGACCCATGACCCCGGACCCATGACCACGGACCCATGACCCCGGACCCATGACCCCGGACCCATGACCCCGGACCCATGACACCGGACCCATGATCCCGGACCCATGACCCCGGACCCATGACCACGGACGCATGGCACCGGACACGTGACCCCAGACCCATGACCCCGGAACAATGAACGCGGACCCAGGACCCCGGACCCATGACCCCGGACCCATGACCCCGGACCCATGACCTCGGACACATGACCCCGGACCCATGACCCCGGACCCATGACCCCAGACCAATGACGCCAGACCCATGACGTCAGACCCATGACGCCTGAACCATGACCCCGGACCCATGACCCCGGACCCATGACCCCGGACCCATGACCCCGGACCCATGACCCCGGACCCATGACCCCGGACCCATGACCCCGGACCCATGACCCCGGAACAATGAACGCGGACCCAGGACCCCGGACCCATGACCCCGGACCCATGACCCCGGACCCATGACCTCGGACACAATACCCCGGACCCATGACCCCGGACCCATGACCTCGGACACATGACCCCGGACCCATGACCCCGGACCCATGACCCCGGACCCATGACCCCGGACCCATGACCCCGGACCCATGACCCCGGACCCATGACCCCGGACCCATGACACCGGACCCATGACCCCGGACCCAGGACGCCGGTCCCATGACACCGGACACATGACCCCGGACCCATGACCACGGACCCATGACCCCGGACCCAGGACGCCGGTCCCATGACACCGGACCCATGACCCCGGACCCATGACCACGGAACCATGACCCCGGACCCATGATCCCGGACCCATGACCCCGGACCCATGAACCCGGACCCATGACCCCGGACCCATGACCACGGACCCATGACCCCAGACCCATGACCGCGGTCCCATGACACCGAACCAATGACCCCGGACCCATGACACCGGTCCCATGACACCGGACCAATGACCCCAGATCCATGACCCCAGACCCATGACCCCATACCCATGACCCCAGACCCATGACGTCAGACCCATGTAGTCATACCCATGACGCCTGAACCATGACCACGGAGCCATGGCCCCGGACCGATGACCCCGGACGCATGGCACCGGACACGTGACATCAGACCCATGACCCCGGAACAATGAACGCGGACCCATGACCCCGGACCCATGACCCAGGGACACAGGACCCCGGACCCATGACCCCGGACCCATGACCTCGGACACATGACCCCGGACCCTTGACCCCGGACCCATGACACCGGACCCATGACCCCGGACACATGGCCCCGGACCGATGATCCCGGACGCATGGCACCGGACACGTGACCCCAGACCCATGACCCCGGAACAATGAACGCGGACCCATGACACCGGACCCATGACCCAGGGACCCAGGACCACGGACCCATGACCCCGGACCCATGACCCCGGACCCATGACCCCGGACCCATGACCACGGACCCATGACCCCGGACCCATGACACCGGACCCATGATCCCGGACCCATGATCCCGGACCCATGACCCCGGACCCATGACCCCGGACCCATGACCCCGGACCCATGACCCCGGACCCATGACCCCGGACCCATGACCCCGGACCCATGACCCCGGTCCCATGACACCGAACCAATGACCCCGGACCCATGACACCGGTCCCATGACACCGGACCCATGACCCCGGACCCATGGCCCCGGACCGATGATCCCGGACGCATGGCACCGGACACGTGACCCCAGACCCATGACCCCGGAACATTCAACGCGGACCCATGACACCGGACCCATGACCCCGGACCCATGACACCGGTCCCATGACCCCGAACCCATGACACCGGACCCATGCTCCCGGACCCATGACCCCGGACCCATGACCCCAGATCCATGACCACATACCCATGACCCCATACCCATGACCCCAGACCCATGACGCCAGACCCATGACGTCATACCCATGACGCCTGAACCATGACCCCGGACCCATGGCCCCGGACCGATGATCCCGGACGCATGGCACCGGACACGTGACCCCAGACCCATGACCCCGGAACAATGAAGGCGGACCCATGACACCGGACCCATGACACAGGGACCCAGGACCCCGGACCCATGATACCGGACCCATGACCCCGGACTCATGACCCCGGACCCATGACCCCGGACCCATGACCCCGGACCCATGACCCCGGACCCATGACCCCGGACACATGACGCCGGTCCCATGACACCGGAACCATGACCCCAGATCCATGACTCCAGACCCATGACCCCATACCCATGACCCCAGACCCATGACGCCAGACCCATGACGTCATACCCATGACGCCTGAACCATGACCCCGGACCCATGGCCCCGGACCGATGACCCCGGACGCATGGCACCGGACACTTGACCCCAGACCCATGACCCCGGAACAATGAACGCGGACCCAGGACCCCGGACCCATGACCCCGGACCCATGACCCCGGACCCATGACCCCGGACCCATGACCCCGGACCCATGACCCCGGACCCATGACCCCGGACCCATGACCCCGGACCCATGACCCCGGACCCATGACCTCGGACACAATACCCCGGACCCATGACCCCGGACCCATGACCTCGGACACATGACCCCGGACCCATGACCCCGGACCCATGACCCCGCACCCATGACCCAGGAACAATTAACGCGGTCCCATATCCTCGAACCCAAGACGCCGGGCCCATGATCCCGGACCCATGACCCCGGTCCCATGACACCGGACCAATGACTCCAGATCCATGACCCCATACCCATGACCCCAGACCCATGACGCCAGACCCATGACGTCATACCCATGACGCCTGAACCATGACCCCGGACCCATGGCCCCGGACCGATGACCCCTGACGCATGGCACCGGACACGTGACCCCGGACCCATGACCCCGGACCCATGACCCCGGACCCATGACCCCGGACCCATGACCCCGGACCCATGACCCCGGACCCATGACCCCGGACCCATGACCCCGGACCCATGACCACGGACTCATGACCCCGGACCCATGACACCAGACCCATGACACCGGACCCATGATCCCGGACCCATGACCCCGGACCCATGACCACGGACCCATGACCCCGTAACCATGACCCTGGAACCATGACCCCGGACCCATGACCCCCGACCCATGACGCCGGTCCCATGACACCGGACCCATGACCCCGGACCCATGACCCCGGACCCATGACCCCGGACCCATGACCCCGGACCCATGACCCCGGACCCATGACCCCGGACCCATGACCCCGGACCCGTGACCCCGGACCCATGACCCCGGACCCATGACCCCGGACCCATGACCCCGGACCCATGACCCCGGACCCATGACCCCGGACCCATGACCCCGGACCCATGACCCCGGACCCATGACCCCGGACCCATGACCCCGGACCCATGACCCCGGACCCATGACCCCGGACCCATGACCCCGGACCCATGACCTCGGACACAATACCCCGGACCCATGACCCCGGACCCATGACCTCGGACACATGACCCCGGACCCATGACCCCGGACCCATGACCCCGGACCCATGACCCCGGACCCATGACCCCGGACCCATGACCCCGGACCCATGACGCCGGTCCCATGACACCGGACCCATGACCCGGGACCCATGGCCCAGGAACAATTAACGCGGTCCCATGACCCCGGACCCATGACCCCGGACCCATGACCCCGGACCCATGACCCAGGACCCATGACCCCGGACCCATGACACCGGACCCATGACCCCGGACCCATGACCCCGGACCCATGACCCCGGACCCATGACCCCGGACCCATGACCCCGGACCCATGACCCCGGACCCATGACCCCGGACCCATGACCCCGGACCCATGACCCCGGACCCATGACCCCGGACCCATGACCCCGGACCCATGACCCCGGACCCATGACCTCGGACACAATACCCCGGACCCATGACCCCGGACCCATGACGCCGGTCCCATGACACCGGACCCATGACCCGGGACCCATGGCCCAGGAACAATTAACGCGGTCCCATGACCCCGGACACATGACCCCGGACCCATGACACCGGACACATGACGCCGGTCCCATGACACCGGACACATGACACGGGACCCATGGCCCAGGAACAATTAACGCAGTCCCATGACCCCGGACACATGACCACGGACCCATGACCCCGGACCCAGGACACCGGGCCCGTGATCCCGGACCCAGGACCCCGGACCCATGACCCCGGACCCATGACCTCGGACACATGACCCCGGACCCTTGACCCCGGACCCATGACCCCGGACCCATGACCCCGGACCCATGACCCCGGACCCATGACCCCGGACCCATGACCCCGGACCCATGACCCCGGACCCATGACCCCGGACCCATGACCCCGGACCCATGACGCCGGTCCCATGACACCGGACCCATGACCCGGGACCCATGGCCCAGGAACAATTAACGCGGTCCCATGACCCCGGACCCATGACCCCGGACCCATGACCCCGGACCCATGACCCCGGACCCATGACCCCGGACCCATGACCCAGGACCCATGACCCCGGACCCATGACACCGGACCCATGACCCCGGACCCATGACCCCGGACCCATGACCCCGGACCCATGACCCCGGACCCATGACCCCGGACCCATGACCCCGGACCCATGACCCCGGACCCATGACCCCGGACCCATGACCCCGGACCCATGACCCCGGACCCATGACCCCGGACCCATGACCCCGGACCCATGACCCCGGACCCATGACCTCGGACACAATACCCCGGACCCATGACCCCGGACCCATGACCTCGGACACATGACCCCGGACCCATGACCCCGGACCCATGACCCCGGACCCATGACCCCGGACCCATGACCCCGGACCCATGACCCCGGACCCATGACCCCGGACCCATGACGCCGGTCCCATGACACCGGACCCATGACCCGGGACCCATGGCCCAGGAACAATTAACGCGGTCCCATGACCCCGGACCCATGACCCCGGACCCATGACCCCGGACCCATGACCCCGGACCCATGACCCCGGACCCATGACCCAGGACCCATGACCCCGGACCCATGACACCGGACCCATGACCCCGGACCCATGACCCCGGACCCATGACCCCGGACCCATGACCCCGGACCCATGACCCCGGACCCATGACCCCGGACCCATGACCCCGGACCCATGACCCCGGACCCATGACCCCGGACCCATGACCCCGGACCCATGACCCCGGACCCATGACCTCGGACACATGACCCCGGACCCATGACCCCGGACCCATGACCCCGCACCCATGACCCAGGAACAATTAACGCGGTCCCATATCCTCGAACCCAAGACGCCGGGCCCATGATCCCGGACCCATGACCCCGGTCCCATGACACCGGACCAATGACTCCAGATCCATGACCCCATACCCATGACCCCAGACCCATGACGCCAGACCCATGACGTCATACCCATGACGCCTGAACCATGACCCCGGACCCATGGCCCCGGACCGATGACCCCGGACGCATGGCACCGGACACTTGACCCCAGACCCATGACCCCGGAACAATGAACGCGGACCCAGGACCCCGGACCCATGACCCCGGACCCATGACCCCGGACCCATGACCCCGGACCCATGACCCCGGACCCATGACCCCGGACCCATGACCCCGGACCCATGACCCCGGACCCATGACCCCGGACCCACGACCCCGGACCCATGACCCCGGACCCAGGACCCCGGACCCAGGACGCCGGTCCCATGACACCGGACCCATGACGACGGACCCATGACCCCGGACCCATGACACCGGACCCATGATCCCGGACCCATGATCCCGGACCCATGACCCCGGACCCATGAACCCGGACCCATGACCCCGGACCCATGACCCCGGACCCATGACCCCAGAACCATGACCGCGGTCCCATGACACCGAACCAATGACCCCGGACACATGACACCGGTCCCATGACACCGGACCAATGACCCCAGATCCATGACCCCGGACCCATGACCCCAGACCCATGACGTCAGACCCATGTAGTCATACCCATGACGCCTGAACCATGACCACGGACCCATGGCCCCGGACCGATGACCCCGGACGCATGGCACCGGACACGTGACATCAGACACATGACCCCGGAACAATGAACGCGGACCCATGACCCCGGACCCATGACCCAGGGACCCAGGACCCCGGACCCATGACCCCGGACCCATGACCCCGGACCCATGACCCCGGACCCATGACCCCGGACCCATGACCCCGGACCCATGACCCCGGACCTATGACGCCGGTCCCATGACACAGGACCAATGACCCCGGACCCATGACCCCGGACCCATGACCCCGGACCCATGACCCCGGACCCATGACACCGGACCCATGACCCCGGACCCATGACCCCGGACCCATGACCCCGGACCCATGACCCCGGACCCATGACCCCGGACCCATGACCCCGGACCCATGACGCCGGTCCCATGACACCGGACCCATGACCCGGGACCCATGGCCCAGGAACAATTAACGCGGTCCCATGACCCCGGACACATGACCCCGGACCCATGACCCCGGACCCATGACCCCGGACCCATGACCCCGGACCCATGACCCCGGACCCATGACCCCGGACCCATGACCCCGGACCCATGACCCCGGACCCATGACCCCGGACCCATGACCCCGGACCCATGACCCCGGACCCATGACCCCGGACCCATGACCACAGACCCATGACCCCGGACCCATGACACCGGACCCATGATCCCGGACCCATGATCCCGGACCCATGACCCCGGACCCATGACCCCGGACCCATGAACCCGGACCCATGACCCCGGACCCATGACCCCGGTCCCATGACACCGAACCAATGACCTCGGACCCATGACACCGGTCCCATGACACCGGACCCATGACCCCGGACCCATGGCCCCGGACCGATGATCCCGGACGCATGGCACCGGACACGTGACCCCAGACCCATGACCCCGGAACAATCAACGCGGACCCATGACACCGGACCCATGACCCCGGACCCATGACACCGGTCCCATGACCCCGGACCCATGACACCGGACCCATGCTCCCGGACCCATGACCCCGGACCCATGACCCCAGATCCATGACCACATACCCATGACCCCATACCCATGACCCCAGACCCATGACGCCAGACCCATGACGTCATACCCATGACGCCTGAACCATGACCCCGGACCCATGGCCCCGGACCGATGATCCCGGACGCATGGCACCGGACACGTGACCCCAGACCCATGACCCCGGAACAATGAAGGCGGACCCATGACCCCGGACCCATGACACAGGGACCCAGGACCCCGGACCCATGACAACGGACCCATGACCCCGGACCCATGACCCCGGACCCATGACCCCGGACCCATGACCCCGGACCCATGACCCCGGACCCATGACCCCGGACACATGACGCCGGTCCCATGACACCGGAACCATGACCCCAGATCCATGACTCCAGACCCATGACCCCATACCCATGACCCCAGACCCATGACGCCAGACCCATGACGTCATACCCATGACGCCTGAACCATGACCCCGGACCCATGGCCCCGGACCGATGACCCCGGACGCATGGCACCGGACACTTGACCCCAGACCCATGACCCCGGAACAATGAACGCGGACCCAGGACCCCGGACCCATGACCCCGGACCCATGACCCCGGACCCATGACCCCGGACCCATGACCCCGGACCCATGACCCCGGACCCATGACCCCGGACCCATGACCCCGGACCCATGACCCCGGACCCATGACCCCGGACCCATGACCCCGGACCCATGACCCCGGACCCATGACCCCGGACCCATGACCTCGGACACAATACCCCGGACCCATGACCCCGGACCCATGACCTCGGACACATGACCCCGGACCCATGACCCCGGACCCATGACCCCGGACCCATGACCCCGGACCCATGACCCCGGACCCATGACCCCGGACCCATGACGCCGGTCCCATGACACCGGACCCATGACCCGGGACCCATGGCCCAGGAACAATTAACGCGGTCCCATGACCCCGGACCCATGACCCCGGACCCATGACCCCGGACCCATGACCCAGGACCCATGACCCCGGACCCATGACACCGGACCCATGACCCCGGACCCATGACCCCGGACCCATGACCCCGGACCCATGACCCCGGACCCATGACCCCGGACCCATGACCCCGGACCCATGACCCCGGACCCATGACCCCGGACCCATGACCCCGGACCCATGACCCCGGACCCATGACCCCGGACCCATGACCTCGGACACAATACCCCGGACCCATGACCCCGGACCCATGACGCCGGTCCCATGACACCGGACCCATGACCCGGGACCCATGGCCCAGGAACAATTAACGCGGTCCCATGACCCCGGACACATGACCCCGGACCCATGACACCGGACACATGACGCCGGTCCCATGACACCGGACACATGACACGGGACCCATGGCCCAGGAACAATTAACGCGGTCCCATGACCCCGGACCCATGACCCCGGACCCATGACCCCGGACCCATGACCCCGGACCCATGACCACGGACCCATGACCCCGTAACCATGACCCTGGAACCATGACCCCGGACCCATGACCCCGGACCCATGACCCCGGACCCATGACCCCCGACCCATGACGCCGGTCCCATGACACCGGACCCATGACCCGGGACCCATGGCCCAGGAACAATTAACGCAGTCCCATGACCCCGGACACATGACCACGGACCCATGACCCCGGACCCAGGACACCGGGCCCGTGATCCCGGACCCAGGACCCCGGACCCATGACCCCGGACCCATGACCTCGGACACATGACCCCGGACCCTTGACCCCGGACCCATGACCCCGGACCCATGACCCCGGACCCATGACCCCGGACCCATGACCCCGGACCCATGACCCCGGACCCATGACCCCGGACCCATGACCCCGGACCCATGACGCCGGTCCCATGACACCGGACCCATGACCCGGGACCCATGGCCCAGGAACAATTAACGCGGTCCCATGACCCCGGACCCATGACCCCGGACCCATGACCCCGGACCCATGACCCCGGACCCATGACCCCGGACCCATGACCCAGGACCCATGACCCCGGACCCATGACACCGGACCCATGACCCCGGACCCATGACCCCGGACCCATGACCCCGGACCCATGACCCCGGACCCATGACCCCGGACCCATGACCCCGGACCCATGACCCCGGACCCATGACCCCGGACCCATGACCCCGGACCCATGACCCCGGACCCATGACCCCGGACCCATGACCCCGGACCCATGACCCCGGACCCATGACCCCGGACCCATGACCTCGGACACAATACCCCGGACCCATGACCCCGGACCCATGACCCCGGACCCATGACCTCGGACACATGACCCCGGACCCATGACCCCGGACCCATGACCCCGGACCCATGACCCCGGACCCATGACCCCGGACCCATGACCCCGGACCCATGACGCCGGTCCCATGACACCGGACCCATGACCCGGGACCCATGGCCCAGGAACAATTAACGCGGTCCCATGACCCCGGACCCATGACCCCGGACCCATGACCCCGGACCCATGACCCCGGACCCATGACCCCGGACCCATGACCCAGGACCCATGACCCCATACCCATGACCCCAGACCCATGACGCCAGACCCATGACGTCATACCCATGACGCCTGAACCATGACCCCGGACCCATGGCCCCGGACCGATGACCCCGGACGCATGGCACCGGACACTTGACCCCAGACCCATGACCCCGGAACAATGAACGCGGACCCAGGACCCCGGACCCATGACCCCGGACCCATGACCCCGGACCCATGACCCCGGACCCATGACCCCGGACCCATGACCCCGGACCCATGACCCCGGATCCATGACCCCGGACCCATGACGCCGGTCCCATGACACCGGACCCATGACCCGGGACCCATGGCCCAGGACCCATGACCCCGGACCCATGACGCCGGTCCCATGACACCGGACACATGACCCGGGACCCATGGCCCAGGAACAATTAACGCGGTCCCATGACCCCGGACCCATGACCCCGGACCCATGACCCCGGACCCATGACCCCGGACCCATGACCCCGGACCCATGACCCCGGACCCATGACCCCGGACCCATGACCCCGGACCCATGACCCCGGACCCATGACCCCGGACCCATGACCCCGGACCCATGACCCCGGACCCACGACCCCGGACCCATGACCCCGGACCCAGGACCCCGGACCCAGGACGCCGGTCCCATGACACCGGACCCATGACCACGGACCCATGACCCCGGACCCATGACACCGGACCCATGATCCCGGACCCATGATCCCGGACCCATGACCCCGGACCCATGAACCCGGACCCATGACCCCGGACCCATGACCCCGGACCCATGACCCCGGACCCATGACCCCGGACCCATGACCCCGGACCCATGACCCCGGACCCATGACCCCGGACCCATGACCCCGGACCCATGACCCCGGACCCATGACCCCGGACCCATGACCTCGGACACATGACCCCGGACCCATGACCCCGGACCCATGACCCCGGACCCATGACCCCGCACCCATGACCCAGGAACAATTAACGCGGTCCCATATCCTCGAACCCAAGACGCCGGGCCCATGATCCCGGACCCATGACCCCGGTCCCATGACACCGGACCAATGACTCCAGATCCATGACCCCATACCCATGACCCCAGACCCATGACGCCAGACCCATGACGTCATACCCATGACGCCTGAACCATGACCCCGGACCCATGGCCCCGGACCGATGACCCCGGACGCATGGCACCGGACACTTGACCCCAGACCCATGACCCCGGAACAATGAACGCGGACCCAGGACCCCGGACCCATGACCCCGGACCCATGACCCCGGACCCATGACCCCGGACCCATGACCCCGGACCCATGACCCCGGATCCATGACCCCGGACCCATGACGCCGGTCCCATGACACCGGACCCATGACCCGGGACCCATGGCCCAGGACCCATGACCCCGGACCCATGACGCCGGTCCCATGACACCGGACACATGACCCGGGACCCATGGCCCAGGAACAATTAACGCGGTCCCATGACCCCGGACCCATGACCCCGGACCCATGACCCCGGACCCATGACCCCGGACCCATGACCCCGGACCCATGACCCCGGACCCATGACCCCGGACCCATGACCCCGGACCCATGACCCCGGACCCATGACCCCGGACCCATGACCCCGGACCCATGACCCCGGACCCACGACCCCGGACCCATGACCCCGGACCCAGGACCCCGGACCCAGGACGCCGGTCCCATGACACCGGACCCATGACCACGGACCCATGACCCCAGACCCATGACGTCAGACCCATGTAGTCATACCCATGACGCCTGAACCATGACCACGGACCCATGGCCCCGGACCGATGACCCCGGACGCATGGCACCGGACACGTGACATCAGACACATGACCCCGGAACAATGAACGCGGACCCATGACCCCGGACCCATGACCCAGGGACCCAGGACCCCGGACCCATGACCCCGGACCCATGACCCCGGACCCATGACCCCGGACCCATGACCCCGGACCCATGACCCCGGACCCATGACCCCGGACCTATGACGCCGGTCCCATGACACAGGACCAATGACCCCGGACCCATGACCCCGGACCCATGACCCCGGACCCATGACCCCGGACCCATGACACCGGACCCATGACCCCGGACCCATGACCCCGGACCCATGACCCCGGACCCATGACCCCGGACCCATGACCCCGGACCCATGACCCCGGACCCATGACGCCGGTCCCATGACACCGGACCCATGACCCGGGACCCATGGCCCAGGAACAATTAACGCGGTCCCATGACCCCGGACACATGACCCCGGACCCATGACACCGGACCCATGACGCCGGTCCCATGACACCGGACACATGACCCGGGACCCATGGCCCAGGAACAATTAACGCGGTCCCATGACCCCGGACCCATGACCCCGGACCCATGACCCCGGACCCATGACCCCGGACCCATGACCCCGGACCCATGACCCCGGACCCATGACCCCGGACCCATGACCCCGGACCCATGACCCCGGACCCATGACCCCGGACCCATGACCCCGGACCCATGACCCCGGACCCATGACCCCGGACCCATGACCACGGACCCATGACCCCGGACCCATGACACCGGACCCATGATCCCGGACCCATGATCCCGGACCCATGACCCCGGACCCATGACCCCGGACCCATGACCCCGGACCCATGACCCCGGACCCATGACCCCGGTCCCATGACACCGAACCAATGACCTCGGACCCATGACACCGGTCCCATGACACCGGACCCATGACCCCGGACCCATGGCCCCGGACCGATGATCCCGGACGCATGGCACCGGACACGTGACCCCAGACCCATGACCCCGGAACAATCAACGCGGACCCATGACACCGGACCCATGACCCCGGACCCATGACACCGGTCCCATGACCCCGGACCCATGACACCGGACCCATGCTCCCGGACCCATGACCCCGGACCCATGACCCCAGATCCATGACCACATACCCATGACCCCATACCCATGACCCCAGACCCATGACGCCAGACCCATGACGTCATACCCATGACGCCTGAACCATGACCCCGGACCCATGGCCCCGGACCGATGATCCCGGACGCATGGCACCGGACACGTGACCCCAGACCCATGACCCCGGAACAATGAAGGCGGACCCATGACCCCGGACCCATGACACAGGGACCCAGGACCCCGGACCCATGACAACGGACCCATGACCCCGGACCCATGACCCCGGACCCATGACCCCGGACCCATGACCCCGGACCCATGACCCCGGACCCATGACCCCGGACCCATGACCCCGGACACATGACGCCGGTCCCATGACACCGGAACCATGACCCCAGATCCATGACTCCAGACCCATGACCCCATACCCATGACCCCAGACCCATGACGCCAGACCCATGACGTCATACCCATGACGCCTGAACCATGACCCCGGACCCATGGCCCCGGACCGATGACCCCGGACGCATGGCACCGGACACTTGACCCCAGACCCATGACCCCGGAACAATGAACGCGGACCCAGGACCCCGGACCCATGACCCCGGACCCATGACCCCGGACCCATGACCCCGGACCCATGACCCCGGACCCATGACCCCGGACCCATGACCTCGGACACAATACCCCGGACCCATGACCCCGGACCCATGACCTCGGACACATGACCCCGGACCCATGACCCCGGACCCATGACCCCGCACCCATGACCCAGGAACAATTAACGCGGTCCCATATCCTCGAACCCAAGACGCCGGGCCCATGATCCCGGACCCATGACCCCGGTCCCATGACACCGGACCAATGACTCCAGATCCATGACCCCATTCCCATCACCCCAGACCCATGACGCCAGACCCATGACGTCATACCCATGACGCCTGAACCATGACCCCGGACCCATGGCCCCGGACCGATGACCCCTGACGCATGGCACCGGACACGTGACCCCGGACCCATGACCCCGGACCCATGACCCCGGACCCATGACCCCGGACCCATGACCCCGGACCCATGACCCCGGACCCATGACCCCGGACCCATGACCCCGGACCCATGACCCCGGACCCATGACCCCGGACCCATGACCCCGGACCCATGACCCCGGACCCATGACCCCGGACCCATGACCCCGGACCCATGACCCCGGACCCATGACCCCGGACCCATGACCCCGGACCCATGACCCCGGACCCATGACCCCGGACCCATGACCCCGGACCCATGACCCCGGACCCATGACCCCGGACCCATGACCCCGGACCCATGACCCCGGACCCATGACCCCGGACCCATGACCCCGGACCCATGACCCCGGACCCATGACCCCGGACCCATGACCCCGGACCCATGACACCGGACCCATGACCTCAGACACATGACCCCGGACCCATGACCCCGCACCCATGAGCCGGACCCATGACCCAGGAACAATTAACGCGGACCCATGTCCCCGGACCCATGACGCCGGACCCATGACCACGGACCCATGACCTCGGACACATGACCCCGGACCCATGACCCCGGACCCATGACCCCGGACCCATGACCCCGGACCCATGACCTCGGACACATGACCCCGGACCCATGACGCCGGTCCCATGACACCGGACCCATGACCCGGGACCCATGGCCCAGGAACAATTAACGCGGTCCCATGACCCCGGACCCATGACGCCGGACCCATGACCACGGACCCATGACCCCGGACCCATGACCCCGGACCCATGAGCCCGGACCCATGACCCCGGACCCATGACCCCGGACCCATGACCCCGGACCCATGACCCCGGACCCATGACCCCGGACCCATGACCTCGGACACAATACCCCGGAACCATGACCCCGGACCCATGACCTCGGATACATGACCCCGGACCCATGACCCCGGACCCATGACCCCGGACCCATGACCACGGACTCATGACCCCGGACCCATGACCCCGGACCCATGACCCCGGACCCATGACCCCGGACCCATGACCCCAGATCCATGACCCCAGACCCATGACCCCATACCCATGACCCCAGACCCATGACGCCAGACCCGTGACGTCATACCCATGACGCCTGAACCATGACCCCGGACCCATGGCCACGGACCCATGACCCCGGACCCATGACCCCGGACCCATGACCCCGGACCCATGACCCCGGACCCATGACCCCGGACCCATGACCCCGGACCCATGACCTCGGACACATGACCCCGGACCCATGACCCCGGACCCATGACCCCGGACCCATGACCCCGGACCCATGACCCCAGATCCATGACCCCAGACCCATGACCCCATACCCATGACCCCAGACCCATGACGCCAGACCCGTGACGTCATACCCATGACGCCTGAACCATGACCCCGGACCCATGGCCACGGACCCATGACCCCGGACCCATGACCCCGGACCCATGACCCCGGACCCATGACCCCGGACCCATGACCCCGGACCCATGACCCCGGACCCATGACCCCGGACCCATGACCCCGGACCCATGACCTCGGACACAATACCCCGGACCCATGACCCCGGACCCATGACCTCGGATACATGACCCCGGACCCATGACCCCGGACCCATGACCCCGGACCCATGACCCCGGACCCATGACCACGGACTCATGACCCCGGACCTATGACCCCGGACCCATGACACCGGACCCATTATCCCGGACCCATGACCCCGGACCCATGACCCCGGACCCATGACCCCGGACCCATGACGCCGGTCCCATGACACCGGACCCATGACCCGGGACCCATGGCCCAGGAACAATTAACGCGGTCCCATGACCCCGGACCCATGACGCCGGACCCATGACCACGGACCCATGACCACGGTCCCATGTCCCCGGACCCATGACACCGGACCCATGCTCCCGGACCCATGACCCCGGACCCATGACCCCAGATCCATGACCCCAGACCCATGACCCCATACCCATGACCCCAGACCCATGACGCCAGACCCGTGACGTCATACCCATGACGCCTGAACCATGACCCCGGACCCATGGCCACGGACCGATGACCCCGGACGCATGGCACCGCACCCATGACCCGGACCCATGACCCAGGAACAATTAACGCGGACCCATGTACCCGGACCCATGACGCCGGACCCATGACCACGGACCCATGACCCCGGACACATGACCCCGGACCCATGACCCCGGACCCATGACCCCGGACCCATGACCCCGGACCCATGACCCCGGACCCATGACCCCGGACCCATGACCCCGGACCCATGACCCCGGACCCATGACCTCGGACACATGACCCCGGACCCATGACCCCGGACCCATGACCCCGGACCCATGACCCCGGACCCATGACCCCGGACCCATGACCCCGGACCCATGACCCCGGACCCATGACCCCGGACCCATGACCCCGGACCCATGACCCCGGACCCATGACCCCGGACCCATGACCCCGGACCCATGACCCCGGACCCATGACCCCGGACCCATGACCCAGGAACAATTAACGCGGTCCCATATCCCCGGACCCAAGACGCCGGGCCCATGATCCCGGACCCATGACCCCGGTCCCATGACACCGGACCAATGACTCCAGATCCATGACCCCAGGCCCATGACCCCATACCCATGAATCCAGACCCATGCTCCCGGACCCATGACCCCGGACACATGACCCCAGATCCATGACCCCAGACCCATGACCCCAGACCCATGACCCCAGACCCATGACCCCATACCCATGACCCCAGACCCATGACGCCAGACCCATGACGCCAGACCCATGACGTCATACCCATGACGCCTGAACCATGACCCCGGACCCATGGCCCCGGACCGATGATCCCGGACGCATGGCACCGGACACTTGACCCCAGACCCATGACCTCGGAACAATGAAGGCGGACCCATGACCCCGGACCCATGACACAGGGACCCAGGACCCCGGCCCCATGACACCGGACCCATGACCCTGGACCCATGACCCCGGACCCATGACCCCGGACCCATGACCCCGGACCCATGACCCCGGACCCATGACCCCGGACCCATGACCCAGGAACAATTAACGCGGTCCCATATCCCCGGACCCAAGACGCCGGGCCCATGATCCCGGACCCATGACCCCGGTCCCATGACACCGGACCAATGACTCCAGATCCATGACCCCAGGCCCATGACCCCATACCCATGAATCCAGACCCATGCTCCCGGACCCATGACCCCAGATCCATGACCCCAGACCCATGACCCCAGACCCATGACCCCATACCCATGACCCCAGACCCATGACGCCAGACCCATGACGCCAGACCCATGACGTCATACACATGACGCCTGAACCATGACCCCGGACCCATGGCCCCGGACCGATGATCCCGGACGCATGGCACCGGACACGTGACCCCAGACCCATGACCCCGGAACAATGAAGGCGGACCCATGACCCCGGACCCATGACACAGGGACCCAGGACCCCGGCCCCATGACACCGGACCCATGACCCCGGACCCATGACACCGGACCCATGCTCCCGGACCCATGACCCCGGACCCATGACCCCAGATCCTTAACCCCAGACCCATGACCCCATACCCATGACCCCAGACCCATGACGCCAGACCCATGACGTCATACCCATGACGCCTGAACCATGACCCCGGACCCATGGCCCCGGACCGATGACCCCGGACGCATGGCACCGGACACGTGACCCCAGACCCATGACCCCGGAACAATGAACGCGGACCCAGGACCCCGGACCCATGACCCCGGACCCATGACCCCGGACCCATGACCCCGGACCCATGACCCCGGACCCATGACCTCGAATACAATACCCCGGACCCATGACCCCGGACCCATGACCTCGGACACATGACCCCGGACCCATGACCCAGGACCCATGACCCCGCACCCATGACCCCGGAACCATGACCCAGGAACAATTAACGCGGTCCCATATCCCCGGACCCAAGACGCCGGGCCCATGATCCCGGACCCATGACCCCGGTCCCATGACACCGGACCAATGACTCCAGATCCATGACCCCAGGCCCATGACCACATACCCATGAATCCAGACCCATGCTCCCGGACCCATGACCCCGGACCCATGACCCCAGATCCATGACCCCAGACCCATGACCCCAGACCCATGACCCCATACCCATGACCCCAGACCCATGACGCCAGACCCATGACGTCATACCCATGACGCCTGAACCATGACCCCGGACCCATGGCCCCGGACCGATGACCCCTGACGCATGGCACCGGACACGTGACCCCAGACCCATGACCCCGGAACAATGAACGCGGACCCAGGACCCCGGAGCCATGACCCCGGACCCATGACCTCGGACACAATACCCCGGACCCATGACCCCGGACCCATGACCCCGGACCCATGACCCCGGACCCATGACCTCGGACACATGACCCCGGACCCATGACCCCGCACCCATTTCCCGGACCCATGACCCAGGAACAATTAACGCGGACCCATGTCCCCGGACCCATGACGCCGGACCCATGACCACGGACCCATGACCCCGGACACATGACCCCGGACCCATGACCCCGGACCCATGACCCCGGACCCATGACCCCGAACCCATGACCCCGGACCCATGACCCCGGACCCATGACCCCGGACCCATGACACCGGTCCCATGACACCGAACCAATGACCCCGGACCCATGACCCCGGACCCATGACCCCGGACCCATGACCCCCGACCCATGACGCCGGTCCCATGACACCGGACCCATGACCCGGGACCCATGGCCCAGGAACAATTAACGCAGTCCCATGACCCCGGACACATGACCACGGACCCATGACCCCGGACCCATGACACCGGACCCGTGATCCCGGACCCAGGACCCCGGACCCATGACCCCGGACCCATGACCTCGGACACATGACCTCGGACCCATGACCCCAGACCCATGACCCCATACCCATGACCCCAGACCCATGACCCCAGACCCATGACCCCAGACCCATGACCCCAGACCCATGACCCCAGACCCATGACCCCAGACCCATGACCCCAGACCCATGACCCCAGACCCATGACCCCAGACCCATGACCCCAGACCCATGACCCCAGACCCATGACTCCAGACCCATGACGTCAGACCCATGAGGCCTGACCCATGACCCCGGACCTATGACGCCGGTCCCATGACACAGGACCAATGACCCCGGACCCATGACCCCGGACCCATGACCCCGGACCCATGACCCCGGACCCATGACCCCGGACCCATGACGCCGGTCCCATGACACCGGACCCATGACCCGGGACCCATGGCCCAGGAACAATTAACGCGGTCCCATGACCCCGGACCCATGACCCCGGACCCATGACCCCGGACCCATGACCCCGGACCCATGACCCAGGACCCATGACCCCGGACCCATGACACCGGACCCATGACCCCGGACCCATGACCCCGGACCCATGACCCCGGACCCATGACCCCGGACCCATGACCCCGGACCCATGACGTCAGACCCATGAGGCCTGACCCATGACCCCGGACCTATGACGCCGGTCCCATGACACAGGACCAATGACCCCGGACCCATGACCCCGGACCCATGACCCCGGACCCATGACCCCGGACCCATGACCCCGGACCCATGACCCCGGACCCATGACCCCGGTCCCATGACACCGAACCAATGACCCCGGCCCCATGACCCCGGACCCATGACCCCGGACCCATGACACCCGACCCATGACGGCGGTCCCATGACACCGGACCCATGACCCGGGACCCATGGCCCAGGAACAATTAACGCAGTCCCATGACCCCGGACACATGACCACGGACCCATGACCCCGGACCCATGACACCGGACCCGTGATCCCGGACCCAGGACCCCGGACCCATGACCCCGGACCCATGACCTCGGACACATGACCCCGGACCCTTGACCCCGGACCCATGACCCCGGACCCATGACCCCGGACCCATGACCCCGGACCCATGACCCCCGACCCATGACCCCGGACCCATGACCCCGGACCCATAACCCCGGACCCATGACCCCGGACCCATGACCCCGGACCCATGACCCCGGACCCATGACCTCGGACACATGACCCCGGACCCATGACCCCGAACCCATGACCCCGGACCCATGACCCCGGACCCATGACCCCGGACCCATGACCCCGGACCCATGACTCCAGACCCATGACGTCAGACCCATGAGGCCTGACCCATGACCCCGGACCTATGACGCCGGTCCCATGACACAGGACCAATGACCCCGGACCCATGACCCCGGACCCATGACCCCGGACCCATGACCCCGGACCCATGACCCCGGACCCATGACCCCGGACCCATGACCCCGGACCCATGACCCCGGACCCATGACCCCGGACCCATGACCCCGGACCCATGACCCCGGACCCATGACGCCGGTCCCATGACACCGGACCCATGACCCGGGACCCATGGCCCAGGAACAATTAACGCGGTCCCATGATCCCGGACCCATGACCCCGGACCCATGACCTCGGACACATGACCCCGGACCCTTGACCCCGGACCCATGACCCCGGACCCATGACCCCGGACCCATGACCCCGGACCCATGACCCCGGACCCATGACCTCGGACACAATACCCCGGACCCATGACCCCGGACCCATGACGCCGGTCCCATGACACCGGACCCATGACCCGGGACCCATGGCCCAGGAACAATTAACGCGGTCCCATGACCCCGGACACATGACCCCGGACCCATGACACCGGACCCATGACCCCGGACCCATGACCCCGGACCTATTACCCCGGACCCATGACCCCGGACCCATGACCCCGGACCCATGTCCCCGGACCCATGACCCCGAACACATGACCCCGGACCCATGACCCCGGACCCATGACCCCGGACCCATGACCCCGGACCCATGACCGCGGTCCCATGACACCGAACCAATGACCCCGGACCCATGACACCGGTCCCATGACCCCGGTCCCATGACACCGAACCAATGACACCGGACCCATGACCCCGGTCCCATGACACCGGACTAATGACCCCAAATCCATGACCCCAGACCCATGAACCCATACCCATGACCCCAGACCCATGACGGCAGACCCATGACGTCAGACCCATGACGCCTGAACCATGACCCCGGACCCATGGCCCCGGACCGATGACCCAGGACGCATGGCACCGGACACGTGACCCCAGACCCATGACCCCGGAACAATGAACGCGAACCCATGACCCCGGACCCATGACCCGGGGACCCAGGACCCCGGACCCATGACCCCGGACCCATGACCTCGGACACAATACCCCGGACCCATGACCCCGGACCCATGACCCCGGACCCATGACCTCGGACACATGACCCCGGACCCATGACACCGGACCCATGACCACGGACCCATGACCACGGACCCATGACCCCGGACCCATGACCCCGGACCCATGACCCCGGACCCATGACCGCGGTCCCATGACACCGAACCAATGACCCCGGACCCATGACACCGGTCCCATGACACCGGACCAATGACCCCAGATCCATGACCCCAGACCCATGACCCCATACCCATGACCCCAGACCCATGTAGTCATACCCATGACGCCTGAACCATGACCACGGACCCATGGCCCCGGTCCGATGACCCCGGACGCATGGCACCGGACACGTGACATCAGACCCATGACATCGGAACAATGAACGCGGACCCATGACCCCGGACCCATGACCCAGGGACCCAGGACCCCGGACCCATGACCCCGGACCCATGACCCCGGACCCATGACCCCGGACCCATGACCCCGGACCCATGACCCCGGACCCATGACCCCGGACCCATGACCCCGGACCTATGACGCCGGTCCCATGACACAGGACCAATGACCCCGGACCCATGACCCCGGACCCATGACCCCGGACCCATGACCCCGGACCCATGACCCCGGACCCATGACCCCGGACCCATGACCCCGGACCCATGACCCCGGACCCATGACCCCGGACCCATGACCCCGGACCCATGACCCCGGACCCATGACCCCGGACCCATGACCCCGGACCCATGACGCCGGTCTCATGACACCGGACCCATGACCCGGGACCCATGGCCCAGGAACAATTAACGCGGTCCCATGACCCCGGACACATGACCCCGGACCCATGACACCGGACCCAGGACGCCGGTCCCATGACACCGGACCCATGACCCCGGACCCATGACCACGGACCCATGACCCCGGACCCAGGACGCCGGTCCCATGACACCGGACCCATGACCCCGGACCCATGACCACGGACCCATGACCCCGGACCCATGATCCCGGACCCATGACCCCGGACCCATGAACCCGGACCCATGACCCCGGACCCATGACCACGGACCCATGACCCCAGACCCATGACCGCGGTCCCATGACACCGAACCAATGACCCCGGACCCATGACACCGGTCCCATGACACCGGACCAATGACCCCAGATCCATGACCCCAGACCCATGACCCCATACCCATGACCCCAGACCCATGACGTCAGACCCATGTAGTCATACCCATGACGCCTGAACCATGACCACGGAGCCATGGCCCCGGACCGATGACCCCGGACGCATGGCACCGGACACGTGACCCCGGACCCATTACCCCGGACTCATGACCCCGGACCCATGACCCCGGACCCATGACCCCGGACCCATGACCCCGGACCCATGACACCGGACCCATGACACCGGACCCATGACCCCGGACCCATGACCCCGGAACCATGACCTCGGACACATGACCCCGGACCCATGACCCCGGACCCATGACCCCGGACCCATGACCCCGGACCCACGACCCCGGACCAATGACCCCGGACCCATGACCCCGCACCCATGACCCGGACCCATGACCCAGGAACAATTAACGCGGACCCATGTCCCCGGACCCATGACGCCGGACCCATGACCACGGACCCATGACCCCGGACACATGACCCCGGACCCATGACCCCGGGCCCATGGCACCGGACACGTGACCCCAGACCCATGACCCCGGAACAATAAACGCGGACCCATGACCCCGGACCCATGACCCAGGGACCCAGGACCCCGGACCCATGATCCCGGACCCATGACCCCGGACCCATGAACCCGGACCCATGACCCCGGACCCATGACCACGGACCCATGACCCCAGACCCATGACCGCGGTCCCATGACACCGAACCAATGACCCCGGACCCATGACACCGGTCCCATGACACCGGACCAATGACCCCAGATCCATGACCCCAGACCCATGACCCCATACCCATGACCCCAGACCCATGACGTCAGACCCATGTAGTCATACCCATGACGCCTGAACCATGACCACGGAGCCATGGCCCCGGACCGATGACCCCGGACGCATGGCACCGGACACGTGACCCCGGACCCATTACCCCGGACTCATGACCCCGGACCCATGACCCCGGACCCATGACCCCGGACCCATGACCCCGGACCCATGACCCCGGACCCATGACCCCGGACCCATGACACCGGACCCATGACACCGGACCCATGACCCCGGACCCATGACCCCGGAACCATGACCTCGGACACATGACCCCGGACCCATGACCCCGGACCCATGACCCCGGACCCATGACCCCGGACCCACGACCCCGGACCAATGACCCCGGACCCATGACCCGGACCCATGACCCAGGAACAATTAACGCGGACCCATGTCCCCGGACCCATGACGCCGGACCCATGACCACGGACCCATGACCCCGGACACATGACCCCGGACCCATGACCCCGGACCCATGGCACCGGACACGTGACCCCAGACCCATGACCCCGGAACAATAAACGCGGACCCATGACCCCGGACCCATGACCCAGGGACCCAGGACCCCGGACCCATGACCCCGGAACCATGACCTCGGACACATGACCCCGGACCCATGACCCCGGACCCATGACCCCGGACCCACGACCCCGGACCAATGACCCCGGACCCATGACCCCGCACCCATGACCCGGACCCATGACCCAGGAACAATTAACGCGGACCCATGTCCCCGGACCCATGACGCCGGACACATGACCACGGACCCATGACCCCGGACACATGAACCCGGACCCATGACCCCGGACCCATGACCCCGGACCCATGACCACGGACCCATGACCCCGGACCCATGACCCCGGACCCATGACACCGGACCCATGATCCCTGACCCATGACCCCGGACCCATGACCACGGACCCATGACCCCGTAACCATGACCCTGGACCCATGACCCCGGACCCATGACCCCGGACCCATGAACCCGGACCCATGACCCCGGACCCATGACCCCCGACCCATGACGCCGGTCCCATGACACCGGACCCATGACCCGGGACCCATGGCCCAGGAACAATTAACGCGGTCCCATGACCCCGGACACATGACCACGGACCCATGACCCCGGACCCATGACCCCGGACCCATGACCCCGGACCCATGACCCCGGACGCATGACCCCGGACCCATGACCCCGGACCCATGACCCCGGACCCATGACCCCGGACCCATGACGCCGGTCCCATGACACCGGACACATGACCCGGGACCCATGGCCCAGGAACAATTAACGCGGTCCCATGACGCCGGACCCATGACCACGGACCCATGACCCCGGACCCATGACCACGGACCCATGACCCCGGACCCATGACCCCGGACCCATGACACCGGACCCATGATCGCTGACCCATGACCCCGGACCCATGACCCAGGGACCCAGGACCCCGGACCCATGACCCCGGAACCATGACCTCGGACACATGACCCCGGACCCATGACCCCGGACCCATGACCCCGGACCCACGACCCCGGACCAATGACCCCGGACCCATGACCCCGCACCCATGACCCGGACCCATGACCCAGGAACAATTAACGCGGACCCATGTCCCCGGACCCATGACGCCGGACACATGACCACGGACCCATGACCCCGGACACATGAACCCGGACCCATGACCCCGGACCCACGACCCCGGACCAATGACCCCGGACCCATGACCCCGCACCCATGACCCGGACCCATGACCCAGGAACAATTAACGCGGACCCATGTCCCCGGACCCATGACGCCGGACACATGACCACGGACCCATGACCCCGGACACATGAACCCGGACCCATGACCCCGGACCCATGACCCCGGACCCATGACCCCGGACCCATGACCCCGGACCCATGACCACGGACCCATGACCCCGGACCCATGACCCCGGACCCATGACACCGGACCCATGATCCCTGACCCATGACCCCGGACCCATGACCACGGACCCATGACCCCGTAACCATGACCCTGGACCCATGACCCCGGACCCATGACCCCGGACCCATGAACCCGGACCCATGACCCCGGACCCATGACCCCCGACCCATGACGCCGGACCCATGACCCCGGACCCATGACCCCGGACCCTGACCCCGGACCCATGACCCCCGACCCATGACCTCGGACCCATGACCCCGGACCCATGACCCCATACCCATGACCCCAGACCCATGACCCCAGTCCCATGACTCCAGACCCATGACGTCAGACCCATGTGGCCTGACCCATGACCCCGGACCTATGACGCCGGTCCCATGACACAGGACCAATGACCCCGGACCCATGACCCCGGACCCATGACCCCGGACCCATGACCCCGGACCCATGACCCCGGACCCATGACCCCGGACCCATGACCCCGGACCCATGACCCCGGACCCATGACCCCGGACCCATGACCCCGGACGCATGACCCCGGACCCATGACCCCGGACCCATGACCCCGGACCCATGACCCCGGACCCATGACGCCGGTCCCATGACACCGAACCAATGACCCCGGACCCATGACCCCGGACCCATGACCCCGGACCCATGACCCCGGACCCATGACCCCCGACCCATGACGCCGGTCCCATGACACCGGACCCATGACCCGGGACCCATGGCCCAGGAACAATTAACGCAGTCCCATGACCCCGGACACATGACCACGGACCCATGACCCCGGACCCATGACACCGGACCCGTGATCCCGGACCCAGGACCCCGGACCCATGACCCCGGACCCATGACCTCGGACACATGACCTCGGACCCATGACCCCAGACCCATGACCCCATACCCATGACCCCAGACCCATGACCCCAGACCCATGACCCCAGACCCATGACCCCAGACCCATGACCCCAGACCCATGACCCCAGACCCATGACCCCAGACCCATGACCCCAGACCCATGACCCCAGACCCATGACCCCAGACCCATGACCCCAGACCCATGACTCCAGACCCATGACGTCAGACCCATGAGGCCTGACCCATGACCCCGGACCTATGACGCCGGTCCCATGACACAGGACCAATGACCCCGGACCCATGACCCCGGACCCATGACCCCGGACCCATGACGCCGGTCCCATGACAGCGGACCCATGACCCGGGACCCATGGCCCAGGAACAATTAACGCGGTCCCATGACCCCGGACCCATGACCCCGGACCCATGACCCCGGACCCATGACCCCGGACCCATGACCCAGGACCCATGACCCCGGACCCATGACACCGGACCCATGACCCCGGACCCATGACCCCGGACCCATGACCCCGGACCCATGACCCCGGACCCATGACCCCGGACCCATGACCCCGGACCCATGACCCCGGACCCATGACCCCGGACCCATGACCTCGGACACAATACCCCGGACCCATGACCCCGGACCCATGACCTCGGACACATGACCCCGGACCCATGACCCCGGACCCATGACCCCGGACCCATGACCCCGGACCCATGACCTCAGACACATGACCCCGGACCCATGACCCCGCACCCATGAGCCGGACCCATGACCCAGGAACAATTAACGCGGACCCATGTCCCCGGACCCATGACGCCGGACCCATGACCACGGACCCATGACCCCGGACACATGACCCCGGACCCATGACCCCGGACCCATGACCCCGGACCCATGACCCCGGACCCATGACCCCGGACCCATGACCCCGGACCCATGACCACGGACTCATGACCCCGGACCCATGACCCCGGACCCATGACACCGGACCCATGATCCCGGACCCATGACCCCGGACCCATGACCCCGGACCCATGACGCCGGTCCCATGACACCGGACCCATGACCCGGGACCCATGGCCCAGGAACAATTAACGCGGTCCCATGACCCCGGACCCATGACGCCGGAACCATGACCACGGACCCATGACCACGGTCCCATGTCCCCGGACCCATGACACCGGACCCATGCTCCCGGACCCATGACCCCGGACCCATGACCCCAGATCCATGACCCCAGACCCATGACCCCATACCCATGACCCCAGACCCATGACGCCAGACCCGTGACGTCATACCCATGACGCCTGAACCATGACCCCGGACCCATGGCCACGGACCGATGACCCCGGACGCATGGCACCGCACCCATGACCCGGACCCATGACCCAGGAACAATTAACGCGGACCCATGTCCCCGGACCCATGACGCCGGACCCATGACCACGGACCCATGACCCCGGACCCATGACCCCGGACCCATGACCCCGGACCCATGACCCCGGACCCATGACCCCCGACCCATGACCTCGGACCCATGACCCCAGACCCATGACCCCATACCCATGACCCCAGACCCATGACCCCAGACCCATGACCCCAGACCCATGACCCCAGACCCATGACCCCAGACCCATGACCCCAGACCCATGACCCCAGACCCATGACCCCAGACCCATGACTCCAGACCCATGACGTCAGACCCATGAGGCCTGACCCATGACCCCGGACCTATGACGCCGGTCCCATGACACAGGACCAATGACCCCGGACCCATGACCCCGGACCCATGACCCCGGACCCATGACCCCGGACCCATGACCCCGGACCCATGACCCCGGACCCATGACCCCGGTCCCATGACACCGAACCAATGACCCCGGCCCCATGACCCCGGACCCATGACCCCGGACCCATGACACCCGACCCATGACGGCGGTCCCATGACACCGGACCCATGACCCGGGACCCATGGCCCAGGAACAATTAACGCAGTCCCATGACCCCGGACACATGACCACGGACCCATGACCCCGGACCCATGACACCGGACCCGTGATCCCGGACCCAGGACCCCGGACCCATGACCCCGGACCCATGACCTCGGACACATGACCCCGGACCCTTGACCCCGGACCCATGACCCCGGACCCATGACCCCGGACCCATGACCCCGGACCCATGACCCCGGACCCATGACACCGAACCAATGACACCGGACCCATGACCCCGGTCCCATGACACCGGACTAATGACCCCAAATCCATGACCCCAGACCCATGAACCTATACCCATGACCCCAGACCCATGACGGCAGACCCATGACGTCAGACCCATGACGCCTGAACCATGACCCCGGACCCATGGCCCCGGACCGATGACCCAGGACGCATGGCACCGGACACGTGACCCCAGACCCATGACCCCGGAACAATGAACGCGAACCCATGACCCCGGACCCATGACCCGGGGACCCAGGACCCCGGACCCATGACCCCGGACCCATGACCTCGGACACAATACCCCGGACCCATGACCCCGGACCCATGACCTCGGACACATGACCCCGGACCCATGACACCGGACCCATGACCACGGACCCATGACAACGGACCCATGACCCCGGACCCATGACCCCGGACCCATGACCCCGGACCCATGACCGCGGTCCCATGACACCGAACCAATGACCCCGGACCCATGACACCGGTCCCATGACACCGGACCAATGACCCCAGATCCATGACCCCAGACCCATGACCCCATACCCATGACCCCAGACCCATGACGTCAGACCCATGTAGTCATACCCATGACGCCTGAACCATGACCACGGACCCATGGCCCCGGACCGATGACCCCGGACGCATGGCACCGGACACGTGACATCAGACCCATGACATCGGAACAATGAACGCGGACCCATGACCCCGGACCCATGACCCAGGGACCCAGGACCCCGGACCCATGACCCCGGACCCATGACCCCGGACCCATGACCCCGGACCCATGACCCCGGACCCATGACCCCGGACCTATGACGCCGGTCCCATGACACAGGACCAATGACCCCGGACCCATGACCCCGGACCCATGACCCCGGACCCATGACCCCGGACCCATGACCCCGGACCCATGACCCCGGACCCATGACCCCGGACCCATGACCCCGGACCCATGACCCCGGACCCATGACCCCGGACCCATGACCCCGGACCCATGACGCCGGTCCCATGACACCGGACCCATGACCCGGGACCCATGGCCCAGGAACAATTAACGCGGTCCCATGACCCCGGACACATGACCCCGGACCCATGACAACGGACCCAGGACGCCGGTCCCATGACACCGGACCCATGACCCCGGACCCATGACCACGGACCCATGACCCCGGACCCAGGACGCCGGTCCCATGACACCGGACCCATGACCCCGGACCCATGACCACGGACCCATGACCCCGGACCCATGATCCCGGACCCATGACCCCGGACCCATGAACCCGGACCCATGACCCCGGACCCATGACCACGGACCCATGACCCCAGACCCATGACCGCGGTCCCATGACACCGAACCAATGACCCCGGACCCATGACACCGGTCCCATGACACCGGACCAATGACCCCAGATCCATGACCCCAGACCCATGACCCCATACCCATGACCCCAGACCCATGACGTCAGACCCATGTAGTCATACCCATGACGCCTGAACCATGACCACGGAGCCATGGCCCCGGACCGATGACCCCGGACGCATGGCACCGGACACGTGACCCCGGACCCATTACCCCGGACTCATGACCCCGGACCCATGACCCCGGACCCATGACCCCGGACCCATGACCCCGGACCCATGACCCCGGACCCATGACACCGGACCCATGACACCGGACCCATGACCCCGGACCCATGACCCCGGAACCATGACCTCGGACACATGACCCCGGACCCATGACCCCGGACCCATGACCCCGGACCCATGACCCCGGACCCATGACCCCGGACCCACGACCCCGGACCAATGACCCCGGACCCACGACCCCGCACCCATGACCCGGACCCATGACCCAGGAACAATTAACGCGGACCCATGTCCCCGGACCCATGACGCCGGACCCATGACCACGGACCCATGACCCCGGACACATGACCCCGGACCCATGACCCCGGACCCATGGCACCGGACACGTGACCCCAGACCCATGACCCCGGAACAATAAACGCGGACCCATGACCCCGGACCCATGACCCAGGGACCCAGGACCCCGGACCCATGATCCCGGACCCATGACCCCGGACCCATGAACCCGGACCCATGACCCCGGACCCATGACCACGGACCCATGACCCCAGACCCATGACCGCGGTCCCATGACACCGAACCAATGACCCCGGACCCATGACACCGGTCCCATGACACCGGACCAATGACCCCAGATCCATGACCCCAGACACATGACCCCATACCCATGACCCCAGACCCATGACGTCAGACCCATGTAGTCATACCCATGACGCCTGAACCATGACCACGGAGCCATGGCCCCGGACCGATGACCCCGGACGCATGGCACCGGACACGTGACCCCGGACCCATTACCCCGGACTCATGACCCCGGACCCATGACCCCGGACCCATGACCCCGGACCCATGACCCCGGACCCATGACCCCGGACCCATGACCCCGGACCCATGACACCGGACCCATGACACCGGACCCATGACCCCGGACCCATGACCCCGGAACCATGACCTCGGACACATGACCCCGGACCCATGACCCCGGACCCATGACCCCGGACCCATGACCCCGGACCCACGACCCCGGACCAATGACCCCGGACCCATGACCCCGCACCCATGACCCGGACCCATGACCCAGGAACAATTAACGCGGACCCATGTCCCCGGACCCATGACGCCGGACCCATGACCACGGACCCATGACCCCGGACACATGACCCCGGACCCATGACCCCGGACCCATGGCACCGGACACGTGACCCCAGACCCATGACCCCGGAACAATAAACGCGGACCCATGACCCCGGACCCATGACCCAGGGACCCAGGACCCCGGACCCATGACCCCGGAACCATGACCTCGGACACATGACCCCGGACCCATGACCCCGGACCCATGACCCCGGACCCACGACCCCGGACCAATGACCCCGGACCCATGACCCCGCACCCATGACCCGGACCCATGACCCAGGAACAATTAACGCGGACCCATGTCCCCGGACCCATGACGCCGGACACATGACCACGGACCCATGACCCCGGACACATGAACCCGGACCCATGACCCCGGACCCATGACCCCGGACCCATGACCACGGACCCATGACCCCGGACCCATGACCCCGGACCCATGACACCGGACCCATGATCCCTGACCCATGACCCCGGACCCATGACCACGGACCCATGACCCCGTAACCATGACCCTGGACCCATGACCCCGGACCCATGACCCCGGACCCATGAACCCGGACCCATGACCCCGGACCCATGACCCCCGACCCATGACGCCGGTCCCATGACACCGGACCCATGACCCGGGACCCATGGCCCAGGAACAATTAACGCGGTCCCATGACCCCGGACACATGACCACGGACCCATGACCCCGGACCCATGACCCCGGACCCATGACCCCGGACCCATGACCCCGGACGCATGACCCCGGACCCATGACCCCGGACCCATGACCCCGGACCCATGACCCCGGACCCATGACGCCGGTCCCATGACACCGGACACATGACCCGGGACCCATGGCCCAGGAACAATTAACGCGGTCCCATGACGCCGGACCCATGACCCCGGACCCATGACCCCGGACCCATGACCACGGACCCATGACCCCGGACCCATGACCCCGGACCCATGACACCGGACCCATGATCGCTGACCCATGACCCCGGACCCATGACCCAGGGACCCAGGACCCCGGACCCATGACCCCGGAACCATGACCTCGGACACATGACCCCGGACCCATGACCCCGGACCCATGACCCCGGACCCACGACCCCGGACCAATGACCCCGGACCCATGACCCCGCACCCATGACCCGGACCCATGACCCAGGAACAATTAACGCGGACCCATGTCCCCGGACCCATGACGCCGGACACATGACCACGGACCCATGACCCCGGACACATGAACCCGGACCCATGACCCCGGACCCACGACCCCGGACCAATGACCCCGGACCCATGACCCCGCACCCATGACCCGGACCCATGACCCAGGAACAATTAACGCGGACCCATGTCCCCGGACCCATGACGCCGGACGCATGACCACGGACCCATGACCCCGGACACATGAACCCGGACCCATGACCCCGGACCCATGACCCCGGACCCATGACCCCGGACCCATGACCACGGACCCATGACCCCGGACCCATGACCCCGGACCCATGACACCGGACCCATGATCCCTGACCCATGACCACGGACCCATGACCCCGTAACCATGACCCTGGACCCATGACCCCGGACCCATGACCCCGGACCCATGAACCCGGACCCATGACCCCGGACCCATGACCCCCGACCCATGACGCCGGACCCATGACCCCGGACCCATGACCCCGGACCCATGACCCCCGACCCATGACCTCGGACCCATGACCCCGGACCCATGACCCCATACCCATGACCCCAGACCCATGACCCCAGTCCCATGACTCCAGACCCATGACGTCAGACCCATGTGGCCTGACCCATGACCCCGGACCTATGACGCCGGTCCCATGACACAGGACCAATGACCCCGGACCCATGACCCCGGACCCATGACCCCGGACCCATGACCCCGGACCCATGACCCCGGACCCATGACCCCGGACCCATGACCCCGGACCCATGACCCCGGACGCATGACCCCGGACCCATGACCCCGGACCCATGACCCCGGACCCATGACCCCGGACCCATGACGCCGGTCCCTTGACACCGGACACATGACCCGGGACCCATGGCCCAGGAACAATTAACGCGGTCCCATGACCCCGGACCCATGACCCCGGACCCCTGACCCCGGACCCATGACCCCGGACCCATGACCCAGGACCCATGACCCCGGACCCATGACCCCGGACCCATGACCCCGGACCCATGACCCCGGACCCATGACCCCGGACCCATGACCCCGGACCCATGACCCCGGACCCATGACCCCGGACCCATGACCCCGGACCCATGACCCCGGACCCATGACCCCGGACCCATGACCCCGGACCCATGACCCCGGACCCATGACCCCGGACCCATGACCCCGGACCCATGACCCCGTACCCATGACCCCGGACCCATGACCCCGGACCCATGACCCCGGACCCATGACCCCGGACCCATGACCCCGGACCCATGACCCCGGACCCATGACCCCGGACCCATGACCCCGGACCCATGACCCCGGACCCATGACCCCGGACACATGACCCCGGACCCATGACCCCGGACCCATGACCCCGGACCCATGACCCCGGACCCATGACCGCGGACCCATGACCCCGGACCCATGACCCCGGACCAATGACCCCGGACCCATGACCCCGGACCCATGACCCCGGACCCATGACCCCGGACCCATGACCCCGGACCCATGACCCCGGACCCATGACCCCGGACCCATGACCCCGGACCCATGACCCCGGACCCATGACCCCGGACCCATGACCCCGGACCCATGACCCCGGACCCATGACCCCGGACCCATGACCCCGGACCCATGACCCCGGACCCATGACCCCGGACCCATGACCCCGGACCCATGACCCCGGACCCATGACCCCGGACCCATGACCCCGGACCCATGACCCCGGACCCATGACCCCGGACCCATGACCCCGGACCCATGACCCCGGACCCATGACCCCGGACCCATGACCCCGGACCCATGACCCCGGACCCATGACCCCGGACCCATGACCCCGGACCCATGACCCCGGACCCATGACCCCGGACCCATGACCCCGGACCCATGACCCCGGACCCATGACCCCGGACCCATGACCCCGGACCCATGACCCCGGACCCATGACCCCGGACCCATGACCCCGGACCCATGACCCCGGACCCATGACCCCGGACCCATGACCCCGGACCCATGACCCCGGACCCATGACCCCGGACCCATGACCCCGGACCCATGACCCCGGACCCATGACCCCGGACCCATGACCCCGGACCCATGACCTCGGACACATGACCCCGGACCCATGACCCCGGACCCATGACCCCGCACCCATGACCCCGCACCCATGACCCCGCACCCATGACCCCGCACCCATGACCCCGCACCCATGACCCAGGAACAATTAACGCGGTCCCATATCCCCGGACCCAAGACGCCGGGCCCATGATCTCGGACCCATGACCCCGGTCCCATGACACCGGACCAATGACTCCAGATCCATGACCCCAGACCCATGACCCCAAAGCCAGGAATCCAGACCCATGCTCCCGGACCCATGACCCCAGATCCATGACCCCAGACCCATGACCCCAGACCCATGACCCCATACCCATGACCCCAGACCCATGACGCCAGACCCATGACGTCATACCCATGACGCCTGAACCATGACCCCGGACCCATGGCCCCGGACCGATGACCCCTGACGCATGGCACCGGACACGTGACCAGAGACCCATGACCCCGGAACAATGAACGCGGACCCAGGACCCCGGAGCCATGACCCCGGACCCATGACCTCGGACACAATACACCGGACCCATGACCCCGGACCCATGACGCCGGACCCATGACCTCGGACACATGACCCCGGACCCATGACCCCGGACCCATGACCCCGGACGCATGACCCAGGAACAATTAACGCGGTCCCATATCCCCGGACCCAAGACGCCGGGCCCATGACCCCGGACCCATGACCCCGGTCCCATGACACCGGACCAATGACTCCAGATCCATGACCCCAGACCCATGACCCCATACCCATGAATCCAGACCCATGACGCCAGACCCATGACGTCAGACCCATGACGCCTGAACCATGACCCCGGACCCATGGCCCCGGACCGATGACCCCGGACGCATGGCACCGGACACGTGACCCCAGACCCATGACCTCGGAACAATGAACGCGGACCGATGACCCCGGACCCATGACCCAGGGACCCAGGACCCCGGACCCATGACCCCGGAACCATGACCTCGGACACATGACCCCGGACCCATGACCCCGGACCCATGACCCCGGACCCATGACCCCGGACCCATGACCCCGGACCCACGACCCCGGACCAATGACCCCGGACCCATGACCCCGCACCCATGACCCGGATCCATGACCCAGGAACAATTAACGCGGACCCATGTCCCCGGACCCATGACGCCGGACCCATGACCACGGACCCATGACCCCGGACACATGACCCCGGACCCATGGCACCGGACACGTGACCCCAGACCCATGACCCCGGAACAATAAACGCGGACCCATGACCCCGGACCCATGACCCAGGGACCCAGGACCCCGGACCCATGACACCGGACCCATGATCCCTGACCCATGACCCCGGACCCATGACCACGGACCCATGACCCCGGACCCATGGCCCCGGACCCATGACCTCGGACACATGACCCCGGACCCATGACCCCGGACCCATGACCCCGGACCCACGACCCCGGACCAATGACCCCGGAACCATGACCTCGGACACATGACCCCGTACCCATGACCCCGGACCCATGACCCCGGACCCATGACCCCGGACCCACGACCCCGGACCAATGACCCCGGACCCATGACCCCGCACCCATGACCCGGATCCATGACCCCGGACCCATGACCCCGGACCCATGACCCCGGACCCATGGCCCCGGACCCATGACCTCGGACACATGACCCCGGACCCATGACCCCGGACCCATGACCCCGGACCCACGACCCCGGACCAATGACCCCGGACCCATGACCCCGCACCCATGACCCGGACCCATGACCCAGGAACAATTAACGCGGACCCATGTCCCCGGACCCATGACGCCGGACACATGACCACGGACCCATGACCCCGGACACATGAACCCGGACCCATGACCCCGGACCCATGACCCCGGAACCATGACCCCGGACCCATGACCACGGACCCATGACCCCGGACCCATGACCCCGGACCCATGACACCGGACCCATGATCCCTGACCCATGACCCCGGACCCATGACCACGGACCCATGACCCCGTAACCATGACCCTGGACCCATGACCCCGGACCCATGACCCCGGACCCATGACCCCCGACCCATGACGCCGGTCCCATGACACCGGACCCATGACCCGGGACCCTTGGCCCAGGAACAATTAACGCGGTCCCATGACCCCGGACACATGACCACGGACCCATGACCCCGGACCCATGACACCGGACCCGTGATCCCGGACCCAGGACCCCGGACCCATGACCTCGGACACATGACCCCGGACCCTTGACCCCGGACCCATGACCCCGGACCCTGACCCCGGACCCATGACCCCCGACCCATGACCTCGGACCCATGACCCCGGACCCATGACCCCATACCCATGACCCCAGACCCATGACCCCAGTCCCATGACTCCAGACCCATGACGTCAGACCCATGAGGCCTGACCCATGACCCCGGACCTATGACGCCGGTCCCATGACACAGGACCAATGACCCCGGACCCATGACCCCGGACCCATGACCCCGGACCCATGACCCCGGACCCATGACCCCGGACCCAAGACCCCGGACCCATGACCCCGGACCCATGACCCCGGACGCATGACCCCGGACCCATGACCCCGGACCCATGACCCCGGACCCATGACCCCGGACCCATGACCCCGGACCCATGACCCCGGACCCATGACCCCGGACCCATGACCCCGGACCCATGACCCCGGACCCATGACGCCGGTCCCATGACACCGGACACATGACCCGGGACCCATGGCCCAGGAACAATTAACGCGGTCCCATGACCCCGGACCCATGACCCCGGACCCATGACCCCGGACCCATGACCCCGGACCCATGACCCAGGACCCATGACCCCGGACCCATGACCCCGGACCCATGACCCCGGACCCATGACCCCGGACCCACGACCCCGGACCCATGACCCCGGACCCAGGACCCCGGACCCAGGACGCCGGTCCCATGACACCGGACCCATGACCCCGGACCCATGACCACGGACCCATGACCCCGGACCCATGACACCGGACCCATGATCCCGGACCCATGACCCCGGACCCATGAACCCGGACCCATGACCCCGGACCCATGACCCCGGACCCATGACCCCAGAACCATGACCGCGGTCCCATGACAACGAACCAATGACCCCGGACCCATGACACCGGTCCCATGACACCGGACCAATGACCCCAGATCCATGACCCCAGACCCATGACCCCATACCCATGACCCCAGACCCATGACGTCAGACCCATGTAGTCATACCCATGACGCCTGAACCATGACCACGGACCCATGGCCCCGGACCGATGACCCCGGACCCATGACCCCGGACCCATGACCCCGGACCCATGACCCCGGACCTATGACGCCGGTCCCATGACACAGGACCAATGACCCCGGACCCATGACCCCGGACCCATGACCCCGGACCCATGACCCCGGACCCATGACCCCGGACCCATGACCCCGGACCCATGACCCCGGACCCATGACGCCGGTCCCATGACACCGGACCCATGACCCGGGACCCATGGCCCAGGAACAATTAACGCGGTCCCATGACCCCGGACACATGACCCCGGACCCATGACACCGGACCCATGACGCCGGTCCCATGACACCGGACACATGACACGGGACCCATGGCCCAGGAACAATTAACGCGGTCCCATGACCCCGGACCCATGACCCCGGACCCATGACCCCGGACCCATGACCCCGGACCCATGACCCCGGACCCATGACCCCGGACCCATGACCCCGGACCCATGACACCGGACCCATGACCCCGGACCCAGGACGCCGGTCCCATGACACCGGACACATGACCCCGGACCCATGACCACGGACCCATGACCCCGGACCCAGGACGCCGGTCCCATGACACCGGACCCATGACCCCGGACCCATGACCACGGAACCATGACCCCGGACCCATGATCCCGGACCCATGACCCCGGACCCATGAACCCGGACCCATGACCCCGGACCCATGACCACGGACCCATGACCCCAGACCCATGACCGCGGTCCCATGACACCGAACCAATGACCCCGGACCCATGACACCGGTCCCATGACACCGGACCAATGACCCCAGATCCATGACCCCAGACCCATGACCCCATACCCATGACCCCAGACCCATGACGTCAGACCCATGTAGTCATACCCATGACGCCTGAACCATGACCACGGAGCCATGGCCCCGGACCGATGACCCCGGACGCATGGCACCGGACACGTGACATCAGACCCATGACCCCGGAACAATGAACGCGGACCCATGACCCCGGACCCATGACCCAGGGACCCAGGACCCCGGACCCATGACCCCGGACCCATGACCTCGGACACATGACCCCGGACCCTTGACCCCGGACCCATGACACCGGACCCATGACCCCGGACACATGGCCCCGGACCGATGATCCCGGACGCATGGCACCGGACACGTGACCCCAGACCCATGACCCCGGAACAATGAACGCGGACCCATGACACCGGACCCATGACCCAGGGACCCAGGACCACGGACCCATGACCCCGGACCCATGACCCCGGACCCATGACCCCGGACCCATGACCCCGGACCCATGACCACGGACCCATGACCCCGGACCCATGACACCGGACCCATGATCCCGGACCCATGATCCCGGACCCATGACCCCGGACCCATGACCCCGGACCCATGACCCCGGACCCATGACCCCGGACCCATGACCCCGGACCCATGACCCCGGACCCATGACCCCGGTCCCATGACACCGAACCAATGACCCCGGACCCATGACACCGGTCCCATGACACCGGACCCATGACCCCGGACCCATGGCCCCGGACCGATGATCCCGGACGCATGGCACCGGACACGTGACCCCAGACCCATGACCCCGGAACATTCAACGCGGACCCATGACACCGGACCCATGACCCCGGACCCATGACACCGGTCCCATGACCCCGAACCCATGACACCGGACCCATGCTCCCGGACCCATGACCCCGGACCCATGACCCCAGATCCATGACCACATACCCATGACCCCATACCCATGACCCCAGACCCATGACGCCAGACCCATGACGTCATACCCATGACGCCTGAACCATGACCCCGGACCCATGGCCCCGGACCGATGATCCCGGACGCATGGCACCGGACACGTGACCCCAGACCCATGACCCCGGAACAATGAAGGCGGACCCATGACACCGGACCCATGACACAGGGACCCAGGACCCCGGACCCATGACACCGGACCCATGACCCCGGACCCATGACCCCGGACCCATGACCCCGGACCCATGACCCCGGACCCATGACCCCGGACACATGACGCCGGTCCCATGACACCGGAACCATGACCCCAGATCCATGACTCCAGACCCATGACCCCATACCCATGACCCCAGACCCATGACGCCAGACCCATGACGTCATACCCATGACGCCTGAACCATGACCCCGGACCCATGGCCCCGGACCGATGACCCCGGACGCATGGCACCGGACACTTGACCCCAGACCCATGACCCCGGAACAATGAACGCGGACCCAGGACCCCGGACCCATGACCCCGGACCCATGACCCCGGACCCATGACCCCGGACCCATGACCCCGGACCCATGACCCCGGACCCATGACCCCGGACCCATGACCTCGGACACAATACCCCGGACCCATGACCCCGGACCCATGACCTCGGACACATGACCCCGGACCCATGACCCCGGACCCATGACCCCGCACCCATGACCCAGGAACAATTAACGCGGTCCCATATCCTCGAACCCAAGACGCCGGGCCCATGATCCCGGACCCATGACCCCGGTCCCATGACACCGGACCAATGACTCCAGATCCATGACCCCATACCCATGACCCCAGACCCATGACGCCAGACCCATGACGTCATACCCATGACGCCTGAACCATGACCCCGGACCCATGGCCCCGGACCGATGACCCCTGACGCATGGCACCGGACACGTGACCCCGGACCCATGACCCCGGACCCATGACCCCGGACCCATGACCCCGGACCCATGACCCCGGACCCATGACCCCGGACCCATGACCCCGGACCCATGACCACGGACTCATGACCCCGGACCCATGACCCCGGACCCATAACCCCGGACCCATGACCCCGGACCCATGACCCCGGACCCATGACCCCGGACCCATGACCCCGGACCCATGACCCCGGACCCATGACCCCGGACCCATGACCCCGGACCCATGACCCCGGACCCATGACCCCGGACCCATGACCCCGGACCCATGACCCCGGACCCATGACCCCGGACCCATGACCTCGGACACAATACCCCGGACCCATGACCCCGGACCCATGACCTCGGACACATGACCCCGGACCCATGACCCCGGACCCATGACCCCGGACCCATGACCCCGGACCCATGACCCCGGACCCATGACCCCGGACCCATGACGCCGGTCCCATGACACCGGACCCATGACCCGGGACCCATGGCCCAGGAACAATTAACGCGGTCCCATGACCCCGGACCCATGACCCCGGACCCATGACCCAGGACCCATGACCCCGGACCCATGACACCGGACCCATGACCCCGGACCCATGACCCCGGACCCATGACCCCGGACCCATGACCCCGGACCCATGACCCCGGACCCATGACCCCGGACCCATGACCCCGGACCCATGACCCCGGACCCATGACCCCGGACCCATGACCCCGGACCCATGACCCCGGACCCATGACCCCGGACCCATGACCCCGGACCCATGACCCCGGACCCATGACCCCGGACCCATGACCTCGGACACAATACCCCGGACCCATGACCCCGGACCCATGACGCCGGTCCCATGACACCGGACCCATGACCCGGGACCCATGGCCCAGGAACAATTAACGCGGTCCCATGACCCCGGACACATGACCCCGGACCCATGACACCGGACCCATGACGCCGGTCCCATGACACCGGACACATGACACGGGACCCATGGCCCAGGAACAATTAACGCGGTCCCATGACCCCGGACCCATGACCCCGGACCCATGACCCCGGACCCATGACCACGGACCCATGACCCCGTAACCATGACCCTGGAACCATGACCCCGGACCCATGACCCCGGACCCATGACCCCCGACCCATGACGCCGGTCCCATGACACCGGACCCATGACCCGGGACCCATGGCCCAGGAACAATTAACGCAGTCCCATGACCCCGGACACATGACCACGGACCCATGACCCCGGACCCATGACACCGGACCCGTGATCCCGGACCCAGGACCCCGGACCCATGACCCCGGACCCATGACCTCGGACACATGACCCCGGACCCTTGACCCCGGACCCATGACCCCGGACCCATGACCCCGGACCCATGACCCCGGACCCATGACCCCGGACCCATGACCCCGGACCCATGACCCCGGACCCATGACGCCGGTCCCATGACACCGGACCCATGACCCGGGACCCATGGCCCAGGAACAATTAACGCGGTCCCATGACCCCGGACCCATGACCCCGGACCCATGACCCCGGACCCATGACCCCGGACCCATGACCCCGGACCCATGACCCAGGACCCATGACCCCGGACCCATGACACCGGACCCATGACCCCGGACCCATGACCCCGGACCCATGACCTCGGACACAATACCCCGGACCCATGACCCCGGAACCATGACCTCGGACACATGACCCCGGACCCATGACCCCGGACCCATGACCCCGGACCCATGAACCCGGTCCCATGACCCCGGACCCATGACCCCGGACCCATGACCCCAGAACCATGACCGCGGTCCCATGACACCGAACCAATGACCCCGGACCCATGACACCGGTCCCATGACACCGGACCAATGACCCCAGATCCATGACCCCGGACCCATGACCCCAGACCCATGACGTCAGACCCATGTAGTCATACCCATGACGCCTGAACCATGACCACGGACCCATGGCCCCGGACCGATGACCCCGGACGCATGGCACCGGACACGTGACATCAGACACATGACCCCGGAACAATGAACGCGGACCCATGACCCCGGACCCATGACCCAGGGACCCAGGACCCCGGACCCATGACCCCGGACCCATGACCCCGGACCCATGACCCCGGACCCATGACCCCGGACCCATGACCCCGGACCCATGACCCCGGACCTATGACGCCGGTCCCATGACACAGGACCAATGACCCCGGACCCATGACCCCGGACCCATGACCCCGGACCCATGACCCCGGACCCATGACCCCGGACCCATGACCCCGGACCCATGACCCCGGACCCATGACCCCGGACCCATGACCCCGGACCCATGACCCCGGACCCATGACCCCGGACCCATGACCCCGGACCCATGACGCCGGTCCCATGACACCGGACCCATGACCCGGGACCCATGGCCCAGGAACAATTAACGCGGTCCCATGACCCCGGACACATGACCCCGGACCCATGACACCGGACCCATGACGCCGGTCCCATGACACCGGACACATGACCCGGGACCCATGGCCCAGGAACAATTAACGCGGTCCCATGACCCCGGACCCATGACCCCGGACCCATGACCCCGGACCCATGACCCCGGACCCATGACCCCGGACCCATGACCCCGGACCCATGACCCCGGACCCATGACCCCGGACCCATGACCCCGGACCCATGACACCGGACCCATGACCCCGGACCCAGGACGCCGGTCCCATGACACCGGACCCATGACCCCGGACCCATGACCACGGACCCATGACCCCGGACCCAGGACGCCGGTCCCATGACACCGGACCCATGACCCCGGACCCATGACCACGGAACCATGACCCCGGACCCATGATCCCGGACCCATGACCCCGGACCCATGAACCCGGACCCATGACCCCGGACCCATGACCACGGACCCATGACCCCAGACCCATGACCGCGGTCCCATGACACCGAACCAATGACCCCGGACCCATGACACCGGTCCCATGACACCGGACCAATGACCCCAGATCCATGACCCCAGACCCATGACCCCATACCCATGACCCCAGACCCATGACGTCAGACCCATGTAGTCATACCCATGACGCCTGAACCATGACCACGGAGCCATGGCCCCGGACCGATGACCCCGGACGCATGGCACCGGACACGTGACATCAGACCCATGACCCCGGAACAATGAACGCGGACCCATGACCCCGGACCCATGACCCAGGGACCCAGGACCCCGGACCCATGACCCCGGACCCATGACCCCGGACCCATGACCGCGGACACATGACCCCGGACCCTTGACCCCGGACCCATGACACCGGACCCATGACCCCGGACACATGGCCCCGGAACGATGATCCCGGACGCATGGCACCGGACACGTGACCCCAGACCCATGACCCCGGAACAATGAACGCGGACCCATGACACCGGACCCATGACCCAGGGACCCAGGACCACGGACCCATGACCCCGGACCCATGACCCCGGACCCATGACCCCGGACCCATGACCCCGGACCCATGACCACGGACCCATGACCCCGGACCCATGACACCGGACCCATGATCCCGGACCCATGATCCCGGACCCATGACCCCGGACCCATGACCCCGGACCCATGACCCCGGACCCATGACCCCGGACCCATGACCCCGGTCCCATGACACCGAACCAATGACCTCGGACCCATGACACCGGTCCCATGACACCGGACCCATGACCCCGGACCCATGGCCCCGGACCGATGATCCCGGACGCATGGCACCGGACACGTGACCCCAGACCCATGACCCCGGAACAATCAACGCGGACCCATGACACCGGACCCATGACCCCGGACCCATGACACCGGTCCCATGACCCCGGACCCATGACACCGGACCCATGCTCCCGGACCCATGACCCCGGACCCTTGACCCCAGATCCATGACCACATACCCATGACCCCATACCCATGACCCCAGACCCATGACGCCAGACCCATGACGTCATACCCATGACGCCTGAACCATGACCCCGGACCCATGGCCCCGGACCGATGATCCCGGACGCATGGCACCGGACACGTGACCCCAGACCCATGACCCCGGAACAATGAAGGCGGACCCATGACCCCGGACCCATGACACAGGGACCCAGGACCCCGGACCCATGACAACGGACCCATGACCCCGGACCCATGACCCCGGACCCATGACCCCGGACCCATGACCCCGGACCCATGACCCCGGACCCATGACCCCGGACCCATGACCCCGGACACATGACGCCGGTCCCATGACACCGGAACCATGACCCCAGATCCATGACTCCAGACCCATGACCCCATACCCATGACCCCAGACCCATGACGCCAGACCCATGACGTCATACCCATGACGCCTGAACCATGACCACGGACCCATGACCCCGGACCCATGACACCGGACCAATGACTCCAGATCCATGACCCCATTCCCATCACCCCAGACCCATGACGCCAGACCCATGACGTCATACCCATGACGCCTGAACCATGACCACGGACCCATGACCCCGGACCCATGACACCGGACCCATGAACCCGGACCCATGACACCGGACCCATGATCCCGGACCCATGATCCCGGACCCATGACCCCGGACCCATGACCCCGGACCCATGACCCCGGACCCATGACCCCGGACCCATGACCCCGGACCCATGACCCCGGACCCATGACCCCGGTCCCATGACACCGAACCAATGACCCCGGACCCATGACACCGGTCCCATGACACCGGACCCATGACACCGGACACATGACCCCGGACCCATGACCACGGACCCATGACCCCGGACCCAGGACGCCGGTCCCATGACACCGGACCCATGACCCCGGACCCATGACCACGGAACCATGACCCCGGACCCATGATCCCGGACCCATGACCCCGGACCCATGAACCCGGACCCATGACCCCGGACCCATGACCACGGACCCATGACCCCAGACCCATGACCGCGGTCCCATGACACCGAACCAATGACCCCGGACCCATGACACCGGTCCCATGACACCGGACCAATGACCCCAGATCCATGACCCCAGACCCATGACCCCATACCCATGACCCCAGACCCATGACGTCAGACCCATGTAGTCATACCCATGACGCCTGAACCATGACCACGGAGCCATGGCCCCGGACCGATGACCCCGGACGCATGGCACCGGACACGTGACATCAGACCCATGACCCCGGAACAATGAACGCGGACCCATGACCCCGGACCCATGACCCAGGGACCCAGGACCCCGGACCCATGACCCCGGACCCATGACCTCGGACACATGACCCCGGACCCTTGACCCCGGACCCATGACACCGGACCCATGACCCCGGACACATGGCCCCGGACCGATGATCCCGGACGCATGGCACCGGACACGTGACCCCAGACCCATGACCCCGGAACAATGAACGCGGACCCATGACACCGGACCCATGACCCAGGGACCCAGGACCACGGACCCATGACCCCGGACCCATGACCCCGGACCCATGACCCCGGACCCATGACCCCGGACCCATGACCACGGACCCATGACCCCGGACCCATGACACCGGACCCATGATCCCGGACCCATGATCCCGGACCCATGACCCCGGACCCATGACCCCGGACCCATGACCCCGGACCCATGACCCCGGACCCATGACCCCGGACCCATGACCCCGGTCCCATGACACCGAACCAATGACCCCGGACCCATGACACCGGTCCCATGACACCGGACCCATGACCCCGGACCCATGGCCCCGGACCGATGATCCCGGACGCATGGCACCGGACACGTGACCCCAGACCCATGACCCCGGAACATTCAACGCGGACCCATGACACCGGACCCATGACCCCGGACCCATGACACCGGTCCCATGACCCCGAACCCATGACACCGGACCCATGCTCCCGGACCCATGACCCCGGACCCATGACCCCAGATCCATGACCACATACCCATGACCCCATACCCATGACCCCAGACCCATGACGCCAGACCCATGACGTCATACCCATGACGCCTGAACCATGACCCCGGACCCATGGCCCCGGACCGATGATCCCGGACGCATGGCACCGGACACGTGACCCCAGACCCATGACCCCGGAACAATGAAGGCGGACCCATGACACCGGACCCATGACACAGGGACCCAGGACCCCGGACCCATGACACCGGACCCATGACCCCGGACCCATGACCCCGGACCCATGACCACGGACCCATGACCCCGGACCCATGACCCCGGACACATGACGCCGGTCCCATGACACCGGAACCATGACCCCAGATCCATGACTCCAGACCCATGACCCCATACCCATGACCCCAGACCCATGACGCCAGACCCATGACGTCATACCCATGACGCCTGAACCATGACCCCGGACCCATGGCCCCGGACCGATGACCCCGGACGCATGGCACCGGACACTTGACCCCAGACCCATGACCCCGGAACAATGAACGCGGACCCAGGACCCCGGACCCATGACCCCGGACCCATGACCCCGGACCCATGACCCCGGACCCATGACCCCGGACCCATGACCCCGGACCCATGACCCCGGACCCATGACCCCGGACCCATGACCTCGGACACAATACCCAGGAACAATTAACGCGGTCCCATATCCTCGAACCCAAGACGCCGGGCCCATGATCCCGGACCCATGACCCCGGTCCCATGACACCGGACCAATGACTCCAGATCCATGACCCCATACCCATGACCCCAGACCCATGACGCCAGACCCATGACGTCATACCCATGACGCCTGAACCATGACCCCGGACCCATGGCCCCGGACCGATGACCCCTGACGCATGGCACCGGACACGTGACCCCGGACCCATGACCCCGGACCCATGACCCCGGACCCATGACCCCGGACCCATGACCCCGGACCCATGACCCCGGACCCATGACCCCGGACCCATGACCCCGGACCCATGACCCCGGACCCATGACCACGGACTCATGACCCCGGACCCATGACACCGGACCCATGACACCGGACCCATGATCCCGGACCCATGACCCCGGACCCATGACCACGGACCCATGACCCCGTAACCATGACCCTGGAACCATGACCCCGGACCCATGACCCCGGACCCATGACCCCCGACCCATGACGCCGGTCCCATGACACCGGACCCATGACCCCGGACCCATGACCCCGGACCCATGACCCCGGACCCATGACCCCGGACCCATGACCCCGGACCCATGACCCCGGACCCATGACCCCGGACCCATGACCCCGGACCCATGACCCCGGACCCATGACCCCGGACCCATGACCCCGGACCCATGACCCCGGACCCATGACCCCGGACCCATGACCCCGGACCCATGACCCCGGACCCATGACCCCGGACCCATGACCCCGGACCCATGACCCCGGACCCATGACCCCGGACCCATGACCTCGGACACAATACCCCGGACCCATGACCCCGGACCCATGACCTCGGACACATGACCCCGGACCCATGACCCCGGACCCATGACCCCGGACCCATGACCCCGGACCCATGACCCCGGACCCATGACCCCGGACCCATGACCCCGGACCCATGACCCCGGACCCATGACCCCGGACCCATGACGCCGGTCCCATGACACCGGACCCATGACCCGGGACCCATGGCCCAGGAACAATTAACGCGGTCCCATGACCCCGGACCCATGACCCCGGACCCATGACCCCGGACCCATGACCCAGGACCCATGACCCCGGACCCATGACACCGGACCCATGACCCCGGACCCATGACCCCGGACCCATGACCCCGGACCCATGACCCCGGACCCATGACCCCGGACCCATGACCCCGGACCCATGACCCCGGACCCATGACCCCGGACCCATGACCCCGGACCCATGACCCCGGACCCATGACCCCGGACCCATGACCCCGGACCCATGACCCCGGACCCATGACCCCGGACCCATGACCCCGGACCCATGACCTCGGACACAATACCCCGGACCCATGACCCCGGACCCATGACGCCGGTCCCATGACACCGGACCCATGACCCGGGACCCATGGCCCAGGAACAATTAACGCGGTCCCATGACCCCGGACACATGACCCCGGACCCATGACACCGGACCCATGACGCCGGTCCCATGACACCGGACACATGACACGGGACCCATGGCCCAGGAACAATTAACGCGGTCCCATGACCCCGGACCCATGACCCCGGACCCATGACCCCGGACCCATGACCACGGACCCATGACCCCGTAACCATGACCCTGGAACCATGACCCCGGACCCATGACCCCGGACCCATGACCCCCGACCCATGACGCCGGTCCCATGACACCGGACCCATGACCCGGGACCCATGGCCCAGGAACAATTAACGCAGTCCCATGACCCCGGACACATGACCACGGACCCATGACCCCGGACCCATGACACCGGACCCGTGATCCCGGACCCAGGACCCCGGACCCATGACCCCGGACCCATGACCTCGGACACATGACCCCGGACCCTTGACCCCGGACCCATGACCCCGGACCCATGACCCCGGACCCATGACCCCGGACCCATGACCCCGGACCCATGACCCCGGACCCATGACCCCGGACCCATGACCCCGGACCCATGACGCCGGTCCCATGACACCGGACCCATGACCCGGGACCCATGGCCCAGGAACAATTAACGCGGTCCCATGACCCCGGACCCATGACCCCGGACCCATGACCCCGGACCCATGACCCCGGACCCATGACCCCGGACCCATGACCCAGGACCCATGACCCCGGACCCATGACACCGGACCCATGACCCCGGACCCATGACCCCGGACCCATGACCCCGGACCCATGACCCCGGACCCATGACCCCGGACCCATGACCCCGGACCCATGACCCCGGACCCATGACCCCGGACCCATGACCCCGGACCCATGACCCCGGACCCATGACCCCGGACCCATGACCCCGGACCCATGACCCCGGACCCATGACCCCGGACCCATGACCCCGGACCCATGACCTCGGACACAATACCCCGGACCCATGACCCCGGACCCATGACCTCGGACACATGACCCCGGACCCATGACCCCGGACCCATGACCCCGGACCCATGACCCCGGACCCATGACCCCGGACCCATGACCCCGGACCCATGACCCCGGACCCATGACGCCGGTCCCATGACACCGGACCCATGACCCGGGACCCATGGCCCAGGAACAATTAACGCGGTCCCATGACCCCGGACCCATGACCCCGGACCCATGACCCCGGACCCATGACCCCGGACCCATGACCCCGGACCCATGACCCAGGACCCATGACCCCGGACCCATGACACCGGACCCATGACCCCGGACCCATGACCCCGGACCCATGACCCCGGACCCATGACCCCGGACCCATGACCCCGGACCCATGACCCCGGACCCATGACCCCGGACCCATGACCCCGGACCCATGACCTCGGACACATGACCCCGGACCCATGACCCCGGACCCATGACCCCGCACCCATGACCCAGGAACAATTAACGCGGTCCCATATCCTCGAACCCAAGACGCCGGGCCCATGATCCCGGACCCATGACCCCGGTCCCATGACACCGGACCAATGACTCCAGATCCATGACCCCATACCCATGACCCCAGACCCATGACGCCAGACCCATGACGTCATACCCATGACGCCTGAACCATGACCCCGGACCCATGGCCCCGGACCGATGACCCCGGACGCATGGCACCGGACACTTGACCCCAGACCCATGACCCCGGAACAATGAACGCGGACCCAGTACCCCGGACCCATGACCCCGGACCCATGACCCCGGACCCATGACCCCGGACCCATGACCCCGGACCCATGACCCCGGACCCATGACCCCGGACCCATGACCTCGGACACAATACCCCGGACCCATGACCCCGGAACCATGACCTCGGACACATGACCCCGGACCCATGACCCCGGACCCATGACCCCGGACCCATGAACCCGGTCCCATGACACCGGACCCATGACCCCGGACCCATGACCCCAGAACCATGACCGCGGTCCCATGACACCGAACCAATGACCCCGGACCCATGACACCGGTCCCATGACACCGGACCAATGACCCCAGATCCATGACCCCGGACCCATGACCCCAGACCCATGACGTCAGACCCATGTAGTCATACCCATGACGCCTGAACCATGACCACGGACCCATGGCCCCGGACCGATGACCCCGGACGCATGGCACCGGACACGTGACATCAGACACATGACCCCGGAACAATGAACGCGGACCCATGACCCCGGACCCATGACCCAGGGACCCAGGACCCCGGACCCATGACCCCGGACCCATGACCCCGGACCCATGACCCCGGACCCATGACCCCGGACCCATGACCCCGGACCCATGACCCCGGACCTATGACGCCGGTCCCATGACACAGGACCAATGACCCCGGACCCATGACCCCGGACCCATGACCCCGGACCCATGACCCCGGACCCATGACCCCGGACCCATGACCCCGGACCCATGACCCCGGACCCATGACCCCGGACCCATGACCCCGGACCCATGACCCCGGACCCATGACCCCGGACCCATGACGCCGGTCCCATGACACCGGACCCATGACCCGGGACCCATGGCCCAGGAACAATTAACGCGGTCCCATGACCCCGGACACATGACCCCGGACCCATGACACCGGACCCATGACGCCGGTCCCATGACACCGGACACATGACCCGGGACCCATGGCCCAGGAACAATTAACGCGGTCCCATGACCCCGGACCCATGACCCCGGACCCATGACCCCGGACCCATGACCCCGGACCCATGACCCCGGACCCATGACCCCGGACCCACGACCCCGGACCCATGACCCCGGACCCATGACACCGGACCCATGACCCCGGACCCAGGACGCCGGTCCCATGACACCGGACCCATGACCCCGGACCCATGACCACGGACCCATGACCCCGGACCCAGGACGCCGGTCCCATGACACCGGACCCATGACCCCGGACCCATGACCACGGAACCATGACCCCGGACCCATGATCCCGGACCCATGACCCCGGACCCATGAACCCGGACCCATGACCCCGGACCCATGACCACGGACCCATGACCCCAGACCCATGACCGCGGTCCCATGACACCGAACCAATGACCCCGGACCCATGACACCGGTCCCATGACACCGGACCAATGACCCCAGATCCATGACCCCAGACCCATGACCCCATACCCATGACCCCAGACCCATGACGTCAGACCCATGTAGTCATACCCATGACGCCTGAACCATGACCACGGAGCCATGGCCCCGGACCGATGACCCCGGACGCATGGCACCGGACACGTGACATCAGACCCATGACCCCGGAACAATGAACGCGGACCCATGACCCCGGACCCATGACCCAGGGACCCAGGACCCCGGACCCATGACCCCGGACCCATGACCTCGGACACATGACCCCGGACCCTTGACCCCGGACCCATGACACCGGACCCATGACCCCGGACACATGGCCCCGGAACGATGATCCCGGACGCATGGCACCGGACACGTGACCCCAGACCCATGACCCCGGAACAATGAACGCGGACCCATGACACCGGACCCATGACCCAGGGACCCAGGACCACGGACCCATGACCCCGGACCCATGACCCCGGACCCATGACCCCGGACCCATGACCCCGGACCCATGACCCCGGACCCATGACCACGGACCCATGACCCCGGACCCATGACACCGGACCCATGATCCCGGACCCATGATCCCGGACCCATGACCCCGGACCCATGACCCCGGACCCATGACCCCGGACCCATGACCCCGGACCCATGACCCCGGTCCCATGACACCGAACCAATGACCTCGGACCCATGACACCGGTCCCATGACACCGGACCCATGACCCCGGACCCATGGCCCCGGACCGATGATCCCGGACGCATGGCACCGGACACGTGACCCCAGACCCATGACCCCGGAACAATCAACGCGGACCCATGACACCGGACCCATGACCCCGGACCCATGACACCGGTCCCATGACCCCGGACCCATGACACCGGACCCATGCTCCCGGACCCATGACCCCGGACCCATGACCCCAGATCCATGACCACATACCCATGACCCCATACCCATGACCCCAGACCCATGACGCCAGACCCATGACGTCATACCCATGACGCCTGAACCATGACCCCGGACCCATGGCCCCGGACCGATGATCACGGACGCATGGCACCGGACACGTGACCCCAGACCCATGACCCCGGAACAATGAAGGCGGACCCATGACCCCGGACCCATGACACAGGGACCCAGGACCCCGGACCCATGACAACGGACCCATGACCCCGGACCCATGACCCCGGACCCATGACCCCGGACCCATGACCCCGGACCCATGACCCCGGACCCATGACCCCGGACCCATGACCCCGGACACATGACGCCGGTCCCATGACACCGGAACCATGACCCCAGATCCATGACTCCAGACCCATGACCCCATACCCATGACCCCAGACCCATGACGCCAGACCCATGACGTCATACCCATGACGCCTGAACCATGACCCCGGACCCATGGCCCCGGACCGATGACCCCGGACGCATGGCACCGGACACTTGACCCCAGACCCATGACCCCGGAACAATGAACGCGGACCCAGGACCCCGGACCCATGACCCCGGACCCAGGACCCCGGACCCATGACCCCGGACCCATGACCCCGGACCCATGACCCCGGACCCATGACCCCGCACCCATGACCCCGGACCCATGACCTCGGACACAATACCCCGGACCCATGACCCCGGACCCATGACCTCGGACACATGACCCCGGACCCATGACCCCGGTCCCATGACCCCGCACCCATGACCCAGGAACAATTAACGCGGTCCCATATCCTCGAACCCAAGACGCCGGGCCCATGATCCCGGACCCATGACCCCGGTCCCATGACACCGGACCAATGACTCCAGATCCATGACCCCATTCCCATCACCCCAGACCCATGACGCCAGACCCATGACGTCATACCCATGACGCCTGAACCATGACCCCGGACCCATGGCCCCGGACCGATGACCCCTGACGCATGGCACCGGACACGTGACCCCGGACCCATGACCCCGGACCCATGACCCCGGACCCATGACCCCGGACCCATGACCCCGGACCCATGACCCCGGACCCATGACCCCGGACCCATGACCCCGGACCCATGACCCCGGACCCATGACCCCGGACCCATGACGCCGGTCCCATGACACCGGACCCATGACCCGGGACCCATGGCCCAGGAACAATTAACGCGGTCCCATGACCCCGGACCCATGACCCCGGACCCATGACCCCGGACCCATGACCCCGGACCCATGACCCCGGACCCATGACCCAGGACCCATGACCCCGGACCCATGACACCGGACCCATGACCCCGGACCCATGACCCCGGACCCATGACCCCGGACCCATGACCCCGGACCCATGACCCCGGACCCATGACCCCGGACCCATGACCCCGGACCCATGACCCCGGACCCATGACCCCGGACCCATGACCCCGGACCCATGACCCCGGACCCATGACCCCGGACCCATGACCCCGGACCCATGACCCCGGACCCATGACCCCGGACCCATGACCCCGGACCCATGACCCCGGACCCATGACCCCGGACCCATGACCCCGGACCCATGACCCCGGACCCATGACCCCGGACCCATGACCCCGGACCCATGACCCCGGACCCATGACCTCGGACACAATACCCCGGACCCATGACCCCGGACCCATGACCTCGGACACATGACCCCGGACCCATGACCCCGGACCCATGACCCCGGACCCATGACCCCGGACCCATGACCCCGGACCCATGACCCCGGACCCATGACCCCGGACCCATGACCCCGGACCCATGACGCCGGTCCCATGACACCGGACCCATGACCCGGGACCCATGGCCCAGGAACAATTAACGCGGTCCCATGACCCCGGACCCATGACCCCGGACCCATGACCCCGGACCCATGACCCAGGACCCATGACCCCGGACCCATGACACCGGACCCATGACCCCGGACCCATGACCCCGGACCCATGACCCCCGACCCATGACCCCGGACCCATGACCCCGGACCCATGACCCCGGACCCATGACCCCGGACCCATGACCCCGGACCCATGACCCCGGACCCATGACCCCGGACCCATGACCCCGGACCCATGACCCCGGACCCATGACCCCGGACCCATGACCCCGGACCCATGACCCCGGACCCATGACCCCGGACCCATGACCTCGGACACAATACCCCGGACCCATGACCCCGGACCCATGACCTCGGACACATGACCCCGGACCCATGACCCCGGACCCATGACCCCGCACCCATGACCCAGGAACAATTAACGCGGTCCCATATCCTCGAACCCAAGACGCCGGGCCCATGATCCCGGACCCATGACCCCGGACCCATGACCCCCGACCCATGACCTCGGACCCATGACCCCAGACCCATGACCCCATACCCATGACCCCAGACCCATGACCCCAGACCCATGACCCCAGACCCATGACCCCAGACCCATGACCCCAGACCCATGACCCCAGACCCATGACCCCAGACCCATGGCCCCAGACCCATGACCCCAGACCCATGACCCCAGACCCATGACCCCAGACCCATGACCCCAGACCCATGAGGCCTGACCCATGACCCCGGACCTATGACGCCGGTCCCATGACACAGGACCAATGACCCCGGACCCATGACCCCGGACCCATGACCCCGGACCCATGACCCCGGACCCATGACCCCGGACCCATGACCCCGGACCCATGACCCCGGACCCATGACCCCGGACCCATGACCCCGGACCCATGACGCCGGTCCCATGACACCGGACCCATGACCCGGGACCCATGGCCCAGGAACAATTAACGCGGTCCCATGACCCCGGACCCATGACCCCGGACCCATGACCCCGGACCCATGACGCCGGTCCCATGACACCGGACCCATGACCCGGGACCCATGGCCCAGGAACAATTAACGCGGTCCCATGACCCCGGACCCATGACCCCGGACCCATGACCCCGGACCCATGACCCCGGACCCATGACCCCGGACCCATGACCCCGGACCCATGACCCAGGACCCATGAACCCGGACCCATGACACCGGACCCATGACCCCGGACCCATGACCCCGGACCCATGACCCCGGACCCATGACCCCGGACCCATGACCCCGGACCCATGACCCCGGACCCATGACCCCGGACCCATGACCCCGGACCCATGACCCCGGACCCATGACCCCGGACCCATGACCTCAGACACATGACCCCGGACCCATGACCCCGCACCCATGAGCCGGACCCATGACCCAGGAACAATTAACGCGGACCCATGTCCCCGGACCCATGACGCCGGACCCATGACCACGGACCCATGACCCCGGACACATGACCCCGGACCCATGACCCCGGACCCATGACCCCGGACCCATGACCCCGGACCCATGACCTCGGACACATGACCCCGGACCCATGACGCCGGTCCCATGACACCGGACCCATGACCCGGGACCCATGGCCCAGGAACAATTAACGCGGTCCCATGACCCCGGACCCATGACGCCGGACCCATGACCACGGACCCATGACCCCGGACCCATGACCCCGGACCCATGACCCCGGACCCATGACCCCGGACCCATGACCCCGGACCCATGACCCCGGACCCATGACCCCGGACCCATGACCTCGGACACAATACCCCGGACCCATGACCCCGGACCCATGACCTCGGATACATGACCCCGGACCCATGACCCCGGACCCATGACCCCGGACCCATGACCCCGGACCCATGACCACGGACTCATGACCCCGGACCCATGACCCCGGACCCATGACCCCGGACCCATGACCCCGGACCCATGACCCCAGATCCATGACCCCAGACCCATGACCCCATACCCATGACCCCAGACCCATGACGCCAGACCCGTGACGTCATACCCATGACGCCTGAACCATGACCCCGGACCCATGGCCACGGACCCATGACCCCGGACCCATGACCCCGGACCCATGACCCCGGACCCATGACCCCGGACCCATGACCCCGGACCCATGACCCCGGACCCATGACCTCGGACACATGACCCCGGACCCATGACCCCGGACCCATGACCCCGGACCCATGACCCCAGATCCATGACCCCAGACCCATGACCCCATACCCATGACCCCAGACCCATGACGCCAGACCCGTGACGTCATACCCATGACGCCTGAACCATGACCCCGGACCCATGGCCACGGACCCATGACCCCGGACCCATGACCCCGGACCCATGACCCCGGACCCATGACCCCGGACCCATGACCCCGGACCCATGACCCCGGACCCATGACCTCGGACACAATACCCCGGACCCATGACCCCGGACCCATGACCTCGGATACATGACCCCGGACCCATGACCCCGGACCCATGACCCCGGACCCATGACCCCGGACCCATGACCACGGACTCATGACCCCGGACCTATGACCCCGGACCCATGACACCGGACCCATTATCCCGGACCCATGACCCCGGACCCATGACCCCGGACCCATGACCCCGGACCCATGACGCCGGTCCCATGACACCGGACCCATGACCCGGGACCCATGGCCCAGGAACAATTAACGCGGTCCCATGACCCCGGACCCATGACGCCGGACCCATGACCACGGACCCATGACCACGGTCCCATGTCCCCGGACCCATGACACCGGACCCATGCTCCCGGACCCATGACCCCGGACCCATGACCCCAGATCCATGACCCCAGACCCATGACCCCATACCCATGACCCCAGACCCATGACGCCAGACCCGTGACGTCATACCCATGACGCCTGAACCATGACCCCGGACCCATGGCCACGGACCGATGACCCCGGACGCATGGCACCGCACCCATGACCCGGACCCATGACCCAGGAACAATTAACGCGGACCCATGTACCCGGACCCATGACGCCGGACCCATGACCACGGACCCATGACCCCGGACACATGACCCCGGACCCATGACCCCGGACCCATGACCCCGGACCCATGACCCCGGACCCATGACCCCGGACCCATGACCCCGGACCCATGACCCCGGACCCATGACCCCGGACCCATGACCTCGGACACATGACCCCGGACCCATGACCCCGGACCCATGACCCCGGACCCATGACCCCGGACCCATGACCCCGGACCCATGACCCCGGACCCATGACCCCGGACCCATGACCCCGGACCCATGACCCCGGACCCATGACCCCGGACCCATGACCCCGGACCCATGACCCCGGACCCATGACCCCGGACCCATGACCCAGGAACAATTAACGCGGTCCCATATCCCCGGACCCAAGACGCCGGGCCCATGATCCCGGACCCATGACCCCGGTCCCATGACACCGGACCAATGACTCCAGATCCATGACCCCAGGCCCATGACCCCATACCCATGAATCCAGACCCATGCTCCCGGACCCATGACCCCAGATCCATGACCCCAGACCCATGACCCCATACCCATGACCCCAGACCCATGACGCCAGACCCATGACGCCAGACCCATGACGTCATACACATGACGCCTGAACCATGACCCCGGACCCATGGCCCCGGACCGATGATCCCGGACGCATGGCACCGGACACGTGACCCCAGACCCATGACCCCGGAACAATGAAGGCGGACCCATGACCCCGGACCCATGACACAGGGACCCAGGACCCCGGCCCCATGACACCGGACCCATGACCCCGGACCCATGACACCGGACCCATGCTCCCGGACCCATGACCCCGGACCCATGACCCCAGATCCTTAACCCCAGACCCATGACCCCATACCCATGACCCCAGACCCATGACGCCAGACCCATGACGTCATACCCATGACGCCTGAACCATGACGTCATACCCATGACGCCTGAACCATGACCCCGGACCCATGGCCCCGGACCGATGACCCCGGACGCATGGCACCGGACACGTGACCCCAGACCCATGACCCCGGAACAATGAACGCGGACCCAGGACCCCGGACCCATGACCCCGGACCCATGACCCCGGACCCATGACCCCGGACCCATGACCCCGGACCCATGACCTCGAACACAATACCCCGGACCCATGACCCCGGACCCATGACCTCGGACACATGACCCCGGACCCATGACCCAGGACCCATGACCCCGCACCCATGACCCCGGAACCATGACCCAGGAACAATTAACGCGGTCCCATATCCCCGGACCCAAGACGCCGGGCCCATGATCCCGGACCCATGACCCCGGTCCCATGACACCGGACCAATGACTCCAGATCCATGACCCCAGGCCCATGACCACATACCCATGAATCCAGACCCATGCTCCCGGACCCATGACCCCGGACCCATGACACCAGATCCATGACCCCAGACCCATGACCCCAGACCCATGACCCCATACCCATGACGCCAGACCCATGACGTCATACCCATGACGCCTGAACCATGACCCCGGACCCATGGCCCCGGACCGATGACCCCTGACGCATGGCACCGGACACGTGACCCCAGACCCATGACCCCGGAACAATGAACGCGGACCCATGACCCCGGACCCATGACCCCGGACCCATGACCCCGGACCCATGACCCCGGACCCATGACCCCGGACCCATGACCCCGGACCCATGACCCCGGTCCCATGACACCGAACCAATGACCCCGGACCCATGACCCCGGACCCATGACCCCGGACCCATGACCCCCGACCCATGACGCCGGTCCCATGACACCGGACCCATGACCCGGGACCCATGGCCCAGGAACAATTAACGCAGTCCCATGACCCCGGACACATGACCACGGACCCATGACCCCGGACCCATGACCCCGGACCCATGACCTCGGACACATGACCCCGGACCCATGACCCCGCACCCATGACCCGGACCCATGACCCAGGAACAATTAACGCGGACCCATGTCCCCGGACCCATGACGCCGGACCCATGACCACGGACCCATGACCCCGGACACATGACCCCGGACCCATGACCCCGGACCCATGACCCCGGACCCATGACCCCGGACCCATGACCCCGGACCCATGACCCCGGACCCATGACCCCGGACCCATGACCCCGGTCCCATGACACCGAACCAATGACCCCGGACCCATGACCCCGGACCCATGACCCCGGACCCATGACCCCCGACCCATGACGCCGGTCCCATGACACCGGACCCATGACCCGGGACCCATGGCCCAGGAACAATTAACGCAGTCCCATGACCCCGGACACATGACCACGGACCCATGACCCCGGACCCATGACACCGGACCCGTGATCCCGGACCCAGGACCCCGGACCCATGACCCCGGACCCATGACCTCGGACACATGACCTCGGACCCATGACCCCAGACCCATGACCCCATACCCATGACCCCAGACCCATGACCCCAGACCCATGACCCCAGACCCATGACCCCAGACCCATGACCCCAGACCCATGACCCCAGACCCATGACCCCAGACCCATGACCCCAGACCCATGACCCCAGACCCATGACCCCAGACCCATGACCCCAGACCCATGACCCCAGACCCATGACTCCAGACCCATGACGTCAGACCCATGAGGCCTGACCCATGACCCCGGACCTATGACGCCGGTCCCATGACACAGGACCAATGACCCCGGACCCATGACCCCGGACCCATGACCCCGGACCCATGACCCCGGACCCATGACGCCGGTCCCATGACACCGGACCCATGACCCGGGACCCATGGCCCAGGAACAATTAACGCGGTCCCATGACCCCGGACCCATGACCCCGGACCCATGACCCCGGACCCATGACCCCGGACCCATGACCCAGGACCCATGACCCCGGACCCATGACACCGGACCCATGACCCCGGACCCATGACCCCGGACCCATGACCCCGGACCCATGACCCCGGACCCATGACCCCGGACCCATGACCCCGGACCCATGACCCCGGACCCATGACCCCGGACCCATGACCTCGGACACAATACCCCGGACCCATGACCCCGGACCCATGACCTCGGACACATGACCCCGGACCCATGACCCCGGACCCATGACCCCGGACCCATGACCCCGGACCCATGACCTCAGACACATGACCCCGGACCCATGACCCCGCACCCATGAGCCGGACCCATGACCCAGGAACAATTAACGCGGACCCATGTCCCCGGACCCATGACGCCGGACCCATGACCACGGACCCATGACCCCGGACACATGACCCCGGACCCATGACCCCGGACCCATGATCCCGGACCCATGACCCCGGACCCATGACCCCGGACCCATGACCCCGGACCCATGACCACGGACTCATGACCCCGGACCCATGACCCCGGACCCATGACACCGGACCCATGATCCCGGACCCATGACCCCGGACCCATGACCCCGGACCCATGACGCCGGTCCCATGACACCGGACCCATGACCCGGGACCCATGGCCCAGGAACAATTAACGCGGTCCCATGACCCCGGACCCATGACGCCGGAACCATGACCACGGACCCATGACCACGGTCCCATGTCCCCGGACCCATGACACCGGACCCATGCTCCCGGACCCATGACCCCGGACCCATGACCCCAGATCCATGACCCCAGACCCATGACCCCAGACCCATGACGCCAGACCCGTGACGTCATACCCATGACGCCTGAACCATGACCCCGGACCCATGGCCACGGACCGATGACCCCGGACGCATGGCACCGCACCCATGACCCGGACCCATGACCCAGGAACAATTAACGCGGACCCATGTCCCCGGACCCATGACGCCGGACCCATGACCACGGACCCATGACCCCGGACCCATGACCCCGGACCCATGACCCCGGACCCATGACCCCGGACCCATGACCCCCGACCCATGACCTCGGACCCATGACCCCAGACCCATGACCCCATACCCATGACCCCAGACCCATGACCCCAGACCCATGACCCCAGACCCATGACCCCAGACCCATGACCCCAGACCCATGACCCCAGACCCATGACCCCAGACCCATGACCCCAGACCCATGACCCCAGACCCATGACCCCAGACCCATGACCCCAGACCCATGACTCCAGACCCATGACGTCAGACCCATGAGGCCTGACCCATGACCCCGGACCTATGACGCCGGTCCCATGACACAGGACCAATGACCCCGGACCCATGACCCCGGACCCATGACCCCGGACCCATGACCCCGGACCCATGACCCCGGACCCATGACCCCGGACCCATGACCCCGGTCCCATGACACCGAACCAATGACCCCGGCCCCATGACCCCGGACCCATGACCCCGGACCCATGACACCCGACCCATGACGGCGGTCCCATGACACCGGACCCATGACCCGGGACCCATGGCCCAGGAACAATTAACGCAGTCCCATGACCCCGGACACATGACCACGGACCCATGACCCCGGACCCATGACACCGGACCCGTGATCCCGGACCCAGGACCCCGGACCCATGACCCCGGACCCATGACCTCGGACACATGACCCCGGACCCTTGACCCCGGACCCATGACCCCGGACCCATGACCCCGGACCCATGACCCCGGACCCATGACCCCCGACCCATGACCCCGGACCCATGACCCCGGACCCATAACCCCGGACCCATGACCCCGGACCCATGACCCCGGACCCATGACCCCGGACCCATGACCCCGGACCCATGACCTCGGACACATGACCCCGGACCCATGACCCCGAACCCATGACCCCGGACCCATGACCCCGGACCCATGACCCCGGACCCATGACCCCGGACCCATGACTCCAGACCCATGACGTCAGACCCATGAGGCCTGACCCATGACCCCGGACCTATGACGCCGGTCCCATGACACAGGACCAATGACCCCGGACCCATGACCCCGGACCCATGACCCCGGACCCATGACCCCGGACCCATGACCCCGGACCCATGACCCCGGACCCATGACCCCGGACCCATGACCCCGGACCCATGACCCCGGACCCATGACGCCGGTCCCATGACACCGGACCCATGACCCGGGACCCATGGCCCAGGAACAATTAACGCGGTCCCATGACCCCGGACCCATGACCCCGGACCCATGACCTCGGACACATGACCCCGGACCCTTGACCCCGGACCCATGACCCCGGACCCATGACCCCGGACCCATGACCCCCGACCCATGACCTCGGACCCATGACCCCAGACCCATGACCCCATACCCATGACCCCAGACCCATGACCCCAGACCCATGACCCCAGACCCATGACCCCAGACCCATGACCCCAGACCCATGACCCCAGACCCATGACCCCAGACCCATGACCCCAGACCCATGACCCCAGACCCATGACCCCAGACCCATGACCCCAGACCCATGACCCCAGACCCATGACTCCAGACCCATGACGTCAGACCCATGACCCCGGACCTATGACGCCGGTCCCATGACACAGGACCAATGACCCCGGACCCATGACCCCGGACCCATGACCCCGGACCCATGACCCCGGACCCATGACCCCGGACCCATGACCCCGGACCCATGACCCCGGACCCATGACCCCGGTCCCATGACACCGAACCAATGACCCCGGACCCATGACCCCGGACCCATGACCCCCGACCCATGACGGCGGTCCCATGACACCGGACCCATGACCCGGGACCCATGGCCCAGGAACAATTAACGCAGTCCCATGACCCCGGACACATGACCACGGACCCATGACCCCGGACCCATGACCCCGGACCCATGACCCCGGACCCATGACCCCGGACCCATGACCCCCGACCCATGACCTCGGACCCATGACCCCAGACCCATGACCCCATACCCATGACCCCGGACCCATGACCTCGGACACAATACCCCGGACCCATGACCCCGGACCCATGACCTCGGACACATGACCCCGGACCCATGACCCCGGACCCATGACCCCGCACCCATGACCCAGGAACAATTAACGCGGTCCCATATCCTCGAACCCAAGACGCCGGGCCCATGATCCCGGACCCATGACCCCGGACCCATGACCCCCGACCCATGACCTCGGACCCATGACCCCAGACCCATGACCCCATACCCATGACCCCAGACCCATGACCCCAGACCCATGACCCCAGACCCATGACCCCAGGCCCATGACCCCAGACCCATGACCCCAGACCCATGACCCCAGACCCATGACCCCAGACCCATGACCCCAGACCCATGACCCCAGACCCATGACCCCAGACCCATGACCCCAGACCCATGACCCCAGACCCATGACCCCAGACCCATGACCCCAGACCCATGACCCCAGACCCATGACCCCAGACCCATGACCCCAGACCCATGACCCCAGACCCATGACTCCAGACCCATGACGTCAGACCCATGAGGCCTGACCCATGACCCCGGACCTATGACGCCGGTCCCATGACACAGGACCAATGACCCCGGACCCATGACCCCGGACCCATGACCCCGGACCCATGACCCCGGACCCATGACCCCGGACCCATGACCCCGGACCCATGACCCCGGACCCATGACGCCGGTCCCATGACACCGGACCCATGACCCGGGACCCATGGCCCAGGAACAATTAACGCGGTCCCATGACCCCGGACCCGTGACCCAGGACCCATGACCCCGGACCCATGACCCCGGACCCATGACCCCGGACCCATGACCCCGGACCCATGACCCCGGACCCATGACCTCGGACACAATACCCCGGACCCATGACCCCGGACCCATGACCTCGGACACATGACCCCGGACCCATGACCCCGGACCCATGACCCCGGACCCATGACCCCGGACCCATGACCCCGGACCCATGACCCCGGACCCATGACCCCGGACCCATGACCCCGGACCCATGACCTCGGACACAATACCCCGGACCCATGACCCCGGACCCATGACCTCGGACACATGACCCCGGACCCATGACCCCGGACCCATGACCCCGGACCTATGACCCCGGACCCATGACCTCAGACACATGACCCCGGACCCATGACCCCGCACCCATGAGCCGGACCCATGACCCAGGAACAATTAACGCGGACCCATGTCCCCGGACCCATGACGCCGGACCCATGACCACGGACCCATGACCCCGGACACATGACCCCGGACCCATGACCCCGGACCCATGACCCCGGACCCATGACCCCGGACCCATGACCCCGGACCCATGACCCCGGACCCATGACCCCGGACCCATGACCCCGGACCCATGACCACGGACTCATGACCCCGGACCCATGACCCCGGACCCATGACCCCGGACCCATGACCCCGGACCCATGACCCCGGACCCATGACCCCGGACCCATGACCCAGGACCCATGACCCCGGACCCATGACACCGGACCCATGACCCCGGACCCATGACCCCGGACCCATGACCCCGGACCCATGACCCCGGACCCATGACCCCGGACCCATGACCCCGGACCCATGACCCCGGACCCATGACCCCGGACCCATGACCCCGGACCCATGACCCCGGACCCATGACCCCGGACCCATGACCCCGGACCCATGACCCCGGACCCATGACCCCGGACCCATGACCTCGGACACAATACCCCGGACCCATGACCCCGGACCCATGACCTCGGACACATGACCCCGGACCCATGACCCCGGACCCATGACCCCGGACCTATGACCCCGGACCCATGACCTCAGACACATGACCCCGGACCCATGACCCCGCACCCATGAGCCGGACCCATGACCCAGGAACAATTAACGCGGACCCATGTCCCCGGACCCATGACGCCGGACCCATGACCACGGACCCATGACCCCGGACACATGACCCCGGACCCATGACCCCGGACCCATGACCCCGGACCCATGACCCCGGACCCATGACCCCGGACCCATGACCCCGGACCCATGACCCCGGACCCATGACCCCGGACCCATGACCACGGACTCATGACCCCGGACCCATGACCCCGGACCCATGACACCGGACCCATGATCCCGGACCCATGACCCCGGACCCATGACCCCGGACCCATGACGCCGGTCCCATGACACCGGACCCATGACCCGGGACCCATGGCCCAGGAACAATTAACGCGGTCCCATGACCCCGGACCCATGACGCCGGACCCATGACCACGGACCCATGACCACGGTCCCATGACCACGGACCCATGACCACGGAACCATGACCCCGGACCCATGACGCCGGTCCCATGACACCGGACCCATGACCCCGGACCCATGACCCAGGAACAATTAACGCGGTCCCATATCCCCGGACCCAAGACGCCGGGCCCATGATCCCGGACCCATGACCCCGGTCCCATGACACCGGACCAATGACTCCAGATCCATGACCCCAGGCCCATGACCCCATACCCATGAATCCAGACCCATGCTCCCGGACCCATGACCCCGGACCCATGACCCCAGATCCATGACCCCAGACCCATGACCCCAGACCCATGACCCCATACCCATGACCCCAGACCCATGACGCCAGACCCATGACGCCAGACCCATGACGTCATACCCATGACGCCTGAACCATGACCCCGGACCCATGGCCCCGGACCGATGATCCCGGACGCATTGCACCGGACACTTGACCCCAGACCCATGACCTCGGAACAATGAAGGCGGACCCATGACCCCGGACCCATGACACAGGGACCCAGGACCCCGGCCCCATGACGCCGGACCCATGACCCCGGACCCATGACCCCGGACCCATGACCCCGGACCCATGACCCCGGACCCATGACCACGGACCCATGACCACGGAACCATGACCCCGGACCCATGACACCGGACCCATGCTCCCGGACCCATGACCCCGGACCCATGACCCCAGATCCTTAACCCCAGACCCATGACCCCATACCCATGACCCCAGACCCATGACGCCAGACCCATGACGTCATACCCATGACGCCTGAACCATGACCCCGGACCCATGGCCCCGGACCGATGACCCCGGACGCATGGCACCGGACACGTGACCCCAGACCCATGACCCCGGAACAATGAACGCGGACCCAGGACCCCGGACCCATGACCCCGGACCCATGACCCCGGACCCATGACCCCGGACCCATGACCTCGGACACAATACCCCGGACCCATGACCCCGGACCCATGACCTCGGACACATGACCCCGGACCCATGACCCAGGACCCATGACCCCGCACCCATGACCCCGGAACCATGACCCAGGAACAATTAACGCGGTCCCATATCCCCGGACCCAAGACGCCGGGCCCATGGTCCCGGACCCATGACCCCGGTCCCATGACACCGGACCAATGACTCCAGATCCATGACCCCAGGCCCATGACCCCATACCCATGAATCCAGACCCATGCTCCCGGACCCATGACCCCGGACCCATGACCCCAGATCCATGACCCCAGACCCATGACCCCAGACCCATGACCCCATACCCATGACCCCAGACCCATGACGCCAGACCCATGACGTCATACCCATGACGCCTGAACCATGACCCCGGACCCATGGCCCCGGACCGATGACCCCTGACGCATGGCACCGGACACGTGACCCCAGACCCATGACCCCGGAACAATGAACGCGGACCCAGGACCCCGGAGCCATGACCCCGGACCCATGACCTCGGACACAATACCCCGGACCCATGACCCCGGACCCATGACCCCGGACCCATGACCCGGGACCCATGGCCCAGGAACAATTAACGCAGTCCCATGACCCCGGACACATGACCACGGACCCATGACCCCGGACCCATGACACCGGACCCGTGATCCCGGACCCAGGACCCCGGACCCATGACCCCGGACCCATGACCTCGGGCACATGACCCCGGACCCTTGACCCCGGACCCATGACCCCGGACCCATGACCCCGGACCCATGACCCCCGACCCATGACCTCGGACCCATGACCCCAGACCCATGGCCCCATACCCATGACCCCAGACCCATGAATCCAGACCCATGCTCCCGGACCCATGACCCCGGACCCATGACCCCAGATCCATGACCCCAGACCCATGACCACAGACCCATGACCCCATACCCATGACCCCAGACCCATGACGCCAGACCCATGACGCCAGACCCATGACGTCATACCCATGACGCCTGAACCATGACCCCGGACCCATGGCCCCGGACCGATGACCCCGGACGCATGGCACCGGACACGTGACCCCAGACCCATGACCCCGGAACAATGAACGCGGACCCAGGACCCCGGAGCCATGACCCCGGACCCATGACCTCGGACACAATACCCCGGACCCATGACCCCGGACCCATGACCCCGGACCCATGACCCGGGACCCATGGCCCAGGAACAATTAACGCAGTCCCATGACCCCGGACACATGACCACGGACCCATGACCCCGGACCCATGACGCCGGTCCCATGACACCGGACCCATGACCCGGGACCCATGGCCCAGGAACAATTAACGCGGTCCCATGACCCCGGACCCATGACCCCGGACCCATGACCACGGACCCATGACCACGGAACCATGACCCCGGACCCATGACACCGGACCCATGCTCCCGGACCCATGACCCCGGACCCATGACCCCAGATCCATGACCCCAGACCCATGACCCCATACCCATGACCCCAGACCCATGACGCCAGACCCATGACGTCATACCCATGACGCCTGAACCATGACCCCGGACCCATGGCCCCGGACCGATGACCCCGGACGCATGGCACCGGACACGTGACCCCAGACCCATGACCCCGGAACAATGAGCGCGGACCCAGGACCCCGGACCCATGACCCCGGACCCATGACCCCGGACCCATGACCCCGGACCCATGACCTCGGACACAATACCCCGGACCCATGACCCCGGACCCATGACCTCGGACACATGACCCCGGACCCATGACCCCGGACCCATGACCCCGCACCCATGACCCCGGACCCATGACCCAGGAACAATTAACGCGGTCCCATATCCCCGGACCCAAGACGCCGGGCCCATGATCCCGGACCCATGACCCCGGTCCCATGACACCGGACCAATGACTCCAGATCCATGACCCCAGGCCCATGACCCCATACCCATGAATCCAGACCCATGCTCCCGGACCCATGACCCCGGACCCATGACCCCAGATCCATGACCCCAGACCCATGACCCCAGACCCATGACCCCATACCCATGACCCCAGACCCATGACGCCAGACCCATGACGTCATACCCATGACGCCTGAACCATGACCCCGGACCCATGGCCCCGGACCGATGACCCCTGACGCATGGCACCGGACACGTGACCCCAGACCCATGACCCCGGAACAATGAACGCGGACCCAGGACCCCGGAGCCATGACCCCGGACCCATGACCTCGGACACAATACCCCGGACCCATGACCCCGGACCCATGACCCCGGACCCATGACCTCGGACACATGACCCCGGACCCATGACCCCGCACCCATGACCCGGACCCATGACCCAGGAACAATTAACGCGGACCCATGTCCCCGGACCCATGACGCCGGACCCATGACCACGGACCCATGACCCCGGACACATGACCCCGGACCCATGACCCCGGACCCATGACCCCGGACCCATGACCCCGGACCCATGACCCCGGACCCATGACCCCGGACCCATGACCACGGACTCATGACCCCGGACCCATGACCCCGGACCCATGACACCGGACCCATGATCCCGGACCCATGACCCCGGACCCATGACCCCGGACCCATGACGCCGGTCCCATGACACCGGACCCATGACCCGGGACCCATGGCCCAGGAACAATTAACGCGGTCCCATGTCCCCGGACCCATGACCCCGGACCCATAACCACGGACCCATGACCACGGACCCATCACCCCGGACCCATGACACCGGACCCATGCTCCCGGACCCATGACCCCGGACCCATGACCCCAGATCCATGACCCCAGACCCATGAACCCATACCCATGACCCCAGACCCATGACGCCAGACCCATGACGTCATACCCATGACGCCTGAACCATGACCCCGGACCCATGGCCCCGGACCCATGGCCCCGGACCGATGACCCCGGACGCATGGCACCGGACACGTGACCCCAGACCCATGACCCCGGAACAATGAACGCGGACCCAGGACCCCGGACCCATGACCCCGGACCCATGACCCCGGACCCATGACCCCGGACCCATGACCCCGGACCCATGACCCCGGACCCATGACCTCGGACACAATACCCCGGACCCATGACCCCGGACCCATGACCTCGGACACATGACCCCGGACCCATGACCCCGCACCCGTGACCCCGGACCCATGACCCAGGAACAATTAACGCGGTCCCATATCCCCGGACCCAAGACGCCGGGCCCATGATCCCGGACCCATGACCCCGGTCCCATGACACCGGACCAATGACTCCAGATCCATGACACCAGGCCCATGACCCCATACCCATGAATCCAGACCCATGCTCCCGGACCCATGACCCCGGACCCATGACCCCAGATCCATGACCCCAGACCCATGACCACAGACCCATGACCCCATACCCATGACCCCAGACCCATGACGCCAGACCCATGACGCCAGACCCATGACGTCATACCCATGACGCCTGAACCATGACCCCGGACCCATGGCCCCGGACCGATGACCCCTGACGCATGGCACCGGACACGTGACCCCAGACCCATGACCCCGGAACAATGAACGCGGACCCAGGACCCCGGAGCCATGACCCCGGACCCATGACCTCGGACCCATGACCCCGGACCCATGACCCCGGACCCATGACCTCGGACACAATACCCCGGACCCATGACCCCGGACCCATGACCTCGGACACATGACCCCGGACCCATGACCCCGCACCCATGACCCGGACCCATGACCCAGGAACAATTAACGCGGACCCATGTCCCCGGACCCATGACGCCGGCCCCATGACCCCGGACACATGACCCCGGACCCATGACCCCGGACCCATGACCCCGGACCCATGACCCCGGACCCATGACCCCGGACCCATGACCCCGGACCCATGACCCCGGACCCATGACCCCGGACCCATGACACCGGACCAATGACTCCAGATCCATGACCCCAGACCCATGACCCCATACCCATGACCCCAGACCAATGACGCCAGACCCATGACGTCAGACCCATGACGCCTGAACCATGACCCCGGACCCATGGCCCCGGACCGATGACCCCGGACGCATGGCACCGGACACGTGACCCCAGACCCATGACCCCGGAACAATGAACGCGGACCCATGACCCCGGACCCATGACCCCGAACCCATGACCCCGGACCCATGACCCCGGACGCATGGCACCGGACACGTGACCCCAGACCCATGACACCGGAACAATGAACGCGGACCCATGACACCGGACCCATGACCCAGGGACCCAGGACGCCGGACCCATGACCCCGGATCCATGACCTCGGACACATGACCCCGGACCCATGACCACGGACCCATGACCCCGTAACCATGACCCTGGACCCATGACCCCGGACCCATGACCCCGGACCCATGACCCCGGACCCATGACACCGGACCAATGACTCCAGATCCATGACCCCAGACCCATGACCCCATACCCATGACCCCAGACCAATGACGCCAGACCCATGACGTCAGACCCATGACGCCTGAACCATGACCCCGGACCCATGGCCCCGGACCGATGACCCCGGACGCATGGCACCGGACACGTGACCCCCGACCCATGGCCCCGGAACAATGAACGCGGACCCATGACCCCGGACCCATGACCCCGAAACAATGAACGCGGACACATGACCCCGGACCCATGACCCCGGACGCATGACGGCGGACACATGACCCCGGTCCCATGATACCGGACCAATGACTCCAGATCCATGACCCCAGACCCATGACCCCATACCCATGACCCCAGACCAATGACGCCAGACCCATGACGTCAGACCCATGACGCCTGAACCATGACCCCGAACCCATGACCCCGGACCCATGACCCCGGACCCATGACGCCGGTCCCATGACACCGGTCCAATGACCCCGGACCCATGACCCCGCACCCATGACCCGGACCCATGACCCAGGAACAATTAACGCGGACCCATGTCCCCGGACCCATGACGCCGGACCCATGACCACGGACCCATGACCCCGGACACATGACCCCGGACCCATGACCCCGGACCCATGACCCCGGACCCATGACACCGGACCCATGATCCCGGACCCATGACCCCGGACCCATGACCTCCGACACATGACCCCGGACTCTTGACCCCGGACCCATGACCCCGGACCCATGACCCCGGACCCATGACCCCGGACCCATGACCCCGGTCCCATGACACCGAACCAATGACCCCGGACCCATGACACCGGTCCCATGACACCGGACCAATGACCCCAGATCCATGACCCCAGACCCATGACCCCATACCCATGACCCCGGACCAATGACGCCAGACCCATGACGTCAGACCCATGACGCCTGAACCATAACCCCGGACCCATGGCCCCGGACCGATGACCCCGGACGCATGGCAACGGACACGTGACCCCAGACCCATGACCCCGGAACAATGAACGCGGACCGATGACACCGGACCCATGACACAGGGACCCAGGACCCCGGACCCATGACCCCGGACCCATGACCCCGGACCCATGACCCCGGACCCATGACCCCGGACCCATGACCCCGGACCCATGACCCCGGACCCATGACCCCGGACCCATGACCCCGGACCCATGACCCCGGACCCATGACCCCGGACCCATGACCCCGGACCCATGACCCCGGACCCATGACCCCGGACCCATGACCCCGGACCCATGACCCCGGACCCATGACCCCATACCCATGACCCCATACCCATGACCCCATACCCATGACCCCATACCCATGACCCCATACCCATGACCCCAGACCCATGACGCCAGACCCATGACGTCATACCCATGACGCCTGAACCATGACCCCGGACCCATGGCCCCGGACCGATGACCCCGGACGCATGGCGCCGGACACGTGACCACAGACCCATGACCCCGGAACAATGAACGCGGACCCATGACCGCGGACCCATGACCCAGGGACCCAGGACCCCGGACCCATGACCCCGGACCCATGACCTCGGACACATGACCCCGGACCCATGACCACGGACCCATGACCCCGGACCCATCACCCCGGACCCATGACCCCGGACACATCACCCCGGACCCATGACCCCGGACCCATGACCCCGGACCCATGACCCCGGACCCATGACCCCGGACTCTTGACCCCGGACCCATGACCCCGGACCCATGACCCCGAACCCATGACCCCGGACCCATGACCCCGGTCCCATGACACCGAACCAATGACCCCGGACCCATTACACCGGTCCCATGACACCGGACCAATGACCCCAGATCCATGACCCCAGACCCATGACCCCATACCCATGACCCCATTCCCATGACCCCATACCCATGACCCCATACCCATGACCCCATACCCATGACCCCATACCCATGACCCCAGACCCATGACGCCAGACCCATGACGTCATACCCATGACGCCTGAACCATGACCCCGGACCCATGGCCCCGGACCGATGACCCCGGACGCATGGCACCGGACACGTGACCCCAGACCCATGACCCCGGAACAATGAACGCGGACCCATGACCCCGGACCCATGACCCCGAACCCATGACCCCGGACCCATGACCCCGGACCCATGACGCCGGTCCCATGACACCGGTCCAATGACCCCGGACCCATGACCCCGCACCCATGACCCGGACCCATGACCCAGGAACAATTAACGCGGACCCATGTCCCCGGACCCATGACGCCGGACCCATGACCACGGACCCATGACCCCGGACACATGACCCCGGACCCATGACCCCGGACCCATGACCCCGGACCCATGACACCGGACCCATGATCCCGGACCCATGACCCCGGACCCATGACCTCCGACACATGACCCCGGACTCTTGACCCCGGACCCATGACCCCGGTCCCATGACACCGGACCAATGACTCCAGATCCATGACACCAGACCCATGACCCCATACCCATGACCCCAGACCAATGACGCCAGACCCATGACGTCAGACCCATGACTCCTGAACCATGACCCCGGACCCATGGCCCCGGACCGACGACCCCGGACGCATGACCCCGGACCCATTACCCCGGACCCATGACCCCGGACCCATGACCCCGGACCCATGACCCCGAACCCATGACCCCGGACCCATGACCCCGGACCCATGACCCCGGACCCATGACCCCGGAACCATGACGCCGGTCCCATGACACCGGACCAATGACCCCGGACCCATGACCCCGCACCCATGACCCGGACCCATGACCCAGGAACAATTAACGCGGACCCATGTCCCCGGACCCATGACGCCGGACCCATGACCACGGACCCATGACCCCGGACACATGACCCCGGACCCATGACCCCGGACCCATGACCCCGGACCCATGACCCCGGACCCATGACCCCGGACCCATGACCCCGAACCCATGACCCCGGACCCATGACCCCGGACCCATGACCCCGGAACCATGACGCCGGTCCCATGACACCGGACCAATAACCCCGGACCCATGACCCCGCACCCATGACCCGGACCCATGACCCAGGAACAATTAACGCGGACCCATGACCCCGGACCCATGACTCCGGACCCATGACCACGGACCCATGACCCCGGACCCATGACCCCCGACCCATGACCCCGGACCCATGACCCCGGTCCCATGACACCGAACCAATGACCCCGGACCCATGACCCCGGACCCATGACCACGGACCCATGGCCCCGGACCGATGATCCCGGACGCATGGCACCGGACACGTGACCCCAGACCCATGACCCCGGAACAATGAACGCGGACCCATGACCACGGACCCATGACCCAGGGACCCAGGACCCCGGACCCATGACCCCGGACCCATGACATCGGACACATGACCCCGGACCCTTGACCCCGGACCCTTGACCCCGGACCCATGACCCAGGACCCATGACCCCGGACCCATGACCCCGGACCCATGACCCCGGACCGATGACCCCGGACCCATGACCCCCGACCCATGACCTCGGACCCATGACCCCAGTCCCATGACCCCATACCCATGACCCCAGACCCATGACCCCAGACCCATGACCCCAGACCCATGACCCCAGACCCATGACTCCAGACCCATGACCCGGGACCCATGGCCCAGGAACAATTAACGCGGTCCCATGTCCCCGGACCCATGACCCCGGACCCATAACCACGGACCCATGACCACGGACCCATCACCCCGGACCCATGACACCGGACCCATGCTCCCGGACCCATGACCCCGGACCCATGACCCCAGATCCATGACCCCAGACCCATGACCCCATACCCATGACCCCAGACCCATGACGCCAGACCCATGACGTCATACCCATGACGCCTGAACCATGACCCCGGACCCATGGCCCCGGACCCATGGCCCCGGACCGATGACCCCGGACGCATGGCACCGGACACGTGACCCCAGACCCATGACCCCGGAACAATGAACGCGGACCCAGGACCCCGGACCCATCACCCCGGACCCATGACCCCGGACCCATGACCCCGGAACCATGACCCCGGACCCATGACCCCGGACCCATGACCCCGGACCCATGACCTCGGACACAATACCCCGGACCCATGACCCCGGACCCATGACCTCGGACACATGACCCCGGACCCATGACCCCGCACCCGTGACCCCGGACCCATGACCCAGGAACAATTAACGCGGTCCCATATCCCCGGACCCAAGACGCCGGGCCCATGATCCCGGACCCATGACCCCGGTCCCATGACACCGGACCAATGACTCCAGATCCATGACACCAGGCCCATGACCCCATACCCATGAATCCAGACCCATGCTCCCGGACCCATGACCCCGGACCCATGACCCCAGATCCATGACCCCAGACCCATGACCACAGACCCATGACCCCATACCCATGACCCCAGACCCATGACGCCAGACCCATGACGCCAGACCCATGACGTCATACCCATGACGCCTGAACCATGACCCCGGACCCATGGCCCCGGACCGATGACCCCTGACGCATGGCACCGGACACGTGACCCCAGACCCATGACCCCGGAACAATGAACGCGGACCCAGGACCCCGGAGCCATGACCCCGGACCCATGACCTCGGACCCATGACCCCGGACCCATGACCCCGGACCCATGACCTCGGACACAATACCCCGGACCCATGACCCCGGACCCATGACCTCGGACACATGACCCCGGACCCATGACCCCGCACCCATGACCCGGACCCATGACCCAGGAACAATTAACGCGGACCCATGTCCCCGGACCCATGACGCCGGCCCCATGACCCCGGACACATGACCCCGGACCCATGACCCCGGACCCATGACCCCGGACCCATGACCCCGGACCCATGACCCCGGACCCATGACCCCGGACCCATGACCCCGGACCCATGACCCCGGACCCATGACCCCGGACCCATGACCACGGACTCATGACCCCGGACCCATGACCCCGGACCCATGACACCGGACCCATGATCCCGGACCCATGACCCCGGACCCATGACCACGGACCCATGACCCCGTAACCATGACCCTGGACCCATGACCCCGGACCCATGACCCCGGACCCATGACCCCGGACCCATGACCCCGGACCCATGACCCCCGACCCATGACGCCGGTCCCATGACACCGGACCCATGACCCGGGACCCATGGCCCAGGAACAATTAACGCGGTCCCATGACCCCGGACCCATGACCCCGGACCAATGACTCCAGATCCATGACCCCAGACCCATGACCCCATACCCATGAATCCAGACCCATGACGCCAGACCCATGACGTCAGACCCATGACGCCTGAACCATGACCCCGGACCCATGGCCCCGGACCGATGACCCCGGACGCATGGCACCGGACACGTGACCCCAGACCCATGACCCCGGAACAATGAACGCGGACCCATGACCCCGGACCCATGACCCAGGGACCCAGGACCCCGGACCCATGACCCCGGAACCATGACCTCGGACACATGACCCCGGACCCATGACCCCGGACCCATGACCCCGGTCCCATGACACCGGACCAATGACCCCAAATCCATGACCCCAGACCCATGAACCCATACCCATGACCCCAGACCCATGACGCCAGACCCATGACGTCAGACCCATGACGCCTGAACCATGACCCCGGACCCATGGCCCCGGACCGATGACCCCGGACGCATGGCACCGGACACGTGACCCCAGACCCATGACCCCGGAACAATGAACGCGGACCCATGACCCCGGACCCATGACCCAGGGACCCAGGACCCCGGACCCATGACCCCGGACCCTTGACCACGGACCCATGACCCCGGACCCATGACACCGGACCCATGATCCCGGACCCATGACCCCGGACCCATGACCCACCCATGACCCCGGTCCCATGACACCGAACCAATGACCCCGGACCCATGACCCCGGACCCATGACCCCGGACCCATGACGCCGGTCCCATGACACCGGACCCATGACCCGGGACCCATGGCCCAGGAACAATTAACGCGGTCCCATGAACCCGGACCCATGACCCCGGACCCATGACCACGGACCTATGGCCCCGGACCGATGACCCCGGACGCATGGCACCGGACACGTGACATCAGACCCATGACCCCGGAACAATGAACGCGGACCCATGACCACGGACCCATGACCCAGGGACCCAGGACCCCGGAACCATGACCCCGGACCCATGACCTCGGACACATGACCCCGGAACCTTGACCCCGGACCCATGACCCCGGACCCATGACCCCGGACCCATGACCCCGGACCCATGACCCCGGACCCATGGCCCCGGACCGATGATCCCGGACGCATGGCACCGGACACGTGACCCCAGACCCATGACACCGGAACAATGAACGCGGACCCATGACACCGGACCCATGACCCAGGGACCCAGGACCCCGGACCCATGACCCCGGACCCATGACCCCGGACCCATGACCCCGTACCCATGACGCCGGTCCCATGACACCGGACCCATGACACGGGACCCATGGCCCAGGAACAATTAACATCGTCCCATGACCCCGGACCCATGACCCCGGACCCATGACCACGGACCCATGACCCCGGACCCATGACACCGGACCCATGATCCCGGACCCATGATCCCGGACCCATGACCCCGGACCCATGACCCCGGACCCATGACACCGGACCCATGACCCCGGACCCATGACCCCGGTCCCCTGACACCCAACCAATGACCCCGGACCCACGACACCGGTCCCATGACACCGGAGCAATGACCCCAGATCCATGACACCGGTCCCATGACACCGGACCAATGACCCCAGATCCATGACCCCAGACCCATGACCCCATACCCATGACCCCAGACCCATGACGTCAGACCCATGTAGTCATACCCATGACGCCTGAACCATGACCACGGACCCATGGCCCCGGACCGATGACCCCGGACGCATGGCACCGGACACGTGACATCAGACCCATGACCCCGGAACAATGAACGCGGACCCATGACCCCGGACCCATGACCCCGGACCCATGACCCCGGACCCATGACCCCGGACCCATGACCCCGGACCCATGACCCCGGACCCATGACCCCGGACCCAGGACGCCGGTCCCATGACACCGGACCCATGACACCGGACCCATGACCCCGGACCCATGACCCCGGACCCATGACCTCGGACACATGACCCCGGACCCTTGACCCCGGACCCATGACCACGGACCCATGACCCCAGACCCATGACCGCGGTCCCATGACACCGAACCAATGACCCCGGACCCATGACACCGGTCCCATGACACCGGACCAATGACCCCAGATCCATGACCCCAGACCCATGACCCCATACCCATGACCCCAGACCCATGACGTCAGACCCATGTAGTCATACCCATGACGCCTGATCCATGACCACGGACCCATGGCCCCGGACCGATGACCCCGGACGCATGGCACCGGACACGTGACATCAGACCCATGACCCCGGAACAATGAACGCGGACCCATGACCCCGGACCCAATACCCAGGGACCCAGGACACCGGACCCATGACCCCGGACCCATGACCTCGGACACATGACCCCGGACCCTTGACCCCGGACCCATGACACCGGACCCATGACCCCGGACCCATGGCCCCGGACCGATGATCCCGGACGCATGGCACCGGACACGTGACCCCAGACCCATGACCCCGGAACAATGAACGCGGACCCATGACACCGGACCCATGACCCAGGGACCCAGGACGCCGGACCCATGACCCCGGACCCATGACCTCGGACACATGACCCCGGACCCATGACCACGGACCCATGACCCCGGACCCATGACCCCGGACCCATGACACCGGACCAATGACTCCAGATCCATGACCCCAGACCCATGACCCCATACCCATGACCCCAGACCAATGACGCCAGACCCATGACGTCAGACCCATGACGCCTGAACCATGACCCCGGACCCATGGCCCCGGACCGATGACCCCGGACGCATGGCACCGGACACGTGACCCCAGACCCATGGCCCCGGAACAATGAACGCGGACCCATGACCCCGGACCCATGACCCCGAAACAATGAACGCGGACACATGACCCCGGACCCATGACCCCGGACGCATGACGGCGGACCCATGACCCCGGTCCCATGATACCGGACCAATGACTCCAGATCCATGACCCCAGACCCATGACCCCATACCCATGACCCCAGACCAATGACGCCAGACCCATGACGTCAGACCCATGACGCCTGAACCATGACCCCGGACCCATGGCCCCGGACCGATGACCCCGGACGCATGGCACCGGACACGTGACCCCAGACCCATGACCCCGGAACAATGAACGCGGACCCATGACCCCGGACCCATGACCCCGAACCCATGACCCCGGACCCATGACCCCGGACGCATGGCACCGGACACGTGACCCCAGACCCATGACACCGGAACAATGAACGCGGACCCATGACACCGGACCCATGACCCAGGGACCCAGGACGCCGGACCCATGACCCCGGACCCATGACCTCGGACACATGACCCCGGACCCATGACCACGGACCCATGACCCCGTAACCATGACCCTGGACCCATGACCCCGGACCCATGACCCCGGACCCATGACCCCGGACCCATGACACCGGACCAATGACTCCAGATCCATGACCCCAGACCCATGACCCCATACCCATGACCCCAGACCAATGACGCCAGACCCATGACGTCAGACCCATGACGCCTGAACCATGACCCCGGACCCATGGCCCCGGACCGATGACCCCGGACGCATGGCACCGGATACGTGACCCCAGACCCATGGCCCCGGAACAATGAACGCGGACCCATGACCCCGGACCCATGACCCCGAAACAATGAACGCGGACACATGACCCCGGACCCATGACCCCGGACGCATGACGGCGGACCCATGACCCCGGTCCCATGATACCGGACCAATGACTCCAGATCCATGACCCCAGACCCATGACCCCATACCCATGACCCCAGACCAATGACGCCAGACCCATGACGTCAGACCCATGACGCCTGAACCATGACCCTGGACCCATGGCCCGGGACCGATGACCCCGGACGCATGGCACCGGACACGTGACCCCAGACCCATGACCCCGGAACAATGAACGCGGACCCATGACCCCGGACCCATGACCCCGAACCCATGACCCCGGACCCATGACCCCGGACCCATGACGCCGGTCCCATGACACCGGTCCAATGACCCCGGACCCATGACCCCGCACCCATGACCCGGACCCATGACCCAGGAACAATTAACGCGGACCCATGTCCCCGGACCCATGACGCCGGACCCATGACCACGGACCCATGACCCCGGACACATGACCCCGGACCCATGACCCCGGACCCATGACCCCGGACCCATGACACCGGACCCATGATCCCGGACCCATGACCCCGGACCCATGACCTCCGACACATGACCCCGGACTCTTGACCCCGGACCCATGACCCCGGACCCATGACCCCGGACCCATGACCCCGGACCCATGACCCCGGTCCCATGACACCGAACCAATGACCCCGGACCCATGACACCGGTCCCATGACACCGGACCAATGACCCCAGATCCATGACCCCAGACCCATGACCCCATACCCATGACCCCGGACCAATGACGCCAGACCCATGACGTCAGACCCATGACGCCTGAACCATAACCCCGGACCCATGGCCCCGGACCGATGACCCCGGACGCATGGCAACGGACACGTGACCCCAGACCCATGACCCCGGAACAATGAACGCGGACCGATGACCCCGGACCCATGACACAGGGACCCAGGACCCCGGACCCATGACCCCGGACCCATGACCCCGGACCCATGACCCCGGACCCATGACCCCGGACCCATGACCCCGGACCCATGAACCCGGACCCATGACCCCGGACCCATGAGGCCGGTCCCATGACACCGGACCCATGACCCGGGACCCATGGCCCAGGAACAATTAACGCGGTCCCATGACCCCGGACCGATGACCACGGACCCATGACCCCGGACCCATGACACCGGACCCGTGATCCCGGACCCATGACCCCGGACCCATGACCCCGGACCCATGACCCCGGACCCATGACCCCGGACCCATGACCCCGGACCCATGACCCCGGACCCATGACCCCGGACCCATGACCCCGGACCCATGACCCCGGACCCATGACCCCGGACCCATGACCCCGGACCCATGACCCCGGACCCATGACCCCGGACCCATGACCCCGGACCCATGACCCCGGACCCATGACCCCGGTCCCATGACACCGAACCAATGACCCCGGACCCATTACACCGGTCCCATGACACCGGACCAATGACCCCAGATCCATGACCCCAGACCCATGACCCCATACCCATGACCCCATACCCATGACCCCATACCCATGACCCCATACCCATGACCCCATACCCATGACCCCAGACCCATGACGCCAGACCCATGACGTCATACCCATGACGCCTGAACCATGACCCCGGACCCATGGCCCCGGACCGATGACCCCGGACGCATGGCGCCGGACACGTGACCACAGACCCATGACCCCGGAACAATGAACGCGGACCCATGACCGCGGACCCATGACCCAGGGACCCAGGACCCCGGACCCATGACCCCGGACCCATGACCTCGGACACATGACCCCGGACCCATGACCACGGACCCATGACCCCGGACCCATGACCCCGGACCCATGACCCCGGACCCATCACCCCGGACCCATGACCCCGGACACATCACCCCGGACCCATGACCCCGGACCCATGACCCCGGACCCATGACCCCGGACCCATGACCCCGGACTCTTGACCCCGGACCCATGACCCCGGACCCATGACCCCGAACCCATGACCCCGGACCCATGACCCCGGTCCCATGACACCGAACCAATGACCCCGGACCCATTACACCGGTCCCATGACACCGGACCAATGACCCCAGATCCATGACCCCAGACCCATGACCCCATACCCATGACCCCATACCCATGACCCCATACCCATGACCCCATACCCATGACCCCATACCCATGACCCCAGACCCATGACGCCAGACCCATGACGTCATACCCATGACGCCTGAACCATGACCCCGGACCCATGGCCCCGGACCGATGACCCCGGACGCATGGCACCGGACACGTGACCCCAGACCCATGACCCCGGAACAATGAACGCGGACCGATGACCCCGGACCCATGACACAGGGACCCAGGACCCCGGACCCATGACCCCGGACCCATGACCCCGGACCCATGACCCCGGACCCATGACCCCGGACCCATGACCCCGGACCCATGACCCCGGACCCATGACCCCGGACCCATGACCCCGGACCCATGACCCCGGACCCATGACCCCGGACCCATGACCCCGGACCCATGAGGCCGGTCCCATGACACCGGACCCATGACCCGGGACCCATGGCCCAGGAACAATTAACGCGGTCCCATGACCCCGGACCGATGACCACGGACCCATGACCCCGGACCCATGACACCGGACCCGTGATCCCGGACCCATGACCCCGGACCCATGACCCCGGACCCATGACCCCGGACCCATGACCCCGGACCCATGACCCCGGACCCATGACCCCGGACCCATGACCCCGGACCCATGACCCCGGACCCATGACCCCGGACCCATGACCCCGGACCCATGACCCCGGACCCATGACCCCGGACCCATGACCCCGGACCCATGACCCCGGACCCATGACCCCGGACCCATGACCCCGGACCCATGACCCCGGACCCATGACCCCGGTCCCATGACACCGAACCAATGACCCCGGACCCATTACACCGGTCCCATGACACCGGACCAATGACCCCAGATCCATGACCCCAGACCCATGACCCCATACCCATGACCCCATACCCATGACCCCATACCCATGACCCCATACCCATGACCCCATACCCATGACCCCATACCCATGACCCCAGACCCATGACGCCAGACCCATGACGTCATACCCATGACGCCTGAACCATGACCCCGGACCCATGGCCCCGGACCGATGACCCCGGACGCATGGCGCCGGACACGTGACCACAGACCCATGACCCCGGAACAATGAACGCGGACCCATGACCGCGGACCCATGACCCAGGGACCCAGGACCCCGGACCCATGACCCCGGACCCATGACCTCGGACACATGACCCCGGACCCATGACCACGGACCCATGACCCCGGACCCATGACCCCGGACCCATGACCCCGGACCCATCACCCCGGACCCATGACCCCGGACACATCACCCCGGACCCATGACCCCGGACCCATGACCCCGGACCCATGACCCCGGACCCATGACCCCGGACCCATGACCCCGGACTCTTGACCCCGGACCCATGACCCCGGACCCATGACCCCGAACCCATGACCCCGGACCCATGACCCCGGTCCCATGACACCGAACCAATGACCCCGGACCCATTACACCGGTCCCATGACACCGGACCAATGACCCCAGATCCATGACCCCAGACCCATGACCCCATACCCATGACCCCATACCCATGACCCCATACCCATGACCCCATACCCATGACCCCATACCCATGACCCCAGACCCATGACGCCAGACCCATGACGTCATACCCATGACGCCTGAACCATGACCCCGGACCCATGGCCCCGGACCGATGACCCCGGACGCATGGCACCGGACACGTGACCCCAGACCCATGACCCCGGAACAATGAACGCGGACCGATGACCCCGGACCCATGACACAGGGACCCAGGACCCCGGACCCATGACCCCGGACCCATGACCCCGGACCCATGACCCCGGACCCATGACCCCGGACCCATGACCCCGGACCCATGACCCCGGACCCATGACCCCGGACCCATGACCCCGGACCCATGACCCCGGACCCATGACCCCGGACCCATGACCCCGGACCCATGACCCCGGACCCATGAGGCCGGTCCCATGACACCGGACCCATGACCCGGGACCCATGGCCCAGGAACAATTAACGCGGTCCCATGACCCCGGACCGATGACCACGGACCCATGACCCCGGACCCATGACACCGGACCCGTGATCCCGGACCCATGACCCCGGACCCATGACCCCGGACCCATGACCCCGGACCCATGACCCCGGACCCATGACCCCGGACCCATGACCCCGGACCCATGACCCCGGACCCATGACCCCGGACCCATGACCCCGGACCCATGACCCCGGACCCATGACCCCGGACCCATGACCCCGGACCCATGACCCCGGACCCATGACCCCGGACCCATGACCCCGGACCCATGACCCCGGACCCATGACCCCGGACCCATGACCCCGGTCCCATGACACCGAACCAATGACCCCGGACCCATTACACCGGTCCCATGACACCGGACCAATGACCCCAGATCCATGACCCCAGACCCATGACCCCATACCCATGACCCCATACCCATGACCCCATACCCATGACCCCATACCCATGACCCCATACCCATGACCCCATACCCATGACCCCAGACCCATGACGCCAGACCCATGACGTCATACCCATGACGCCTGAACCATGACCCCGGACCCATGGCCCCGGACCGATGACCCCGGACGCATGGCGCCGGACACGTGACCACAGACCCATGACCCCGGAACAATGAACGCGGACCCATGACCGCGGACCCATGACCCAGGGACCCAGGACCCCGGACCCATGACCCCGGACCCATGACCTCGGACACATGACCCCGGACCCATGACCACGGACCCATGACCCCGGACCCATGACCCCGGACCCATGACCCCGGACCCATCACCCCGGACCCATGACCCCGGACACATCACCCCGGACCCATGACCCCGGACCCATGACCCCGGACCCATGACCCCGGACCCATGACCCCGGACTCTTGACCCCGGACCCATGACCCCGGACCCATGACCCCGAACCCATGACCCCGGACCCATGACCCCGGTCCCATGACACCGAACCAATGACCCCGGACCCATTACACCGGTCCCATGACACCGGACCAATGACCCCAGATCCATGACCCCAGACCCATGACCCCATACCCATGACCCCATACCCATGACCCCATACCCATGACCCCATACCCATGACCCCATACCCATGACCCCAGACCCATGACGCCAGACCCATGACGTCATACCCATGACGCCTGAACCATGACCCCGGACCCATGGCCCCGGACCGATGACCCCGGACGCATGGCACCGGACACGTGACCTCAGACCCATGACCCCGGAACAATGAACGCGGACCCATGACCCCGGACCCATGACCCCGAACCCATGACCCCGGACCCATGACCCCGGACCCATGACGCCGGTCCCATGACACCGGTCCAATGACCCCGGACCCATGACCCCGCACCCATGACCCGGACCCATGACCCAGGAACAATTAACGCGGACCCATGTCCCCGGACCCATGACGCCGGACCCATGACCACGGACCCATGACCCCGGACACATGACCCCGGACCCATGACCCCGGACCCATGACCCCGGACCCATGACACCGGACCCATGATCCCGGACCCATGACCCCGGACCCATGACCTCCGACACATGACCCCGGACTCTTGACCCCGGACCCATGACCCCGGTCCCATGACACCGGACCAATGACTCCAGATCCATGACACCAGACCCATGACCCCATACCCATGACCCCAGACCAATGACGCCAGACCCATGACGTCAGACCCATGACTCCTGAACCATGACCCCGGACCCATGGCCCCGGACCGACGACCCCGGACGCATGACCCCGGACCCATTACCCCGGACCCATGACCCCGGACCCATGACCCCGGACCCATGACCCCGAACCCATGACCCCGGACCCATGACCCCGGACCCATGACCCCGGACCCATGACCCCGGAACCATGACGCCGGTCCCATGACACCGGACCAATGACCCCGGACCCATGACCCCGCACCCATGACCCGGACCCATGACCCAGGAACAATTAACGCGGACCCATGTCCCCGGACCCATGACGCCGGACCCATGACCACGGACCCATGACCCCGGACACATGACCCCGGACCCATGACCCCGGACCCATGACCCCGGACCCATGACCCCGGACCCATGACCCCGGACCCATGACCCCGAACCCATGACCCCGGACCCATGACCCCGGACCCATGACCCCGGAACCATGACGCCGGTCCCATGACACCGGACCAATAACCCCGGACCCATGACCCCGCACCCATGACCCGGACCCATGACCCAGGAACAATTAACGCGGACCCATGACCCCGGACCCATGACTCCGGACCCATGACCACGGACCCATGACCCCGGACCCATGACCCCCGACCCATGACCCCGGACCCATGACCCCGGTCCCATGACACCGAACCAATGACCCCGGACCCATGACCCCGGACCCATGACCACGGACCCATGGCCCCGGACCGATGATCCCGGACGCATGGCACCGGACACGTGACCCCAGACCCATGACCCCGGAACAATGAACGCGGACCCATGACCACGGACCCATGACCCAGGGACCCAGGACCCCGGACCCATGACCCCGGACCCATGACATCGGACACATGACCCCGGACCCTTGACCCCGGACCCTTGACCCCGGACCCATGACCCAGGACCCATGACCCCGGACCCATGACCCCGGACCCATGACCCCGGACCGATGACCCCGGACCCATGACCCCCGACCCATGACCTCGGACCCATGACCCCAGTCCCATGACCCCATACCCATGACCCCAGACCCATGACCCCAGACCCATGACCCCAGACCCATGACTCCAGACCCATGACGTCAGACACATGAGGCCCGACCCACGACCCCGGACCCATGGCCCCGGACCGATGACCCTGGATCCATGACCCCGGACCCATGAACCCGGACCCATGACCCCGGACCAATGACCCCGGACCCATGACCCCGGACCCATGACCCCGGACCCATGACCCCGGACCCATGACCCCGGTCCCATGACACCGAACCAATGAACCCGGACCCATGACGCCGGTCCCATGACACCGGACCCATGAACCGGGACCCATGGCCCAGGAACAATTAACGCGGTCCCATGATCCCGGACCCATGACCACGGACCCATGTCCCCGGACCCATGACACCGGACCCATGACCCCGGACCCATGACCCCGGACCAATGACCCCGGACCCATGACCCCGGACCCATGACCCCGGACCCATGACCCCGGACCCATGACCCCGGACGCATGGCACCGGACACGTGACCCCAGACCCATGACCCCGAAACAATGAACGCGGACCCATGACCCCAGACCCATGACCACATACCCATGAATCCAGACCCATGACGCCAGACCCATGACGTCAGACCCATGACGTCAGACCCATGACGCCTGAACCATGACCCCGGACCCATGGCCCCGGACCGATGACCCCGGACGCATGGCACCGGACACGTGACCCCAGACCCATGACCCCGAAACAATGAACGCGGACCCATGACCCCAGACCCATGACCACATACCCATGAATCCAGACCCATGACGCCAGACCCATGACGTCAGACCCATGACGTCAGACCCATGACGCCTGAACCATGACCCCGGACCCATGGCCCCGGACCGATGACCCCTGACGCATGGCACCGGACACGTGACCCCAGACCCATGACCCCGGAACAATGAACGCGGACCCATGACCCCGGACCCATGACCCAGGGACCCAGGACCCCGGACCCATGACCCCGGACCCATGACCCAGGACCCATGACCCCGGACACATGACCCCAGACCCATGACCCCAGACCCATGACTCCAGACCCATGACGTCAGACACATGAGGCCTGACCCACGACCCCGGACCCATGGCCCCGGACCGATGACCCTGGATCCATGACCCCGGACCCATGAACCCGGACCCATGACCCCGGACCAATGACCCCGGACCCATGACCCCGGACCCATGACCCCGGACCCATGACCCCGGTCCCATGACACCGAACCAATGACCCCGGTCCCATGACACCGGTCCCATGACCCCGGACCCATGACACCGGACCCATGAACCCGGACCCATGACGCCGGTCCCATGACACCGGACCCATGAACCGGGACCCATGGCCCAGGAACAATTAACGCGGTCCCATGATCCCGGACCCATGACCACGGACCCATGTCCCCGGACCCATGACACCGGACCCGTGATCCCGGACCCATGACCCCCGACCCATGACCCCGGACCCATGACCCCGGACCCATGACCCCGGACCCATGACCACGGACCCATGACCCCGGACCCATGACCCCGGTCCCATGACACCGAACCAATGACCCCGGTCCCATGACACCGGTCCCATGACCCCGGACCCATGACACCGGACCCATGCTCCCGGACCCATGACCCCGGACCCATGACCCCAGATCCATGACCCCAGACCCATGACCCCATACCCATGACCCCAGACCCATGACGCCAGACCCATGACGTCATACCCATGACGCCTGAACCATGACCCCCGACCCATGGCCAAGGACCGATGACCCCGGACGCATGGCACCGGACACGTGACCCCAGACCCATGACCCCGGAACAATGAACGCGGACCCAGGACCCCGGACCCATGACCCCGGACCCATGACCCCGGACCCATGACCCCGGACCCATGACCCCGGACCCATGACCCCGGACCCATGACCCCGGACCCATGACCCCGGACCCATGACCCCGGACCCATGACCCCGGACCCATGACCCCGGACCCATGACCCCGGACCCATGACCCCGGACCCATGACCCCGGACCCATGACCCCGGTCCCATGACACCGAACCAATGACCCCGGACCCATTACACCGGTCCCATGACACCGGACCAATGACCCCAGATCCATGACCCCAGACCCATGACCCCATACCCATGACCCCATACCCATGACCCCATACCCATGACCCCATACCCATGACCCCATACCCATGACCCCAGACCCATGACGCCAGACCCATGACGTCATACCCATGACGCCTGAACCATGACCCCGGACCCATGGCCCCGGACCGATGACCCCGGACCCATGACCCCGGACCCATGACCCCGGACCCATGACCCCGGACCCATGACCCCGGACCCATGACCCCGGACCCATGACGCCGGTCCCATGACACCGGACCCATGAACCGGGACCCATGGCCCAGGAACAATTAACGCGGTCCCATGACCCCGGACCGATGACCACGGACCCATGACCCCGGACCCATGACACCGGACCCGTGATCCCGGACCCATGACCCCGGACCCATGACCCCGGACCCATGACCCCGGACCCATGACCCCGGACCCATGACCCCGGACCCATGACCCCGGACCCATGACCCCGGACCCATGACCCCGGACCCATGACCCCGGACCCATGACCCCGGACCCATGACCCCGGACCCATGACCCCGGACCCATGACCCCGGACCCATGACCCCGGACCCATGACCCCGGACCCATGACCCCGGACCCATGACCCCGGTCCCATGACACCGAACCAATGACCCCGGACCCATTACACCGGTCCCATGACACCGGACCAATGACCCCAGATCCATGACCCCAGACCCATGACCCCATACCCATGACCCCATACCCATGACCCCATACCCATGACCCCATACCCATGACCCCATACCCATGACCCCAGACCCATGACGCCAGACCCATGACGTCATACCCATGACGCCTGAACCATGACCCCGGACCCATGGCCCCGGACCGATGACCCCGGACGCATGGCGCCGGACACGTGACCACAGACCCATGACCCCGGAACAATGAACGCGGACCCATGACCGCGGACCCATGACCCAGGGACCCAGGACCCCGGACCCATGACCCCGGACCCATGACCTCGGACACATGACCCCGGACCCATGACCACGGACCCATGACCCCGGACCCATGACCCCGGACCCATGACCCCGGACCCATCACCCCGGACCCATGACCCCGGACACATCACCCCGGACCCATGACCCCGGACCCATGACCCCGGACCCATGACCCCGGACCCATGACCCCGGACCCATGACCCCGGACTCTTGACCCCGGACCCATGACCCCGGACCCATGACCCCGAACCCATGACCCCGGACCCATGACCCCGGTCCCATGACACCGAACCAATGACCCCGGACCCATTACACCGGTCCCATGACACCGGACCAATGACCCCAGATCCATGACCCCAGACCCATGACCCCATACCCATGACCCCATACCCATGACCCCATACCCATGACCCCATACCCATGACCCCATACCCATGACCCCAGACCCATGACGCCAGACCCATGACGTCATACCCATGACGCCTGAACCATGACCCCGGACCCATGGCCCCGGACCGATGACCCCGGACGCATGGCACCGGACACGTGACCCCAGACCCATGACCCCGGAACAATGAACGCGGACCGATGACCCCGGACCCATGACACAGGGACCCAGGACCCCGGACCCATGACCCCGGACCCATGACCCCGGACCCATGACCCCGGACCCATGACCCCGGACCCATGACCCCGGACCCATGACCCCGGACCCATGACCCCGGACCCATGACCCCGGACCCATGACCCCGGACCCATGACCCCGGACCCATGACCCCGGACCCATGACCCCGGACCCATGAGGCCGGTCCCATGACACCGGACCCATGACCCGGGACCCATGGCCCAGGAACAATTAACGCGGTCCCATGACCCCGGACCGATGACCACGGACCCATGACCCCGGACCCATGACACCGGACCCGTGATCCCGGACCCATGACCCCGGACCCATGACCCCGGACCCATGACCCCGGACCCATGACCCCGGACCCATGACCCCGGACCCATGACCCCGGACCCATGACCCCGGACCCATGACCCCGGACCCATGACCCCGGACCCATGACCCCGGACCCATGACCCCGGACCCATGACCCCGGACCCATGACCCCGGACCCATGACCCCGGACCCATGACCCCGGACCCATGACCCCGGACCCATGACCCCGGACCCATGACCCCGGTCCCATGACACCGAACCAATGACCCCGGACCCATTACACCGGTCCCATGACACCGGACCAATGACCCCAGATCCATGACCCCAGACCCATGACCCCATACCCATGACCCCATACCCATGACCCCATACCCATGACCCCATACCCATGACCCCATACCCATGACCCCATACCCATGACCCCAGACCCATGACGCCAGACCCATGACGTCATACCCATGACGCCTGAACCATGACCCCGGACCCATGGCCCCGGACCGATGACCCCGGACGCATGGCGCCGGACACGTGACCACAGACCCATGACCCCGGAACAATGAACGCGGACCCATGACCGCGGACCCATGACCCAGGGACCCAGGACCCCGGACCCATGACCCCGGACCCATGACCTCGGACACATGACCCCGGACCCATGACCACGGACCCATGACCCCGGACCCATGACCCCGGACCCATGACCCCGGACCCATCACCCCGGACCCATGACCCCGGACACATCACCCCGGACCCATGACCCCGGACCCATGACCCCGGACCCATGACCCCGGACCCATGACCCCGGACTCTTGACCCCGGACCCATGACCCCGGACCCATGACCCCGAACCCATGACCCCGGACCCATGACCCCGGTCCCATGACACCGAACCAATGACCCCGGACCCATTACACCGGTCCCATGACACCGGACCAATGACCCCAGATCCATGACCCCAGACCCATGACCCCATACCCATGACCCCATACCCATGACCCCATACCCATGACCCCATACCCATGACCCCATACCCATGACCCCAGACCCATGACGCCAGACCCATGACGTCATACCCATGACGCCTGAACCATGACCCCGGACCCATGGCCCCGGACCGATGACCCCGGACGCATGGCACCGGACACGTGACCTCAGACCCATGACCCCGGAACAATGAACGCGGACCCATGACCCCGGACCCATGACCCCGAACCCATGACCCCGGACCCATGACCCCGGACCCATGACGCCGGTCCCATGACACCGGTCCAATGACCCCGGACCCATGACCCCGCACCCATGACCCGGACCCATGACCCAGGAACAATTAACGCGGACCCATGTCCCCGGACCCATGACGCCGGACCCATGACCACGGACCCATGACCCCGGACACATGACCCCGGACCCATGACCCCGGACCCATGACCCCGGACCCATGACACCGGACCCATGATCCCGGACCCATGACCCCGGACCCATGACCTCCGACACATGACCCCGGACTCTTGACCCCGGACCCATGACCCCGGTCCCATGACACCGGACCAATGACTCCAGATCCATGACACCAGACCCATGACCCCATACCCATGACCCCAGACCAATGACGCCAGACCCATGACGTCAGACCCATGACTCCTGAACCATGACCCCGGACCCATGGCCCCGGACCGACGACCCCGGACGCATGACCCCGGACCCATTACCCCGGACCCATGACCCCGGACCCATGACCCCGGACCCATGACCCCGAACCCATGACCCCGGACCCATGACCCCGGACCCATGACCCCGGACCCATGACCCCGGAACCATGACGCCGGTCCCATGACACCGGACCAATGACCCCGGACCCATGACCCCGCACCCATGACCCGGACCCATGACCCAGGAACAATTAACGCGGACCCATGTCCCCGGACCCATGACGCCGGACCCATGACCACGGACCCATGACCCCGGACACATGACCCCGGACCCATGACCCCGGACCCATGACCCCGGACCCATGACCCCGGACCCATGACCCCGGACCCATGACCCCGAACCCATGACCCCGGACCCATGACCCCGGACCCATGACCCCGGAACCATGACGCCGGTCCCATGACACCGGACCAATAACCCCGGACCCATGACCCCGCACCCATGACCCGGACCCATGACCCAGGAACAATTAACGCGGACCCATGACCCCGGACCCATGACTCCGGACCCATGACCACGGACCCATGACCCCGGACCCATGACCCCCGACCCATGACCCCGGACCCATGACCCCGGTCCCATGACACCGAACCAATGACCCCGGACCCATGACCCCGGACCCATGACCACGGACCCATGGCCCCGGACCGATGATCCCGGACGCATGGCACCGGACACGTGACCCCAGACCCATGACCCCGGAACAATGAACGCGGACCCATGACCACGGACCCATGACCCAGGGACCCAGGACCCCGGACCCATGACCCCGGACCCATGACATCGGACACATGACCCCGGACCCTTGACCCCGGACCCTTGACCCCGGACCCATGACCCAGGACCCATGACCCCGGACCCATGACCCCGGACCCATGACCCCGGACCGATGACCCCGGACCCATGACCCCCGACCCATGACCTCGGACCCATGACCCCAGTCCCATGACCCCATACCCATGACCCCAGACCCATGACCCCAGACCCATGACCCCAGACCCATGACTCCAGACCCATGACGTCAGACACATGAGGCCCGACCCACGACCCCGGACCCATGGCCCCGGACCGATGACCCTGGATCCATGACCCCGGACCCATGAACCCGGACCCATGACCCCGGACCAATGACCCCGGACCCATGACCCCGGACCCATGACCCCGGACCCATGACCCCGGACCCATGACCCCGGTCCCATGACACCGAACCAATGAACCCGGACCCATGACGCCGGTCCCATGACACCGGACCCATGAACCGGGACCCATGGCCCAGGAACAATTAACGCGGTCCCATGATCCCGGACCCATGACCACGGACCCATGTCCCCGGACCCATGACACCGGACCCATGACCCCGGACCCATGACCCCGGACCAATGACCCCGGACCCATGACCCCGGACCCATGACCCCGGACCCATGACCCCGGACCCATGACCCCGGACGCATGGCACCGGACACGTGACCCCAGACCCATGACCCCGAAACAATGAACGCGGACCCATGACCCCAGACCCATGACCACATACCCATGAATCCAGACCCATGACGCCAGACCCATGACGTCAGACCCATGACGTCAGACCCATGACGCCTGAACCATGACCCCGGACCCATGGCCCCGGACCGATGACCCCGGACGCATGGCACCGGACACGTGACCCCAGACCCATGACCCCGAAACAATGAACGCGGACCCATGACCCCAGACCCATGACCACATACCCATGAATCCAGACCCATGACGCCAGACCCATGACGTCAGACCCATGACGTCAGACCCATGACGCCTGAACCATGACCCCGGACCCATGGCCCCGGACCGATGACCCCTGACGCATGGCACCGGACACGTGACCCCAGACCCATGACCCCGGAACAATGAACGCGGACCCATGACCCCGGACCCATGACCCAGGGACCCAGGACCCCGGACCCATGACCCCGGACCCATGACCCAGGACCCATGACCCCGGACACATGACCCCAGACCCATGACCCCAGACCCATGACTCCAGACCCATGACGTCAGACACATGAGGCCTGACCCACGACCCCGGACCCATGGCCCCGGACCGATGACCCTGGATCCATGACCCCGGACCCATGAACCCGGACCCATGACCCCGGACCAATGACCCCGGACCCATGACCCCGGACCCATGACCCCGGACCCATGACCCCGGTCCCATGACACCGAACCAATGACCCCGGTCCCATGACACCGGTCCCATGACCCCGGACCCATGACACCGGACCCATGAACCCGGACCCATGACGCCGGTCCCATGACACCGGACCCATGAACCGGGACCCATGGCCCAGGAACAATTAACGCGGTCCCATGATCCCGGACCCATGACCACGGACCCATGTCCCCGGACCCATGACACCGGACCCGTGATCCCGGACCCATGACCCCCGACCCATGACCCCGGACCCATGACCCCGGACCCATGACCCCGGACCCATGACCACGGACCCATGACCCCGGACCCATGACCCCGGTCCCATGACACCGAACCAATGACCCCGGTCCCATGACACCGGTCCCATGACCCCGGACCCATGACACCGGACCCATGCTCCCGGACCCATGACCCCGGACCCATGACCCCAGATCCATGACCCCAGACCCATGACCCCATACCCATGACCCCAGACCCATGACGCCAGACCCATGACGTCATACCCATGACGCCTGAACCATGACCCCCGACCCATGGCCAAGGACCGATGACCCCGGACGCATGGCACCGGACACGTGACCCCAGACCCATGACCCCGGAACAATGAACGCGGACCCAGGACCCCGGACCCATGACCCCGGACCCATGACCTCGGACACAATACCCCGGACCCATGACCCCGGACCCATGACCCCGACCCATGACCCCGGACCCATGACCCCGGACCCATGACCCCGGACCCATGACCTCGGACACATGACCCCGGACCCATGACCCCGGACCAATGACCCCGCACCCATGACCCCGGACCCATGACCCAGGAACAATTAACGCGGTCCCATATCCCCGGACCCAAGACGCCGGGCCCATGACCCCGGCCCCATGACCCCGGTCCCATGACACCGGACCAATGAGTCCAGATCCATGACCCCAGACCCATGAATCTAGACCCATGACGCCAGAACCATGACGTCAGACCCATGACGCCTGAACCATGACCCCGGACCCATGGCCCCGGACCGATGACCCCGGACGCATGGCACCGGACACGTGACCCCAGACCCATGACCCCGGAACAATGAACGCGGACCCATGAGTACGGACCCATGACCCAGGGACCCAGGACCCCGGACCCATGACCCCGGAACCATGACCTCGGACACATGACCCCGGACCCATGACCCCGGACCCATGACCCCGGACCCATGACCCCGGACCCATGACCCCGGACCCATGACCCCGGACCCATGACCCCGGACCCATGACCCCGGACCCATGACCCCGGTCCCATGACACCGAACCAATGACCCCGGTCCCATGACACCGGTCCCATGACCCCAGACCCATGACACCGGACCCATGATCCCGGACCCATGACCCCGGACCCATGACCCCGGACCCATGACCCCAGACCCATGACTCCAGACCCATGACGTCAGACCCATGAGGCCTGACCCATGACCCCGGACCCATGACCCGTGACCCATGGCCCAGGAACAATTACCGCGGTCCCATGACCCCGGAACCATGACCACGGACCCATGACCCCGGACCCATGACACCGGACCCGTGATCCCGGACCCATGACCCCGGACCCATGACCCCGGACCCATGACCCCGGACCCATGACCCCAGACCCATGACCACGGACCCATGACCCCGTAACCATGACCCTGCACCCATGACCCCGGACCCATGACCCCGGACCCATGACCCCGGACCCATGACCCCGGACCCATGACCCCGGACCCATGACCCCGGACCCATGACCCCGGACCGATGACCCCGGACCCATGACCCCGGACCCATGGCCCCGGACCGATGGTCCCGGACGCATGGCACCGGACACGTGACCCCAGACCCATGACACCGGAACAATGAACGCGGACCCATGACACCGGACCCATGACCCAGGGACCCAGGACCCCGGACCCATGACCCCGGACCCATGACCCCGGACCCATGACCCCGGACCCATGACCCCGGACCCATGACCCCGTACCCATGACGCCGGTCCCATGACACCGGACCCATGACCCGGGACCCATGGCCCAGGAACAATTAACATCGTCCCATGACCCCGGACCCATGACCCCGGACCCATGACCACGGACCCATGACCCCGGACACATGACCCCGGACCCATGACCCCGGACCCATGACCCCGGACCCATGACACCGGACCCATGATCCCGGACCCATGACCCCGGACCCATGACCTCCGACACATGACCCCGGACTCTTGACCCCGGACCCATGACCCCGGTCCCATGACACCGGACCAATGACTCCAGATCCATGACACCAGACCCATGACCCCATACCCATGACCCCAGACCAATGACGCCAGACCCATGACGTCAGACCCATGACTCCTGAACCATGACCCCGGACCCATGGCCCCGGACCGACGACCCCGGACGCATGACCCCGGACCCATTACCCCGGACCCATGACCCCGGACCCATGACCCCGGACCCATGACCCCGAACCCATGACCCCGGACCCATGACCCCGGACCCATGACCCCGGACCCATGACCCCGGAACCATGACGCCGGTCCCATGACACCGGACCAATGACCCCGGACCCATGACCCCGCACCCATGACCCGGACCCATGACCCAGGAACAATTAACGCGGACCCATGTCCCCGGACCCATGACGCCGGACCCATGACCACGGACCCATGACCCCGGACACATGACCCCGGACCCATGACCCCGGACCCATGACCCCGGACCCATGACCCCGGACCCATGACCCCGGACCCATGACCCCGAACCCATGACCCCGGACCCATGACCCCGGACCCATGACCCCGGAACCATGACGCCGGTCCCATGACACCGGACCAATAACCCCGGACCCATGACCCCGCACCCATGACCCGGACCCATGACACAGGAACAATTAACGCGGACCCATGACCCCGGACCCATGACTCCGGACCCATGACCACGGACCCATGACCCCGGACCCATGACCCCCGACCCATGACCCCGGACCCATGACCCCGGTCCCATGACACCGAACCAATGACCCCGGACCCATGACCCCGGACCCATGACCACGGACCCATGGCCCCGGACCGATGATCCCGGACGCATGGCACCGGACACGTGACCCCAGACCCATGACCCCGGAACAATGAACGCGGACCCATGACCACGGACCCATGACCCAGGGACCCAGGACCCCGGACCCATGACCCCGGACCCATGACATCGGACACATGACCCCGGACCCTTGACCCCGGACCCTTGACCCCGGACCCATGACCCAGGACCCATGACCCCGGACCCATGACCCCGGACCCATGACCCCGGACCGATGACCCCGGACCCATGACCCCCGACCCATGACCTCGGACCCATGACCCCAGTCCCATGACCCCATACCCATGACCCCAGACCCATGACCCCAGACCCATGACCCCAGACCCATGACCCCAGACCCATGACTCCAGACCCATGACGTCAGACACATGAGGCCCGACCCACGACCCCGGACCCATGGCCCCGGACCGATGACCCTGGATCCATGACCCCGGACCCATGAACCCGGACCCATGACCCCGGACCAATGACCCCGGACCCATGACCCCGGACCCATGACCCCGGACCCATGACCCCGGTCCCATGACACCGAACCAATGACACCGGACCCATGACCCCGGTCCCATGACACCGGACCAATGACCCCAAATCCATGACCCCAGACCCATGAACCCATACCCATGACCCCAGACCCATGACGCCAGACCCATGACGTCAGACCCATGACGCCTGAACCATGACCCCGGACCCATGGCCCCGGACCGATGACCCCGGACGCATGGCACCGGACACGTGACCCCAGACCCATGACCCCGAAACAATGAACGCGGACCCATGACCCCAGACCCATGACCACATACCCATGAATCCAGACCCATGACGCCAGACCCATGACGTCAGACCCATGACGTCAGACCCATGACGCCTGAACCATGACCCCGGACCCATGGCCCCGGACCGATGACCCCTGACGCATGGCACCGGACACGTGACCCCAGACCCATGACCCCGGAACAATGAACGCGGACCCATGACCCCGGACCCATGACCCAGGGACCCAGGACCCCGGACCCATGACCCCGGACCCATGACCCAGGACCCATGACCCCGGACACATGACCCCAGACCCATGACCCCAGACCCATGACTCCAGACCCATGACGTCAGACACATGAGGCCTGACCCACGACCCCGGACCCATGGCCCCGGACCGATGACCCTGGATCCATGACCCCGGACCCATGAACCCGGACCCATGACCCCGGACCAATGACCCCGGACCCATGACCCCGGACCCATGACCCCGGACCCATGACCCCGGTCCCATGACACCGGACCAATGAGTCCAGATCCATGACCCCAGACCCATGAATCTAGACCCATGACGCCAGAACCATGACGTCAGACCCATGACGCCTGAACCATGACCCCGGACCCATGGCCCCGGACCGATGACCTCGGACACATGACCCCGGACCCATGGCCCCGGACCCATGACCCCGACCCATGACCCCGGACCCATGACCCCGGACCCATGACCCCGGACCCATGACCTCGGACACATGACCCCGGACCCATGACCCCGGACCAATGACCCCGCACCCATGACCCCGGACCCATGACCCAGGAACAATTAACGCGGTCCCATATCCCCGGACCCAAGACGCCGGGCCCATGACCCCGGCCCCATGACCCCGGTCCCATGACACCGGACCAATGAGTCCAGATCCATGACCCCAGACCCATGAATCTAGACCCATGACGCCAGAACCATGACGTCAGACCCATGACGCCTGAACCATGACCCCGGACCCATGGCCCCGGACCGATGACCCCGGACGCATGGCACCGGACACGTGACCCCAGACCCATGACCCCGGAACAATGAACGCGGACCCATGAGTACGGACCCATGACCCAGGGACCCAGGACCCCGGACCCATGACCCCGGAACCATGACCTCGGACACATGACCCCGGACCCATGGCCCCGGACCCATGACCCCGGACCCATGACCCCGGACCCATGACCCCGGACCCATGACCCCGGACCCATGACCCCGGACCCATGACCCCGGACCCATGACCCCGGACCCATGACCCCGGACCCATGACCCCGGACCCATGACCCCGGACCCATGACCACGGACCCATGACCCCGGACCCATGACACCGGACCCATGATCCCGGACCCATGACCCCGGACCCATGACCCCGGACCCATGACCCCAGACCCATGACTCCAGACCCATGACGTCAGACCCATGAGGCCTGACCCATGACCCCGGACCCATGACCCGTGACCCATGGCCCAGGAACAATTACCGCGGTCCCATGACCCCGGAACCATGACCACGGACCCATGACCCCGGACCCATGACACCGGACCCGTGATCCCGGACCCATGACCCCGGACCCATGACCCCGGACCCATGACCCCGGACCCATGACCCCAGACCCATGACCACGGACCCATGACCCCGTAACCATGACCCTGCACCCATGACCCCGGACCCATGACCCCGGACCCATGACCCCGGACCCATGACCCCGGACCCATGACCCCGGACCCATGACCCCGGACCCATGACCCCGGACCGATGACCCCGGACCCATGACCCCGGACCCATGGCCCCGGACCGATGGTCCCGGACGCATGGCACCGGACACGTGACCCCAGACCCATGACACCGGAACAATGAACGCGGACCCATGACACCGGACCCATGACCCAGGGACCCAGGACCCCGGACCCATGACCCCGGACCCATGACCCCGGACCCATGACCCCGGACCCATGACCCCGGACCCATGACCCCGTACCCATGACGCCGGTCCCATGACACCGGACCCATGACCCGGGACCCATGGCCCAGGAACAATTAACATCGTCCCATGACCCCGGACCCATGACCCCGGACCCATGACCACGGACCCATGACCCCGGACCCATGACACCGGACCCATGATCCCGGACCCATGATCCCGGACCCATGACCCCGGACCCATGACCCCGGACCCATGACACCGGACCCATGACCCCGGACCCATGACCCCGGTCCCCTGACACCCAACCAATGACCCCGGACCCATGACACCGGTCCCATGACACCGGAGCAATGACCCCAGATCCATGACACCGGTCCCATGACACCGGACCAATGACCCCAGATCCATGACCACAGACCCATGACCCCATACCCATGACCCCAGACCCATGACGTCAGACCCATGTAGTCATACCCATGACGCCTGAACCATGACCACGGACCCATGGCCCCGGACAGATGACCCCGGACGCATGGCACCGGACACGTGACATCAGACCCATGACCCCGGAACAATGAACGCGGACCCATGACCCCGGACCCATGACCCCGGACCCATGACCCCGGACCCATGACCCCGGACCCATAACCCCGGACCCAGGACGCCGGTCCCATGACACCGGACCCATGACCCCGGACCCATGACCCCGGACCCATGACCTCGGACACATGACCCCGGACCCTTGACCCCGGACCCATGACCACGGACCCATGACCCCAGACCCATGACCGCGGTCCCATGACCCCAGTCCTATGACCCCATACCCATGACCCCAGACCCATGACTCCAGACCCATGACGTCAGACCCATGAGGCCTGACCCATGACCCCGGACCCATGGCCCCGGACCGATGACCCCGGACCCATGACACCGGACCCATGACCCCGGTCCCATGACACCGGACCCATGACCCCGGACCCAGGACGCCGGTCCCATGACACCGGACCCATGACACCGGTCCCATGACCCCGGACCCATGACACCGGACCCATGATCCCGGACCCATGACCCCGGACCCATGACCCCGGACCCATGACCCCAGACCCATGACTCCAGACCCATGACGTCAGACCCATGAGGCCTGACCCATGACTCCGGACCCATGACCCGTGACCCATGGCCCAGGAACAATTACCGCGGTCCCATGACCCCGGAACCATGACCACGGACCCATGACCCCGGACCCATGACCCCGGACCCATGACCCCGGACCCATGACCCCGGACCCAGGACGCCGGTCCCATGACACCGGACCCATGACACCGGTCCCATGACACCGGACCAATGACCCCAGATCCATGACCCCAGACCCATGACCCCATACCCATGACCCCAGACCCATGACGTCAGACCCATGTAGTCATACCCATGACGCCTGAACCATGACCACGGACCCATGGCCCCGGACCGATGACCCCGGACGCATGGCACCGGACACGTGACATCAGACCCATGACCCCGGAACAATGAACGCGGACCCATGACCCCGGACCCATGACCCAGGGACCCAGGACCCCGGACCCATGACCCCGGACCCATGACCTCGGACACATGACCCCGGACCCTTGACCCCGGACCCATGACACCGGACCCATGACCCCGGACCCATGGCCCCGGACCGATGATCCCGGACGCATGGCACCGGACACGTGACCCCAGACCCATGACCCCATACCCATGACCCCAGACCCATGACGTCAGACCCATGTAGTCATACCCATGACGCCTGAACCATGACCACGGACCCATGGCCCCGGACCGATGACCCCGGACGCATGGCACCGGACACGTGACCCCAGACCCATGACCCCGGAACAATGAACGCGGACCCATGACCCCGGACCCATGACCCCGAACCCATGACCCCGGACCCATGACGCCGGTCCCATGACACCGGTCCAATGACCCCGGACCCATGACCCCGGACCCATGACACCGGACCCATGACCCCGGACCCATGGCCCCGGACCCATGGCCCCGGACCGATGATCCCGGACGCATGGCACCGGACACGTGACCCCAGACCCATGACCCCGGAACAATGAACTCGGACCCATGACACCGGACCCATGACCCAGGGACCCAGGACCCCGGACCCATGACCCCGGACCCATGACCTCGGACACATGACCCCGGACCCTTGACCCCGGACCCATGACACCGGACCCATGACCCCGGACCCATGACCCCGGACCCATGACCCCGGACCCATGACACCGGACCCATGATCCCGGACCCATGACCCCGGACCCATGACCCCGGACCCATGACCCCAGACCCATGACTCCAGACCCATGACGTCAGACCCATGAGGCCTGACCCATGACCCCGGACCCATGACCCGTGACCCATGGCCCAGGAACAATTACCGCGGTCCCATGACCCCGGAACCATGACCCCGGACCCATGGCCCCGGACCGATGACCCCGGACGCATGGCACCGGACACGTGACCCCAGACCCATGACCCCGGAACAATGAACGCGGACCCATGACCCCGGACCCATGACCCAGGGACCCAGGACCCCGGACCCATGACCCCGGACCCATGACCTCGGACACATGACCACGGACCCATGACCCCGGACCCATGACCCCGGACCCATGACCCCGGACCCATGACCCCGGACCCATGACCCCGGACCCATGACCCCGGACCCATGACCCCGGACCCATTACCCCGGACCCATGACACCGGACCCATGACCCCGGACCCATGACCCCGGACCCATGACCCCGAACCCATGACCCCGGACCCATGACCCCGGACCCATGACGCCGGTCCCATGACACCGGACCACTGACCCCGGACCCATGACCCCGGACCCATGAGCACGGACCCATGACCCCGGACCCATGACCCCGGACCCATGACTCCGGACCCATGACCCCGGACCAATGACCCCGGACCCATGACCCAGGACCCATGACCCCGGACCCATGACTCCGGACCCATGACACCGGACCCATGACCCCGGACCCATGACCCCGGTCCCATGACACCGAACCAATGACCCCGGACCCATGACACCGGTCCCATGACACCGGACCAATGACCCCAGATCCATGACCCCAGACCCATGACCCCATACCCATGACCCCATACCCATGACCCCATACCCATAACCCCAGACCCATGACGTCAGTCCCATGTAGTCATACCCATGACGCCTGAACCATGACCCCGGACCCATAACCCCGGACCCAGGATGCCGGTCCCATGACACCGGACCCATGACACCGGACCCATGACCCCGGACCCATGACCCCGGACCCATGACCTCGGACACATGACCCCGGACCCTTGACCCCGGACCCATGACCACGGACCCATGACCCCAGACCCATGACCGCGGTCCCATGACCACAGTCCTATGACCCCATACCCATGACCCCAGACCCGTGACTCCAGACCCATGACGTCAGACCCATGAGGCCTGACCCATGACCCCGGACCCATGGCCCCGGACCGATGACCCCGGACCCATGACACCGGACCCATGACCCCGGTCCCATGACACCGGACCCATGACCCCGGACCCAGGACGCCGGTCCCATGACACCGGACCCATGACACCGGTCCCATGACACCGGACCAATGACCCCAGATCCATGACCCCAGACCCATGACCCCATACCCATGACCCCAGACCCATGACGTCAGACCCATGTAGTCATACCCATGACGCCTGAACCATGACCACGGACCCATGGCCCCGGACCGATGACCCCGGACCCATGACCCCGGACCCATGACCTCGGACACATGACCCCGGACCCTTGACCCCGGACCCATGACCACGGACCCATGACCCCAGACCCATGACCGCGGTCCCATGACCACAGTCCTATGACCCCATACCCATGACCCCAGACCCGTGACTCCAGACCCATGACGTCAGACCCATGAGGCCTGACCCATGACCCCGGACCCATGGCCCCGGACCGATGACCCCGGACCCATGACACCGGACCCATGACCCCGGTCCCATGACACCGGACCCATGACCCCGGACCCAGGACGCCGGTCCCATGACACCGGACCCATGACCCCGGTCCCATGACACCGGACCCATGACCCCGGACCCAGGACGCCGGTCCCATGACACCGGACCCATGACACCGGTCCCATGACACCGGACCAATGACCCCAGATCCATGACCCCAGACCCATGACCCCATACCCATGACCCCAGACCCATGACGTCAGACCCATGTAGTCATACCCATGACGCCTGAACCATGACCACGGACCCATGGCCCCGGACCGATGACCCCGGACGCATGGCACCGGACACGTGACATCAGACCCATGACCCCGGAACAATGAACGCGGACCCATGACCCCGGACCCATGACCCAGGGACCCAGGACCCCGGACCCATGACCCCGGACCCATGACCCCGGACCCATGACCTCGGACACATGACCCCGGACCCTTGACCCCGGACCCATGACACCGGACCCATGACCCCGGACCCATGGCCCCGGACCGATGATCCCGGACGCATGGCACCGGACACGTGACCCCAGACCCATGACCCCATACCCATGACCCCAGACCCATGACGTCAGACCCATGTAGTCATACCCATGACGCCTGAACCATGACCACGGACCCATGGCCCCGGACCGATGACCCCGGACGCATGGCACCGGACACGTGACCCCAGACCCATGACCCCGGAACAATGAACGCGGACCCATGACCCCGGACCCATGACCCCGAACCCATGACCCCGGACCGATGACCCCGGACCCATGACGCCGGTCCCATGACACCGGTCCAATGACCCCGGACCCATGACCCCGGACCCATGACACCGGACCCATGACCCCGGACCCATGGCCCCGGACCGATGATCCCGGACGCATGGCACCGGACACGTGACCCCAGACCCATGACCCCGGAACAATGAACGCGGACCCATGACACCGGACCCATGACCCAGGGACCCAGGACCCCGGACCCATGACACCGGACCCATTATCCCGGACCCATGACCCCGGACCCATGACCCCGGACCCATGACCCCAGACCCATGACTCCAGACCCATGACGTCAGACCCATGAGGCCTGACCCATGACCCCGGACCCATGACCCGTGACCCATGGCCCAGGAACAATTACCGCGGTCCCATGACCCCGGAACCATGACCCCGGACCCATGGCCCCGGACCGATGACCCCGGACGCATGGCACCGGACACGTGACCCCAGACCCATGACCCCGGAACAATGAACGCGGACCCATGACCCCGGACCCATGACCCAGGGACCCAGGACCCCGGACCCATGACCCCGGACCCATGACCTCGGACACATGACCACGGACCCATGACCCCGGACCCATGACCCCGGACCCATGACCCCGGACCCATGACCCCGGACCCATGACCCCGGACCCATGACCCCGGACCCATGACCCCGGACCCATTACCCCGGACCCATGACACCGGACCCATGACCCCGGACCCATGACCCCGGACCCATGACCCCGAACCCATGACCCCGGACCCATGACCCCGGACCCATGACGCCGGTCCCATGACACCGGACCACTGACCCCGGACCCATGACCCCGCACCCATGACCCGGACCCATGACCCAGGAACAATTAACGCGGACCCATGTCCCCGGACCCATGACGCCGGACCCATGACCACGGACCCATGACCCCGGACACATGACCCCGGACCCATGACCCCGGACCCATGACCCCGGACCCATGACCCCGGACCCATGAGCACGGACCCATGACCCCGGACCCATGACCCCGGACCCATGACCCCGGACCCATGACTCCGGACCCATGACCCCGGACCAATGACCCCGGACCCATGACCCAGGACCCATGACCCCGGACCCATGACTCCGGACCCATGACCCCGGACCCATGACCCCGGACCCATGACCCCGGTCCCATGACACCGAACCAATGACCCCGGACCCATGACACCGGTCCCATGACACCGGACCAATGACCCCAGATCCATGACCCCAGACCCATGACCCCATACCCATGACCCCATACCCATGACCCCATACCCATGACCCCAGACCCATGACGTCAGTCCCATGTAGTCATACCCATGACGCCTGAACCATGACCACGGACTCATGGCCCCGGACCGATGACCCCGGACGCATGGCACCGGACACGTGACCCCAGACCCATGACCCCGGAACAATGAACGCGGACCCATGACCCCGGACCCATGACCCAGGGACCCAGGACCCCGGACCCATGACCCCGGACCCATGACCTCGGACACATGACCCCGGACCCTTGACCCCGGACCCATGACCCCAGACCCATGACTCCAGACCCATGACGTCAGACCCATGAGGCCTGACCCATGACCCCGGACCCATGACCCGTGACCCATGGCCCAGGAACAATTACCGCGGTCCCATGACCCCGGAACCATGACCCCGGACCCATGGCCCCGGACCGATGACCCCGGACGCATGGCACCGGACACGTGACCCCAGACCCATGACCCCGGAACAATGAACGCGGACCCATGACCCCGGACCCATGACCCAGGGACCCAGGACCCCGGACCCATGACCCCGGACCCATGACCTCGGACACATGACCACGGACCCATGACCCCGGACCCATGACCCCGGACCCATGACCCCGGACCCATGACCCCGGACCCATGACCCCGGACCCATGACCCCGGACCCATGACCCCGGACCCATTACCCCGGACCCATGACACCGGACCCATGACCCCGGACCCATGACCCCGGACCCATGACCCCGAACCCATGACCCCGGACCCATGACCCCGGACCCATGACGCCGGTCCCATGACACCGGACCACTGACCCCGGACCCATGACCCCGCACCCATGACCCGGACCCATGACCCAGGAACAATTAACGCGGACCCATGTCCCCGGACCCATGACGCCGGACCCATGACCACGGACCCATGACCCCGGACACATGACCCCGGACCCATGACCCCGGACCCATGACCCCGGACCCATGACCCCGGACCCATGAGCACGGACCCATGACCCCGGACCCATGACCCCGGACCCATGACCCCGGACCCATGACTCCGGACCCATGACCCCGGACCAATGACCCCGGACCCATGACCCAGGACCCATGACCCCGGACCCATGACTCCGGACCCATGACCCCGGACCCATGACCCCGGACCCATGACCCCGGTCCCATGACACCGAACCAATGACCCCGGACCCATGACACCGGTCCCATGACACCGGACCAATGACCCCAGATCCATGACCCCAGACCCATGACCCCATACCCATGACCCCATACCCATGACCCCATACCCATGACCCCAGACCCATGACGTCAGTCCCATGTAGTCATACCCATGACGCCTGAACCATGACCACGGACTCATGGCCCCGGACCGATGACCCCGGACGCATGGCACCGGACACGTGACCCCAGACCCATGACCCCGGAACAATGAACGCGGACCCATGACCCCGGACCCATGACCCAGGGACCCAGGACCCCGGACCCATGACCCCGGACCCATGACCTCGGACACATGACCCCGGACCCTTGACCCCGGACCCATGACCCCGGACCCATGACTCCGGACCCATGACCCCAGTCCCATGACCCCATACCCATGACCCCAGACCCATGACCCCAGACCCATGACCCCAGACCCATGACCCCAGACCCATGACCCCAGACCCATGACTCCAGACCCATGACGTCAGACACATGAGGCCTGACCCATGACCCCGGACCCATGGCCCCGGACCGATGACCCCGGATCCATGACTCCGGACTCATGAACCCGGACCCATGACCCCGGACCCATGACCCCGGACCCATGACCCCGGACCCATGACCACGGACCCATGACCCCGGACCCATGACCCCGGACCCATGACCCCGGTCCCATGACACCGAACCAATGACACCGGACCCATGACCCCGGTCCCATGACACCGGACCAATGACCCCAAATCCATGACCCCAGACCCATGAACCCATACCCATGACCCCAGACCCATGACGCCAGACCCATGACGTCAGACCCATGACGCCTGAACCATGACCCCGGAACCATGGCCCCGGACCGATGACCCCGGACGCATGGCACCGGACACGTGACCCCAGACCCATGACCCCGAAACAATGAACGCGGACCCATGACCCCGGACACATGACCCAGGGACCCAGGACCCCGGACCCATGACCCCGCACCCATGACCAGGACCCATGACCCAGGAACAATTAACGCGGAACCATGTCCCCGGACCCATGACGCCGGACCCATGACCACGGACCCATGACCCCGGACACATGACCCCGGACCCATGACCCCGGACCCATGACCCCGGACCCATGACCACGGACCCATGGCCCCGGACCGATGATCCCGGACGCATGGCACCGGACACGTGACCCCAGACCCATGACCCCGGAACAATGAACGCGGACCCATGACCACGGACCCATGACCCAGGGACCCAGGACCCCGGACCCATGACCCCGGACCCATGACATCGGACACATGACCCCGGACCCTTGACCCCGGACCCTTGACCCCGGACCCATGACCCCGGACCCATGACCCCGGACCCATGACCCCGGACCGATGACCCCGGACCCATGACCCCCGACCCATGACCTCGGACCCATGACCCCAGTCCCATGACCCCATACCCATGACCCCAGACCCTTGACCCCAGACCCATGACTCCAGACCCATGACGTCAGACACATGAGGCCTGACCCATGACCCCGGACCCATGGCCCCGGACCGATGACCCCGGATCCATGACCCCGGACCCATGAACCCGGACCCATAACCCCGGACCAATGACCCCGGACCCATGACCCCGGACCCATGACCCCGGACCCATGACCCCGGACCCATGACCCCGGTCCCATGACACCGAACCAATGACACCGGACCCATGACCCCGGTCCCATGACACCGGACCAATGACCCCAAATCCATGACCCCATACCCATGAACCCATACCCATGACCCCAGACCCATGACGCCAGACCCATGACGTCAGACCCATGACGCCTGAACCATGACCCCGGACCCATGGCCCCGGACCGATGACCCCGGACGCATGGCACCGGACACGTGACCCCAGACCCATGACCCCGAAACAATGAACGCGGACCCATGACCCCGGACCCATGACCCAGGGACCCAGGACCCCGGACCCATGACCCCGGACCCATGACCTCGGACACAATACCCCGGACCCATGACCCCGGACCCATGACCTCGGACACATGACCCCGGACCCATGACCCCGGACCCATGACCCCGCACCCATGACCCCGGACCCATGACCCAGGAACAATTAACGCGGTCCCATATCCCCGGACCCAAGACGCCGGGCCCATGACCCCGGACCCATGACCCCGGTCCCATGACACCGGACCAATGACTCCAGATCCATGACCCCAGACCCATGACCACATACCCATGAATCCAGACCCATGACGCCAGACCCATGACGTCAGACCCATGACGTCAGACCCATGACGCCTGAACCATGACCCCGGACCCATGGCCCCGGACCGATGACCCCGGACGCATGGCACCGGACACGTGACCCCAGACCCATGACCCCGGAACAATGAACGCGGACCCATGACCCCGGACCCATGACCCAGGGACCCAGGGCCCCGGACCCATGACCCCGGAACCATGACCTCGGACACATGACCCCGGACCCATGACCTCGGACACACGACCCCGGACCAATGACCCCGGACCCATGACCCCGCACCCATGACCCAGGAACAATTAACGCGGACCCATGTCCCCGGACCCATGACGCCGGACCCATGACCACGGACCCATGACCCCGGACACATGACCCCGGACCCATGACCCCGGACCCATGACCCCGGACCCATGACCCCGGACCCATGACCCCGGTCCCATGACACCGAACCAATGACCCCGGTCCCATGACACCGGTCCCATGACCCCGGACCCATGACACCGGACCCATGAACCCGGACCCATGACGCCGGTCCCATGACACCGGACCCATGAACCGGGACCCATGGCCCAAGAACAATTAACGCGGTCCCATGATCCCGGACCCATGACCACGGACCCATGACCCCGGACCCATGACACCGGACCCGTGATCCCGGACCCATGACCGCCGACCCATGACCCCGGACCCATGACCCCGGACCCATGACCACGGACCCATGACCCCGGACCCATGACCCCGGTCCCATGACACCGAACCAATGACCCCGGTCCCATGACACCGGTCCCATGACCCCGGACCCATGACACCGGACCCATGCTCCCGGACCCATGACCCCGGACCCATGACCCCAGATCCATGACCCCAGACCCATGACCCCATACCCATGACCCCAGACCCATGACGCCAGACCCATGACGTCATACCCATGACGCCTGAACCATGACCCCCGACCCATGGCCCCGGACCGATGAGCCCGGACGCATGGCACCGGACACGTGACCCCAGACCCATGACCCCGGAACAATGGACGCGGACCCAGGACCCCGGACCCATGACCCCGGACCCATGACCTCGGACACAATACCCCGGACCCATGACCCCGGACCCATGACCCCGGACCCATGACCCCGGACCCATGACCCCGGACCCATGACCCCGGACCCATGACCTCGGACACATGACCCCGGACCCATGACCCCGGACCAATGACCCCGCACCCATGACCCCGGACCCATGACCCAGGAACAATTAACGCGGTCCCATATCCCCGGACCCAAGACGCCGGGCCCATGACCCCGGACCCATGACCCCGGTCCCATGACACCGGACCAATGACTCCAGATCCATGACCCCAGACCCATGAATCTAGACCCATGACGCCAGACCCATGACGTCAGACCCATGACGCCTGAACCATGACCCCGGACCCATGGCCCCGGACCGATGACCCCGGACGCAGGGCACCGGACACGTGACCCCAGACCCATGACCCCGGAACAATGAACGCGGACCCATGACCCCGGACCCAGGACCCCGGACCCATGACCCCGGAACCATGACCTCGGACACATGACCCCGGACCCATGACCCCGGACCCATGGCCCCGGACCCATGACCCCGGACCCATGACCCCGGACCCATGACCCCGGACCCATGACCCCGGACCCATGACCCCGGACCCATGACCCCGGACCCATGACCCCGGACCCATGACCACGGACCCATGACCCCGGACCCATGACACCGGACCCATGATCCCGGACCCATGACCCCGGACCCATGACCCCGGTCCCATGACACCGAACCAATGACCCCGGACCCATGACACCGGTCCCATGATCCCGGGCCCATGACCCCGGACCCATGACCACGGACCCATGACCCCGTAACCATGACCCTGCACCCATGACCCCGGACTCATGACCCCGGACCCATGACCACGGACCCATGACCCCGGACCCATGACACCGGACCCATGACGCCGGTCCCATGACACCGGACCCATGACCCGGGACCCATGGCCCACGAACAATTACCGCGGTCCCATGACCCCGGAACCATGACCACGGACCTATGACCCCGGACCCATGACACCGGACCCGTGATCCCGGACCCATGACCCCGGACCCATGACCCCGGACCCATGACCCCGGACCCATGACCCCGGACCCATGACCCCAGACCCATGACCACGGACCCATGACCCCGTAACCATGACCCTGCACCCATGACCCCGGACCCATGACCCCGGACCCATGACCCCGGACCCATGACCCCGGACCCATGACCCCGGACCCATGACCCCGGACCCATGACCCCGGACCCATGACCCCGGACACATGACCCCGGACCCATGGCCCCGGACCGATGATCCCGGACGCATGGCACCGGACACGTGACCCCAGACCCATGACACCGGAACAATGAACGCGGACCCATGACACCGGACCCATGACCCAGGGACCCAGGAACCCGGACCCATGACCCCGGACCCAAGACGCCGGGCCCATGACCCCGGACCCATGACCCCGGTCCCATGACACCGGACCAATGACTCCAGATCCATGACCCCAGACCCATGACTCCAGATCCATGACCCCAGACCCATGACCCCGGTCCCATGACACCGAACCAATGACACCGGACCCATGACCCCGGTCCCATGACACCGGACCAATGACCCCGGTCCCATGACCCCGGACCCATGACACCGGACCCATGACCCCGGACCCATGACCCCGGTCCCATGACACCGAACCAATGACACCGGACCCATGACCCCGGTCCCATGACACCGGACCAATGACCCCAAATCCATGACCCCAGACCCATGAACCCATACCCATGACCCCAGACCCATGACGCCAGACCCATGACGTCAGACCCATGACGCCTGAACCATGACCGCGGACCCATGGCCCCGGACCGATGACCCCGGACGCATGGCACCGGACACGTGACCCCAGACCCATGACCCCGGAACAATGAACGCGAACCCATGACCCCGGACCCATGACCCAGGGACCCAGGACCCCGGAACCATGACCCCGGACCCATGACCTCGGACACAATACCCCGGACCCATGACCCCGGACCCATGACCCCGGACCCATGACCCCGGACCCATGACCTCGGACCCATGACCCCGGACCCATGACCCCGGACCCATGACCCCGGACCCATGACCCCGCACCCATGACCCCGCACCCATGACCCAGGAACAATTAACGCGGTCCCATATCCCCGGACCCAAGACGCCGGGCCCATGACCCCGGACCCATGACCCCGGTCCCATGACACCGAACCAATGACACCGGACCCATGACCCCGGTCCCATGACACCGGACCAATGACCCCAAATCCATGACCCTGGGCCCATGAACCCATACCCATGACCCCAGACCCATGACGCCAGAACCATGACTTCAGACCCATGACGCCTGAACCATGACCCCGGACCCATGGCCCCGGACCGATGACCCCGGACGCATGGCACCGGACACGTGACCCCAGACCCATGACCCCGGAACAATGAACGCGGACCCATGACCCCGGACCCATGACCCAGGGACCCAGGACCCCGGACCCATGACCCCGGACCCATGACCCCGGACCCATGACCCCGGACCCATGACCTCGGACACAATACCCCGGACCCATGACCCCGGACACATGACCCCGGACCCATGACCCCGGACCCATGACCCCGGACCCATGACCCCGGACCCATGACCCCGGACCCATGACCCCGGACCCATGACCCCGGACCCATGACCCAGGGACCCAGGAGCCCGGAACCATGACCCCGGACCCATGACCTCGGACACAATACCCCGGACCCATGACCCCGGACCCATGACCCCGGACCCATGACCCCGGACCCATGACCCCGGACACATGACCCCGGACCCATGACCCCGGACCCATGACCCCGGACCCATGACCCCGGACCCATGACCCCGGACCCATGACCCCGGACCCATGACCCCGGACCCATGACCCCGGACCCATGACCCCGGACCCATGACCCCGGACCCATGACCACGGACCCATGACCCCGGACCCATGACACCGGACCCATGATCCCGGACCCATGACCCCGGACCCATGACCCCGGTCCCATGACACCGAACCAATGACCCCGGACCCATGACACCGGTCCCATGATCCCGGGCCCATGACCCCGGACCCATGACCAGGGACCCATGACCCCGGACCCATGACCCCGGACCCATGACCCCGGACCCATGACCCCGGACCCATGACCCCGGACCCATGACCCCGGACCCATGACGCCGGACCCATGACCACGGACCCATGACCCCGGACCCATGACCCCGGACCCATGACCCCGGACCCATGACCCCGGACCCATGACCCCGGACCCATGACCCCGGACCCATGACCCCCGACCCATGACCTCGGACCCATGACCCCAGTCCCATGACCCCATACCCATGACCCCAGACCCATGACCCCAGACCCATGACCCCGGACCCATGACCACGGACCCATGACCCCGGACCCATGACCCCGGACCCATGACCCCGGACCCACGACCCCGGACCAATGACCCCGGACCCATGACCCCGCACCCATGACCCAGGAACAATTAACGCGGACCCGTGTCCCCGGACCCATGACGCCGGACCCATGACCACGGACCCATGTCCCCGGACCCATGTCCCCGGACACATGACCCCGGACCCATGACCCCGGACCAATGACCCCGGATCCATGACCCCGGACCCATGTCCCCGGACCCATGACCACGGACCCATGACCCCGGACCCATGACCCCGGACCCATGACACCGGACCCATGATCCCGGACCCATGACCCCGGACCCATGACCACGGACCCATGACCCCGTAACCATGACCCTGGACCCATGACCCCGGACCCATGACCCCGGACCCATGACCCCGGACCCATGACCCCGGACCCATGACCCCGGACCCATGACCCAGGACCCATGACCGCGGACCCATGACCCCGGACCCATGACCCCGGACCCATGACGCCGGTCCCATGACACCGGACCCATGAACCGGGACCCATGGCCCAGGAACAATTAACGCGGTCCCATGACCCCGGACCCATGACCCCGGACCCATGACACCGGACCCGTGATCCCGGACCCATGACCCCCGACCCATGACCCCGGACCCATGACCCCGGACCCATGACCACGGACCCATGACACCGGACCCATGACCCCGGTCCCATGACACCGAACCAATGACCCCGGTCCCATGACACCGGTCCCATGACCCCGGACCCATGACACCGGACCCATGCTCCCGGACCCATGACCCCGGACCCATGACCCCAGATCCATGACCCCAGACCCATGACCCCATACCCATGACCCCAGACCCATGACGCCAGACCCATGACGTCATACCCATGACGCCTGAACCATGACCCCCGACCCATGGCCCCGGACCGATGACCCCGGACGCATGGCACCGGACACGTGACCCCAGACCCATGACCGCGGAACAATGAACGCGGACCCAGGACACCGGACCCATGACCCCGGACCCATGACCTCGGACACAATACCCCGGACCCATGACCCCGGACCCATGACCCCGGACCCATGACCCCGGACCCATGACCCCGGACCCATGACCCCGGACCCATGACCTCGGACACATGACCCCGGACCCATGACCCCGGACCAATGACCCCGCACCCATGACCCCGGACCCATGACCCAGGAACACTTATAGCGGTCCCATATCCCCGGACCCAAGACGCCGGGCCCATGACCCAGGACCCATGACCCCGGTCCCATGACACCGGACCAATGACTCCAGATCCATGACCCCAGACCCATGACCCCGGACCCATGACACCGGACCCATGATCCCGGACCCATGACCCCGGACCCATGACCCCGGACCCATGACCCCGGTCCCATGACACCGAACCAATGACCCCGGACCCATGACACCGGTCCCATGATCCCGGACCCATGACCCCGGACCCATGACACCGGACCCGTGATCCCGGACCCATGACCCCCGACCCATGACCCCGGACACATGACCCCGGACCCATGACCACGGACCCATGACCCCGGACCCATGACCCCGGTCCCATGACACCGAACCAATGACCCCGGTCCCATGACACCGGTCCCATGACCCCGGACCCATGACACCGGACACATGCTCCCGGACCCATGACCCCGGACCCATGACCCCAGATCTATGACCCCAGACCAATGACCCCATACCCATGACCCCAGACCCATGACGCCAGACCCATGACGTCATACCCATGACGCCTGAACCATGACCCCCTACCCATGGCCCCGGACCGATGACCCCGGACGCATGGCACCGGACACGTGACCCCAGACCCATGAACCCGGAACAATGAACGCGGACCCAGGACCCCGGACCCATGACCCCGGACCCATGACCTCGGACACAATACCCCGGACCCATGACCCCGGACCCATGACCCCGGACCCATGACCTCGGACACATGACCCCGGACCCATGACCCCGGACCAATGACCACGCACCCATGACCCCGGACCCATGACCCAGGAACAATTAACGCGGTCCCATATCCCCGGACCCAAGACGCCGGGCCCATGACCCCGGACCCATGACCCCGGAACCATGACCTCGGACACATGACCCCGGACCCATGACCCCGGACCCATGACCCCGGACCCATGACCCCGGACCCATGACCCCGGACCCATGACCCCGGACCCATGACCCCGGACCCATGACCCCGGACCCATGACCCAGGGACCCAGGAGCCCGGAACCATGACCCCGGACCCATGACCTCGGACACAATACCCCGGACCCATGACCCCGGACCCATGACCCCGGACCCATGACCTCGGACACATGACCCCGGACCCATGACCCCGCAACCATGACCCAGGAACAATTAACGCGGTCCCATATCCCCGGACCCAAGACGCCGGGCCCATGACCCCGGACCCATGACCCCGGTCCCATGACACCGGACCAATGACTCCAGATCCATGACCCCAGACCCATGACTCCAGATCCATGACCCCAGACCCATGACCCCATACCCATGAATCCAGACCCATGACGCCAGACCCATGACGTCAGACCCATGACGCCTGAACCATGACCCCGGACCCATGGCCTCGGACCGATGACCCCGGACGCATGGCACCGGACACGTGACCCCAGACCCATGACCCCGGAACAATGAACGCGGACCCATGACCCCGGACCCATGACCCAGGGACCCAGGACCCCGGACCCATGACCCCGGAACCATGACCTCGGACACATGACCCCGGACCCATGACACCGGACCCATGACCACGGACCCATGACCCCGGACCCATGACACCGGACCCATGACCCCGGACCCATGACGCCAGACCCATGACCACGGACCCATGACCCCGTAACCATGACCCTGGACCCATGACCCCGGACCGATGACCCCGGACGCATGGCACCGGACACGTGACCCCAGACCCATGACCCCGGAACAATGAACGCGGACCCATGACCCCGGACCCATGACCCAGGGACCCAGGACCCCGGACCCATGACCCCGGAACCATGACCTCGGACACATGACCCCGGACCCATGACCCCGGACCCATGACCTCGGACCCACGACCCCGGACCAATGACCCCGGACCCATGACCCCGCACCCATGACCCAGGAACAATTAACGCGGACCCATGTCCCCGGACCCATGACGCCGGACCCATGACCACGGACCCATGACCCCGGGCACATGACCCCGGACCCATGACCCCGGACCCATGACCCCGGACCCATGACCCCGGACCCATGACCCCGGACCCATGACCCCGGACCCATGACCACGGACCCATGACCCCGGACCCATGACCCCGGACCCATGACACCGGACCCATGATCCCGGACCCATGACCCCGGACCCATGACCAGGGACCCATGACCCCGGACCCATGACCCCGGACCCATGACCCCGGACCCATGACCCCGGACCCATGACCCCGGACCCATGACGCCGGACCCATGACCACGGACCCATGACCCCGGACCCATGACCCCGGACCCATGACCCCGGACCCATGACCCCGGACCCATGACCCCGGACCCATGACCCCGGACCCATGACCCCCGACCCATGACCTCGGACCCATGACCCCAGTCCCATGACCCCATACCCATGACCCCAGACCCATGACCCCAGACCCATGACCCCAGACCCATGACTCCAGACCCATGACGTCAGACACATGAGGCCTGACCCATGACCCCGGACCCATGGCCCCGGACCGATGACCCCGGATCCATGACCCCGGACCCATGACCCCGGTCCCATGACACCGGACCAATGACCCCAAATCCATGACCCCAGACACATGAACCCATACCCATGACCCCAGACCCATGACGCCAGACCCATGACGTCAGACCCATGACGCCTGAACCATGACCCCGGACCCATGGCCCCGGACCGATGACCCCGGACGCATGGCACCGGACACGTGACCCCAGACCCATGACCCCGGAACAATGAACGCGGACCCATGACCCCGGACCCATGACCCAGGGACCCAGGACCCCGGACCCATGACCCCGGAACCATGACCTCGGACACATGACCCCGGACCCATGACCCCGGACCCATGACCCCGGACCCACGACCCCGGACCAATGACCCCGGACCCATGACCCCGCACCCATGACCCAGGAACAATTAACGCGGACCCGTGTCCCCGGACCCATGACGCCGGACCCATGACCACGGACCCATGTCCCCGGACCCATGTCCCCGGACACATGACCCCGGACCCATGACCCCGGACCAATGACCCCGGATCCATGACCCCGGACCCATGTCCCCGGACCCATGACCACGGACCCATGACCCCGGACCCATGACCCCGGACCCATGACACCGGACCCATGATCCCGGACCCATGACCCCGGACCCATGACCACGGACCCATGACCCCGTAACCATGACCCTGGACCCATGACCCCGGACCCATGACCCCGGACCCATGACCCCGGACCCATGACCCCGGACCCATGACCCCGGACCCATGACCCCGGACCCATGACCCAGGACCCATGACCCCGGACCCATGACCCCGGACCCATGACGCCGGTCCCATGACACCGGACCCATGAACCGGGACCCATGGCCCAGGAACAATTAACGCGGTCCCATGACCCCGGACCCATGACCCCGGACCCATGACACCGGACCCGTGATCCCGGACCCATGACCCCCGACCCATGACCCCGGACCCATGACCCCGGACCCATGACCACGGACCCATGACACCGGACCCATGACCCCGGTCCCATGACACCGAACCAATGACCCCGGTCCCATGACACCGGTCCCATGACCCCGGACCCATGACACCGGACCCATGCTCCCGGACCCATGACCCCGGACCCATGACCCCAGATCCATGACCCCAGACCCATGACCCCATACCCATGACCCCAGACCCATGACGCCAGACCCATGACGTCATACCCATGACGCCTGAACCATGACCCCCGACCCATGGCCCCGGACCGATGACCCCGGACGCATGGCACCGGACACGTGACCCCAGACCCATGACCGCGGAACAATGAACGCGGACCCAGGACCCCGGACCCATGACCCCGGACCCATGACCTCGGACACAATACCCCGGACCCATGATCCCGGACCCATGACCCCGGACCCATGACCCCGGACCCATGACCCCGGTCCCATGACACCGAACCAATGACCCCGGACCCATGACACCGGTCCCATGATCCCGGACCCATGACCCCGGACTCATGACACCGGACCCGTGATCCCGGACCCATGACCCCCGACCCATGACCCCGGACACATGACCCCGGACCCATGACCCCGGACCCATGACCCCGGTCCCATGACACCGAACCAATGACCCCGGTCCCATGACACCGGTCCCATGACCCCGGACCCATGACACCGGACCCATGCTCCCGGACCCATGACCCCGGACCCATGACCCCAGATCCATGACCCCAGACCAATGACCCCATACCCATGACCCCAGACCCATGACGCCAGACCCATGACGTCATACCCATGACGCCTGAACCATGACCCCCTACCCATGGCCCCGGACCGATGACCCCGGACGCATGGCACCGGACACGTGACCCCAGACCCATGAACCCGGAACAATGAACGCGGACCCAGGACCCCGGACCCATGACCTCGGACACAATACCCCGGACCCATGACCCCGGACCCATGACCCCGGACCCATGACCCCGGACCCATGACCTCGGACACATGACCCCGGACCCATGACCCCGGACCAATGACCACGCACCCATGACCCCGGACCCATGACCCAGGAACAATTAACGCGGTCCCATATCCCCGGACCCAAGACGCCGGGCCCATGACCCCGGACCCATGACCCCGGAACCATGACCTCGGACACATGACCCCGGACCCATGACCCCGGACCCATGACCCCGGACCCATGACCCCGGACCCATGACCCCGGACCCATGACCCCGGACCCATGACCCCGGACCCATGACCCCGGACCCATGACCCCGGACCCATGACCCAGGGACCCAGGAGCCCGGAACCATGACCCCGGACCCATGACCTCGGACACAATACCCCGGACCCATGACCCCGGACCCATGACCCCGGACCCATGACCTCGGACACATGACCCCGGACCCATGACCCCGCAACCATGACCCAGGAACAATTAACGCGGTCCCATATCCCCGGACCCAAGACGCCGGGCCCATGACCCCGGACCCATGACCCCGGTCCCATGACACCGGACCAATGACTCCAGATCCATGACCCCAGACCCATGACTCCAGATCCATGACCCCAGACCCATGACCCCATACCCATGAATCCAGACCCATGACGCCAGACCCATGACGTCAGACCCATGACGCCTGAACCATGACCCCGGACCCATGGCCTCGGACCGATGACCCCGGACGCATGGCACCGGACACGTGACCCCAGACCCATGACCCCGGAACAATGAACGCGGACCCATGACCCCGGACCCATGACCCAGGGACCCAGGACCCCGGACCCATGACCCCGGAACCATGACCTCGGACACATGACCCCGGACCCATGACACCGGACCCATGACCACGGACCCATGACCCCGGACCCATGACACCGGACCCATGACCCCGGACCCATGACCCCGGACCCATGACCACGGACCCATGACCCCGTAACCATGACCCTGGACCCATGACCCCGGACCCATGACCCCGGACCCATGACCCCGGACACATGACCCCGGACCCATGACCCCGGACCCATGACACCGGACCCATGACCCCGGACCCATTAACCCGGACCCATGACGCCGGTCCCATCACACCGGACCCATGAACCGGGACCCATGGCCCAGGAACAATTAACGCGGTCCCATGACCCCGGACCCATGACCACGGACCCATGACCCCGGACCCATGACACCGGACCCGTGATCCCGGACCCACGACCCCGGACCCATGACCCCGGACCCATGACCCCGGACCCATGACTCCTGACCCATGACCCCGGACCCATGACCCCGGACCCATGACCCCCGTCCCATGACACCAAACCAATGACCCCGGACCCATGACACCGCTCCCATGACACCGGACCAATGACCCCAGATCCATGACCCCAGACCCATGACCCCATACCCATGACCCCATACCCATGACCCCATACCCATGACCCCATACCCATGACCCCATACCCATGACGTCAGACCCATGTAGTCATACCCATGACGCCTGAACCATGACCACGGACCCATGACCCCGGACCCATGACCCAGGACCCATGACCCCGGACCCATGACCCCGAACCCATGACCCCGGACCCATGACACCGGACCCATGACGCCGGTCCCATGACACCGGACCAATGACCCCGGACCCATGACCCCGCACCCATGACCCGGACCCATGACCCAGGAACAATTAACGCGGACCCATGTCCCCGGACCCATGACGCCGGACCCATGACCCCAGACCCATGACTCCAGACCCATGACGTCAGACCCATGAGGCCTGACCCATGACCCCGGACCCATGGCCCCGGACCGATGACCCCGGACCCATGACCCCGGACCCATGACCCCGGACCCATGACACCGGACCCATGACCCCGGTCCCATGACACCGGACCAATGACCCCAAATCCATGACCCCAGGCCCATGAACCCATACCCATGACCCCAGACCCATGACGCCAGACCCATGACGTCAGACCCATGACGCCTGAACCATGACCCCGGACCCATGGCCCCGGACCGATGACCCCGGACGCATGGCACCGGACACGTGACCCCAGACCCATGACCCCGGAACAATGAACGCGGACCCATGTCCCCGGACCCATGACCCAGGGACCCAGGACCCCGGACCCATGACCCCGGACCCATGACCTCGGACACAATACCCCGGACCCATGACCCCGGACCCATGACCCCGGTCCCATGACCTCGGACACATGACCCCGGACCCATGACCCCGGACCCATGACCCCGGACCCACGACCCCGGACCAATGACCCCGGACCCATGACCCCGCACCCATGACCCAGGAACAATTAACGCGGACCCATGTCCCCGGACCCATGACGCCGGACCCATGACCACGGACCCATGACCCCGGACCCATGACCCCGGGCCCATGACCCCGGACCCATGACCCCGGTCCCATGACACCGGAGGAATGACTCCAGATCCATGACCCCAGACCCATGACCCCATTCCCATGAATCCAGACCCATGACGCCAGACCCATGACGTCAGACCCATGACGCCAGAACCATGACCCCGGACCCATGGCCCCGGACCGATGACCCCGGACCGATGACCCCGGACGCATGGCACCGGACACGTGACCCCAGACCCATGACCCCGGAACAATGAACGCGGACCCATGACCCCGGACCCATGACCCAGGGACCCAGGACCCCGGACCCATGACCCCGGAACCATGACCTCGGACACATGACCCCGGACCCATGACCCCGGACCCATGACCTCGGACCCACGACCCCGGACCAATGACACCGGACCCATGACCCCGCACCCATGACCCAGGAACAATTAACGCGGACCCATGTCCCCGGACCCATGACGCCGGACCCATGACCACGGACCCATGACCCCGGGCACATGACCCCGGACCCATGACCCCGGACCCATGACCCCGGACCCATGACCCCGGACCCATGACCCCGGACCCATGACCCCGGACCCATGACCCCGGACCCATGAATCCAGACCCATGACGCCAGACCCATGACGTCAGACCCATGACGCCTGAACCATGACCCCGGACCCATGGCCCCGGACCGATGACCACGGACGCATGGCACCGGACACGTGACCCTAGACCCATGACCCCGGAACAATGAACGCGGACCCATGACCCCGGACCCATGACCCAGGGACCCAGGACCTCGGACCCATGACCTCGGACCCATGACCCCGGACCCACGACCCCGGACCAATGACCCCGGCCCCATGACCCAGGAACAATTAACGCGGACCCATGTCCCCGGACCCATGACGCCGGACCCATGACCACGGACCCATGACCCCGGACCCATGACCCCGGACCCATGACCCCGGACCCATGACCCCGGACCCATGACCCCCGACCCATGACCGCGGACCCATGACCCCAGTCCCATGACCCCATACTCATGACCCCAGACCCATGACCCCAGACCCATGACTCCAGACCCATGACGTCAGACACATGAGGCCTGACCCATGACCCCGGACCCATGGCCCCGGACCGATGACCCCGGATCCATGACCCCGGACCCATGAACCCGGACTCATGACCCCGGACCCATGACCCCGGACCCATGACCCCGGACCCATGACCCCAGACACATGAACCCATACCCATGACCCCAGACCCATGACGCCAGACCCATGACGTCAGACCCATGACGCCTGAACCATGACCCCGGACCCATGGCCCCGGACCGATGACCCCGGACGCATGGCACCGGACACGTGACCCCAGACCCATGACCCCGAAACGATGAACGCGGACCCATGACCCCGGACCCATGACCCAGGGACCCAGGACCCCGGACCCATGACCCCGGACCCATGACCTCGGACACAATACCCCGGACCCATGACCCCGGACCCATGACCTCGGACACATGACCCCGGACCCATGACCCCGGACCCATGACCCCGCACCCATGACCCCGGACCCATGACCCAGGAACAATTAACGCGGACCCATATCCCCGGACCCAAGACGCCGGGCCCATGACCCCGGACCCATGACCCCGGTCCCATGACACCGGACCAATGACTCCAGATCCATGACCCCAGACCCATGACCCCATACCCATGAATCCAGACCCATGACGCCAGACCCATGACGTCAGACCCATGACGCCTGAACCATGACCCCGGACCCATGGCCCCGGACCGATGACCACGGACGCATGGCACCGGACACGTGACCCTAGACCCATGACCCCGGAACAATGAACGCGGACCCATGACCCCGGACCCATGACCCAGGGACCCAGGACCTCGGACCCATGACCTCGGACACATGACCCCGGACCCATGACCCCAGACCCATGACCCCGGACCCACGACCCCGGACCAATGACCCCGGACCCATGACCACGCACCCATGACCCAGGAACAATTAACGCGGACCCATGTCCCCGGACCCATGACCCCGGACCCATGACACCGGACCCATGACCCCGGACCCATGACGCCGGTCCCATGACACCGGACCCATGAACCGGGACCCATGGCCCAGGAACAATTAACGCGGTCCCATGACCCCGGACCCATGACCACAGACCCATGACCCCGGACCCATGACACCGGACCCGTGATCCCGGACCCACGACCCCGGACCCATGACCCCGGACCCATGACCCCGGACCCATGACCTCTGTCCCATGACCCCGGACCCATGACCCCGGACCCATGACCCCGGACCCATGACCCCGGTCCCATGACACCGAACCAATGACCCCGGACCCATGACACCGGTCCCATGACACCGGACCAATGACCCCAGATCCATGACCCCAGACCCATGACCCCATACCCATGACCCCATACCCATGACGTCAGACCCATGTAGTCATACCCATGACGCCTGAACCATGACCACGGACACATGACCCGGACCCATGACCCAGGAACAATTAACGCGGACCCATGTCCCCGGACCCATGACGCCGGACCCATGACCCCAGACCCATGACTCCAGGCCCATGACGTCAGACCCATGAGGCCTGACCCATGACCCCGGACCCATGGCCCCGGACCGATGACCCCGGACCCATGACCCCGGACCCATGACCCCGGACCCATGACACCGGACCCATGACCCCGGTCCCATGACACCGGACCAATGACCCCAAATCCATGACCCCAGGCCCATGAACCCATACCCATGACCCCAGACCCATGACGCCAGACCCATGACGTCAGACCCATGACGCCTGAACCATGACCCCGGACAAATGGCCCCGGACCGATGACCCCGGACGCATGGCACCGGACACGTGACCCCAGACCCATGACCCCGGAACAATGAACGCGGACCCATGACCCCGGACCCATGACCCAGGGACCCATGACCCCGGACCCATGACCCCGGACCCATGACCTCGGACACAATACCCCGGACCCATGACCCCGGACCCATGACCCCGGACCCATGACCCCGGACCCATGACCTCGGACACATGACCCCGGACCCATGACCCCGGACCCATGACCCCGGACCCATGACCCCGGACCCATGACCCCGGACCCATGACCCCGGACCCATGACCCCGGACCCATGACCCCGGACCCATGACCCCGGACCCATGACCCCGGACCCATGACCCCGGACCCATGACGCCGGTCCCATGACACCGGACCCATGAACCGGGACCCATGGCCCAGGAACAATTAACGCGGTCCCATGACCCCGGACCCATGACCACGGACCCATGACCCCGGACCCATGACACCGGACCCGTGATCCCGGACCCATGACCCAGGGACCCAGGACCTCGGACCCATGACCTCGGACACATGACCCCGGACCCATGACCCCAGACCCATGACCCCGGACCCACGACCCCGGACCAATGACCCCGGACCCATGACCACGCACCCATGACCCAGGAACAATTAACGCGGACCCATGTCCCCGGACCCATGACCCCGGACCCATGACACCGGACCCATGACCCCGGACCCATGACGCCGGTCCCATGACACCGGACCCATGAACCGGGACCCATGGCCCAGGAACAATTAACGCGGTCCCATGACCCCGGACCCATGACCACAGACCCATGACCCCGGACCCATGACACCGGACCCGTGATCCCGGACCCACGACCCCGGACCCATGACCCCGGACCCATGACCCCGGACCCATGACCTCTGTCCCATGACCCCGGACCCATGACCCCGGACCCATGACCCCGGACCCATGACCCCGGTCCCATGACACCGAACCAATGACCCCGGACCCATGACACCGGTCCCATGACACCGGACCAATGACCCCAGATCCATGACCCCAGACCCATGACCCCATACCCATGACCCCATACCCATGACCCCATACCCATGACGTCAGACCCATGTAGTCATACCCATGACGCCTGAACCATGACCACGGACACATGACCCGGACCCATGACCCAGGAACAATTAACGCGGACCCATGTCCCCGGACCCATGACGCCGGACCCATGACCCCAGACCCATGACTCCAGACCCATGACGTCAGACCCATGAGGCCTGACCCATGACCCCGGACCCATGGCCCCGGACCGATGACCCCGGACCCATGACCCTGGACCCATGACCCCGGACCCATGACACCGGACCCATGACCCCGGTCCCATGACACCGGACCAATGACCCCAAATCCATGACCCCAGGCCCATGAACCCATACCCATGACCCCAGACCCATGACGCCAGACCCATGACGTCAGACCCATGACGCCTGAACCATGACCCCGGACAAATGGCCCCGGACCGATGACCCCGGACGCATGGCACCGGACACGTGACCCCAGACCAATGACCCCGGAACAATGAACGCGGACCCATGACCCCGGACCCATGACCCAGGGACCCATGACCCCGGACCCATGACCCCGGACCCATGACCTCGGACACAATACCCCGGACCCATGACCCCGGACCCATGACCCCGGACCCATGACCTCGGACACATGACCCCGGACCCATGACCCCGGATCCATGACCCCGGACCCATGACCCCGGACCCATGACCCCGGACCCATGACCCCGGACCCATGACCCCGGACCCATGACCCCGGACCCATGACGCCGGTCCCATGACACCGGACCCATGAACCGGGACCCATGGCCCAGGAACAATTAACGCGGTCCCATGACCCCGGACCCATGACCACGGACCCATGACCCGGGACCCATGACACCGGACCCGTGATCCCGGACCCATGACCCCGGACCCATGACCCCGGACCCATGACCCCGGAACCATGACCCCGGACCCATGACCCCGGACCCATGACCCCGGACCCATTACCCCGGACCCATGACCCCGGACCCATGACCCGGAACCCATGACCCCGAACCCATGACCCCGGACCCATGACGCCAGTCCCATGACACCGGACCAATGACCCCGGACCCATGACCCCGCACCCATGACCCGGACCCATGACCCAGGAACAATTAACGCGGTCCCATTACCCCGGACCCATGACCCCGGACCCGTGACCCCGAACCCATGACCCCGAACCCATGACCCCGGACCCATGACACCGAACCAATGACCCCGGACCCATGACACCGCTCCCATGACACCGGACCAATGACCCCAGATCCATGACCCCAGACCCATGACCCCATACCCATGACCCCATACCCATGACCACATACCCATGACGTCAGACCCATGTAGTCATACCCATGACGCCTGAACCATGACCACGGACCCATGACCCCGGACCCATGACCCAGGACCCATGACCCCGGACCCATGACCCCGAACCCATGACCCCGGACCCATGACACCGGACCCATGACGCCGGTCCCATGACACCGGACCAATGACCCCGGACCCATGACCCCGCACCCATGACCCGGACCCATGACCCAGGTACAATTAACGCGGACCCATGTCCCCGGACCCATGACGCCGGACCCATGACCCCAGACCCATGACTCCAGACCCATGACGTCAGACCCATGAGGCCTGACCCATGACCCCGGACCCATGGCCCCGGACCGATGACCCCGGACCCATGACCCCGGACCCATGACCCCGGACCCATGACCCCGGACCCATGACCCCGGACCCATGACCCCGGACCCATGACCTCGGACACAATACCCCGGACCCATGACCCTGGACCCATGACCCCGGACCCATGACCTCGGACACATGACCCCGGACCCATGACCCCGGACCCATGACCCCGGACCCACGACCCCGGACCAATGACCCCGGACCCATGACCCCGCACCCATGACCCAGGAACAATTAACGCGGACCCATGTCCCCGGACCCATGACGCCGGACCCATGACCACGGACCCATGACCCCGGACCCATGACCCCGGGCCCATGACCCCGGACCCATGACCCCGGTCCCATGACACCGGAGGAATGACTCCAGATCCATGACCCCAGACCCATGACCCCATACCCATGAATCCAGACCCATGACGCCAGACCCATGACGTCAGACCCATGACGCCAGAACCATGACCCCGGACCCATGGCCCCGGACCGATGACCCCGGACGCATGGCACCGGACACGTGACCCCAGACCCATGACCCCGGAACAATGAACGCGGACCCATGACCCCGGACCCATGACCCAGGGACCCAGGACCCCGGACCCATGACCCCGGAACCATGACCTCGGACACATGACCCCGGACCCATGACCCCGGACCCATGACCTCGGACCCACGACCCCGGACCAATGACCCCGGACCCATGACCCCGCACCCATGACCCAGGAACAATTAACGCGGACCCATGTCCCCGGACCCATGACGCCGGACCCATGACCACGGACCCATGACCCCGGGCACATGACCCCGGACCCATGACCCCGGACCCATGACCCCGGACCCATGACCCCGGACCCATGACCCCGGACCCATGACCCCGGACCCATGACCCCGGACCCATGACCACGGACCCATGACCCCGGACCCATGACCCCGGACCCATGACACCGGACCCATGATCCCGGACCCATGACCCCGGACCCATGACCAGGGACCCATGACCCCGGACCCATGACCCCGGACCCATGACCCCGGACCCATGACCCCGGACCCATGACCCCGGACCCACGACCCCGGACCAATGACCCCGGCCCCATGACCCCGCACCCATGGCCCAGGAACAATTAACGCGGTCCCATGACCCCGGACCCATGACCACAGACCCATGACCCCGGACCCATGACACCGGACCCGTGATCCCGGACCCACGACCCCGGACCCATGACCCCGGACCCATGACACCGGACCCATGACCCCGGACCCATGACACCGGACCCATGACCCCGGTCCCATGACACCGGACCAATGACCCCAAATCCATGACCCCAGGCCCATGAACCCATACCCATGACCCCAGACCCATGACGCCAGACCCATGACGTCAGACCCATGACGCCTGAACCATGACCCCGGACAAATGGCCCCGGACCGATGACCCCGGACGCATGGCACCGGACACGTGACCCCAGACCCATGACCCCGGAACAATGAACGCGGACCCATTACCCCGGACCCATGACCCAGGGACCCAGGACCCCGGACCCATGACCCCGGACCCATGACCCCGGACCCATGACCCCGGACCCATGACCCCGGACCCATGACACCGGACCCGTGATCCCGGACCCATGACCCCGGACCCATGACCCCGGACCCATGACCCCGGACCCATGACCCCGGTCCCATGACACCGAACCAATGACACCGGACCCATGAAACCGGACTAATGACCCCAAATCCATGACCCCAGACCCATGAACCCATACCCATGACCCCAGACCCATGACGCCAGACCCATGACGTCAGACCCATGACGCCTGAACCATGACCCCGGACCCATGGCCCCGGACCGATGACCCAGGACGCATGGCACCGGACACGTGACCCCAGACCCATGACCCCGGAACAATGAACGCGAACCCATGACCCCGGACCCATGACCCGGGGACCCAGGACCCCGGACCCATGACCCCGGACCCATGACCTCGGACACAATACCCCGGACCCATGACCCCGGACCCATGACCCCGGACCCATGACCCCGGACCCATGACCTCGGACACATGACCCCGGACCCATGACCCCGGACCCATGACCCCGCACCCATGACCCCGCACCCATGACCCCGCACCCATGACCCCGCACCCATGACCCCGCACCCATGACCCAGGAACAATTAACGCGGTCCCATATCCCCGGACCCAAGACGCCGTGCCCATGACCCCGGACCCATGACACCGGTCCCATGACACCGGACCAATGACTCCAGATCCATGACCCCAGACCCATGACTCCAGATCCATGACCCCAGACCCATGACCCCATACCCATGAATCCAGACCCATGACGCCAGACCCATGACGTCAGACCCATGACGCCTGAACCATGACCCCGGGACCCAGGACCCCGGACCCATGACCCCGGACCCATGACCTCGGACACATGACCCCGGACCCATGACCCCGGACCCATGACCCCGGAACCATGACCCCGGAACCATGACCCCGGACCCATGACCCCGGACCCATGACACCGGACCCATGACCACGGACCCATGACCCCGGACCCATGACACCGGACCCATGATCCCGGACCCATGACCCCGGACCCATGACCACGGACCCATGACCCCGTAACCATGACCCTGGACCCATGACCCCGGACCCATGACACCGGACCCATGACACCGGACCAATGACCCCAAATCCATGACCCCAGGCCCATGAACCCATACCCATGACCCCAGACCCATGACGCCAGACCCATGACGTCAGACCCATGACGCCTGAACCATGACCCCGGACAAATGGCCCCGGACCGATGACCCCGGACGCATGGCACCGGACACGTGACCCCAGACCCATGACCCCGGAACAATGAACGCGAACCCATGACCCCGGACCCATGACCCCGGACCCATGACACCGGACCCGTGATCCCGGACCCACGACCCCGGACCCACGACCCCGAACCCATGACCCCGGACCCATGACCCCGGTCCCATGACCCCGGACCCAGGACCCCGGACCCATGACCCCGGACCCATGACCCCGGACCCATGACCTCGGACACATGACCCCGGACCCATGACCCCGGACGCATGACGCCGGACCCATGACCCCGGTCCCATGACACCGGACCAATGACCCCAGATCCATGACCCCAGACCCATGACCCCATACCCATGACCCCATACCCATGACGTCAGACCCATGTAGTCATACCCATGACGCCTGAACCATGACCACGGACCCATGGCCCCGGACCGATGACCCCGGACGCATGGCACCGGACACGTGACCCCAGACCCATGACCCCGGAACAATGAACGCGGACCCATGACCCCGGACCCATGACCCAGGGACCCAGGACCCCGGACCCATGACCCCGGACCCATGACCTCGGACACATGACCCCGGACCCAGGACCCCGGACCCATGACCCCGGACCCATGACCCCGGACCCAGGACCCCGGACCCATGACCCCGGACCCATGACCTCGGACACATGACCCCGGACCCATGACCCCGGACGCATGACGCCGGACCCATGACCCCGGTCCCATGACACCGGACCAATGACTCCAGATCCATGACCCCAGACCCATGACCCCATACCCATGACCCCAGACCAATGACGCCAGACCCATGACGTCGGACCCATGACGCCTGAACCATGACCCCGGACCCATGGCCCCGGACCGATGACCCCGGACGCATGGCACCGGACACGTGACCCCAGACCCATGACCCCGGAACAATGAACGCGGACCCATGACCCCGGACCCATGACCCAGGGACCCAGGACCCCGGACCCATGACCCCGGACCCATGACCTCGGACACATGACCCCGGACCCATGACCCCGGACCCATGGCCCCGGACCGATGATCCCGGACGCATGGCACCGGACAGGTGACCCCAGACCCATGACCCCGGAACAATGAACGCGGACCCATGACACCGGACCCATGACCAAGGGACCCAGGAACCCGGACCCATGACCCCGGACCCATGACCTCGGACACATGACCCCGGACCCTTGACCCCGGACCCATGACCCCGGACCCATGACCCCGGACCCATGACCCCGGACCCATGACCCGGGACCCATGACCCGGACCCATGACCCCGGTCCCATGGCCACGGACCGATGACCCCGGACGCATGGCACCGGACACGTGACCCCAGACCCATGACCCCGGAACAATGAACGCGAACCCATGACCCCGGACCCATGACCCAGGGACCCAGGACCCCGGACCCATGACCCCGGACCCATGACCTCGGACACAATACCCCGGACCCATGACTCCGGACCCATGACCCCGGACCCATTACCCCGGACCCATGATCCCGGACCCATGACCTCGGACCCATGACCCCGGACCCATGACCCCGGACACATGACCCCGGACCCATGGCCCCGGACCCATGACCCCGGACCCATGACACCGGACCCATGACCCCGGACCCATGACCCCGGACCCATGACCCCGGACCCATGACCCCGGACCCATGACCCCGGACCCATGACCCCGGACCCATGACACCGGACCCATGACGCCGGTCCCATGACACCGGACCCATGAACCGGGACCCATGGCCCAGGAACAATTAACGCGGTCCCATGACCCCGGACCCATGACCACGGACCCATGACCACGGACCCATGACACCGGACCCGTGATCCCGGACCCACGACACCGGACCCATGACCCCGGACCCATGACCCCGGACCCATGACCCCTGACCCATGACCCCGGACCCATGACCCCGGACCCATGACCCCGGACCCATGACCCCGGACCCATTACCCCGGACCCATGACCCCGGACCCATGACCCCGGACCCATGACCCCGGACCCATGACCCCGGACCCATGACCCCGGACCCATGACCCCGGACCCATGACCCCGGTCCCATGACACCGAACCAATGACCCCGGACCCATGACACCGGTCCCATGACACCGGACCAATGACCCCAGATCCATGACCCCAGACCCATGACCCCATACCCATGACCCCATACCCATGACCCCATACCCATGACCCCATACCCATGACCCCATACCCATGACCCCAGACCCATGACGTCATACCCATGACGCCTGAACCATGACCCCGGACCCATGGCCCCGGACCGATGACCCCGGACGCATGGTACCGGACACGTGACACCAGACCCATGACCCCGGAACAATGAACGCGGACCCATGACCCCGGTCCCATGACCCAGGGACCCAGGACCCCGGACCCATGACCCCGGACCCATGACCTCGGACACATGAACCCGGACCCTTGACCCCGGACCCATGACCCCGGACCCATGACCCCGGACCCATGACCCCGGACCCATGACCCCGGACCCATGACCCCGGACCCATGACCCCGGACCCATGACCCCGGACCCATGACCCCGGACCCATGACCCCGGACCCATGACCCCAGTCCCATGACACCGAACCAATGACCCCGGACCCATGACCCCGGTACCATGACACCGGACCAATGAACCCAAATCCATGACCCCAGACCCATGTCCCCATACCCATGACCCCAGACCCATGACGCCAGACCCATGACGCCAGACCCATGAGGTCAGACCCATGACGCCTGAAACATGAACCCGGACCCATGGCCCCGGACCGATGACCCCGGACGCATGGCACCGGACACGTGACCCCAGACCCATGACCCCGGAACAATGAACGCGGACCCATGACCCCGGACCCATGACCCAGGGACCCAGGACCCCGGACCCATGACCCCGGACCCATGACCCCGGACCCATGACCCCGGAACCATGACCCCGGACCCATGACCCCGGACCCATGACCCCGGACCCATGACCCCGGACCCATGACCCCGGACCCATGACCCCGGACCCATGACCCCGGACCAATGACCCCGGTCCCATGACACCGGACCAATGACTCCAGATCCATGACCCCAGACCCATGACCCCATACCCATGACCCCAGACCAATGACGCCAGACCCATGACGTCAGACCCATGACGCCTGAACCATGACCCCGGACCCATGACCCCGGACCCATGACCCCGGACCCATGACCCCGGACCCATGACCCCGGACCCATGACCCCGGACCCATGACCCCGGACCCATGACCCCGGACACATGACCCCGGACCCATGGCCCCGGACCCATGACCCCGGACCCATGACACCGGACACGTGACCCCTGACCCATGACCCCGGACCCATGACCCCGGACCCATGACCCCGGACCCATGACCCCGGACCCATGACCCCGGACCCATGACACCGGACCCATGACCCCGGACCCTTGACCCCGGACCCATGACCCCGGACCCATGACCCCGGACCCATGACCCCGGACCCATGACACCGGACCCATGACCCCGGACCCATGACCCCGGACCCATGACCCCCGACCCATGACCTCGGACCCATGACCCCAGTCCCATGACCCCATACCCATGACCCCAGACCCATGACCCCAGACCCATGACTCCAGACCCATGACGTCTGACCCATGAGGCCTGACCCATGACCCCGGAACCATGGCCCCGGACCAATGACACCGGACCCATGACCCCGGACCCATGACCCCGGACCCATGACCCCGGACCCATGACCCCGGACCCATGACCCCGGACCCATGACCCCGGACCCATGACCCCGGACCCATGACCCCGGTCCCATGACACCGAACCAATAACACCGGACCCATGACCCCGGTCCCATGACACCGGACTAATGACTCCAGATCCATGACCCCAGACCCATGACTCCAGATCCATGACCCCAGACCCATGACTCCAGACCCATGACGTCTGACCCATGAGGCCTGACCCATGACCCCGGACCCATGGCCCCGGACCAATGACACCGGACCCATGACCCCGGACCCATGACCCCGGACCCATGACCCCGGACCCATGACCCCGGACCCATGACCCCGGACCCATGACCCCGGACCCATGACCCCGGACACATGACCCCGGACCCATGACCCCGGACCCATGACCCCGGACCCATGACCCCGGACCCATGACCCCCGACCCATGACCCCCGACCCATGACCTCGGACCCATGACCCCAGTCCCATGACCCCATACCCATGACCCCAGACCCATGACCCCAGACCCATGACCCCAGACCCATGACTCCAGACCCATGACGTCTGACCCATGAGGCCTGACCCATGACCACGGACCCATGGCCCCGGACCAATGACACCGGACCCATGACCCCGGACCCATGACCCCGGACCCATGACCCCGGACCCATGACCCCGGACCCATGACCCCAGTCCCATGACACCGAACCAATGACCCCGGACCCATGACCCCGGACCCATGACACCGGTCCCATGACACCGGACCAATGACCCCAGATCCATGACCCCAGACCCATGACCCCATACCCATGACCCCATACCCATGACCCCATACCCATGACCCCATACCCATGACCCCATACCCATGACCCCAGACCCATGACGTCATACCCATGACGCCTGAACCATGACCCCGGACCCATGGCCCCGGACCGATGACCCCGGACGCATGGTACCGGACACGTGACACCAGACCCATGACCCCGGAACAATGAACGCGGACCCATGACCCCGGTCCCATGACCCAGGGACCCAGGACCCCGGACCCATGACCCCGGACCCATGACCTCGGACACATGAACCCGGACCCTTGACCCCGGACCCATGACCCCGGACCCATGACCCCGGACCCATGACCCCGGACCCATGACCCCGGACCCATGACCCCGGACCCCTGACCCCGGACCCATGACCCCGGACCCATGACCCCAGTCCCATGACACCGAACCAATGACCCCGGACCCATGACCCCGGTACCATGACACCGGACCAATGAACCCAAATCCATGACCCCAGACCCATGTCCCCATACCCATGACCCCAGACCCATGACGCCAGACCCATGACGCCAGACCCATGAGGTCAGACCCATGACGCCTGAAACATGAACCCGGACCCATGGCCCCGGACCGAAGACCCCGGACGCATGGCACCGGACACGTGACCCCAGACCCATGACCCCGGAACAATGAACGCGGACCCATGACCCCGGACCCATGACCCAGGGACCCAGGACCCCGGACCCATGACCCCGGACCCATGACCCCGGACCCATGACCCCGGAACCATGACCCCGGACCCATGACCCCGGACCCATGACCCCGGACCCATGACCCCGGACCCATGACCCCGGACCCATGACCCCGGACCCATGACCCCGGACCAATGACCCCGGTCCCATGACACCGGACCAATGACTCCAGATCCATGACCCCAGACCCATGACCCCATACCCATGACCCCAGACCAATGACGCCAGACCCATGACGTCAGACCCATGACGCCTGAACCATGACCCCGGACCCATGACCCCGGACCCATGACCCCGGACCCATGACCCCGGACCCATGACCCCGGACCCATGACCCCGGACCCATGACCCCGGACCCATGACCCCGGACCCATGACCCCGGACCCATGACCCCGGACCCATGACCCCGGACCCATGACCCCGGACCCATGACCCCGGTCCCATGACACCGGAGGCATGGCACCGGACACGTGACCCCAGACCCATGACCCCGGAACAATGAACGCGGACCCATGACGCCGGACCCATGACCCAGGGACCCAGGACCCCGGACCCATGACCTCGGACACATGACCCCGGACCCTTGACCCCGGACCCATGACCCCGGACCCATGACCCCGGACCCATGACCCCGGACCCATGACACCGGACCCATGACCCCGGACCCATGACCCCCGACCCATGACCTCGGACCCATGACCCCAGTCCCATGACCCCATACCCATGACCCCAGACCCATGACCCCAGACCCATGACCCCAGACCCATGACTCCAGACCCATGACGTCTGACCCATGAGGCCTGACCCATGACCCCGGAACCATGGCCCCGGACCAATGACACCGGACCCATGACCCCGGACCCATGACCCCGGACCCATGACCCCGGACCCATGACCCCGGACCCATGACCCCGGACCCATGACCCCGGACCCATGACCCCGGTCCCATGACACCGAACCAATAACACCGGACCCATGACCCCGGTCCCATGACACCGGACTAATGACTCCAGATCCATGACCCCAGACCCATGACTCCAGATCCATGACCCCAGACCCATGACTCCAGACCCATGACGTCTGACCCATGAGGCCTGATCCATGACCCCGGACCCATGGCCCCGGACCAATGACACCGGACCCATGACCCCGGACCCATGACCCCGGACCCATGACCCCGGACCCATGACCCCGGACCCATGACCCCGGACCCATGACCCCGGACCCATGACCCCGGACCCATGACCCCGGACCCATGACCCCCGACCCATGACCTCGGACCCATGACCCCAGTCCCATGACCCCATACCCATGACCCCAGACCCATGACCCCAGACCCATGACCCCAGACCCATGACGTCTGACCCATGAGGCCTGACCCATGACCCCGGACCCATGGCCCCGGACCAATGACACCGGACCCATGACCCCGGACCCATGACCCCGGACCCATGACCCCGGACCCATGACCCCAGTCCCATGACACCGAACCAATGACCCCGGACCCATGACCCCGGTACCATGACACCGGACCAATGAACCCAAATCCATGACCCCAGACCCATGTCCCCATACCCATGACCCCAGACCCATGACGCCAGACCCATGACGCCAGACCCATGACGCCAGACCCATGAGGTCAGACCCATGACGCCTGAAACATGACCCCGGACCCATGACCCCGGACCCATGACCCCGGACCCATGACCCCGGACCCATGACCCCGGACCCATGACCCCCGACCCATGACCTCGGACCCATGACCCCAGTCCCATGACCCCATACCCATGACCCCAGACCCATGACCCCAGACCCATGACCCCAGACCCATGACTCCAGACCCATGACGTCTGACCCATGAGGCCTGACCCATGACCCCGGACCCATGGCCCCGGACCAATGACACCGGACCCATGACCCCGGACCCATGACCCCGGACCCATGACCCCGGACCCCTGACCCCGGACCCATGACCCCGGACCCATGACCCCAGTCCCATGACACCGAACCAATGACCCCGGACCCATGACCCCGGACCCATGACACCGGTCCCATGACACCGGACCAATGACCCCAGATCCATGACCCCAGACCCATGACCCCATACCCATGACCCCATACCCATGACCCCATACCCATGACCCCATACCCATGACCCCAGACCCATGACGTCATACCCATGACGCCTGAACCATGACCCCGGACCCATGGCCCCGGACCGATGACCCCGGACGCATGGTACCGGACACGTGACACCAGACCCATGACCCCGGAACAATGAACGCGGACCCATGACCCCGGTCCCATGACCCAGGGACCCATGACCCCGCACCCATGACCCAGGAACAATTAACGCGGTCCAATATCCCCGGACCCAAGACGCCGGGCCCATGACCCCGGACCCATGACCCCGGTCCCATGACACCGGACCAATGACTCCAGATCCATGACCCCAGACCCATGACCCCGGACCCATGACCACGGACCCATGACCCCGGACCCATGACCCCGGACCCATGACCCCGGACCCATGACCCCGGACCCATGACCCCGGACCCATGACCCCGGACCCATGACCCCGGACCCATGACCCCGGACCCATGACCCCGGACCCATGACCCCGGACCCATGACCGCGGACCCATGACCCCGGACCCATGACCCCGGACCCATGACCCCGGACCCATGACCCCGGACCCATGACCCCGGACCCATGACCCCGGACCCATGACCCCGGACCCATGACCCCGGTCCCATGACACCGAACCAATGACCCCGGACCCATGGCCCCGGACCGATGAACCCGGACGCATGGCACCGGACACGTGACCCCAGACCCATGACCCCGGAACAATGAACGCGGACCCATGACCCCGGTCCCATGACCCAGGGACCCATGACCCCGGACCCATGACCCCGGACCCATGACCCCGGACCCATGACGCCGGTCCCATGACACCGGACCCATGAACCGGGACCCATGGCCCAGGAACAATTAACGCGGTCCCATGACCCCGGACCCATGACCACGGACCCATGACCCCGGACCCATGACCCCGGACCCATGACGCCGGTCCCATGACACCGGACCCATGAACCGGGACCCATGGCCCAGGAACAATTAACGCGGTCCCATGACCCCGGACCCATGACCACAGACCCATGACCCCGGACCCATGACACCGGACCCGTGATCCCGGACCCACGACCCCGGACCCATGACCCCGGACCCATGACCCCGGACCCATGACCTCGGACACAATACCCCGGACCCATGACCCCGGACCCATGACCCCGGTCCCATGACCTCGGACACATGACCCCGGACCCATGACCCCGGACCCATGACCCCGGACCCACGACCCCGGACCAATGACCCCGGACCCATGACCCCGCACCCATGACCCAGGAACAATTAACGCGGACCCATGTCCCCGGACCCATGACGCCGGACCCATGACCACGGACCCATGACCCCGGACCCATGACCCCGGGCCCATGACCCCGGACCCATGACCCCGGTCCCATGACACCGGAGGAATGACTCCAGATCCATGACCCCAGACCCATGACCCCATTCCCATGAATCCAGACCCATGACGCCAGACCCATGACGTCAGACCCATGACGCCAGAACCATGACCCCGGACCCATGGCCCCGGACCGATGACCCCGGACCGATGACCCCGGACGCATGGCACCGGACACGTGACCCCAGACCCATGACCCCGGAACAATGAACGCGGACCCATGACCCCGGACCCATGACCCAGGGACCCAGGACCCCGGACCCATGACCCCGGAACCATGACCTCGGACACATGACCCCGGACCCATGACCCCGGACCCATGACCCCGGACCCACGACCCCGGACCAATGACCCCGGACCCATGACCCCGCACCCATGACCCAGGAACAATTAACGCGGACCCGTGTCCCCGGACCCATGACGCCGGACCCATGACCACGGACCCATGTCCCCGGACCCATGTCCCCGGACACATGACCCCGGACCCATGACCCCGGACCAATGACCCCGGATCCATGACCCCGGACCCATGTCCCCGGACCCATGACCACGGACCCATGACCCCGGACCCATGACCCCGGACCCATGACACCGGACCCATGATCCCGGACCCATGACCCCGGACCCATGACCACGGACCCATGACCCCGTAACCATGACCCTGGACCCATGACCCCGGACCCATGACCCCGGACCCATGACCCCGGACCCATGACCCCGGACCCATGACCCCGGACCCATGACCCCGGACCCATGACCCAGGACCCATGACCCCGGACCCATGACCCCGGACCCATGACGCCGGTCCCATGACACCGGACCCATGAACCGGGACCCATGGCCCAGGAACAATTAACGCGGTCCCATGACCCCGGACCCATGACCCCGGACCCATGACACCGGACCCGTGATCCCGGACCCATGACCCCCGACCCATGACCCCGGACCCATGACCCCGGACCCATGACCACGGACCCATGACACCGGACCCATGACCCCGGTCCCATGACACCGAACCAATGACCCCGGTCCCATGACACCGGTCCCATGACCCCGGACCCATGACACCGGACCCATGCTCCCGGACCCATGACCCCGGACCCATGACCCCAGATCCATGACCCCAGACCCATGACCCCATACCCATGACCCCAGACCCATGACGCCAGACCCATGACGTCATACCCATGACGCCTGAACCATGACCCCCGACCCATGGCCCCGGACCGATGACCCCGGACGCATGGCACCGGACACGTGACCCCAGACCCATGACCGCGGAACAATGAACGCGGACCCAGGACCCCGGACCCATGACCCCGGACCCATGACCTCGGACACAATACCCCGGACCCATGATCCCGGACCCATGACCCCGGACCCATGACCCCGGACCCATGACCCCGGTCCCATGACACCGAACCAATGACCCCGGACCCATGACACCGGTCCCATGATCCCGGACCCATGACCCCGGACTCATGACACCGGACCCGTGATCCCGGACCCATGACCCCCGACCCATGACCCCGGACACATGACCCCGGACCCATGACCCCGGACCCATGACCCCGGTCCCATGACACCGAACCAATGACCCCGGTCCCATGACACCGGTCCCATGACCCCGGACCCATGACACCGGACCCATGCTCCCGGACCCATGACCCCGGACCCATGACCCCAGATCCATGACCCCAGACCAATGACCCCATACCCATGACCCCAGACCCATGACGCCAGACCCATGACGTCATACCCATGACGCCTGAACCATGACCCCCTACCCATGGCCCCGGACCGATGACCCCGGACGCATGGCACCGGACACGTGACCCCAGACCCATGAACCCGGAACAATGAACGCGGACCCAGGACCCCGGACCCATGACCTCGGACACAATACCCCGGACCCATGACCCCGGACCCATGACCCCGGACCCATGACCCCGGACCCATGACCTCGGACACATGACCCCGGACCCATGACCCCGGACCAATGACCACGCACCCATGACCCCGGACCCATGACCCAGGAACAATTAACGCGGTCCCATATCCCCGGACCCAAGACGCCGGGCCCATGACCCCGGACCCATGACCCCGGAACCATGACCTCGGACACATGACCCCGGACCCATGACCCCGGACCCATGACCCCGGACCCATGACCCCGGACCCATGACCCCGGACCCATGACCCCGGACCCATGACCCCGGACCCATGACCCCGGACCCATGACCCCGGACCCATGACCCAGGGACCCAGGAGCCCGGAACCATGACCCCGGACCCATGACCTCGGACACAATACCCCGGACCCATGACCCCGGACCCATGACCCCGGACCCATGACCTCGGACACATGACCCCGGACCCATGACCCCGCAACCATGACCCAGGAACAATTAACGCGGTCCCATATCCCCGGACCCAAGACGCCGGGCCCATGACCCCGGACCCATGACCCCGGTCCCATGACACCGGACCAATGACTCCAGATCCATGACCCCAGACCCATGACTCCAGATCCATGACCCCAGACCCATGACCCCATACCCATGAATCCAGACCCATGACGCCAGACCCATGACGTCAGACCCATGACGCCTGAACCATGACCCCGGACCCATGGCCTCGGACCGATGACCCCGGACGCATGGCACCGGACACGTGACCCCAGACCCATGACCCCGGAACAATGAACGCGGACCCATGACCCCGGACCCATGACCCAGGGACCCAGGACCCCGGACCCATGACCCCGGAACCATGACCTCGGACACATGACCCCGGACCCATGACACCGGACCCATGACCACGGACCCATGACCCCGGACCCATGACACCGGACCCATGACCCCGGACCCATGACCCCGGACCCATGACCACGGACCCATGACCCCGTAACCATGACCCTGGACCCATGACCCCGGACCCATGACCCCGGACCCATGACCCCGGACACATGACCCCGGACCCATGACCCCGGACCCATGACACCGGACCCATGACCCCGGACCCATTAACCCGGACCCATGACGCCGGTCCCATCACACCGGACCCATGAACCGGGACCCATGGCCCAGGAACAATTAACGCGGTCCCATGACCCCGGACCCATGACCACGGACCCATGACCCCGGACCCATGACACCGGACCCGTGATCCCGGACCCACGACCCCGGACCCATGACCCCGGACCCATGACCCCGGACCCATGACTCCTGACCCATGACCCCGGACCCATGACCCCGGACCCATGACCCCCGTCCCATGACACCAAACCAATGACCCCGGACCCATGACACCGCTCCCATGACACCGGACCAATGACCCCAGATCCATGACCCCAGACCCATGACCCCATACCCATGACCCCATACCCATGACCCCATACCCATGACGTCAGACCCATGTAGTCATACCCATGACGCCTGAACCATGACCACGGACCCATGACCCCGGACCCATGACCCAGGACCCATGACCCCGGACCCATGACCCCGAACCCATGACCCCGGACCCATGACACCGGACCCATGACGCCGGTCCCATGACACCGGACCAATGACCCCGGACCCATGACCCCGCACCCATGACCCGGACCCATGACCCAGGAACAATTAACGCGGACCCATGTCCCCGGACCCATGACGCCGGACCCATGACCCCAGACCCATGACTCCAGACCCATGACGTCAGACCCATGAGGCCTGACCCATGACCCCGGACCCATGGCCCCGGACCGATGACCCCGGACCCATGACCCCGGACCCATGACCCCGGACCCATGACACCGGACCCACGACCCCGGTCCCATGACACCGGACCAATGACCCCAAATCCATGACCCCAGGCCCATGAACCCATACCCATGACCCCAGACCCATGACGCCAGACCCATGACGTCAGACCCATGACGCCTGAACCATGACCCCGGACCCATGGCCCCGGACCGATGACCCCGGACGCATGGCACCGGACACGTGACCCCAGACCCATGACCCCGGAACAATGAACGCGGACCCATGTCCCCGGACCCATGACCCAGGGACCCAGGACCCCGGACCCATGACCCCGGACCCATGACCTCGGACACAATACCCCGGACCCATGACCCCGGACCCATGACCCCGGTCCCATGACCTCGGACACATGACCCCGGACCCATGACCCCGGACCCATGACCCCGGACCCACGACCCCGGACCAATGACCCCGGACCCATGACCCCGCACCCATGACCCAGGAACAATTAACGCGGACCCATGTCCCCGGACCCATGACGCCGGACCCATGACCACGGACCCATGACCCCGGACCCATGACCCCGGGCCCATGACCCCGGACCCATGACCCCGGTCCCATGACACCGGAGGAATGACTCCAGATCCATGACCCCAGACCCATGACCCCATTCCCATGAATCCAGACCCATGACGCCAGACCCATGACGTCAGACCCATGACGCCAGAACCATGACCCCGGACCCATGACCCCGGACCCATGACCCCGGACCCATGACCACGGACCCATGACCACGGACCCATGACCCCGGACCCATGACCCCGGACCCATGACACCGGACCCATGATCCCGGACCCACGACCCCGGACCCATGACCAGGGACCCATGACCCCGGACCCATGACCCCGGACCCATGACCCCGGACCCATGACCCCGGACCCATGACCCCGGACCCACGACCCCGGACCAATGACCCCGGCCCCATGACCCCGCACCCATGACCCAGGAACAATTAACGCGGACCCATGTCCCCGGACCCATGACGCCGGACCCATGATAACGGACCCATGACCCCGGACCCATGACCCCGGACCCATGACCCCGGACCCATGACCCCGGACCCATGACCCCGGACCCATGACCCCCGACCCATGACCGCGGACCCATGACCCCAGTCCCATGACCCCATACTCATGACCCCAGACCCATGACCCCAGACCCATGACTCCAGACCCATGACGTCAGACACATGAGGCCTGACCCATGACCCCGGACCCATGGCCCCGGACCGATGACCCCGGATCCATGACCCCGGACCCATGAACCCGGACTCATGACCCCGGACCCATGACCCCGGACCCATGACCCCGGACCCATGACCCCAGACACATGAACCCATACCCATGACCCCAGACCCATGACGCCAGACCCATGACGTCAGACCCATGACGCCTGAACCATGACCCCGGACCCATGGCCCCGGACCGATGACCCCGGACGCATGGCACCGGACACGTGACCCCAGACCCATGACCCCGAAACGATGAACGCGGACCCATGACCCCGGACCCATGACCCAGGGACCCAGGACCCCGGACCCATGACCCCGGACCCATGACCTCGGACACAATACCCCGGACCCATGACCCCGGACCCATGACCTCGGACACATGACCCCGGACCCATGACCCCGGACCCATGACCCCGCACCCATGACCCCGGACCCATGACCCAGGAACAATTAACGCGGACCCATATCCCCGGACCCAAGACGCCGGGCCCATGACCCCGGACCCATGACCCCGGTCCCATGACACCGGACCAATGACTCCAGATCCATGACCCCAGACCCATGACCCCATACCCATGAATCCAGACCCATGACGCCAGACCCATGACGTCAGACCCATGACGCCTGAACCATGACCCCGGACCCATGGCCCCGGACCGATGACCACGGACGCATGGCACCGGACACGTGACCCTAGACCCATGACCCCGGAACAATGAACGCGGACCCATGACCCCGGACCCATGACCCAGGGACCCAGGACCTCGGACCCATGACCTCGGACACATGACCCCGGACCCATGACCCCAGACCCATGACCCCGGACCCACGACCCCGGACCAATGACCCCGGACCCATGACCACGCACCCATGACCCAGGAACAATTAACGCGGACCCATGACCCCGGACCCATGACACCGGACCCATGACCCCGGACCCATGACGCCGGTCCCATGACACCGGACCCATGAACCGGGACCCATGGCCCAGGAACAATTAACGCGGTCCCATGACCCCGGACCCATGACCACAGACCCATGACCCCGGACCCATGACACCGGACCCGTGATCCCGGACCCACGACCCCGGACCCATGACCCCGGACCCATGACCCCGGACCCATGACCTCTGTCCCATGACCCCGGACCCATGACCCCGGACCCATGACCCCGGACCCATGACCCCGGACCCATGACCCCGGTCCCATGACACCGAACCAATGACCCCGGACCCATGACACCGGTCCCATGACACCGGACCAATGACCCCAGATCCATGACCCCAGACCCATGACCCCATACCCATGACCCCATACCCATGACGTCAGACCCATGTAGTCATACCCATGACGCCTGAACCATGACCACGGACACATGACCCGGACCCATGACCCAGGAACAATTAACGCGGACCCATGTCCCCGGACCCATGACGCCGGACCCATGACCCCAGACCCATGACTCCAGGCCCATGACGTCAGACCCATGAGGCCTGACCCATGACCCCGGACCCATGGCCCCGGACCGATGACCCCGGACCCATGACCCCGGACCCATGACCCCGGACCCATGACACCGGACCCATGACCCCGGTCCCATGACACCGGACCAATGACCCCAAATCCATGACCCCAGGCCCATGAACCCATACCCATGACCCCAGACCCATGACGCCAGACCCATGACGTCAGACCCATGACGCCTGAACCATGACCCCGGACAAATGGCCCCGGACCGATGACCCCGGACGCATGGCACCGGACACGTGACCCCAGACCCATGACCCCGGAACAATGAACGCGGACCCATGACCCCGGACCCATGACCCAGGGACCCATGACCCCGGACCCATGACCCCGGACCCATGACCTCGGACACAATACCCCGGACCCATGACCCCGGACCCATGACCCCGGACCCATGACCTCGGACACATGACCCCGGACCCATGACCCCGGACCCATGACCCCGGACCCATGACCCCGGACCCATGACGCCGGACCCATGACCCCGGACCCATGACCCCGGACCCATGACCCCGGACCCATGACCCCGGACCCATGACCCCGGACCCATGACGCCGGTCCCATGACACCGGACCCATGAACCGGGACCCATGGCCCAGGAACAATTAACGCGGTCCCATGACCCCGGACCCATGACCACGGACCCATGACCCCGGACCCATGACACCGGACCCGTGATCCCGGACCCATGACCCAGGGACCCAGGACCTCGGACCCATGACCTCGGACACATGACCCCGGACCCATGACCCCAGACCCATGACCCCGGACCCACGACCCCGGACCAATGACCCCGGACCCATGACCACGCACCCATGACCCAGGAACAATTAACGCGGACCCATGTCCCCGGACCCATGACCCCGGACCCATGACACCGGACCCATGACCCCGGACCCATGACGCCGGTCCCATGACACCGGACCCATGAACCGGGACCCATGGCCCAGGAACAATTAACGCGGTCCCATGACCCCGGACCCATGACCACAGACCCATGACCCCGGACCCATGACACCGGACCCGTGATCCCGGACCCACGACCCCGGACCCATGACCCCGGACCCATGACCCCGGACCCATGACCTCTGTCCCATGACCCCGGACCCATGACCCCGGACCCATGACCCCGGACCCATGACCCCGGTCCCATGACACCGAACCAATGACCCCGGACCCATGACACCGGTCCCATGACACCGGACCAATGACCCCAGATCCATGACCCCAGACCCATGACCCCATACCCATGACCCCATACCCATGACCCCATACCCATGACGTCAGACCCATGTAGTCATACCCATGACGCCTGAACCATGACCACGGACACATGACCCGGACCCATGACCCAGGAACAATTAACGCGGACCCATGTCCCCGGACCCATGACGCCGGACCCATGACCCCAGACCCATGACTCCAGACCCATGACGTCAGACCCATGAGGCCTGACCCATGACCCCGGACCCATGGCCCCGGACCGATGACCCCGGACCCATGACCCTGGACCCATGACCCCGGACCCATGACACCGGACCCATGACCCCGGTCCCATGACACCGGACCAATGACCCCAAATCCATGACCCCAGGCCCATGAACCCATACCCATGACCCCAGACCCATGACGCCAGACCCATGACGTCAGACCCATGACGCCTGAACCATGACCCCGGACAAATGGCCCCGGACCGATGACCCCGGACGCATGGCACCGGACACGTGACCCCAGACCAATGACCCCGGAACAATGAACGCGGACCCATGACCCCGGACCCATGACCCAGGGACCCATGACCCCGGACCCATGACCCCGGACCCATGACCTCGGACACAATACCCCGGACCCATGACCCCGGACCCATGACCCCGGACCCATGACCTCGGACACATGACCCCGGACCCATGACCCCGGACCCATGACCCCGGACCCATGACCCCGGACCCATGACCCCGGACCCATGACCCCGGACCCATGACCCCGGACCCATGACCCCGGACCCATGACCCCGGACCCATGACCCCGGACCCATGACCCCGGACCCATGACGCCGGTCCCATGACACCGGACCCATGAACCGGGACCCATGGCCCAGGAACAATTAACGCGGTCCCATGACCCCGGACCCATGACCACGGACCCATGACCCCGGACCCATGACACCGGACCCGTGATCCCGGACCCATGACCCCGGACCCATGACCCCGGACCCATGACCCCGGAACCATGACCCCGGACCCATGACCCCGGACCCATGACCCCGGACCCATTACCCCGGACCCATGACCCCGGACCCATGACCCGGAACCCATGACCCCGAACCCATGACCCCGGACCCATGACGCCAGTCCCATGACACCGGACCAATGACCCCGGACCCATGACCCCGCACCCATGACCCGGACCCATGACCCAGGAACAATTAACGCGGTCCCATTACCCCGGACCCATGACCCCGGACCCGTGACCCCGAACCCATGACCCCGAACCCATGACCCCGGACCCATGACACCGAACCAATGACCCCGGACCCATGACACCGCTCCCATGACACCGGACCAATGACCCCAGATCCATGACCCCAGACCCATGACCCCATACCCATGACCCCATACCCATGACCACATACCCATGACGTCAGACCCATGTAGTCATACCCATGACGCCTGAACCATGACCACGGACCCATGACCCCGGACCCATGACCCAGGACCCATGACCCCGGACCCATGACCCCGAACCCATGACCCCGGACCCATGACACCGGACCCATGACGCCGGTCCCATGACACCGGACCAATGACCCCGGACCCATGACCCCGCACCCATGACCCGGACCCATGACCCAGGTACAATTAACGCGGACCCATGTCCCCGGACCCATGACGCCGGACCCATGACCCCAGACCCATGACTCCAGACCCATGACGTCAGACCCATGAGGCCTGACCCATGACCCCGGACCCATGGCCCCGGACCGATGACCCCGGACCCATGACCCCGGACCCATGACCCCGGACCCATGACCCCGGACCCATGACCCCGGACCCATGACCCCGGACCCATGACCTCGGACACAATACCCCGGACCCATGACCCTGGACCCATGACCCCGGACCCATGACCTCGGACACATGACCCCGGACCCATGACCCCGGACCCATGACCCCGGACCCACGACCCCGGACCAATGACCCCGGACCCATGACCCCGCACCCATGACCCAGGAACATTTAACGCGGACCCATGTCCCCGGACCCATGACGCCGGACCCATGACCACGGACCCATGACCCCGGACCCATGACCCCGGGCCCATGACCCCGGACCCATGACCCCGGTCCCATGACACCGGAGGAATGACTCCAGATCCATGACCCCAGACCCATGACCCCATACCCATGAATCCAGACCCATGACGCCAGACCCATGACGTCAGACCCATGACGCCAGAACCATGACCCCGGACCCATGGCCCCGGACCGATGACCCCGGACGCATGGCACCGGACACGTGACCCCAGACCCATGACCCCGGAACAATGAACGCGGACCCATGACCCCGGACCCATGACCCAGGGACCCAGGACCCCGGACCCATGACCCCGGAACCATGACCTCGGACACATGACCCCGGTCCCATGACCCCGGACCCATGACCTCGGACCCACGACCCCGGACCAATGACCCCGGACCCATGACCCCGCACCCATGACCCAGGAACAATTAACGCGGACCCATGTCCCCGGACCCATGACGCCGGACCCATGACCACGGACCCATGACCCCGGGCACATGACCCCGGACCCATGACCCCGGACCCATGACCCCGGACCCATGACCCCGGACCCATGACCCCGGACCCATGACCCCGGACCCATGACCACGGACCCATGACCCCGGACCCATGACCCCGGACCCATGACACCGGACCCATGATCCCGGACCCATGACCCCGGACCCATGACCAGGGACCCATGACCCCGGACCCATGACCCCGGACCCATGACCCCGGACCCATGACCCCGGACCCATGACCCCGGACCCACGACCCCGGACCAATGACCCCGGCCCCATGACCCCGCACCCATGGCCCAGGAACAATTAACGCGGTCCCATGACCCCGGACCCATGACCACAGACCCATGACCCCGGACCCATGACACCGGACCCGTGATCCCGGACCCACGACCCCGGACCCATGACCCCGGACCCATGACACCGGACCCATGACCCCGGACCCATGACACCGGACCCATGACCCCGGTCCCATGACACCGGACCAATGACCCCAAATCCATGACCCCAGGCCCATGAACCCATACCCATGACCCCAGACCCATGACGCCAGACCCATGACGTCAGACCCATGACGCCTGAACCATGACCCCGGACAAATGGCCCCGGACCGATGACCCCGGACGCATGGCACCGGACACGTGACCCCAGACCCATGACCCCGGAACAATGAACGCGGACCCATTACCCCGGACCCATGACCCAGGGACCCAGGACCCCGGACCCATGACCCCGGACCCATGACCCCGGACCCATGACCCCGGACCCATGACCCCGGACCCATGACACCGGACCCGTGATCCCGGACCCATGACCCCGGACCCATGACCCCGGACCCATGACCCCGGACCCATGACCCCGGTCCCATGACACCGAACCAATGACACCGGACCCATGAAACCGGACTAATGACCCCAAATCCATGACCCCAGACCCATGAACCCATACCCATGACCCCAGACCCATGACGCCAGACCCATGACGTCAGACCCATGACGCCTGAACCATGACCCCGGACCCATGGCCCCGGACCGATGACCCAGGACGCATGGCACCGGACACGTGACCCCAGACCCATGACCCCGGAACAATGAACGCGAACCCATGACCCCGGACCCATGACCCGGGGACCCAGGACCCCGGACCCATGACCCCGGACCCATGACCTCGGACACAATACCCCGGACCCATGACCCCGGACCCATGACCCCGGACCCATGACCCCGGACCCATGACCTCGGACACATGACCCCGGACCCATGACCCCGGACCCATGACCCCGCACCCATGACCCCGCACCCATGACCCCGCACCCATGACCCAGGAACAATTAACGCGGTCCCATATCCCCGGACCCAAGACGCCGTGCCCATGACCCCGGACCCATGACACCGGTCCCATGACACCGGACCAATGACTCCAGATCCATGACCCCAGACCCATGACTCCAGATCCATGACCCCAGACCCATGACCCCATACCCATGAATCCAGACCCATGACGCCAGACCCATGACGTCAGACCCATGACGCCTGAACCATGACCCCGGGACCCAGGACCCCGGACCCATGACCCCGGACCCATGACCTCGGACACATGACCCCGGACCCATGACCCCGGACCCATGACCCCGGAACCATGACCCCGGAACCATGACCCCGGACCCATGACCCCGGACCCATGACACCGGACCCATGACCACGGACCCATGACCCCGGACCCATGACACCGGACCCATGATCCCGGACCCATGACCCCGGACCCATGACCACGGACCCATGACCCCGTAACCATGACCCTGGACCCATGACCCCGGACCCATGACACCGGACCCATGACACCGGACCAATGACCCCAAATCCATGACCCCAGGCCCATGAACCCATACCCATGACGCCAGACCCATGACGCCAGACCCATGACGTCAGACCCATGACGCCTGAACCATGACCCCGGACAAATGGCCCGGGACCGATGACCCCGGACGCATGGCACCGGACACGTGACCCCAGACCCATGACCCCGGAACAATGAACGCGAACCCATGACCCCGGACCCATGACCCCGGACCCATGACACCGGACCCGTGATCCCGGACCCACGACCCCGGACCCACGACCCCGAACCCATGACCCCGGACCCATGACCCCGGTCCCATGACCCCGGACCCAGGACCCCGGACCCATGACCCCGGACCCATGACCCCGGACCCATGACCTCGGACACATGACCCCGGACCCATGACCCCGGACGCATGACGCCGGACCCATGACCCCGGTCCCATGACACCGGACCAATGACCCCAGATCCATGACCCCAGACCCATGACCCCATACCCATGACCCCATACCCATGACGTCAGACCCATGTAGTCATACCCATGACGCCTGAACCATGACCACGGACCCATGGCCCCGGACCGATGACCCCGGACGCATGGCACCGGACACGTGACCCCAGACCCATGACCCCGGAACAATGAACGCGGACCCATGACCCCGGACCCATGACCCAGGGACCCAGGACCCCGGACCCATGACCCCGGACCCATGACCTCGGACACATGACCCCGGACCCAGGACCCCGGACCCATGACCCCGGACCCATGACCCCGGACCCAGGACCCCGGACCCATGACCCCGGACCCATGACCTCGGACACATGACCCCGGACCCATGACCCCGGACGCATGACGCCGGACCCATGACCCCGGTCCCATGACACCGGACCAATGACTCCAGATCCATGACCCCAGACCCATGACCCCATACCCATGACCCCAGACCAATGACGCCAGACCCATGACGTCGGACCCATGACGCCTGAACCATGACCCCGGACCCATGGCCCCGGACCGATGACCCCGGACGCATGGCACCGGACACGTGACCCCAGACCCATGACCCCGGAACAATGAACGCGGACCCATGACCCCGGACCCATGACCCAGGGACCCAGGACCCCGGACCCATGACCCCGGACCCATGACCTCGGACACATGACCCCGGACCCATGACCCCGGACCCATGGCCCCGGACCGATGATCCCGGACGCATGGCACCGGACAGGTGACCCCAGACCCATGACCCCGGAACAATGAACGCGGACCCATGACACCGGACCCATGACCAAGGGACCCAGGAACCCGGACCCATGACCCCGGACCCATGACCTCGGACACATGACCCCGGACCCTTGACCCCGGACCCATGACCCCGGACCCATGACCCCGGACCCATGACCCCGGACCCATGACCCGGGACCCATGACCCGGACCCATGACCCCGGTCCCATGGCCACGGACCGATGACCCCGGATGCATGGCACCGGACACGTGACCCCAGACCCATGACCCCGGAACAATGAACGCGAACCCATGACCCCGGACCCATGACCCAGGGACCCAGGACCCCGGACCCATGACCCCGGACCCATGACCTCGGACACAATACCCCGGACCCATGACTCCGGACCCATGACCCCGGACCCATTACCCCGGACCCATGATCCCGGACCCATGACCCCGGACCCATGACCCCGGACCCATGACCCCGGACACATGACCCCGGACCCATGGCCCCGGACCCATGACCCCGGACCCATGACACCGGACCCATGACCCCGGACCCATGACCCCGGACCCATGACCCCGGACCCATGACCCCGGACCCATGACCCCGGACCCATGACCCCGGACCCATGACACCGGACCCATGACGCCGGTCCCATGACACCGGACCCATGAACCGGGACCCATGGCCCAGGAACAATTAACGCGGTCCCATGACCCCGGACCCATGACCACGGACCCATGACCACGGACCCATGACACCGGACCCGTGATCCCGGACCCACGACACCGGACCCATGACCCCGGACCCATGACCCCGGACCCATGACCCCTGACCCATGACCCCGGACCCATGACCCCGGACCCATGACCCCGGACCCATGACCCCGGACCCATTACCCCGGACCCATGACCCCGGACCCATGACCCCGGACCCATGACCCCGGACCCATGACCCCGGACCCATGACCCCGGACCCATGACCCCGGACCCATGACCCCGGACCCATGACCCCGGACCCATGACCCCGGTCCCATGACACCGAACCAATGACCCCGGACCCATGACACCGGTCCCATGACACCGGACCAATGACCCCAGATCCATGACCCCAGACCCATGACCCCATACCCATGACCCCATACCCATGACCCCATACCCATGACCCCATACCCATGACCCCAGACCCATGACGTCATACCCATGACGCCTGAACCATGACCCCGGACCCATGGCCCCGGACCGATGACCCCGGACGCATGGTACCGGACACGTGACACCAGACCCATGACCCCGGAACAATGAACGCGGACCCATGACCCCGGTCCCATGACCCAGGGACCCAGGACCCCGGACCCATGACCCCGGACCCATGACCTCGGACACATGAACCCGGACCCTTGACCCCGGACCCATGACCCCGGACCCATGACCCCGGACCCATGACCCCGGACCCATGACCCCGGACCCATGACCCCGGACCCATGACCCCGGACCCATGACCCCAGTCCCATGACACCGAACCAATGACCCCGGACCCATGACCCCGGTACCATGACACCGGACCAATGAACCCAAATCCATGACCCCAGACCCATGTCCCCATACCCATGACCCCAGACCCATGACGCCAGACCCATGACGCCAGACCCATGAGGTCAGACCCATGACGCCTGAAACATGAACCCGGACCCATGGCCCCGGACCGATGACCCCGGACGCATGGCACCGGACACGTGACCCCAGACCCATGACCCCGGAACAATGAACGCGGACCCATGACCCCGGACCCATGACCCAGGGACCCAGGACCCCGGACCCATGACCCCGGACCCATGACCCCGGACCCATGACCCCGGAACCATGACCCCGGACCCATGACCCCGGACCCATGACCCCGGACCCATGACCCCGGACCCATGACCCCGGACCCATGACCCCGGACCCATGACCCCGGACCAATGACCCCGGTCCCATGACACCGGACCAATGACTCCAGATCCATGACCCCAGACCCATGACCCCATACCCATGACCCCAGACCAATGACGCCAGACCCATGACGTCAGACCCATGACGCCTGAACCATGACCCCGGACCCATGACCCCGGACCCATGACCCCGGACCCATGACCCCGGACCCATGACCCCGGACCCATGACCCCGGACCCATGACCCCGGACCCATGACCCCGGACACATGACCCCGGACCCATGGCCCCGGACCCATGACCCCGGACCCATGACACCGGACACGTGACCCCTGACCCATGACCCCGGACCCATGACCCCGGACCCATGACCCCGGACCCATGACCCCGGACCCATGACCCCGGACCCATGACACCGGACCCATGACCCCGGACCCTTGACCCCGGACCCATGACCCCGGACCCATGACCCCGGACCCATGACCCCGGACCCATGACACCGGACCCATGACCCCGGACCCATGACCCCCGACCCATGACCTCGGACCCATGACCCCAGTCCCATGACCCCATACCCATGACCCCAGACCCATGACCCCAGACCCATGACTCCAGACCCATGACGTCTGACCCATGAGGCCTGACCCATGACCCCGGAACCATGGCCCCGGACCAATGACACCGGACCCATGACCCCGGACCCATGACCCCGGACCCATGACCCCGGACCCATGACCCCGGACCCATGACCCCGGACCCATGACCCCGGTCCCATGACACCGAACCAATAACACCGGACCCATGACCCCGGTCCCATGACACCGGACTAATGACTCCAGATCCATGACCCCAGACCCATGACTCCAGATCCATGACCCCAGACCCATGACTCCAGACCCATGACGTCTGACCCATGAGGCCTGACCCATGACCCCGGACCCATGGCCCCGGACCAATGACACCGGACCCATGACCCCGGACCCATGACCCCGGACCCATGACCCCGGACCCATGACCCCGGACCCATGACCCCGGACCCATGACCCCGGACCCATGACCCCGGACCCATGACCCCGGACACATGACCCCGGACCCATGACCCCGGACCCATGACCCCGGACCCATGACCCCGGACCCATGACCCCCGACCCATGACCCCCGACCCATGACCTCGGACCCATGACCCCAGTCCCATGACCCCATACCCATGACCCCAGACCCATGACCCCAGACCCATGACCCCAGACCCATGACTCCAGACCCATGACGTCTGACCCATGAGGCCTGACCCATGACCCCGGACCCATGGCCCCGGACCAATGACACCGGACCCATGACCCCGGACCCATGACCCCGGACCCATGACCCCGGACCCATGACCCCGGACCCATGACCCCAGTCCCATGACACCGAACCAATGACCCCGGACCCATGACCCCGGACCCATGACACCGGTCCCATGACACCGGACCAATGACCCCAGATCCATGACCCCAGACCCATGACCCCATACCCATGACCCCATACCCATGACCCCATACCCATGACCCCATACCCATGACCCCATACCCATGACCCCAGACCCATGACGTCATACCCATGACGCCTGAACCATGACCCCGGACCCATGGCCCCGGACCGATGACCCCGGACGCATGGTACCGGACACGTGACACCAGACCCATGACCCCGGAACAATGAACGCGGACCCATGACCCCGGTCCCATGACCCAGGGACCCAGGACCCCGGACCCATGACCCCGGACCCATGACCTCGGACACATGAACCCGGACCCTTGACCCCGGACCCATGACCCCGGACCCATGACCCCGGACCCATGACCCCGGACCCATGACCCCGGACCCATGACCCCGGACCCATGACCCCGGACCCATGACCCCGGACCCATGACCCCAGTCCCATGACACCGAACCAATGACCCCGGACCCATGACCCCGGTACCATGACACCGGACCAATGAACCCAAATCCATGACCCCAGACCCATGTCCCCATACCCATGACCCCAGACCCATGACGCCAGACCCATGACGCCAGACCCATGAGGTCAGACCCATGACGCCTGAAACATGAACCCGGACCCATGGCCCCGGACCGAAGACCCCGGACGCATGGCACCGGACACGTGACCCCAGACCCATGACCCCGGAACAATGAACGCGGACCCATGACCCCGGACCCATGACCCAGGGACCCAGGACCCCGGACCCATGACCCCGGACCCATGACCCCGGACCCATGACCCCGGAACCATGACCCCGGACCCATGACCCCGGACCCATGACCCCGGACCCATGACCCCGGACCCATGACCCCGGACCCATGACCCCGGACCCATGACCCCGGACCAATGACCCCGGTCCCATGACACCGGACCAATGACTCCAGATCCATGACCCCAGACCCATGACCCCATACCCATGACCACAGACCAATGACGCCAGACCCATGACGTCAGACCCATGACGCCTGAACCATGACCCCGGACCCATGACCCCGGACCCATGACCCCGGACCCATGACCCCGGACCCATGAGCCCGGACCCATGACCCCGGACCCATGACCCCGGACCCATGACCCCGGACCCATGACCCCGGACCCATGACCCCGGACCCATGACCCCGGTCCCATGACACCGGAGGCATGGCACCGGACACGTGACCCCAGACCCATGACCCCGGAACAATGAACGCGGACCCATGACGCCGGACCCATGACCCAGGGACCCAGGACCCCGGACCCATGACCTCGGACACATGACCCCGGACCCTTGACCCCGGACCCATGACCCCGGACCCATGACCCCGGACCCATGACCCCGGACCCATGACACCGGACCCATGACCCCGGACCCATGACCCCCGACCCATGACCTCGGACCCATGACCCCAGTCCCATGACCCCATACCCATGACCCCAGACCCATGACCCCAGACCCATGACCCCAGACCCATGACTCCAGACCCATGACGTCTGACCCATGAGGCCTGACCCATGACCCCGGAACCATGGCCCCGGACCAATGACACCGGACCCATGACCCCGGACCCATGACCCCGGACCCATGACCCCGGACCCATGACCCCGGACCCATGACCCCGGACCCATGACCCCGGACCCATGACCCCGGACCCATGACCCCGGTCCCATGACACCGAACCAATAACACCGGACCCATGACCCCGGTCCCATGACACCGGACTAATGACTCCAGATCCATGACCCCAGACCCATGACTCCAGATCCATGACCCCAGACCCATGACTCCAGACCCATGACGTCTGACCCATGAGGCCTGATCCATGACCCCGGACCCATGGCCCCGGACCAATGACACCGGACCCATGACCCCGGACCCATGACCCCGGACCCATGACCCCGGACCCATGACCCCGGACCCATGACCCCGGACCCATGACCCCGGACCCATGACCCCGGACCCATGACCCCGGACCCATGACCCCCGACCCATGACCTCGGACCCATGACCCCAGTCCCATGACCCCATACCCATGACCCCAGACCCATGACCCCAGACCCATGACCCCAGACCCATGACGTCTGACCCATGAGGCCTGACCCATGACCCCGGACCCATGGCCCCGGACCAATGACACCGGACCCATGACCCCGGACCCATGACCCCGGACCCATGACCCCGGACCCATGACCCCAGTCCCATGACACCGAACCAATGACCCCGGACCCATGACCCCGGTACCATGACACCGGACCAATGAACCCAAATCCATGACCCCAGACCCATGTCCCCATACCCATGACCCCAGACCCATGACGCCAGACCCATGACGCCAGACCCATGACGCCAGACCCATGAGGTCAGACCCATGACGCCTGAAACATGACCCCGGACCCATGACCCCGGACCCATGACCCCGGACCCATGACCCCGGACCCATGACCCCCGACCCATGACCTCGGACCCATGACCCCAGTCCCATGACCCCATACCCATGACCCCAGACCCATGACCCCAGACCCATGACCCCAGACCCATGACCCCAGACCCATGACTCCAGACCCATGACGTCTGACCCATGAGGCCTGACCCATGACCCCGGACCCATGGCCCCGGACCAATGACACCGGACCCATGACCCCGGACCCATGACCCCGGACCCATGACCCCGGACCCATGACCCCGGACCCATGACCCCGGACCCATGACCCCAGTCCCATGACACCGAACCAATGACCCCGGACCCATGACCCCGGACCCATGACACCGGTCCCATGACACCGGACCAATGACCCCAGATCCATGACCCCAGACCCATGACCCCATACCCATGACCCCATACCCATGACCCCATACCCATGACCCCAGACCCATGACGTCATACCCATGACGCCTGAACCATGACCCCGGACCCATGGCCCCGGACCGATGACCCCGGACGCATGGTACCGGACACGTGACACCAGACCCATGACCCCGGAACAATGAACGCGGACCCATGACCCCGGTCCCATGACCCAGGGACCCAGGACCCCGGACCCATGACCCCGGACCCATGACCTCGGACACATGAACCCGGACCCTTGACCCCGGACCCATGACCCCGGACCCATGACCCCGGACCCATGACCCCGGACCCATGACCCCGGACCCATGACCCCGGACCCATGACCCCAGTCCCATGACACCGAACCAATGACCCCGGACCCATGACCCCGGTACCATGACACCGGACCAATGAACCCAAATCCATGACCCCAGACCCATGTCCCCATACCCATGACCCCAGACCCATGACGCCAGACCCATGACGCCAGACCCATGAGGTCAGACCCATGACGCCTGAAACATGAACCCGGACCCATGGCCCCGGACCGATGACCCCGGACGCATGGCACCGGACACGTGACCCCAGACCCATGACCCCGGAACAATGAACGCGGACCCATGACCCCGGACCCATGACCCAGGGACCCAGGACCCCGGACCCATGACCCCGGACCCATGACCCCGGACCCATGACCCCGGAACCATGACCCCGGACCCATGACCCCGGACCCATGACCCCGGACCCATGACCCCGGACCCATGACCCCGGACCCATGACCCCGGACCCATGACCCCGGACCAATGACCCCGGTCCCATGACACCGGACCAATGACTCCAGATCCATGACCCCAGACCCATGACCCCATACCCATGACCCCAGACCAATGACGCCAGACCCATGACGTCAGACCCATGACGCCTGAACCATGACCCCGGACCCATGACCCCGGACCCATGACCCCGGACCCATGACCCCGGACCCATGACCCCGGACCCATGACCCCGGACCCATGACCCCGGACCCATGACCCCGGTCCCATGACACCGGAGGCATGGCACCGGACACGTGACCCCAGACCCATGACCCCGGAACAATGAACGCGGACCCATGACGCCGGACCCATGACCCAGGGACCCAGGACCCCGGACCCATGACCTCGGACACATGACCCCGGACCCTTGACCCCGGACCCATGACCCCGGACCCATGACCCCGGACCCATGACCCCGGACCCATGACCCCGGACCCATGACACCGGACCCATGACCCCGGACCCATGACCCCCGACCCATGACCTCGGACCCATGACCCCAGTCCCATGACCCCATACCCATGACCCCAGACCCATGACCCCAGACCCATGATTCCAGACCCATGACGTCTGACCCATGAGGCCTGACCCATGACCCCGGAACCATGGCCCCGGACCAATGACACCGGACCCATGACCCCGGACCCATGACCCCGGACCCATGACCCCGGACCCATGACCCCGGACCCATGACCCCGGACCCATGACCCCGGACCCATGACCCCGGACCCATGACCCCGGTCCCATGACACCGAACCAATAACACCGGACCCATGACCCCGGTCCCATGACACCGGACTAATGACTCCAGATCCATGACCCCAGACCCATGACTCCAGATCCATGACCCCAGACCCATGACTCCAGACCCATGACGTCTGACCCATGAGGCCTGACCCATGACCCCGGACCCATGGCCCCGGACCAATGACACCGGACCCATGACCCCGGACCCATGACCCCGGACCCATGGCCCCGGACCCATGACCCCGGACCCATGACCCCGGACCCATGACCCCGGACCCATGACCCCGGACCCATGACCCCGGACCCATGACCCCGGACCCATGACCCCGGACCCATGACCCCCGACCCATGACCCCCGACCCATGACCTCGGACCCATGACCCCAGTCCCATGACCCCATACCCATGACCCCAGACCCATGACCCCAGACCCATGACCCCAGACCCATGACTCCAGACCCATGACGTCTGACCCATGAGGCCTGACCCATGACCCCGGACCCATGGCCCCGGACCAATGACACCGGACCCATGACCCCGGACCCATGACCCCGGACCCATGACCCCGGACCCATGACCCCGGACCCATGACCCCGGACCCATGACCCCAGTCCCATGACACCGAACCAATGACCCCGGACCCATGACCCCGGTACCATGACACCGGACCAATGAACCCAAATCCATGACCCCAGACCCATGTCCCCATACCCATGACCCCAGACCCATGACGCCAGACCCATGACGCCAGACCCATGACGCCAGACCCATGAGGTCAGACCCATGACGCCTGAAACATGAACCCGGACCCATGGCCCCGGACCGATGACCCCGGACGCATGGCACCGGACACGTGACCCCAGACCCATGTCCCCGGAACAATGAACGCGGACCCATGACCCCGGACCCATGACCCAGGGACCCAGGACCCCGGACCCATGACCCCGGACCCATGACCCCGGACCCATGACACCGGACCCATGACGCCGGTCCCATGACACCGGACCCATGAACCGGGACCCATGGCCCAGGAACAATTAACGCGGTCCCATGACCCCGGACCCATGACCACGGACCCATGACCCCGGACCCACGACACCGGACCCGTGATCCCGGACCCACGACACCGGACCCATGACCCCGGACCCATGACCCCGGACCCATGACCCCGGACCCATGACCCCTGACCCATTACCCCGGACCCATGACCCCGGACCCATGACCCCGGACCCATGACCCCGGACCCATGACCCCGGACCCATGACCCCGGACCCATGACCCCGGACCCATGACCCCGGACCCATGACCCCGGACCCATGACCCCGGACCCATGACCCCGGTCCCATGACACCGAACCAATGACCCCGGACCCATGACACCGGTCCCATGACACCGGACCAATGACCCCAGATCCATGACCCCAGACCCATGACCCCATACCCATGACCCCATACCCATGACCCCATACCCATGACCCCATACCCATGTCCCCATACCCATGACCCCATACCCATGACCCCATACCCATGACCCCATACCCATGACCCCATACCCATGACCCCATACCCATGACCCCATACCCATGACCCCATACCCATGACCCCATACCCATGACCCCAGACCCATGACGCCAGACCCATGACGTCATACCCATGAGGTCAGACCCATGACGCCTGAAACATGAACCCGGACCCATGGCCCCGGACCGATGACCCCGGACGCATGGCACCGGACACGTGACCCCAGACCCATGACCCCGGAACAATGAACGCGGACCCATGACCCCGGACCCATGACCCAGGGACCCAGGACCCCGGACCCATGACCCCGGACCCATGACCCCGGACCCATGACACCGGACCCATGACGCCGGTCCCATGACACCGGACCCATGAACCGGGACCCATGGCCCAGGAACAATTAACGCGGTCCCATGACCCCGGACCCATGACCACGGACCCATGACCCCGGACCCACGACACCGGACCCGTGATCCCGGACCCACGACACCGGACCCATGACCCCGGACCCATGACCCCGGACCCATGACCCCTGACCCATGACCCCGGACCCATGACCCCGGACCCATGACCCCGGACCCATGACCCCGGACCCATGACCCCGGACCCATGACCCCGGACCCATGACCCCGGACCCATGACCCCGGACCCATGACCCCGGACCCATGACCCCGGACCCATGACCCCGGACCCATGACCCCGGACCCATGACCCCGGACCCATGACCCCGGACCCACGACACCGGACCCATGACCCCGGACCCATGACCCCGGACCCATGACCCCTGACCCATGACCCCGGACCCATGACCCCGGACCCATGACCCCGGACCCATGACCCCGGACCCATGACCCCGGACCCATGACCCCGGACCCATGACCCCGGACCCATGACCCCGGACCCATGACCCCGGACCCATGACCCCGGACCCATGACCCCGGACCCATGACCCCGGACCCATGACCCCGGACCCATGACCCCGGACCCATGACCCCGGACCCATGACCCCGGACCCATGACCCCGGACCCACGACACCGGACCCATGACCCCGGACCCATGACCCCGGACCCATGACCCCTGACCCATGACCCCGGACCCATGACCCCGGACCCATGACCCCGGACCCATGACCCCGGACCCATGACCCCGGACCCATGACCCCGGACCCATGACCCCGGACCCATGACCCCGGACCCATGACCCCGGACCCATGACCCCGGACCCATGACCCCGGACCCATGACCCCGGACCCATGACCCCGGACCCATGACCCCGGACCCATGACCTCGGACCCACGACCCCGGACCAATGACACCGGACCCATGACCCCGCACCCATGACCCAGGAACAATTAACGCGGACCCATGTCCCCGGACCCATGACGCCGGACCCATGACCACGGACCCATGACCCCGGGCACATGACCCCGGACCCATGACCCCGGACCCATGACCCCGGACCCATGACCCCGGACCCATGACCCCGGACCCATGACCCCGGACCCATGACCCCGGACCCATGACCCCGGACCCATGACCACGGACCCATGACCACGGACCCATGACCCCGGACCCATGACCCCGGACCCATGACACCGGACCCATGATCCCGGACCCACGACACCGGACCCATGACCAGGGACCCATGACCCCGGACCCATGACCCCGGACCCATGACCCCGGACCCATGACCCCGGACCCATGACCCCGGACCCATGACCCCGGACCCACGACCCCGGACCAATGACCCCGGCCCCATGACCCCGCACCCATGACCCAGGAACAATTAACGCGGACCCATGTCCCCGGACCCATGACGCCGGACCCATGACCACGGACCCATGACCCCGGACCCATGACCCCGGACCCATGACCCCGGACCCATGACCCCGGACCCATGACCCCCGACCCATGACCGCGGACCCATGACCCCAGTCCCATGACCCCATACTCATGACCCCAGACCCATGACCCCAGACCCATGACTCCAGACCCATGACGTCAGACACATGAGGCCTGACCCATGACCCCGGACCCATGGCCCCGGACCGATGACCCCGGATCCATGACCCCGGACCCATGAACCCGGACTCATGACCCCGGACCCATGACCCCGGACCCATGACCCCGGACCCATGACCCCGGACCCATGACCCCAGACACATGAACCCATACCCATGACCACAGACCCATGACGCCAGACCCATGACGTCAGACCCATGACGCCTGAACCATGACCCCGGACCCATGGCCCCGGACCGATGACCCCGGACGCATGGCACCGGACACGTGACCCCAGACCCATGACCCCGAAACGATGAACGCGGACCCATGACCCCGGACCCATGACCCAGGGACCCAGGACCCCGGACCCATGACCCCGGACCCATGACCTCGGACACAATACCCCGGACCCATGACCCCGGACCCATGACCTCGGACACATGACCCCGGACCCATGACCCCGGACCCATGACCCCGCACCCATGACCCCGGACCCATGACCCAGGAACAATTAACGCGGACCCATATCCCCGGACCCAAGACGCCGGGCCCATGACCCCGGACCCATGACCCCGGTCCCATGACACCGGACCAATGACTCCAGATCCATGACCCCAGACCCATGACCCCATACCCATGAATCCAGACCCATGACGCCAGACCCATGACGTCAGACCCATGACGCCTGAACCATGACCCCGGACCCATGGCCCCGGACCGATGACCACGGACGCATGGCACCGGACACGTGACCCTAGACCCATGACCCCGGAACAATGAACGCGGACCCATGACCCCGGACCCATGACCCAGGGACCCAGGACCTCGGACCCATGACCTCGGACACATGACCCCGGACCCATGACCCCAGACCCATGACCCCGGACCCACGACCCCGGACCAATGACCCCGGACCCATGACCACGCACCCATGACCCAGGAACAATTAACGCGGACCCATGTCCCCGGACCCATGACCCCGGACCCATGACACCGGAACCATGACCCCGGACCCATGACGCCGGTCCCATGACACCGGACCCATGAACCGGGACCCATGGCCCAGGAACAATTAACGCGGTCCCATGACCCCGGACCCATGACCACAGACCCATGACCCCGGACCCATGACACCGGACCCGTGATCCCGGACCCACGACCCCGGACCCATGACCCCGGACCCATGACCCCGGACCCATGACCTCTGTCCCATGACCCCGGACCCATGACCCCGGACCCATGACCCCGGACCCATGACCCCGGTCCCATGACACCGAACCAATGACCCCGGACCCATGACACCGGTCCCATGACACCGGACCAATGACCCCAGATCCATGACCCCAGACCCATGACCCCATACCCATGACCCCATACCCATGACGTCAGACCCATGTAGTCATACCCATGACGCCTGAACCATGACCACGGACACATGACCCGGACCCATGACCCAGGAACAATTAACGCGGACCCATGTCCCCGGACCCATGACGCCGGACCCATGACCCCAGACCCATGACTCCAGACCCATGACGTCAGACCCATGAGGCCTGACCCATGACCCCGGACCCATGGCCCCGGACCGATGAGCCCGGACCCATGACCCCGGACCCATGACCCCGGACCCATGACACCGGACCCATGACCCCGGTCCCATGACACCGGACCAATGACCCCAAATCGATGACCCCAGGCCCATGAACCCATACCCATGACCCCAGACCCATGACGCCAGACCCATGACGTCAGACCCATGACGCCTGAACCATGACCCCGGACAAATGGCCCCGGACCGATGACCCCGGACGCATGGCACCGGACACGTGACCCCAGACCCATGACCCCGGAACAATGAACGCGGACCCATGACCCCTGACCCATGACCCAGGGACCCATGACCCCGGACCCATGACCCCGGACCCATGACCTCGGACACAATACCCCGGACCCATGACCCCGGACCCATGACCCCGGACCCATGACCTCGGACACATGACCCCGGACCCATGACCCCGGACCCATGACCCCGGACCCATGACCCCGGACCCATGACCCCGGACCCATGACCCCGGACCCATGACCCCGGACCCATGACCCCGGACCCATGACCCCGGACCCATGACCCCGGACCCATGACCCCGGACCCATGACCCCGGACCCATGACGCCGGTCCCATGACACCGGACCCATGAACCGGGACCCATGGCCCAGGAACAATTAACGCGGTCCCATGACCCCGGACCCATGACCACGGACCCATGACCCCGGACCCATGACACCGGACCCGTGATCCCGGACCCATGACCCCGGACCCATGACCCCGGACCCATGACCCCGGAACCATGACCCCGGACCCATGACCCCGGACCCATGACCCCGGACCCATTACCCCGGACCCATGACCCCGGACCCATGACCCCGAACCCATGACCCCGAACCCATGACCCCGGACCCATGACGCCAGTCCCATGACACCGGACCAATGACCCCGGACCCATGACCCCGCACCCATGACCCGGACCCATGACCCAGGAACAATTAACGCGGTCCCATTACCCCGGACCCATGACCCCGGACCCGTGACCCCGAACCCATGACCCCGAACCCATGACCCCGGACCCATGACACCGAACCAATGACCCCGGACCCATGACACCGCTCCCATGACACCGGACCAATGACCCCAGATCCATGACCCCAGACCCATGACCCCATACCCATGACCCCATACCCATGACCCCATACCCATGACCACATACCCATGACGTCAGACCCATGTAGTCATACCCATGACGCCTGAACCATGACCACGGACCCATGACCCCGGACCCATGACCCAGGACCCATGACCCCGGACCCATGACCCCGAACCCATGACCCCGGACCCATGACACCGGACCCATGACGCCGGTCCCATGACACCGGACCAATGACCCCGGACCCATGACCCCGCACCCATGACCCGGACCCATGACCCAGGTACAATTAACGCGGACCCATGTCCCCGGACCCATGACGCCGGACCCATGACCCCAGACCCATGACTCCAGACCCATGACGTCAGACCCATGAGGCCTGACCCATGACCCCGGACCCATGTCCCCGGACCGATGACCCCGGACCCATGACCCCGGACCCATGACCCCGGACCCATGACACCGGACCCATGACCCCGGACCCATGACACCGGACCCATGACCCCGGTCCCATGACACCGGACCAATGACCCCAAATCCATGACCCCAGGCCCATGAACCCATACCCATGACCCCAGACCCATGACGCCAGACCCATGACGTCAGACCCATGACGCCTGAACCATGACCCCGGACAAATGGCCCCGGACCGATGACCCCGGACGCATGGCACCGGACACGTGACCCCAGACCCATGACCCCGGAACAATGAACGCGGACCCATGACCCCGGACCCATGACCCAGGGACCCATGACCCCGGACCCATGACCCCGGACCCATGACCTCGGACACAATACCCCGGACCCATGACCCCGGACCCATGACCCCGGACCCATGACCTCGGACACATGACCCCGGACCCATGACCCCGGACCCATGACCCCGGACCCATGACCCCGGACCCATGACCCCGGACCCATGACCCCGGACCCATGACCCCGGACCCATGACCCCGGACCCATGACCCCGGACCCATGACCCCGGACCCATGACCCCGGACCCATGACCCCGGACCCATGACGCCGGTCCCATGACCCCGGACCCATGAACCGGGACCCATGGCCCAGGAACAATTAACGCGGTCCCATGACCCCGGACCCATGACCACGGACCCATGACCCCGGACCCATGACACCGGACCCGTGATCCCGGACCCATGACCCCGGACCCATGACCCCGGACCCATGACCCCGGAACCATGACCCCGGACCCATGACCCCGGACCCATGACCCCGGACCCATTACCCCGGACCCATGACCCCGGACCCATGACCCCGAACCCATGACCCCGAACCCATGACCCCGGACCCATGACGCCAGTCCCATGACACCGGACCAATGACCCCGGACCCATGACCCCGCACCCATGACCCGGACCCATGACCCAGGAACAATTAACGCGGTCCCATTACCCCGGACCCATGACCCCGGACCCGTGACCCCGAACCCATGACCCCGAACCCATGACCCCGGACCCATGACACCGAACCAATGACCCCGGACCCATGACACCGCTCCCATGACACCGGACCAATGACCCCAGATCCATGACCCCAGACCCATGACCCCATACCCATGACCCCATACCCATGACCACATACCCATGACGTCAGACCCATGTAGTCATACCCATGACGCCTGAACCATGACCACGGACCCATGACCCCGGACCCATGACCCAGGACCCATGACCCCGGACCCATGACCCCGAACCCATGACCCCGGACCCATGACACCGGACCCATGACGCCGGTCCCATGACACCGGACCAATGACCCCGGACCCATGACCCCGCACCCATGACCCGGACCCATGACCCAGGTACAATTAACGCGGACCCATGTCCCCGGACCCATGACGCCGGACCCATGACCCCAGACCCATGACTCCAGACCCATGACGTCAGACCCATGAGGCCTGACCCATGACCCCGGACCCATGGCCCCGGACCGATGACCCCGGACCCATGACCCCGGACCCATGACCCCGGACCCATGACCCCGGACCCATGACCCCGGACCCATGACCTCGGACACAATACCCCGGACCCATGACCCTGGACCCATGACCCCGGACCCATGACCTCGGACACATGACCCCGGACCCATGACCCCGGACCCATGACCCCGGACCCACGACCCCGGACCAATGACCCCGGACCCATGACCCCGCACCCATGACCCAGGAACAATTAACGCGGACCCATGTCCCCGGACCCATGACGCCGGACCCATGACCACGGACCCATGACCCCGGACCCATGACCCCGGGCCCATGACCCCGGACCCATGACCCCGGTCCCATGACACCGGAGGAATGACTCCAGATCCATGACCCCAGACCCATGACCCCATACCCATGAATCCAGACCCATGACGCCAGACCCATGACGTCAGACCCATGACGCCAGAACCATGACCCCGGACCCATGGCCCCGGACCGATGACCCCGGACGCATGGCACCGGACACGTGACCCCAGACCCATGACCCCGGAACAATGAACGCGGACCCATGACCCCGGACCCATGACCCAGGGACCCAGGACCCCGGACCCATGACCCCGGAACCATGACCTCGGACACATGACCCCGGACCCATGACCCCGGACCCATGACCTCGGACCCACGACCCCGGACCAATGACCCCGGACCCATGACCCCGCACCCATGACCCAGGAACAATTAACGCGGACCCATGTCCCCGGACCCATGACGCCGGACCCATGACCACGGACCCATGACCCCGGGCACATGACCCCGGACCCATGACCCCGGACCCATGACCCCGGACCCATGACCCCGGACCCATGACCCCGGACCCATGACCCCGGACCCATGACCCCGGACCCATGACCCCGGACCCATGACCACGGACCCATGACCCCGGACCCATGACCCCGGACCCATGACACCGGACCCATGATCCCGGACCCATGACCCCGGACCCATGACCAGGGACCCATGACCCCGGACCCATGACCCCGGACCCATGACCCCGGACCCATGACCCCGGACCCATGACCCCGGACCCACGACCCCGGACCAATGACCCCGGCCCCATGACCCCGCACCCATGGCCCAGGAACAATTAACGCGGTCCCATGACCCCGGACCCATGACCACAGACCCATGACCCCGGACCCATGACACCGGACCCGTGAACCCGGACCCACGACCCCGGACCCATGACCCCGGACCCATGACCCCGGACCCATGACTTCTGTCCCATGACCCCGGACCCATGACCCCGGACCCATGACCCCGGACCCATGACCCCGGTCCCATGACACCGAACCAATGACCCCGGACCCATGACACCGGTCCCATGACACCGGACCAATGACCCCAGATCCATGACCCCAGACCCATGAACCCATACCCATGACCCCATACCCATGACGTCAGACCCATGTAGTCATACCCATGACGCCTGAACCATGACCACGGACACATGACCCGGACCCATGACCCAGGAACAATTAACGCGGACCCATGTCCCCGGACCCATGACGCCGGACCCATGACCCCAGACCCATGACTCCAGACCCATGACGTCAGACCCATGAGGCCTGACCCATGACCCCGGACCCATGGCCCCGGACCGATGACCCCGGACCCATGACCCCGGACCCATGACCCCGGACCCATGACACCGGACCCATGACCCCGGTCCCATGACACCGGACCAATGACCCCAAATCCATGACCCCAGGCCCATGAACCCATACCCATGACCCCAGACCCATGACGCCAGACCCATGACGTCAGACCCATGACGCCTGAACCATGACCCCGGACAAATGGCCCCGGACCGATGACCCCGGACGCATGGCACCGGACACGTGACCCCAGACCCATGACCCCGGAACAATGAACGCGGACCCATTACCCCGGACCCATGACCCAGGGACCCAGGACCCCGGACCCATGACCCCGGACCCATGACCCCGGACCCATGACCTCGGACACAATACCCCGGACCCATGACCCCGGACCCATGACCTCGGACACATGACCCCGGACCCATGACCCCGGACCCATGACCCCGGACCCATGACCCCGGACCCATGACCCCGGACCCATGACCCCGGACCCATGACCCCGGACCCATGACCCCGGACCCATGACCCCGGACCCATGACCCCGGACCCATGACCCCGGACCCATGACCGCGGACCCATGACCCCGGACCCATGACGCCGGTCCCATGACACCGGACCCATGAACCGGGACCCATGGCCCAGGAACAATTAACGCGGTCCCATGACCCCGGACCCATGATCACGGACCCATGACCCCGGACCCATGACCCCGGACCCATGACACCGGACCCGTGATCCCGGACCCATGACCCCGGACCCATGACCCCGGACCCATGACCCCGGACCCATGACCCCGGACCCATGACCCCGGACCCATGACCCCGGACCCATGACCCCGGACCCATTACCCCGGACCCATGACCCCGGACCCATGACCCCGAACCCATGACCCCGAACCCATGACCCCGGACCCATGACGCCGGTCCCATGACACCGGACCAATGACCCCGGACCCATGACCCCGCACCCATGACCCGGACCCATGACCCAGGAACAATTAACGCGGTCCCATGACCCCGGACCCATGACCACGGACCCATGACCCCGGACCCATGACACCGGACCCGTGATCCCGGACCCATGACCCCGGACCCATGACCCCGGACCCATGACCCCGGACCCATGACCCCGGACCCATGACCCCGGACCCATGACCCCGGACCCATGACCCCGGACCCATGACGCCGGACCGATGACCCAGGACGCATGGCACCGGACACGTGACCCCAGACCCATGACCCCGGAACAATGAACGCGAACCCATGACCCCGGACCCATGACCCGGGGACCCAGGACCCCGGACCCATGACCCCGGACCCATGACCTCGGACACAATACCCCGGACCCATGACCCCGGACCCATGACCCCGGACCCATGACGCCGGTCCCATGACACCGGACCCATGACCCCGGACCCATGACCCCGGACCCATGACCCCGGACCCATGACCCCGGACCCATGACGCCGGTCCCATGACACCGGACCCATGAACCGGGACCCATGGCCCAGGAACAATTAACGCGGTCCCATGACCCCGGACCCATGACCACGGACCCATGACCCCGGACCCATGACACCGGACCCGTGATCCCGGACCCATGACCCCGGACCCATGACCCCGGACCCATGACCCCGGACCCATGACCCCGGACCCATGACCCCGGTCCCATGACACCGAACCAATGACACCGGACCCATGAAACCGGACTAATGACCCCAAATCCATGACCCCAGACCCATGAACCCATACCCATGACCCCAGACCCATGACGCCAGACCCATGACGTCAGACCCATGACGCCTGAACCATGACCCCGGACCCATGGCCCCGGACCGATGACCCAGGACGCATGGCACCGGACACGTGACCCCAGACCCATGACCCCGGAACAATGAACGCGAACCCATGACCCCGGACCCATGACCCGGGGACCCAGGACCCCGGACCCATGACCCCGGACCCATGACCTCGGACACAATACCCCGGACCCATGACCCCGGACCCATGACCCCGGACCCATGACCCCGGACCCATGACCCCGGACCCATGACCTCGGACACATGACCCCGGACCCATGACCCCGGACCCATGACCCCGCACCCATGACCCCGCACCCATGACCCCGCACCCATGACCCAGGAACAATTAACGCGGTCCCATATCCCCGGACCCAAGACGCCGTGCCCATGACCCCGGACCCATGACACCGGTCCCATGACACCGGACCAATGACTCCAGATCCATGACCCCAGACCCATGACTCCAGATCCATGACCCCAGACCCATGACCCCATACCCATGAATCCAGACCCATGACGCCAGACCCATGACGTCAGACCCATGACGCCTGAACCATGACCCCGGGACCCAGGACCCCGGACCCATGACCCCGGACCCATGACCTCGGACACATGACCCCGGACCCATGACCCCGGACCCACGACCCCGGTCCCATGACACCGGACCAATGACTCCAGATCCATGACCCCAGACCCATGACCCCATACCCATGACCCCAGACCAATGACGCCAGACCCATGACGTCGGACCCATGACGCCTGAACCATGACCCCGGACCCATGGCCCCGGACCGATGACCCCGGACGCATGGCACCGGACACGTGACCCCAGACCCATGACCCCGGAACAATGAACGCGGACCCATGACCCCGGACCCATGACCCAGGGACCCAGGACCCCGGACCCATGACCCCGGACCCATGACCTCGGACACATGACCCCGGACCCATGACCCCGGACCCATGGCCCCGGACCGATGATCCCGGACGCATGGCACCGGACAGGTGACCCCAGACCCATGACCCCGGAACAATGAACGCGGACCCATGACACCGGACCCATGACCAAGGGACCCAGGAACCCGGACCCATGACCCCGGACCCATGACCTCGGACACATGACCCCGGACCCTTGACCCCGGACCCATGACCCCGGACCCATGACCCCGGACCCATGACCCCGGACCCATGACCCGGGACCCATGACCCGGACCCATGACCCCGGTCCCATGGCCACGGACCGATGACCCCGGACGCATGGCACCGGACACGTGACCCCAGACCCATGACCCCGGAACAATGAACGCGAACCCATGACCCCGGACCCATGACCCAGGGACCCAGGACCCCGGACCCATGACCCCGGACCCATGACCTCGGACACAATACCCCGGACCCATGACTCCGGACCCATGACCCCGCACCCATGACCCAGGAACAATTAACGCGGTCCCATATCCCCGGACCCAAGACGCCGGGCCCATGACCCCGGACCCATGACCCGGTAACCATGACCCTGGACCCATGACCCCGGACCCATGACCCCGGACCCATGACCCCGGACCCATGACCCCGGACCAATGACCCCGGTCCCATGACACCGGACCAATGACTCCAGATCCATGACCCCAGACCCATGACCCCATACCCATGACCCCGGACCCACGGCCCCGGACCAATGACCCCGGACCCATGACCCCGGACCCATGACCCCGCACCCATGACCCAGCAACAATTAACGCGGTCCCATAGCCCCGGACCCAAGACGCCGGGCCCATGACCCCGGAAACATAACCCCGGACCCATTACACCGGACCCATGACCACGGACCCATGACCCCGGACCCATGACCCCGGACCCATGACACCGGACCCATGACGCCGGTCCCATGACACCGGACCCATGAACCGGGACCCATGGCCCAGGAACAATTAACGCGGTCCCATGACCCCGGACCCATGACCACGGACCCATGACCCCGGACCCATGACACCGGACCCGTGATCCCGGACCCACGACACCGGACCCATGACCCCGGACCCATGACCCCGGACCCATGACCCCGGACCCATGACCCCGGACACATGACCCCGGACCCATGGCCCCGGACCCATGACCCCGGACCCATGACACCGGACCCATGACCCCGGACCCATGACCCCGGACCCATGACCCCGGACCCATGACCCCGGACCCATGACCCCGGACCCATGACCCCGGACCCATGACCCCGGACCCATGACCCCGGACCCATGACCCCGGACCCATGACCCCGGACCCATGACACCGGACCCATGACGCCGGTCCCATGACACCGGACCCATGAACCGGGACCCATGGCCCAGGAACAATTAACGCGGTCCCATGACCCCGGACCCATGACCACGGACACATGACCCCGGACCCATGACACCGGACCCGTGATCCCGGACCCACGACACCGGACCCATGACCCCGGACCCATGACCCCTGACCCATGACCCCGGACCCATGACCCCGGACCCATGACCCCGGACCCATGACCCCGGACCCATGACCCCGGACCCATGACCCCGGACCCATGACCCCGGACCCATGACCCCGGACCCATGACCCCGGACCCATGACCCCGGACCCATGACCCCGGACCCATGACCCCGGACCCATGACCCCGGACCCATGACCCCGGACCCATGACCCCGGTCCCATGACACCGAACCAATGACCCCGGACCCATGACACCGGTCCCATGACACCGGACCAATGACCCCAGATCCATGACCCCAGACCCATGACCCCATACCCATGACCCCATACCCATGACCCCATACCCATGACCCCATACCCATGACCCCATACCCATGACCCCATACCCATGACCCCAGACCCATGACGCCAGACCCATGACGTCATACCCATGACGCCTGAATCATGACCCCGGACCCATGGCCCCGGACCGATGACCCCGGACGCATGGTACCGGACCCATGACCCCGGACCCATGACCCCGGACCCATGACCCCGGACCCATGACCCCGGACCCATGACCCCGGTCCCATGACACCGAACCAATGACCCCGGACCCATGACACCGGTCCCATGACACCGGACCAATGACCCCAGATCCATGACCCCAGACCCATGACCCCATACCCATGACCCCATACCCATGACCCCATACCCATGACCCCAGACCCATGACGTCATACCCATGACGCCTGAACCATGACCCCGGACCCATGGCCCCGGACCGATGACCCCGGACGCATGGTACCGGACACGTGACACCAGACCCATGACCCCGGAACAATGAACGCGGACCCATGACCCCGGTCCCATGACCCAGGGACCCAGGACCCCGGACCCATGACCCCGGACCCATGACCTCGGACACATGAACCCGGACCCTTGACCCCGGACCCATGACCCCGGACCCATGACCCCGGACCCATGACCCCGGACCCATGACCCCGGACCCATGACCCCAGTCCCATGACACCGAACCAATGACCCCGGACCCATGACCCCGGTACCATGACACCGGACCAATGAACCCAAATCCATGACCCCAGACCCATGTCCCCATACCCATGACCCCAGACCCATGACGCCAGACCCATGACGCCAGACCCATGAGGTCAGACCCATGACGCCTGAAACATGAACCCGGACCCATGGCCCCGGACCGATGACCCCGGACGCATGGCACCGGACACGTGACCCCAGACCCATGACCCCGGAACAATGAACGCGGACCCATGACCCCGGACCCATGACCCAGGGACCCAGGACCCCGGACCCATGACCCCGGACCCATGACCCCGGACCCATGACCCCGGAACCATGACCCCGGACCCATGACCCCGGACCCATGACCCCGGACCCATGACCCCGGACCCATGACCCCGGACCCATGACCCCGGACCCATGACCCCGGACCAATGACCCCGGTCCCATGACACCGGACCAATGACTCCAGATCCATGACCCCAGACCCATGACCCCATACCCATGACCCCAGACCAATGACGCCAGACCCATGACGTCAGACCTATGACGCCTGAACCATGACCCCGGACCCATGACCCCGGACCCATGACCCCGGACCCATGACCCCGGACCCATGACCCCGGACCCATGACCCCGGACCCATGACCCCGGACCCATGACCCCGGACCCATGACCCCGGACCCATGACCCCGGTCCCATGACACCGGAGGCATGGCACCGGACACGTGACCCCAGACCCATGACCCCGGAACAATGAACGCGGACCCATGACGCCGGACCCATGACCCAGGGACCCAGGACCCCGGACCCATGACCTCGGACACATGACCCCGGACCCTTGACCCCGGACCCATGACCCCGGACCCATGACCCCGGACCCATGACCCCGGACCCATGACACCGGACCCATGACCCCGGACCCATGACCCCCGACCCATGACCTCGGACCCATGACCCCAGTCCCATGACCCCATACCCATGACCCCAGACCCATGACCCCAGACCCATGACTCCAGACCCATGACGTCTGACCCATGAGGCCTGACCCATGACCCCGGAACCATGGCCCCGGACCAATGACACCGGACCCATGACCCCGGACCCATGACCCCGGACCCATGACCCCGGACCCATGACCCCGGACCCATGACCCCGGACCCATGACCCCGGACCCATGACCCCGGTCCCATGACACCGAACCAATAACACCGGACCCATGACCCCGGTCCCATGACCCCGGACCCATGACCCCGGACCCATGACCCCGGACCCATGACCCCGGACCCATGACCCCGGACCCATGACCCCGGACCCATGACCCCGGACCCATGACCCCGGACCCATGACCCCGGACCCATGACCCCGGACCCATGACCCCGGACCCATGACCCCGGACCCATGACCCCGGACCCATGACCCCGGACCCATGACCCCGGACCCATGACCCCGGACCCATGACCCCAGACCCATGACACCGGACACGTGACCCGACACCCATTACCCCAGAACAATGAACGCGGACCCATGACCCCGGACCCATGACCCCGGACCCATGACCCCGGACCCATGATCCCGGACCAATTACGCCAGACCCATGACCCCGGACCCATGACCCCGGACCCATGACCCCGGACCCATGACCCCGGACCCATGACCCCGGACCCATGACCCCCGACCCATGACCCCGGACCCATGACCCCGGACCCATGACCCCGGACCCATGACCCCGGACCCATGACCCCGGACCCATGACCCCGGACCCATGACCCCGGACCCATGACCCCGGACCCATGACCCCGGACCCATGACCCCGGACCCATGACCCCGGACCCATGACCCCGGACCCATGACCCCGGACCCATGACCCCGGACCCATGACCCCGGACCCATGACCCCGGACCCATGACCCCGGACCCATGACCCCGGACCCATGACCCGGACCCATGACCCCGGACCGATGACCCCGGACGCATGGCACCGGACACGTGACCCCAGACCCATGACCCCGGAACAATGAACGCGGACCCATGACCCCGGACCCATGACCCAGGGACCCAGGACCCCGGACCCATGACCCCGGACCCATGGCCCCGGACCAATGACACCGGACCCATGACCCCGGACCCATGACCCCGGACCCATGACCCCGGACCCATGACCCCGGACCCATGACCCCGGACCCATGACCCCGGACCCATGACCCCGGACCCATGACCCCGGTCCCATGACACCGAACCAATGACACCGGACCCATGACCCCGGTCCCATGACACCGGACTAATGACCCCAAATCCATGACCCCAGACCCATGAACCCATACCCATGACCCCAGACCCATGACGCCAGACCCATGACGTCAGACCCATGACGCCTGAACCATGACCCCGGACCCATGGCCCCGGACCGATGATCCAGGACGCATGGCACCTGACACGTGACCCCAGACACATGACCCCGGAACAATGAACGCAAACCCATGACCCCGGACCCATGACCCGGGGACCCAGGACCCCGGACCCATGACCCCGGACCCATGACCTCGGACACAATACCCCGGACCCATGACCCCGGACCCATGACCCCGGACCCATGACCCCGGACCCATGACCTCGGACACATGACCCCGGACCCATGACCCGGACCCATGACCCCGCACCCATGACCCAGGAACAATTAACGCGGTCCCATATCCCCGGACCCAAGACGCCGGGCCCATGACCCCGGACCCATGACCCCGGTCCCATGACACCGGACCAATGACTCCAGATCCATGACCCCAGACCCATGACCCCGCACCCATGACCCCGGACCCATGACCCCGGACCCATGACCCCGGACCCATGACCCCGGACCCATGACCCCGGACCCATGACCCCGGACCCATGACCCCGGACCCATGACCCCGGACCCATGACCCCGGACCCATGACACCGGACACGTGACCCGACACCCATTACCCCAGAACAATGAACGCGGACCCATGACCCCGGACCCATGACCCCGGACCCATGACCCCGGACCCATGACCCCGGACCCATGATCCCGGACCAATTACGCCAGACCCATGACCCCGGACCCATGACCCCGGACCCATGACCCCGGACCCATGACCCCGGACCCATGACCCCGGACCCATGACCCCGGACCCATGACCCCCGACCCATGACCCCCGACCCATGACCCCGGACCCATGACCCCGGACCCATGACCCCGGACCCATGACCCCGGACCCATGACCCCGGACCCATGACCCCGGACCCATGACCCCGGACCCATGACCCCGGACCCATGACCCCGGACCCATGACCCCGGACCCATGACCCCGGACCCATGACCCCGGACCCTTGACCCCGGACCCATGACCCCGGACCCGTGACCCCGGACCCGTGACCCCGGACCCGTGACCCCGGACCCGTGACCCCGGACCCGTGACCCCGGACCCGTGACCCCGGACCCGTGACCCCGGTCCCGTGACCCCGGACCCGTGACCCCGGACCCATGACCCCGGACCCATGACCCCGGACCCATGACCCCGGACCCATGACCCCGGACCCATGACCCCGGACCCATGACCCCGGATCCATGACCCCGGACCCATGACCCCGGACCCATGACCCCGGACCCATGACCCCGGACCCATGACCCCGGACCCATGACCCCGGACCCATGACCCCGGACCCATGACCCCGGACCCATGACCCCGGACCCATGACCCCGGACCCATGACCCCGGACCCATGACCCCGGACCCATGACCCCGGACCCATGACCCCGGACCCATGACCCCGGACCCATGACCCCGGACCCGTGACCCCGGACCCGTGACCCCGGACCCGTGACCCCGGACCCGTGACCCCGGACCCATGACCCCGGACCCATGACCCCGGACCCATGACCCCGGACCCTTGACCCCGGACCCATGACCCCGGACCCATGACCCCGGACCCGTGACCCCGGACCCGTGACCCCGGACCCGTGACCCCGGACCCGTGACCCCGGACCCGTGACCCCGGACCCGTGACCCCGGACCCGTGACCCCGGACCCATGACCCCGGACCCATGACCCCGGACCCATGACCCCGGACCCATGACCCCGGACCCATGACCCCGGACCCATGACCCCGGACCCATGACCCCGGACCCATGACCCCGGACCCATGACCCCGGACCCATGACCCCGGACCCATGACCCCGGACCCATGACCCCGGACCCATGACCCCGGACCCATGACCCCGGACCCATGACCCCGGACCCATGACCCCGGACCCATGACCCCGGACCCATGACCCCGGACCCATGACCCCGGACCCATGACCCCGGACCCATGACCCCGGACCCATGACCCCGGACCCATGACCCCGGACCCATGACCCCGGACCCATGACCCCGGACCCATGACCCCGGACCCATGACCCCGGACCCATGACCCCGGACCCATGACCCCGGACCCATGACCCCGGACCCATGACCCCGGACCCATGACCCCGGACCCATGACCCCGGACCCATGACCCCGGACCCATGACCCCGGACCCATGACCCCGGACCCATGACCCCGGACCCATGACCCCGGACCCATGACCCCGGACCCATGACCCCGGACCCATGACCCCGGACCCATGACCCCGGACCCATGACCCCGGACCCATGACCCCGGACCCATGACCCCGGACCCATGACCCCGGACCCATGACCCCGGACCCATGACCCCGGACCCATGACCCCGGACCCATGACCCCGGACCCATGACCCCGGACCCATGACCCCGGACCCATGACCCCGGACCCATGACCCCGGACCCATGACCCCGGACCCATGACCCCGGACCCATGACCCCGGACCCATGACCCCGGACCCATGACCCCGGACCCATGACCCCGGACCCATGACCCCGGACCCATGACCCCGGACCCATGACCCCGGACCCATGACCCCGGACCCATGACCCCGGACCCATGACCCCGGACCCATGACCCCGGACCCATGACCCCGGACCCATGACCCCGGACCCATGACCCCGGACCCATGACCCCGGACCCATGACCCCGGACCCATGACCCCGGACCCATGACCCCGGACCCATGACCCCGGACCCATGACCCCGGACCCATGACCCCGGACCCATGACCCCGGACCCATGACCCCGGACCCATGACCCCGGACCCATGACCCCGGACCCATGACCCCGGACCCATGACCCAGGAACAATTAACGCGGTCCCATATCCCCGGACCCAAGACGCCGGGCCCATGACCCCGGACCCATGACCCCGGTCCCATGACACCGGACCAATGACTCCAGATCCATGACCCCAGACCCATGACTCCAGATCCATGACCCCAGACCCATGACCCCATACCCATGAATCCAGACCCATGACGCCAGACCCATGACCTCAGACCCATGACGCCTGAACCATGACCCCGGACCCATGGCCCCGGACCGATGACCCCGGACGCATGGCACCGGACACGTGACCCCAGACCCATGACCCCGGAACAATGAACGCGGACCCATGACCCCGGACCCATGACCCAGGGACCCAGGACCCCGGACCCATGACCCCGGACCCATGGCCCCGGACCAATGACACCGGACCCATGACCCCGGACCCATGACCCCGGACCCATGACCCCGGACCCATGACCCCGGACCCATGACCCCGGACCCATGACCCCGGACCCATGACCCCGGACCCATGACCCCGGTCCCATGACACCGAACCAATGACACCGGACCCATGACCCCGGTCCCATGACACCGGACTAATGACCCCAAATCCATGACCCCAGACCCATGAACCCATACCCATGACCCCAGACCCATGACGCCAGACCCATGACGTCAGACCCATGACGCCTGAACCATGACCCCGGACCCATGGCCCCGGACCGATGATCCAGGACGCATGGCACCTGACACGTGACCCCAGACACATGACCCCGGAACAATGAACGCAAACCCATGACCCCGGACCCATGACCCGGGGACCCAGGACCCCGGACCCATGACCCCGGACCCATGACCTCGGACACAATACCCCGGACCCATGACCCCGGACCCATGACCCCGGACCCATGACCCCGGACCCATGACCTCGGACACATGACCCCGGACCCATGACCCGGACCCATGACCCCGCACCCATGACCCAGGAACAATTAACGCGGTCCCATATCCCCGGACCCAAGACGCCGGGCCCATGACCCCGGACCCATGACCCCGGTCCCATGACACCGGACCAATGACTCCAGATCCATGACCCCAGACCCATGACCCCGGACCCATGACCCCGGACCCATGACCCCGGACCCATGACCCCGGACCCATGACCCCGGACCCATGACCCCGGACCCATGACCCCGGACCCATGACCCCGGACCCATGACCCCGGACCCATGACCCCGGACCCATGACACCGGACACGTGACCCGACACCCATTACCCCAGAACAATGAACGCGGACCCATGACCCCGGACCCATGACCCCGGACCCATGACCCCGGACCCATGACCCCGGACCCATGACCCCGGACCCATGACCCCGGACCCATGACCCCGGACCCATGACCCCGGACCCATGACCCCGGACCCATGACCCCGGACCCATGACCCCGGACCCATGACCCCGGACCCATGACCCCGGACCCATGACCCCGGACCCATGACCCCGGACCCATGACCCCGGACCCATGACCCCGGACCCATGACCCCGGACCCATGACCCCGGACCCATGACCCCGGACCCATGACCCCGGACCCATGACCCCGGACCCATGACCCCGGACCCATGACCCCGGACCCATGACCCCGGACCCATGACCCCGGACCCATGACCCCGGACCCATGACCCCGGACCCATGACCCCGGACCCATGACCCCGGACCCATGACCCCGGACCCATGACCCCGGACCCATGACCCCGGACCCATGACCCCGGACCCATGACCCCGCACCCATGACCCAGGAACAATTAACGCGGTCCCATATCCCCGGACCCAAGACGCCGGGCCCATGACCCCGGACCCATGACCCCGGTCCCATGACACCGGACCAATGACTCCAGATCCATGACCCCAGACCCATGACTCCAGATCCATGACCCCAGACCCATGACCCCATACCCATGAATCCAGACCCATGACGCCAGACCCATGACCTCAGACCCATGACGCCTGAACCATGACCCCGGACCCATGGCCCCGGACCGATGACCCCGGACGCATGGCACCGGACACGTGACCCCAGACCCATGACCCCGGAACAATGAACGCGGACCCATGACCCCGGACCCATGACCCCGGACCCATGACCCCCGACCCATGACCCCCGACCCATGACCCCGGACCCATGACCCCGGACCCATGACCCCGGACCCATGACCCCGGACCCATGACCCCGGACCCATGACCCCGGACCCATGACCCCGGACCCATGACCCCGGACCCATGACCCCGGACCCATGACCCCGGACCCATGACCCCGGACCCATGACCCCGGACCCATGACCCCGGACCCATGACCCCGGACCCATGACCCCGGACCCATGACCCCGGACCCATGACCCCGGACCCATGACCCCGGACCCATGACCCCGGACCCATGACCCCGGACCCATGACCCCGGACCCATGACCCCGGACCCATGACCCCGGACCCATGACCCCGGACCCATGACCCCGGACCCATGACCCCGGACCCATGACCCCGGACCCATGACCCCGGACCCATGACTGACCCCGGACCCATGACCCCGGACCCATGACCCCGGACCCATGACCCCGGACCCATGACCCCGGACCCATGACCCCGGACCCATGACCCCGGACCCATGACCCCGGACCCATGACCCCGGACCCATGACCCCGGACCCATGACCCCGGACCCATGACCCCGGACCCATGACCCCGGACCCATGACCCCGGACCCATGACCCCGGACCCATGACCCCGGACCCATGACCCCGGACCCATGACCCCGGACCCATGACCCCGGACCCATGACCCCGGACCCATGACCCCGGACCCATGACCCCGGACCCATGACCCCGGACCCATGACCCCGGACCCATGACCCCGGACCCATGACCCCGGACCCATGACCCCGGACCCATGACCCCGGACCCATGACCCCGGACCCATGACCCCGGACCCATGACCCCGGACCCATGACCCCGGACCCATGACCCCGGACCCATGACCCCGGACCCATGACCCCGGACCCATGACCCCGGACCCATGACCCCGGACCCATGACCCCGGACCCATGACCCCGGACCCATGACCCCGGACCCATGACCCCGGACCCATGACCCCGGACCCATGACCCCGGACCCATGACCCCGGACCCATGACCCCGGACCCATGACCCCGGACCCATGACCCCGGACCCATGACCCCGGACCCATGACCCCGGACCCATGACCCCGGACCCATGACCCCGGACCCATGACCCCGGACCCATGACCCCGGACCCATGACCCCGGACCCATGACCCCGGACCCATGACCCCGGACCCATGACCCCGGACCCATGACCCCGGACCCATGACCCCGGACCCATGACCCCGGACCCATGACCCCGGACCCATGACCCCGGACCCATGACCCCGGACCCATGACCCCGGACCCATGACCCCGGACCCATGACCCCGGACCCATGACCCCGGACCCATGACCCCGGACCCATGACCCCGGACCCATGACCCCGGACCCATGACCCCGGACCCATGACCCCGGACCCATGACCCCGGACCCATGACCCCGGACCCATGACCCCGGACCCATGACCCCGGACCCATGACCCCGGACCCATGACCCCGGACCCATGACCCCGGACCCATGACCCCGGACCCATGACCCCGGACCCATGACCCCGGACCCATGACCCCGGACCCATGACCCCGGACCCATGACCCCGGACCCATGACCCCGGACCCATGACCCCGGACCCATGACCCCGGACCCATGACCCCGGACCCATGACCCCGGACCCATGACCCCGGACCCATGACCCCGGACCCATGACCCCGGACCCATGACCCCGGACCCATGACCCCGGACCCATGACCCCGGACCCATGACCCCGGACCCATGACCCCGGACCCATGACCCCGGACCCATGACCCCGGACCCATGACCCCGCACCCATGACCCAGGAACAATTAACGCGGTCCCATATCCCCGGACCCAAGACGCCGGGCCCATGACCCCGGACCCATGACCCCGGTCCCATGACACCGGACCAATGACTCCAGATCCATGACCCCAGACCCATGACTCCAGATCCATGACCCCAGACCCATGACCCCATACCCATGAATCCAGACCCATGACGCCAGACCCATGACCTCAGACCCATGACGCCTGAACCATGACCCCGGACCCATGGCCCCGGACCGATGACCCCGGACGCATGGCACCGGACACGTGACCCCAGACCCATGACCCCGGAACAATGAACGCGGACCCATGACCCCGGACCCATGACCCAGGGACCCAGGACCCCGGACCCATGACCCCGGACCCATGGCCCCGGACCAATGACACCGGACCCATGACCCCGGACCCATGACCCCGGACCCATGACCCCGGACCCATGACCCCGGACCCATGACCCCGGACCCATGACCCCGGACCCATGACCCCGGACCCATGACCCCGGTCCCATGACACCGAACCAATGACACCGGACCCATGACCCCGGTCCCATGACACCGGACTAATGACCCCAAATCCATGACCCCAGACCCATGAACCCATACCCATGACCCCAGACCCATGACGCCAGACCCATGACGTCAGACCCATGACGCCTGAACCATGACCCCGGACCCATGGCCCCGGACCGATGATCCAGGACGCATGGCACCTGACACGTGACCCCAGACACATGACCCCGGAACAATGAACGCAAACCCATGACCCCGGACCCATGACCCGGGGACCCAGGACCCCGGACCCATGACCCCGGACCCATGACCTCGGACACAATACCCCGGACCCATGACCCCGGACCCATGACCCCGGACCCATGACCCCGGACCCATGACCTCGGACACATGACCCCGGACCCATGACCCGGACCCATGACCCCGCACCCATGACCCAGGAACAATTAACGCGGTCCCATATCCCCGGACCCAAGACGCCGGGCCCATGACCCCGGACCCATGACCCCGGTCCCATGACACCGGACCAATGACTCCAGATCCATGACCCCAGACCCATGACCCCGGACCCATGACCCCGGACCCATGACCCCGGACCCATGACCCCGGACCCATGACCCCGGACCCATGACCCCGGACCCATGACCACGGACCCATGACCCCGGACCCATGACCCCGGACCCATGACCCCGGACCCATGACACCGGACACGTGACCCGACACCCATTACCCCAGAACAATGAACGCGGACCCATGACCCCGGACCCATGACCCCGGACCCATGACCCCGGACCCATGATCCCGGACCAATTACGCCAGACCCATGACCCCGGACCCATGACCCCGGACCCATGACCCCGGACCCATGACCCCGGACCCATGACCCCGGACCCATGACCCCGGACCCATGACCCCCGACCCATGACCCCCGACCCATGACCCCGGACCCATGACCCCGGACCCATGACCCCGGACCCATGACCCCGGACCCATGACCCCGGACCCATGACCCCGGACCCATGACCCCGGACCCATGACCCCGGACCCATGACCCCGGACCCATGACCCCGGACCCATGACCCCGGACCCATGACCCCGGACCCATGACCCCGGACCCATGACCCCGGACCCATGACCCCGGACCCATGACCCCGGACCCATGACCCCGGACCCATGACCCCGGACCCATGACCCCGGACCCATGACCCCGGTCCCATGACCCCGGACCCATGACCCCGGACCCATGACCCCGGACCCATGACCCCGGACCCATGACCCCGGACCCATGACCCCGGACCCATGACCCCGGACCCATGACCCCGGACCCATGACCCCGGACCCATGACCCCGGACCCATGACCCCGGACCCATGACCCCGGACCCATGACCCCGGACCCATGACCCCGGACCCATGACCCCGGACCCATGACCCCGGACCCATGACCCCGGACCCATGACCCCGGACCCATGACCCCGGACCCATGACCCCGGACCCATGACCCCGGACCCATGACCCCGGACCCATGACCCCGGACCCATGACCCCGGACCCATGACCCCGGACCCATGACCCCGGACCCATGACCCCGGACCCATGACCCCGGACCCATGACCCCGGACCCATGACCCCGGACCCATGACCCCGGACCCATGACCCCGGACCCATGACCCCGGACCCATGACCCCGGACCCATGACCCCGGACCCATGACCCCGGACCCATGACCCCGGACCCATGACCCCGGACCCATGACCCCGGACCCATGACCCCGGACCCATGACCCCGGACCCATGACCCCGGACCCATGACCCCGGACCCATGACCCCGGACCCATGACCCCGGACCCATGACCCCGGACCCATGACCCCGGACCCATGACCCCGGACCCATGACCCCGGACCCATGACCCCGGACCCATGACCCCGGACCCATGACCCCGGACCCATGACCCCGGACCCATGACCCCGGACCCATGACCCCGGACCCATGACCCCGCACCCATGACCCAGGAACAATTAACGCGGTCCCATATCCCCGGACCCAAGACGCCGGGCCCATGACCCCGGACCCATGACCCCGGTCCCATGACACCGGACCAATGACTCCAGATCCATGACCCCAGACCCATGACTCCAGATCCATGACCCCAGACCCATGACCCCATACCCATGAATCCAGACCCATGACGCCAGACCCATGACCTCAGACCCATGACGCCTGAACCATGACCCCGGACCCATGGCCCCGGACCGATGACCCCGGACGCATGGCACCGGACACGTGACCCCAGACCCATGACCCCGGAACAATGAACGCGGACCCATGACCCCGGACCCATGACCCAGGGACCCAGGACCCCGGACCCATGACCCCGGACCCATGGCCCCGGACCAATGACACCGGACCCATGACCCCGGACCCATGACCCCGGACCCATGACCCCGGACCCATGACCCCGGACCCATGACCCCGGACCCATGACCCCGGACCCATGACCCCGGACCCATGACCCCGGACCCATGACCCCGGTCCCATGACACCGAACCAATGACACCGGACCCATGACCCCGGTCCCATGACACCGGACTAATGACCCCAAATCCATGACCCCAGACCCATGAACCCATACCCATGACCCCAGACCCATGACGCCAGACCCATGACGTCAGACCCATGACGCCTGAACCATGACCCCGGACCCATGGCCCCGGACCGATGATCCAGGACGCATGGCACCTGACACGTGACCCCAGACACATGACCCCGGAACAATGAACGCAAACCCATGACCCCGGACCCATGACCCGGGGACCCAGGACCCCGGACCCATGACCCCGGACCCATGACCTCGGACACAATACCCCGGACCCATGACCCCGGACCCATGACCCCGGACCCATGACCTCGGACACATGACCCCGGACCCATGACCCGGACCCATGACCCCGCACCCATGACCCAGGAACAATTAACGCGGTCCCATATCCCCGGACCCAAGACGCCGGGCCCATGACCCCGGACCCATGACCCCGGTCCCATGACACCGGACCAATGACTCCAGATCCATGACCCCAGACCCATGACCCCGGACCCATGACCCCGGACCCATGACCCCGGACCCATGACCCCGGACCCATGACCCCGGACCCATGACCCCGGACCCATGACCCCGGACCCATGACCCCGGACCCATGACCCCGGACCCATGACACCGGACACGTGACCCGACACCCATTACCCCAGAACAATGAACGCGGACCCATGACCCCGGACCCATGACCCCGGACCCATGACCCCGGACCCATGATCCCGGACCAATTACGCCAGACCCATGACCCCGGACCCATGACCCCGGACCCATGACCCCGGACCCATGACCCCGGACCCATGACCCCGGACCCATGACCCCCGACCCATGACCCCCGACCCATGACCCCGGACCCATGACCCCGGACCCATGACCCCGGACCCATGACCCCGGACCCATGACCCCGGACCCATGACCCCGGACCCATGACCCCGGACCCATGACCCCGGACCCATGACCCCGGACCCATGACCCCGGACCCATGACCCCGGACCCATGACCCCGGACCCATGACCCCGGACCCATGACCCCGGACCCATGACCCCGGACCCATGACCCCGGACCCATGACCCCGGTCCCATGACCCCGGACCCATGACCCCGGACCCATGACCCCGGACCCATGACCCCGGACCCATGACCCCGGACCCATGACCCCGGACCCATGACCCCGGACCCATGACCCCGGACCCATGACCCCGGACCCATGACCCCGGACCCATGACCCCGGACCCATGACACCGGACCCATGACCCCGGACCCATGACCCCGGACCCATGACCCCGGACCCATGACCCCGGACCCATGACCCCGGACCCATGACCCCGGACCCATGACCCCGGACCCATGACCCCGGACCCATGACCCCGGACCCATGACCCCGGACCCATGACCCCGGACCCATGACCCCGGACCCATGACCCCGGACCCATGACCCCGGACCCATGACCCCGGACCCATGACCCCGGACCCATGACCCCGGACCCATGACCCCGGACCCATGACCCCGGACCCATGACCCCGGACCCATGACCCCGGACCCATGACCCCGGACCCATGACCCCGGACCCATGACCCCGGACCCATGACCCCGGACCCATGACCCCGGACCCATGACCCCGGACCCATGACCCCGGACCCATGACCCCGGACCCATGACCCCGGACCCATGACCCCGGACCCATGACCCCGGACCCATGACCCCGGACCCATGACCCCGGACCCATGACCCCGGACCCATGACCCCGGACCCATGACCCCGGACCCATGACCCCGGACCCATGACCCCGGACCCATGACCCCGGACCCATGACCCCGGACCCATGACCCCGGACCCATGACCCCGGACCCATGACCCCGGACCCATGACCCCGGACCCATGACCCCGGACCCATGACCCCGGACCCATGACCCCGGACCCATGACCCCGGACCCATGACCCCGGACCCATGACCCCGGACCCATGACCCCGGACCCATGACCCCGGACCCATGACCCCGGACCCATGACCCCGGACCCATGACCCCGGACCCATGACCCCGGACCCATGACCCCGGACCCATGACCCCGGACCCATGACCCCGGACCCATGACCCCGGACCCATGACCCCGGACCCATGACCCCGGACCCATGACCCCGGACCCATGACCCCGGACCCATGACCCCGGACCCATGACCCCGGACCCATGACCCCGGACCCATGACCCCGGACCCATGACCCCGGACCCATGACCCCGGACCCATGACCCCGGACCCATGACCCCGGACCCATGACCCCGGACCCATGACCCCGGACCCATGACCCCGGACCCATGACCCCGGACCCATGACCCCGGACCCATGACCCCGGACCCACGACCCCGGACCCACGACCCCGGACCCCGGACCCACGACCCCGGACCCACGACCCCGGACTCACGACCCCGGACCCACGACCCCGGACCCACGACCCCGGACCCACGACCCCGGACCCACGACCCCGGACCCACGACCCCGGAACCACGACCCCGGAACCACGACCCCGGACCCATGACCCCGGAACCATGACCCCGGAACCATGACCCCGGAACCATGACCCCGGACCCATGACCCCGGACCCATGACCCCGGACACATGACCCCGGAACCATGACCCCGGAACCATGACCCCGGAACCATGACCCCGGACCCATGACCCCGGACCCATGACCCCGGACACATGACCCCGGTCCCATGACCCCGGAGCCATGACCCTGGACCCATGACACCGGACACGTGACCCGACACCCATGACCCCAGAACAATGAACGCGGACCCATGACCCTAGACCCATGACACCGGACCCATGACCCCGGACCCACGACCCCGGACCCACGACCCCGGACCCACGACCCCGGACCCACGACCCCGGACCCACGACCCCGGACCCACGACCCCGGACCCACGACCCCGGACCCACGACCCCGGACCCACGACCCCGGACCCACGACCCCGGACCCACGACCCCGGACCCACGACCCCGGATCCACGACCCCGGACCCACGACCCCGGAACCATGACCCCGGACCCATGACCCCGGAACCATGACCCCGGAACCATGACCCCGGACCCATGACCCCGGACCCATGACCCCGGAACCATGACCCCGGACCCATGACCCCGGACCCATGACCCCGGACCCATGACCCCGGACCCATGACCCCGGACCCATGACCCCGGACCCATGACCCCGGACCCATGACCCCGGACCCATGACCCCGGACCCATGACCCCGGACCCATGACCCCGGACCCATGACCCCGGACCCATGACCCCGGACCCATGACCCCGGACCCATGACCCCGGACCCATGACCCCGGTCCCATGACCCCGGACCCATGACCCCGGACCCATGACCCCGGACCCATGACCCCGGACCCATGACCCCGGACCCATGACCCCGGACCCATGACCCCGGACCCATGACCCCGGACCCATGACCCCGGACCCATGACCCCGGACCCATGACCCCGGACCCATGACCCCGGACCCATGACCCCGGACCCATGACCCCGGACCCATGACCCCGGACCCATGACCCCGGACCCATGACCCCGGACCCATGACCCCGGACCCATGACCCCGGACCCATGACCCCGGACCCATGACCCCGGACCCATGACCCCGGACCCATGACCCCGGACCCATGACCCCGGACCCATGACCCCGGACCCATGACCCCGGACCCATGACCCCGGACCCATGACCCCGGACCCATGACCCCGGACCCATGACCCCGGACCCATGACCCCGGACCCATGACCCCGGACCCATGACCCCGGACCCATGACCCCGGACCCATGACCCCGGACCCATGACCCCGGACCCATGACCCCGGACCCATGACCCCGGACCCATGACCCCGGACCCATGACCCCGGACCCATGACCCCGGACCCATGACCCCGGACCCATGACCCCGGACCCATGACCCCGGACCCATGACCCCGGACCCATGACCCCGGACCCATGACCCCGGACCCATGACCCCGGACCCATGACCCCGGACCCATGACCCCGGACCCATGACCCCGGACCCATGACCCCGGACCCATGACCCCGGACCCATGACCCCGGACCCATGACCCCGGACCCATGACCCCGGACCCATGACCCCGGACCCATGACCCCGGACCCATGACCCCGCACCCATGACCCAGGAACAATTAACGCGGTCCCATATCCCCGGACCCAAGACGCCGGGCCCATGACCCCGGACCCATGACCCCGGTCCCATGACACCGGACCAATGACTCCAGATCCATGACCCCAGACCCATGACTCCAGATCCATGACCCCAGACCCATGACCCCATACCCATGAATCCAGACCCATGACGCCAGACCCATGACCTCAGACCCATGACGCCTGAACCATGACCCCGGACCCATGGCCCCGGACCGATGACCCCGGACGCATGGCACCGGACACGTGACCCCAGACCCATGACCCCGGAACAATGAACGCGGACCCATGACCCCGGACCCATGACCCAGGGACCCAGGACCCCGGACCCATGACCCCGGACCCATGGCCCCGGACCAATGACACCGGACCCATGACCCCGGACCCATGACCCCGGACCCATGACCCCGGACCCATGACCCCGGACCCATGACCCCGGACCCATGACCCCGGACCCATGACCCCGGACCCATGACCCCGGTCCCATGACACCGAACCAATGACACCGGACCCATGACCCCGGTCCCATGACACCGGACTAATGACCCCAAATCCATGACCCCAGACCCATGAACCCATACCCATGACCCCAGACCCATGACGCCAGACCCATGACGTCAGACCCATGACGCCTGAACCATGACCCCGGACCCATGGCCCCGGACCGATGATCCAGGACGCATGGCACCTGACACGTGACCCCAGACACATGACCCCGGAACAATGAACGCAAACCCATGACCCCGGACCCATGACCCGGGGACCCAGGACCCCGGACCCATGACCCCGGACCCATGACCTCGGACACAATACCCCGGACCCATGACCCCGGACCCATGACCCCGGACCCATGACCCCGGACCCATGACCTCGGACACATGACCCCGGACCCATGACCCGGACCCATGACCCCGCACCCATGACCCAGGAACAATTAACGCGGTCCCATATCCCCGGACCCAAGACGCCGGGCCCATGACCCCGGACCCATGACCCCGGTCCCATGACACCGGACCAATGACTCCAGATCCATGACCCCGGACCCATGACCCCGGACCCATGACCCCGGACCCATGACCCCGGACCCATGACCCCGGACCCATGACCCCGGACCCATGACCCCGGACCCATGACCCCGGACCCATGACCCCGGACCCATGACACCGGACACGTGACCCGACACCCATTACCCCAGAACAATGAACGCGGACCCATGACCCCGGACCCATGACCCCGGACCCATGACCCCGGACCCATGATCCCGGACCAATTACGCCAGACCCATGACCCCGGACCCATGACCCCGGACCCATGACCCCGGACCCATGACCCCGGACCCATGACCCCGGACCCATGACCCCCGACCCATGACCCCCGACCCATGACCCCGGACCCATGACCCCGGACCCATGACCCCGGACCCATGACCCCGGACCCATGACCCCGGACCCATGACCCCGGACCCATGACCCCGGACCCATGACCCCGGACCCATGACCCCGGACCCATGACCCCGGACCCATGACCCCGGACCCATGACCCCGGACCCATGACCCCGGACCCATGACCCCGGACCCATGACCCCGGACCCATGACCCCGGACCCATGACCCCGGACCCATGACCCCGGACCCATGACCCCGGACCCATGACCCCGGACCCATGACCCCGGACCCATGACCCCGGACCCATGACCCCGGACCCATGACCCCGGACCCATGACCCCGGACCCATGACCCCGGACCCATGACCCCGGACCCATGACCCCGGACCCATGACCCCGGACCCATGACCCCGGACCCATGACCCCGGACCCATGACCCCGGACCCATGACCCCGGACCCATGACCCCGGACCCATGACCCCGGACCCATGACCCCGGACCCATGACCCCGGACCCATGACCCCGGACCCATGACCCCGGACCCATGACCCCGGACCCATGACCCCGGACCCATGACCCCGGACCCATGACCCCGGACCCATGACCCCGGACCCATGACCCCGGACCCATGACCCCGGACCCATGACCCCGGACCCATGACCCCGGACCCATGACCCCGGACCCATGACCCCGGACCCATGACCCCGGACCCATGACCCCGGACCCATGACCCCGGACCCATGACCCCGGACCCATGACCCCGGACCCATGACCCCGGACCCATGACCCCGGACCCATGACCCCGGACCCATGACCCCGGACCCATGACCCCGGACCCATGACCCCGGACCCATGACCCCGGACCCATGACCCCGGACCCATGACCCCGGACCCATGACCCCGGACCCATGACCCCGGACCCATGACCCCGGACCCATGACCCCGGACCCATGACCCCGGACCCATGACCCCGGACCCATGACCCCGGACCCATGACCCCGGACCCATGACCCCGGACCCATGACCCCGGACCCATGACCCCGGACCCATGACCCCGGACCCATGACCCCGGACCCATGACCCCGGACCCATGACCCCGGACCCATGACCCCGGACCCATGACCCCGGACCCATGACCCCGGACCCATGACCCCGGACCCATGACCCCGGACCCATGACCCCGGACCCATGACCCCGGACCCATGACCCCGGACCCATGACCCCGGACCCATGACCCCGGACCCATGACCCCGGACCCATGACCCCGGACCCATGACCCCGGACCCATGACCCCGGACCCATGACCCCGGACCCATGACCCCGGACCCATGACCCCGGACCCATGACCCCGGACCCATGACCCCGGACCCATGACCCCGGACCCATGACCCCGGACCCATGACCCCGGACCCATGACCCCGGACCCATGACCCCGGACCCATGACCCCGGACCCATGACCCCGGACCCATGACCCCGGACCCATGACCCCGGACCCATGACCCCGGACCCATGACCCCGGACCCATGACCCCGGACCCATGACCCCGGACCCATGACCCCGGACCCATGACCCCGGACCCATGACCCCGGACCCATGACCCCGGACCCATGACCCCGGACCCATGACCCCGGACCCATGACCCCGGACCCATGACCCCGGACCCATGACCCCGGACCCATGACCCCGGACCCATGACCCCGGACCCATGACCCCGGACCCATGACCCCGGACCCATGACCCCGGACCCATGACCCCGGACCCATGACCCCGGACCCATGACCCCGGACCCATGACCCCGGACCCATGACCCCGGACCCATGACCCCGGACCCATGACCCCGGACCCATGACCCCGGACCCATGACCCCGGACCCATGACCCCGGACCCATGACCCCGGACCCATGACCCCGGACCCATGACCCCGGACCCATGACCCCGGACCCATGACCCCGGACCCATGACCCCGGACCCATGACCCCGGACCCATGACCCCGGACCCATGACCCCGGACCCATGACCCCGGACCCATGACCCCGGACCCATGACCCCGGACCCATGACCCCGGACCCATGACCCCGGACCCATGACCCCGGACCCATGACCCCGGACCCATGACCCCGGACCCATGACCCCGGACCCATGACCCCGGACCCATGACCCCGGACCCATGACCCCGGACCCATGACCCCGGACCCATGACCCCGGACCCATGACCCCGGACCCATGACCCCGGACCCATGACCCCGGACCCATGACCCCGGACCCATGACCCCGGACCCATGACCCCGGACCCATGACCCCGGACCCATGACCCCGGACCCATGACCCCGGACCCATGACCCCGGACCCATGACCCCGGACCCATGACCCCGGACCCATGACCCCGGACCCATGACCCCGGACCCATGACCCCGGACCCATGACCCCGGACCCATGACCCCGGACCCATGACCCTGGACCCATGACACCGGACACGTGACCCGACACCCATGACCCCAGAACAATGACTCCGGACCCATGACCACGGACCCATGACCCCGGACCCATGACCCCGGACCCATGACCCCGGACCCATGACCCCGGACCCATGACCCCGGACCCATGACCCCGGACCCATGACCCCGGACCCATGACCCCGGACCCATGACCCCGGACCCATGACCCCGGACCCATGACCCCGGACCCATGACCCCGGACCCATGACCCCGGACCCATGACCCCGGACCCATGACCCCGGACCCATGACCCCGGACCCATGACCCCGGACCCATGACCCCGGACCCATGACCCCGGACCCATGACCCCGGACCCATGACCCCGGACCCATGACCCCGGACCCATGACCCCGGACCCATGACCCCGGACCCATGACCCCGGACCCATGACCCCGGACCCATGACCCCGGACCCATGACCCCGGACCCATGACCCCGGACCCATGACCCCGGACCCATGACCCCGGACCCATGACCCCGGACCCATGACCCCGGACCCATGACCCCGGACCCATGACCCCGGACCCATGACCCCGGACCCATGACCCCGGACCCATGACCCCGGACCCATGACCCCGGACCCATGACCCCGGACCCATGACCCCGGACCCATGACCCCGGACCCATGACCCCGGACCCATGACCCCGGACCCATGACCCCGGACCCATGACCCCGGACCCATGACCCCGGACCCATGACCCCGGACCCATCACCCCGGACCCATGACCCCGGACCCATGACCCCGGACCCATGACCCCGGACCCATGACCCCGGACCCATGACCACGGACCCATGACCCCGGACCCATGACCCCGGACCCATGACCCCGGACCCATGACCCCGGACCCATGACCCCGGACCCATGACCCCGGACCCATGACCCCGGACCCATGACCCTGGACCCATGACCCCGGACCCATGACCCTGGACCCATGACACCGGACACGTGACCCGACACCCATGACCCCAGAACAATGACCCCGGACCCATGACCACGGACCCATGATCCCGGACCAATTACGCCAGACCCATGTCGTCAGACCCATGACGCCAGACCCATGACCCCGGACCCATAGCACCGGACACGTGGCCCCGGACCTATGACCCCGGACCCATGACGCCGGACCCATGACCCCGGACCAATTACGCCAGACCCATGTCGTCAGACCCATGACGCCAGACCCATGACCCCGGATCCATAGCACCGGACACGTGGCCCCGGACACATTACCGCGGACCCATGACCCCGGACCCATGACCCCGGACCCATGACCCCGGACACATGACCCCGGTCCCATGACCCCGGAGCCATGACCCTGGACCCATGACACCGGACACGTGACCCGACACCCATGACCCCAGAACAATGAACGCGGACCCATGACCCTAGACCCATGACACCGGACCCATGACCCCGGACCCACGACCCCGGACCCACGACCCCGGACCCACGACCCCGGACCCACGACCCCGGACCCACGACCCCGGACCCACGACCCCGGACCCACGACCCCGGACCCACGACCCCGGACCCACGACCCCGGACCCACGACCCCGGACCCACGACCCCGGACCCACGACCCCGGACCCACGACCCCGGACCCACGACCCCGGACCCACGACCCCGGACCCACGACCCCGGACCCACGACCCCGGACCCACGACCCCGGACCCACGACCCCGGACCCACGACCCCGGACCCATGACCACGGACCCATGACCCCGGACCCATGACCCCGGACCCATGACCCCGGACCCATGACCCCGGACCCATGACCCCGGACCCATGACCCCGGACCCATGACCCCGGACCCATGACCCTGGACCCATGACCCCGGACCCATGACCCTGGACCCATGACACCGGACACGTGACCCGACACCCATGACCCCAGAACAATGACCCCGGACCCATGACCACGGACCCATGATCCCGGACCAATTACGCCAGACCCATGTCGTCAGACCCATGACGCCAGACCCATGACGCCAGACCCATGACCCCGGACCCATAGCACCGGACACGTGGCCCCGGACCTATGACCCCGGACCCATGACGCCGGACCCATGACCCCGGACCAATTACGCCAGACCCATGTCGTCAGACCCATGACGCCAGACCCATGACCCCGGATCCATAGCACCGGACACGTGGCCCCGGACACATTACCGCGGACCCATGACCCCGGACCCATGACCCCGGACCCATGACCCCGGACACATGACCCCGGTCCCATGACCCCGGAGCCATGACCCTGGACCCATGGCACCGGACACGTGACCCGACACCCATGACCCCAGAACAATGAACGCGGACCCATGACCCTAGACCCATGACACCGGACCCATGACCCCGGACCCACGACCCCGGACCCACGACCCCGGACCCACGACCCCGGACCCACGACCCCGGACCCACGACCCCGGACCCACGACCCCGGACCCACGACCCCGGACCCACGACCCCGGACCCACGACCCCGGACCCACGACCCCGGACCCACGACCCCGGACCCACGACCCCGGACCCACGACCCCGGACCCACGACCCCGGACCCACGACCCCGGACCCACGACCCCGGACCCACGACCCCGGACCCACGACCCCGGACCCACGACCCCGGACCCACGACCCCGGACCCACGACCCCGGACTCACGACCCCGGACCCACGACCCCGGACCCACGACCCCGGACCCACGACCCCGGACCCACGACCCCGGACCCACGACCCCGGAACCACGACCCCGGAACCACGACCCCGGACCCATGGCCCCGGAACCATGACCCCGGAACCATGACCCCGGAACCATGACCCCGGACCCATGACCCCGGACCCATGACCCCGGACACATGACCCCGGAACCATGACCCCGGAACCATGACCCCGGAACCATGACCCCGGACCCATGACCCCGGACCCATGACCCCGGACACATGACCCCGGTCCCATGACCCCGGAGCCATGACCCTGGACCCATGACACCGGACACGTGACCCGACACCCATGACCCCAGAACAATGAACGCGGACCCATGACCCTAGACCCATGACACCGGACCCATGACCCCGGACCCACGACCCCGGACCCACGACCCCGGACCCACGACCCCGGACCCACGACCCCGGACCCACGACCCCGGACCCACGACCCCGGACCCACGACCCCGGACCCACGACCCCGGACCCACGACCCCGGACCCACGACCCCGGACCCACGACCCCGGATCCACGACCCCGGACCCACGACCCCGGAACCATGACCCCGGACCCATGACCCCGGAACCATGACCCCGGAACCATGACCCCGGACCCATGACCCCGGACCCATGACCCCGGAACCATGACCCCGGACCCATGACCCCGGACCCACGACCCCGGACCCACGACCCCGGACCCATGACCCCGGACCCATGACCCCGGACCCATGACCCCGGACCCATGACCCCGGACCCATGACCCCGGACCCATGACCCCGGACCCATGACCCCGGAACCATGACCCCGGAACCATGACCCCGGAACCATGACCCCGGACCCATGACCCCGGACCCATGACCCCGGACCCATCACCCCGCACCCATCACCCCGGACCCACGACCCCGGACCCACGACCCCGGACCCACGACCCCGGACCCATGACCCCGGACCCATGACACCGGACCCATGACCCCGGACCCATGACCCCGGACCCATGACCCTGGACCCATGACACCGGACACGTGACCCGACACCCATGACCCCAGAACAATGAACGCGGACCCATGACCCCGGACCCATGACACCGGACCCATGACCACGGACCCATGATCCCGGACCAATTACGCCAGACCCATGTCGTCAGACCCATGACGCCAGACCCATGACCCCGGACCCATAGCACCGGACACGTGGCCCCGGACCCATGACCCCGGACCCATGACGCCGGACCCATGACCCCGGACCAATTACGCCAGACCCATGACCCCAGACCCATGACCCCAGACCCATGACCCCAGACCCATGACCCCGGACCCATGACCCCGGACCCATGACCCCGGACCCATGACCCCGGACCCATGACCCCGGACCCATGACCCCGGACCCATGACCCCGGACCCATGACCCCGGACCCATGACCCCGGACCCATGACCCCGGACCCATGACCCCGGACCCATGACCCCGGACCCATGACCCCGGACCCATGACCCCGGACCCATGACCCCGGACCCATGACCCCGGACCCATGACCCCGGACCCATGACCCCGGACCCATGACCCCGGACCCACGACCCCGGACCCACGACCCCGGACCCACGACCCCGGACCCACGACCCCGGACCCACGACCCCGGACCCACGACCCCGGACCCACGACCCCGGACCCACGACCCCGGACCCACGACCCCGGACCCACGACCCCGGACCCACGACCCCGGACCCACGACCCCGGACCCACGACCCCGGACCCACGACCCCGGACCCACGACCCCGGACCCACGACCCCGGACCCACGACCCCGGACCCACGACCCCGGACCCACGACCCCGGACCCACGACCCCGGACCCATGACCACGGACCCATGACCCCGGACCCATGACCCCGGACCCATGACCCCGGACCCATGACCCCGGACCCATGACCCCGGACCCATGACCCCGGACCCATGACCCCGGACCCATGACCCTGGACCCATGACCCCGGACCCATGACCCTGGACCCATGACACCGGACACGTGACCCGACACCCATGACCCCAGAACAATGACCCCGGACCCATGACCACGGACCCATGATCCCGGACCAATTACGCCAGACCCATGTCGTCAGACCCATGACGCCAGACCCATGACGCCAGACCCATGACCCCGGACCCATAGCACCGGACACGTGGCCCCGGACCTATGACCCCGGACCCATGACGCCGGACCCATGACCCCGGACCAATTACGCCAGACCCATGTCGTCAGACCCATGACGCCAGACCCATGACCCCGGATCCATAGCACCGGACACGTGGCCCCGGACACATTACCGCGGACCCATGACCCCGGACCCATGACCCCGGACCCATGACCCCGGACACATGACCCCGGTCCCATGACCCCGGAGCCATGACCCTGGACCCATGGCACCGGACACGTGACCCGACACCCATGACCCCAGAACAATGAACGCGGACCCATGACCCTAGACCCATGACACCGGACCCATGACCCCGGACCCACGACCCCGGACCCACGACCCCGGACCCACGACCCCGGACCCACGACCCCGGACCCACGACCCCGGACCCACGACCCCGGACCCACGACCCCGGACCCACGACCCCGGACCCACGACCCCGGACCCACGACCCCGGACCCACGACCCCGGACCCACGACCCCGGACCCACGACCCCGGACCCACGACCCCGGACCCACGACCCCGGACCCACGACCCCGGACCCACGACCCCGGACCCACGACCCCGGACCCACGACCCCGGACCCACGACCCCGGACCCACGACCCCGGACCCACGACCCCGGACTCACGACCCCGGACCCACGACCCCGGACCCACGACCCCGGACCCACGACCCCGGACCCACGACCCCGGACCCACGACCCCGGAACCACGACCCCGGAACCACGACCCCGGACCCATGACCCCGGAACCATGACCCCGGAACCATGACCCCGGAACCATGACCCCGGACCCATGACCCCGGACCCATGACCCTGGACCCATGACACCGGACACGTGACCCGACACCCATGACCCCAGAACAATGAACGCGGACCCATGACCCCGGACCCATGACACCGGACCCATGACCACGGACCCATGATCCCGGACCAATTACGCCAGACCCATGTCGTCAGACCCATGACGCCAGACCCATGACCCCGGACCCATAGCACCGGACACGTGGCCCCGGACCCATGACCCCGGACCCATGACGCCGGACCCATGACCCCGGACCAATTACGCCAGACCCATGACCCCAGACCCATGACCCCAGACCCATGACCCCAGACCCATGACCCCGGACCCATGACCCCGGACCCATGACCCCGGACCCATGACCCCGGACCCATGACCCCGGACCCATGACCCCGGACCCATGACCCCGGACCCATGACCCCGGACCCATGACCCCGGACCCATGACCCCGGACCCATGACCCCGGACCCATGACCCCGGACCCATGACCCCGGACCCATGACCCCGGACCCATGACCCCGGACCCATGACCCCGGACCCATGACCCCGGACCCATGACCCCGGACCCATGACCCCGGACCCATGACCCCGGACCCATGACCCCGGACCCATCACCCCGGACCCATGACCCCGGACCCATGACCCCGGACCCATGACCACGGACCCATGACCCCGGACCCATGACCCCGGACCCATGACCCCGGACCCATGACCCCGGACCCATGACCCCGGACCCATGACCCCGGACCCATGACCCCGGACCCATGACCCTGGACCCATGACCCCGGACCCATGACCCTGGACCCATGACACCGGACACGTGACCCGACACCCATGACCCCAGAACAATGACCCCGGACCCATGACCACGGACCCATGATCCCGGACCAATTACGCCAGACCCATGTCGTCAGACCCATGACGCCAGACCCATGACCCCGGACCCATAGCACCGGACACGTGGCCCCGGACCTATGACCCCGGACCCATGACGCCGGACCCATGACCCCGGACCAATTACGCCAGACCCATGTCGTCAGACCCATGACGCCAGACCCATGACCCCGGATCCATAGCACCGGACACGTGGCCCCGGACACATTACCGCGGACCCATGACCCCGGACCCATGACCCCGGACCCATGACCCCGGACACATGACCCCGGTCCCATGACCCCGGAGCCATGACCCTGGACCCATGACACCGGACACGTGACCCGACACCCATGACCCCAGAACAATGAACGCGGACCCATGACCCTAGACCCATGACACCGGACCCATGACCCCGGACCCACGACCCCGGACCCACGACCCCGGACCCACGACCCCGGACCCACGACCCCGGACCCACGACCCCGGACCCACGACCCCGGACCCACGACCCCGGACCCACGACCCCGGACCCACGACCCCGGACCCACGACCCCGGACCCACGACCCCGGACCCACGACCCCGGACCCACGACCCCGGACCCACGACCCCGGACCCACGACCCCGGACCCACGACCCCGGACCCACGACCCCGGACCCACGACCCCGGACCCACGACCCCGGACCCACGACCCCGGACCCACGACCCCGGACTCACGACCCCGGACCCACGACCCCGGACCCACGACCCCGGACCCACGACCCCGGACCCACGACCCCGGACCCACGACCCCGGAACCACGACCCCGGAACCACGACCCCGGACCCATGACCCCGGAACCATGACCCCGGAACCATGACCCCGGAACCATGACCCCGGACCCATGACCCCGGACCCATGACCCCGGACCCATCACCCCGCACCCATCACCCCGGACCCACGACCCCGGACCCACGACCCCGGACCCACGACCCCGGACCCACGACCCCGGACCCACGACCCCGGACCCACGACTCCGGACCCACGACCCCGGACCCACGACCCCGGACCCACGACCCCGGACACACGACCCCGGACCCACGACCCCGGACCCACGACCCCGGACCCACGACCCCGGACCCACGACCCCGGACCCACGACCCCGGACCCACGACCCCGGACCCACGACCCCGGACCCATGACCCCGGACCCATGACCCCGGACCCATGACCCCGGACCCATGACCCCGGACCCATGACCCCGGACCCATGACCCCAGAACAATGACCCCGGACCCATGACCACAGACCCATGACCCCGGACCCATGGCACCGGACACGTCACCCGGGACACATGAACCCGGACACGTGACCCCGGACCCATGACCCCGGACCCATGACCCCGGACCCATGATCCCGGACCAATTACGCCAGACCCATGACGTCAGACCCATGACCCCGGACCCATGGCACCGGGCCCATGACCCCGGACCATGACCCCGGACCCATGACCCCGGACCCATGACCCCGGACCCATGACCCCGGACCCAAGACCCCGGACCCATGACCCCGGACACATGACCCCGGACCCATGACCCCGGACCCATGACCCCGGACCCATGACCCCGGACCCATGACCCCGGACCCATGACCCCGGACACATGACCCCGGACCCATGACCCCGGACCCATGACCCCATACCCATGACCCCGGACCCATGACCCCGGACCCATGACCCCGGACCCATGACCCCGGTCCCATGACCCCGGACCCATGACCCCGGACCCATGATCCCGGACCAATTACGCCAGACCCATGACGTCAGACCTATGACCCCGGACCCATGACGCCGGACCCATGACCCCGGACCAATTACGCCAGACCCATGTCGTCAGACCCATGACGCCAGACCCATGACCCCGGATCCATAGCACCGGACACGTGGCCCCGGACACATTACCGCGGACCCATGACCCCGGACCCATGACCCCGGACCCATGACCCCGGACACATGACCCCGGTCCCATGACCCCGGAGCCATGACCCTGGACCCATGACACCGGACACGTGACCCGACACCCATGACCCCAGAACAATGAACGCGGACCCATGACCCTAGACCCATGACACCGGACCCATGACCCCGGACCCACGACCCCGGACCCACGACCCCGGACCCACGACCCCGGACCCACGACCCCGGACCCACGACCCCGGACCCACGACCCCGGACCCACGACCCCGGACCCACGACCCCGGACCCACGACCCCGGACCCACGACCCCGGACCCACGACCCCGGACCCACGACCCCGGACCCACGACCCCGGACCCACGACCCCGGACCCACGACCCCGGACCCACGACCCCGGACCCACGACCCCGGACCCACGACCCCGGACCCACGACCCCGGACCCACGACCCCGGACCCACGACCCCGGACCCACGACCCCGGACCCACGACCCCGGACTCACGACCCCGGACCCACGACCCCGGACCCACGACCCCGGACCCACGACCCCGGACCCACGACCCCGGACCCACGACCCCGGAACCACGACCCCGGAACCACGACCCCGGACCCATGACCCCGGAACCATGACCCCGGAACCATGACCCCGGAACCATGACCCCGGACCCATGACCCCGGACCCATGACCCCGGACCCATCACCCCGCACCCATCACCCCGGACCCACGACCCCGGACCCACGACCCCGGACCCACGACCCCGGACCCACGACACCGGACCCACGACCCCGGACCCACGACTCCGGACCCACGACCCCGGACCCACGACCCCGGACCCACGACCCCGGACACACGACCCCGGAACCATGACCCCGGAACCATGACCCCGGAACCATGACCCCGGACCCATGACCCCGGACCCATGACCCCGGACACATGACCCCGGAACCATGACCCCGGAACCATGACCCCGGAACCATGACCCCGGACCCATGACCCCGGACCCACGACCCCGGACCCACGACCCCGGACCCATGACCCCGGACCCATGACACCGGACCCATGACCCCGGACCCATGACCCCGGACCCATGACCCTGGACCCATGACACCGGACACGTGACCCGACACCCATGACCCCAGAACAATGAACGCGGACCCATGACCCTAGACCCATGACACCGGACCCATGACCCCGGACCCACGACCCCGGACCCACGACCCCGGACCCACGACCCCGGACCCACGACCCCGGACCCACGACCCCGGACCCACGACCCCGGACCCACGACCCCGGACCCACGACCCCGGACCCACGACCCCGGACCCACGACCCCGGACCCACGACCCCGGACCCACGACCCCGGACCCACGACCCCGGACCCACGACCCCGGACCCACGACCCCGGACCCACGACCCCGGACCCACGACCCCGGACCCACGACCCCGGACCCACGACCCCGGACCCACGACCCCGGACCCACGACCCCGGACCCACGACCCCGGACCCACGACCCCGGACTCACGACCCCGGACCCACGACCCCGGACCCACGACCCCGGACCCACGACCCCGGACCCACGACCCCGGACCCACGACCCCGGAACCACGACCCCGGAACCACGACCCCGGACCCACGACCCCGGAACCATGACCCCGGAACCATGACCCCGGAACCATGACCCCGGACCCATGACCCCGGACCCATGACCCCGGACACATGACCCCGGAACCATGACCCCGGAACCATGACCCCGGAACCATGACCCCGGACCCATGACCCCGGACCCATGACCCCGGACACATGACCCCGGTCCCATGACCCCGGAGCCATGACCCCGGACCCATGACACCGGACACGTGACCCGACACCCATGACCCCAGAACAATGAACGCGGACCCATGACCCTAGACCCATGACACCGGACCCATGACCCCGGACCCACGACCCCGGACCCACGACCCCGGACCCACGACCCCGGACCCACGACCCCGGACCCACGACCCCGGACCCACGACCCCGGACCCACGACCCCGGACCCACGACCCCGGACCCACGACCCCGGACCCACGACCCCGGATCCACGACCCCGGACCCACGACCCCGGAACCATGACCCCGGACCCATGACCCCGGAACCATGACCCCGGAACCATGACCCCGGACCCATGACCCCGGACCCATGACCCCGGAACCATGACCCCGGACCCATGACCCCGGACCCATGACCCCGGACCCATGACCCCGGACCCATGACCCCGGACCCATGACCCCGGACCCATGACCCTGGACCCATAACCCCGGACCCATGACCCCGGAACCATGACCCCGGAACCATGACCCCGGAACCATGACCCCGGACCCATGACCCCGGACCCATCACCCCGCACCCATCACCCCGGACCCACGACCCCGGACCCACGACCCCGGACCCACGACCCCGGACCCACGACCCCGGACCCACGACTCCGGACCCACGACCCCGGACCCACGACCCCGGACCCACGACCCCGGACCCACGACCCCGGACCCACGACCCCGGACCCACGACCCCGGACCCACGACCCCGGACCCACGACCCCGGACCCACGACCCCGGACCCACGACCCCGGACCCACGACCCCGGACCCACGACCCCGGACCCACGACCCCGGACCCACGACCCCGGACCCACGACCCCGGACCCATGACCCCGGACCCATGACACCGGACCCATGACCCCGGACCCATGACCCCGGACCCATGACCCTGGACCCATGACACCGGACACGTGACCCGACACCCATGACCCCAGAACAATGAACGCGGACCCATGACCCCGGACCCATGACACCGGACCCATGACCACGGACCCATGATCCCGGACCAATTACGCCAGACCCATGTCGTCAGACCCATGACGCCAGACCCATGACCCCGGACCCATAGCACCGGACACGTGGCCCCGGACCCATGACCCCGGACCCATGACGCCGGACCCATGACCCCGGACCAATTACGCCAGACCCATGACCCCAGACCCATGACCCCAGACCCATGACCCCAGACCCATGACCCCGGACCCATGACCCCGGACCCATGACCCCGGACCCATGACCCCGGACCCATGACCCCGGACCCATGACCCCGGACCCATGACCCCGGACCCATGACCCCGGACCCATGACCCCGGACCCATGACCCCGGACCCATGACCCCGGACCCATGACCCCGGACCCATGACCCCGGACCCATGACCCCGGACCCATGACCCCGGACCCATGACCCCGGACCCATGACCCCGGACCCATGACCCCGGACCCATGACCCCGGACCCATGACCCCGGACCCATGACCCCGGACCCATCACCCCGGACCCATGACCCCGGACCCATGACCCCGGACCCATGACCACGGACCCATGACCCCGGACCCATGACCCCGGACCCATGACCCCGGACCCATGACCCCGGACCCATGACCCCGGACCCATGACCCCGGACCCATGACCCCGGACCCATGACCCTGGACCCATGACCCCGGACCCATGACCCTGGACCCATGACACCGGACACGTGACCCGACACCCATGACCCCAGAACAATGACCCCGGACCCATGACCACGGACCCATGATCCCGGACCAATTACGCCAGACCCATGTCGTCAGACCCATGACGCCAGACCCATGACCCCGGACCCATAGCACCGGACACGTGGCCCCGGACCTATGACCCCGGACCCATGACGCCGGACCCATGACCCCGGACCAATTACGCCAGACCCATGTCGTCAGACCCATGACGCCAGACCCATGACCCCGGATCCATAGCACCGGACACGTGGCCCCGGACACATTACCGCGGACCCATGACCCCGGACCCATGACCCCGGACCCATGACCCCGGACACATGACCCCGGTCCCATGACCCCGGAGCCATGACCCTGGACCCATGACACCGGACACGTGACCCGACACCCATGACCCCAGAACAATGAACGCGGACCCATGACCCTAGACCCATGACACCGGACCCATGACCCCGGACCCACGACCCCGGACCCACGACCCCGGACCCACGACCCCGGACCCACGACCCCGGACCCACGACCCCGGACCCACGACCCCGGACCCACGACCCCGGACCCACGACCCCGGACCCACGACCCCGGACCCACGACCCCGGACCCACGACCCCGGACCCACGACCCCGGACCCACGACCCCGGACCCACGACCCCGGACCCACGACCCCGGACCCACGACCCCGGACCCACGACCCCGGACCCACGACCCCGGACCCACGACCCCGGACTCACGACCCCGGACCCACGACCCCGGACCCACGACCCCGGACCCACGACCCCGGACCCACGACCCCGGACCCACGACCCCGGAACCACGACCCCGGAACCACGACCCCGGACCCATGACCCCGGAACCATGACCCCGGAACCATGACCCCGGAACCATGACCCCGGACCCATGACCCCGGACCCATGACCCCGGACCCATGACCCCGGACCCATGACCCCGGACCCATGACCCCGGACCCATGACCCCGGACCCATGACCCCAGAACAATGACCCCGGACCCATGACCACAGACCCATGACCCCGGACCCATGGCACCGGACACGTCACCCGGGACACATGAACCCGGACACGTGACCCCGGACCCATGACCCCGGACCCATGACCCCGGACCCATGATCCCGGACCAATTACGCCAGACCCATGACGTCAGACCCATGACCCCGGACCCATGGCACCGGGCCCATGACCCCGGACCATGACCCCGGACCCATGACCCCGGACCCATGACCCCGGACCCATGACCCCGGACCCAAGACCCCGGACCCATGACCCCGGACACATGACCCCGGACCCATGACCCCGGACCCATGACCCCGGACCCATGACCCCGGACCCATGACCCCGGACCCATGACCCCGGACACATGACCCCGGACCCATGACCCCGGACCCATGACCCCATACCCATGACCCCGGACCCATGACCCCGGACCCATGACCCCGGACCCATGACCCCGGTCCCATGACCCCGGACCCATGACCCCGGACCCATGATCCCGGACCAATTACGCCAGACCCATGACGTCAGACCTATGACCCCGGACCCATGACGCCGGACCCATGACCCCGGACCAATTACGCCAGACCCATGTCGTCAGACCCATGACGCCAGACCCATGACCCCGGATCCATAGCACCGGACACGTGGCCCCGGACACATTACCGCGGACCCATGACCCCGGACCCATGACCCCGGACCCATGACCCCGGACACATGACCCCGGTCCCATGACCCCGGAGCCATGACCCTGGACCCATGACACCGGACACGTGACCCGACACCCATGACCCCAGAACAATGAACGCGGACCCATGACCCTAGACCCATGACACCGGACCCATGACCCCGGACCCACGACCCCGGACCCACGACCCCGGACCCACGACCCCGGACCCACGACCCCGGACCCACGACCCCGGACCCACGACCCCGGACCCACGACCCCGGACCCACGACCCCGGACCCACGACCCCGGACCCACGACCCCGGACCCACGACCCCGGACCCACGACCCCGGACCCACGACCCCGGACCCACGACCCCGGACCCACGACCCCGGACCCACGACCCCGGACCCACGACCCCGGACCCACGACCCCGGACCCACGACCCCGGACCCACGACCCCGGACCCACGACCCCGGACCCACGACCCCGGACCCACGACCCCGGACCCACGACCCCGGACCCACGACCCCGGACCCACGACCCCGGACCCACGACCCCGGACCCACGACCCCGGACCCACGACCCCGGAACCACGACCCCGGAACCACGACCCCGGACCCATGACCCCGGAACCATGACCCCGGAACCATGACCCCGGAACCATGACCCCGGACCCATGACCCCGGACCCATGACCCCGGACCCATCACCCCGCACCCATCACCCCGGACCCACGACCCCGGACCCACGACCCCGGACCCACGACCCCGGACCCACGACCCCGGACCCACGACCCCGGACCCACGACTCCGGACCCACGACCCCGGACCCACGACCCCGGACCCACGACCCCGGACACACGACCCCGGACCCACGACCCCGGACCCACGACCCCGGACCCACGACCCCGGACCCACGACCCCGGACCCACGACCCCGGACCCATGACCCCGGACCCATGACCCCGGACCCATGACCCCGGACCCATGACCCCGGACCCATGACCCCGGACCCATGACCCCGGACCCATGACCCCGGACCCATGACCCCGGACCCATGACCCCAGAACAATGACCCCGGACCCATGACCACAGACCCATGACCCCGGACCCATGGCACCGGACACGTCACCCGGGACACATGAACCCGGACACGTGACCCCGGACCCATGACCCCGGACCCATGACCCCGGACCCATGATCCCGGACCAATTACGCCAGACCCATGACGTCAGACCCATGACCCCGGACCCATGGCACCGGGCCCATGACCCCGGACCATGACCCCGGACCCATGACCCCGGACCCATGACCCCGGACCCATGACCCCGGACCCAAGACCCCGGACCCATGACCCCGGACACATGACCCCGGACCCATGACCCCGGACCCATGACCCCGGACCCATGACCCCGGACCCATGACCCCGGACCCATGACCCCGGACACATGACCCCGGACCCATGACCCCGGACCCATGACCCCATACCCATGACCCCGGACCCATGACCCCGGACCCATGACCCCGGACCCATGACCCCGGTCCCATGACCCCGGACCCATGACCCCGGACCCATGATCCCGGACCAATTACGCCAGACCCATGACGTCAGACCCATGACCCCGGACCCATGACACCGGACACATGATCCCGGACCAATTACGCCAGACCCATGTCGTCAGACCCATGACGCCAGACCCATGACCCCGGACCCATAGCACCGGACACGTGGCCCAGGGACCCAGGACCCCGGACCCATGACCCCGGACCCATGACTGCGGACCCATGATCCCGGACCAATTACGCCAGACCCATGACGTCAGACCCATGACCCCGGACCCATGACACCGGACACATGATCCCGGACCAATTACGCCAGACCCATGTCGTCAGACCCATGACCCCAGACCCATGACCCCGGACCCATGACCCTGGACCCATGACACCGGACACGTGACCCCGGACCCATGACCCTGGACCCATGACACCGGACCCATGACCCCGGACACATGACCCTGGTCCCATGACCCCGGACCCATGACCCCGGACCCATGACCCTGGACACGTGACCCCGGACCCATGACCCCGGAACCATGACCCCGGACCCATGACGCCTGACCCAGGCCCCGGACCCATGGCCCCGGACCCATGGCCCCGGACCGATGACCCCGGAACCATGGCACCGGAAACGTGACCCCAGACCCATAACCCCGGAACAATGAACGCGGACCCATTACCCCGGACCAATGACCCCGGACCCATGACCCCGGACCCATGACCCAGGGACCCAGGACCCCGGACCCATGACCCCGGACCCATGACCCCGGACCCATGACCCCGGACCCATGACCCCGGACCCATGACCCCGGACCCATGACACCGGACACGTGACCCCACACCCATGACCCCGGACCCATGACCCCGGACCCATGACCCCGGACCCATGACCCCGGACCCATGACCCCGGACCCATGACCCCGGACCCATGACCCCGGACCCATGACCCTGGACCCATGACACCGGACACGTGACCCGACACCCATGACCCCAGAAAAATGAACGCGGACCCATGACCCCGGACCCATGACACCGGACATATGATCCCGGACCAATTACGCCAGACCCATGTCGTCAGACCCATGACGCCAGACCCATGACCCCGGACCCATAGCACAGGACACGTGGCCCAGGGACCGAGGACCCCGGACCCATGACCCCGGACCCATGACCCCGGACACATGACACCGGTCCCAAGACACCGGACCAATGACCCCGGACCCATGGCCCCGGACCCATGGCCCCGGACCCATGGCCCCGGACCGATGACCCCGGACCCATGGCCCCGGACCCATGGCCCCGGACCGATGACCCCGGACCCATGGCACCGGAAACGTGACACCAGACCCATGACCCCGGAACAATGAACGCGGACCCATTACCCCGGACCAATGACCCCGGACCCATGACCCCGGACCCATGATCCAGGGACCCAGGACCCCAGACCCATGACACCGGACCCATGACCCCGGACCCATGACCCTGGACCCATGACACCGGACACGTGACCCCACACCCATGACCCCAGAACAATGAACGCGGACCCATGACCCGGGACCCATGACACCGGACCCTTGACCACGGACCCATGACCCCGGACCGATGACCCCGGACCCATGACCCCGGGCCCATGACCCCGGACCCATGATCCCGGACCCATGGCGCTGGTCCCATGACCCCGGATCCATGACTCCCGACCCATGAACACGGAACCATGACCCCGGAACCATGGCCCCGGACCCATGGCCCCGGACCCATGGCCCCGGACCGATGACCCCGGACCCATGGCACCGGAAACGTGACACCAGACCCATGACCCCGGAACAATGAACGCCGACCCATGACCCCGGACCCATGACCGCGGACCCATGACCCCGGACCCATGACCCCGGACCCATGACCCCGGACCCATGACCCCGGACCCATGACCCCGGACCCATGACGCCGGACCCATGACCCCGGACCAATTACGCCAGACCCATGTCGTCAGACCCATGACGCCGGACCCATGACCCCGTACCAATTACGCCAGACCCATGTCGTCAGACCCATGACCCCGGACCCATGGCACCGGACACGTGACCCCGGACACATGACCCAGGACACGTGACCCCAGACCCATGACCACGGAACAATTAACGCGGAACAGTTAACGCGGACCCATGACCGCGGACCCATGACCCCGGACCCATGACCCCGGACCCATGACCCCGGACCCATGACCCCGGACCCATGACCCCAGACCCACGACCCCAGACCCACGACCCCAGACCCACGACCCCAGACCCACGACCCCAGACCCACGACCCCAGACCCACGACCCCAGACCCACGACCCCAGACCCACGACCCCAGACCCACGACCCCAGACCCACGACCCCGGTCCCATGACCCCGGACCCACGACCCCGGACCCACGACCCCGGACCCATGACCCCGGACCCATGACCCCGGACACATGACCCCGGACCCATGACCCCGGACCCATGACCCCATACCCATGACCCCGGACCCATGACCCCGGACCCATGACCCCGGACCCATGACCCCGGTCCCATGACCCCGGTCCCATGACCCCGGACCCATGACCCCGGACCCATGACCCCGGACCCATGATCCCGGACCAATTACGCCAGACCCATGACGTCAGACCCATGACCCCGGACCCATGACACCGGACACATGATCCCGGACCAATTACGCCAGACCCATGTCGTCAGACCCATGACGCCAGACCCATGACCCCGGACCCATAGCACCGGACACGTGGCCCAGGGACCCAGGACCCCGGACCCATGACCCCGGACCCATGACTGCGGACCCATGATCCCGGACCAATTACGCCAGACCCATGACGTCAGACCCATGACCCCGGACCCATGACACCGGACACATGATCCCGGACCAATTACGCCAGACCCATGTCGTCAGACCCATGACGCCAGACCCATGACCCCGGACCCATAGCACCGGACACGTGGCCCAGGGACCCAGGACCCCGGACCCATGACCCCGGACCCATGACACCGGACCCATGACCCGGGAACAAAGAACGCGGACCCATGACTGCGGACCCATGACCCAGGGACCCAGGACCCCGGACCCATGACACCGGAAACGTGACACCAGACCCATGACCCCGGAACAATGAACGCCGACCCATGACCCCGGACCCATGGCCCCGGACCCATGACCCCGGACCCATGACTGCGGACCCATGACCCAGGGACCCAGAACCCCGGACCCATGACCCCGGACCCATGACACCGGACCCATGACCCGGGAACAAAGAACGCGGACCCATGACTGCGGACCCATGACCCAGGGACCCAGGACCCCGGACCCATGACCCCGGACCCATGACACCGGAAACGTGACACCAGACCCATGACCCCGGAACAATGAACGCCGACCCATGACCCCGGACCCATGGCCCCGGACCCATGACCCCGGACCCATGACCCCGGACCCATGACCCCGGACACATGACCCCGGACCCATGACACCGGACCAATGACCCCGGACCCATGACCCCGGTCCCATGACACCGGACCAATGACCCCGGACCCATGACGCCGGACCCATGACCCCGGACCAATTACGCCAGACCTATGTCGTCAGACCCATGACGCCGGACCCATGACACCGGACCCATGACCCGGGAACAAAGAACGCGGACCCATGACTGCGGACCCATGACCCAGGGACCCAGGACCCCGGACCCATGACCCCGGACCCATGACACCGGAAACGTGACACCAGACCCATGACCCCGGAACAATGAACGCCGACCCATGACCCCCGACCCATGGCCCCGGACCCATGACCCCGGACCCATGATCCCGGACCAATTACGCCAGACCCATGACGTCAGACCCATGACCCCGGACCCATGGCACCGGGCCCATGACCCCGGACCCATGACCCCGGACCCATGACCCCGGACCCATGACCCCGGACCCATGACCCCGGACCCATGACCCCGGACCCAAGACCCCGGACCCATGACCCCGGACCCATGACACCGGACCCATGACCCCGGACCCATGACCCCGGACCCATGACCCCGGACCCATGATCCCGGACCAATTACGCCAGACCCATGACGACAGACCCATGACCCCGGACCCATGGCACCGGACACGTCTCCCGGGACACATGAACCCGGACACGTGACCCCGGACCCATGACCCCGGACCCATGACCCCGGACCCATGATCCCGGACCAATTACGCCAGACCCATGACGTCAGACCCATGACCCCGGACCCATGGCACCGGGCCCATGACCCCGGACCCATGACCCCGGACCCATGACCCCGGACCCATGACCCCGGACCCATGACCCCGGACCCAAGACCCCGGACCCATGACCCCGGACACATGACCCCGGACCCATGACCCCGGACCCATGACCCCGGACCCATGACCCCGGACCCATGACCCCGGACACATGACCCCGGACCCATGACCCCGGACCCATGACCCCATACCCATGACCCCGGACCCATGACCCCGGACCCATGACCCCGGACCCATGACCCCGGTCCCATGACCCCGGACCCATGACCCCGGACCCATGACCCCGGACCCATGATCCCGGACCAATTACGCCAGACCCATGACGTCAGACCCATGACCCCGGACCCATGACACCGGACACATGATCCCGGACCAATTACGCCAGACCCATGTCGTCAGACCCATGACGCCAGACCCATGACCCCGGACCCATAGCACCGGACACGTGGCCCAGGGACCCAGGACCCCGGACCCATGACCCCGGACCCATGACTGCGGACCCATGATCCCGGACCAATTACGCCAGACCCATGACGTCAGACCCATGACCCCGGACCCATGACACCGGACACATGATCCCGGACCAATTACGCCAGACCCATGTCGTCAGACCCATGACGCCAGACCCATGACCCCGGACCCATAGCACCGGACACGTGGCCCAGGGACCCAGGACCCCGGACCCATGACCCCGGACCCATGACACCGGACCCATGACCCGGGAACAAAGAACGCGGACCCATGACTGCGGACCCATGACCCAGGGACCCAGGACCCCGGACCCATGACCCCGGACCCATGACCCCGGACCCATGACACCGGAAACGTGACACCAGACCCATGACCCCGGAACAATGAACGCCGACCCATGACCCCGGACCCATGGCCCCGGACCCATGACCCCGGACCCATGACTGCGGACCCATGACCCAGGGACCCAGAACCCCGGACCCATGACCCCGGACCCATGACACCGGACCCATGACCCGGGAACAAAGAACGCGGACCCATGACTGCGGACCCATGACCCAGGGACCCAGGACCCCGGACCCATGACCCCGGACCCATGACACCGGAAACGTGACACCAGACCCATGACCCCGGAACAATGAACGCCGACCCATGACCCCGGACCCATGGCCCCGGACCCATGACCCCGGACCCATGACCCCGGACCCATGACCCCGGACACATGACCCCGGACCCATGACACCGGACCAATGACCCCGGACCCATGACCCCGGTCCCATGACACCGGACCAATGACCCCGGACCCATGACGCCGGACCCATGACCCCGGACCAATTACGCCAGACCCATGTCGTCAGACCCATGACGCCGGACCCATGACCCCGTACCAATTACGCCAGACCCATGTCGTCAGACCCATGACCCCGGACCCATGGCACCGGACACGTGACCCCGGACACATGACCCAGGACACGTGACCCCAGACCCATGACCACGGAACAATTAACGCGGAACAGTTAACGCGGACCCATGACCGCGGACCCATGACCCCGGACCCATGACCCCGGACCCATGACCCCGGACCCATGACCCCGGACCCATGACCCCGGACCCACGACCCCAGACCCACGACCCCAGACCCACGACCCCAGACCCACGACCCCAGACCCACGACCCCAGACCCACGACCCCAGACCCACGACCCCAGACCCACGACCCCAGACCCACGACCCCAGACCCACGACCCCAGACCCACGACCCCAGACCCACGACCCCAGACCCACGACCCCAGACCCACGACCCCAGACCCACGACCCCGGTCCCATGACCCCGGACCCACGACCCCGGACCCACGACCCCGGACCCATGACCCCGGACCCATGATCCCGGACCAATTACGCCAGACCCATGTCGTCAGACCCATGACGCCAGACCCATGACCCCGGATCCATAGCACCGGACACGTGGCCCCGGACACATGACCCCGGACCCATGATCCCGGACCCATGACCCCGGACCCATGACCCCGGACCCATGACCCCGGACCCATGACATCGGACCCATGACCCCGGACCCATGACCCCGGACCCATGACACCGGACACGTGACCCGACACCCATTACCCCAGAACAATGAACGCGGACCCATGACCCTGGACCCATGACACCGGACCCATGACCCCGGACACATGACCCCGGTCCCATGACCCCGGACCCATGACCCCGGACCCATGACCCTGGACACGTGACCCCGGACCCATGACCCCGGAACCATGACCCCGGACCCATGACGCCTGACCCAGGACCCCGGACCCATGGCCCCGGACCCATGGCCCCGGACCCATGACCCCGGACCCATGACCCTGGACCCATGACCCCGGACCCATGACCCTGGACCCATGACACCGGACACGTGACCCGACACCCATGACCCCAGAACAATGAACGCGGACCCATGACCCCGGACCCATGACACCGGACCCATGACCCCGGACCCATGACCCCGGACCCATGACCCCGGACCCATGACCCCGGACCCATGACCCCGGACCCATGACCCCGGACCCATGACCCCGGACCCATGACCCCGGACCCATGACCCCGGACCCATGACCCCGGACCCATGACCCCGGACCCATGACCCCGGACCCATGACCCTGGACCCATGACCCCGGACCCATGACCCTGGACCCATGACACCGGACACGTGACCCGACACCCATGACCCCAGAACAATGACCCCGGACCCATGACCACGGACCCATGATCCCGGACCAATTACGCCAGACCCATGTCGTCAGACCCATGACGCCAGACCCATGACCCCGGACCCATAGCACCGGACACGTGGCCCCGGACCTATGACCCCGGACCCATGACGCCGGACCCATGACCCCGGACCAATTACGCCAGACCCATGTCGTCAGACCCATGACGCCAGACCCATGACCCCGGATCCATAGCACCGGACACGTGGCCCCGGACACATTACCGCGGACCCATGACCCCGGACCCATGACCCCGGACCCATGACCCCGGACACATGACCCCGGTCCCATGACCCCGGACCCATGACCCTGGACCCATGACACCGGACACGTGACCCGACACCCATGACCCCAGAACAATGAACGCGGACCCATGACCCTAGACCCATGACACCGGACCCATGACCCCGGACACATGACCCCGGTCCCATGACCCCGGACCCATGACCCCGGACCCATGACCCTGGACCCATGACACCGGACACGTGACCCCGGACCCATGACCCCGGAACCATGACCCCGGGCCCATGATCCCGGACCAATTACGCCAGACCCATGTCGTCAGACCCATGACCCCAGACCCATGACCCCAGACCCATGACCCCAGACCCATGACCCCAGACCCATGACCCCAGACCCATGACCCCAGACCCATGACCCCAGACCCATGACCCCAGACCCATGACCCCAGACCCACGACCCCAGACCCACGACCCCAGACCCACGACCCCAGACCCACGACCCCAGACCCACGACCCCAGACCCACGACCCCAGACCCACGACCCCAGACCCACGACCCCAGACCCACGACCCCAGACCCACGACCCCAGACCCACGACCCCAGACCCACGACCCCAGACCCACGACCCCAGACCCACGACCCCAGACCCACGACCCCAGACCCACGACCCCAGACCCACGACCCCAGACCCACGACCCCAGACCCACGACCCCGGTCCCATGACCCCGGACCCACGACCCCGGACCCACGACCCCGGACCCATGACCCCGGACCCATGATCCCGGACCAATTACGCCAGACCCATGTCGTCAGACCCATGACGCCAGACCCATGACCCCGGATCCATAGCACCGGACACGTGGCCCCGGACACATGACCCCGGACCCATGATCCCGGACCCATGACCCCGGACCCATGACCCCGGACCCATGACCCCGGACCCATGACCCCGGACCCATGACACCGGACACGTGACCCGACACCCATTACCCCAGAACAATGAACGCGGACCCATGACCCTGGACCCATGACACCGGACCCATGACCCCGGACACATGACCCTGGTCCCATGACCCCGGACCCATGACCCCGGACCCATGACCCTGGACACGTGACCCCGGACCCATGACCCCGGAACCATGACCCCGGACCCATGACGCCTGACCCAGGCCCCGGACCCATTGCCCCGGACCCATGGCCCTGGACCGATGACCCCGGAACCATGGCACCGGAAACGTGACCCCAGACCCATGACCCCGGAACAATGAACGCGGACCCATTACCCCGGACCAATGACCCCGGACCCATGACCCCGGACCCATGACCCAGGGACCCAGGACCCCGGACCCATGACCCCGGACCCATGACCCCGGACCCATGACCCCGGACCCATGACCCCGGACCCATGACACCGGACACGTGACCCCACACCCATGACCCCGGACCCATGACCCCGGACCCATGACCCCGGACCCATGACCCCGGACCCATGACCCCGGACCCATGACCCCGGACCCATGACCCTGGACCCATGACACCGGACACGTGACCCGACACCCATGACCCCAGAAAAATGAACGCGGACCCATGACCCCGGACCCATGACACCGGACATATGATCCCGGACCAATTACGCCAGACCCATGTCGTCAGACCCATGACGCCAGACCCATGACCCCGGACCCATAGCACCGGACACGTGGCCCAGGGACCGAGGACCCCGGACCCATGACCCCGGACCCATGACCCCGGACCCATGACCCCGGACACATGACACCGGTCCCAAGACGCCGGACCAATGACCCCGGACCCATGGCACCGGAAACGTGACACCAGACCCATGACCCCGGAACAATGAACGCGGACCCATTACCCCGGACCAATGACCCCGGACCCATGACCCCGGACCCATGATCCAGGGACCCAGGACCCCAGACCCATGACACCGGACCCATGACCCCGGACCCATGACCCTGGACCCATGACACCGGACACGTGACCCCACACCCATGACCCCAGAACAATGAACGCGGACCCATGACCCGGGACCCATGACACCGGACCCTTGACCACGGACCCATGACCCCGGACCGATGACCCCGGACCCATGACCCCGGACCCATGATCCCGGACCCATGGCGCTGGTCCCATGACCCCGGATCCATGACTCCCGACCCATGAACACGGAACCATGACCCCGGAACCATGGCCCCGGACCCATGGCCCCGGACCCATGGCCCCGGACCGATGACCCCGGACCCATGGCACCGGAAACGTGACAACAGACCCATGACCCCGGAACAATGAACGCCGACCCATGACCCCGGACCCATGACCGCGGACCCATGACCCCGGACCCATGACCCCGGACCCATGACCCCGGACCCATGACCCCGGACCCATGACCCCGGACACATGACCTCGGTCCCATGACACCGGACCAATGACCCCGGACCCATGACCCCGGTCCCATGACCACGGACCCATGACCCCGGACCGGTGACCCCGGACCCATGACTCAGGGACCCAGGACCCCGGACCCATGGCCCCGGACCCATGACCCCGGACCCATGACCCCGGACCCATGACCCCGGACCCATGACACCGGACCCTCGACCCCGGACCCATGACCCCGGACCCATGACCCCGGACCCATGATCCCGGACCAATTACGCCAGACCCATGACGACAGACCCATGACCCCGGACCCATGGCACCGGACACGTCACCCGGGACACATGAACCCGGACACGTGACCCCGGACCCATGACCCCGGACCCATGATCCCGGACCAATTACGCCAGACCCATGACGTCAGACCCATGACCCCGGACCCATGGCACCGGACCCATGACCCCGGACCCATGACCCCGGACCCATGACCCCGGACCCAAGACCCCGGACCCATGACCCCGGACACATGACCCCGGACCCATGACCCCGGACCCATGACCCCGGACCCATGACCCCGGACCCATGACCCCGGACACATGACCCCGGACCCATGACCCCGGACCCATGACCCCATACCCATGACCCCGGACCCATGACCCCGGACCCATGACCCCGGACCCATGACCCCGGTCCCATGACCCCGGACCCATGACCCCGGACCCATGATCCCGGACCAATTACGCCAGACCCATGACGTCAGACCCATGACCCCGGACCCATGACACCGGACACATGATCCCGGACCAATTACGCCAGACCCATGTCGTCAGACCCATGACGCCAGACCCATGACCCCGGACCCATAGCACCGGACACGTGGCCCAGGGACCCAGGACCCCGGACCCATGACCCCGGACCCATGACTGCGGACCCATGATCCCGGACCAATTACGCCAGACCCATGACGTCAGACCCATGACCCCGGACCCATGACACCGGACACATGATCCCGGACCAATTACGCCAGACCCATGTCGTCAGACCCATGACGCCAGACCCATGACCCCGGACCCATAGCACCGGACACGTGGCCCAGGGACCCAGGACCCCGGACCCATGACCCCGGACCCATGACACCGGACCCATGACCCGGGAACAAAGAACGCGGACACATGACTGCGGACCCATGACCCAGGGACCCAGGACCCCGGACCCATGACCCCGGACCCATGACACCGGAAACGTGACACCAGACCCATGACCCCGGAACAATGAACGCCGACCCATGACCCCGGACCCATGGCCCCGGACCCATGACTGCGGACCCATGACCCAGGGACCCAGAACCCCGGACCCATGACCCCGGACCCATGACACCGGACCCATGACCCGGGAACAAAGAACGCGGACCCATGACTGCGGAACCATGACCCAGGGACCCAGGACCCCGGACCCATGACCCCGGACCCATGACACCGGAAACGTGACACCAGACCCATGACCCCGGAACAATGAACGCCGACCCATGACCCCGGACCCATGACCCCGGACCCATGACCCCGGACCCATGACCCCGGACACATGACCCCGGACCCATGACACCGGACCAATGACCCCGGACCCATGACCCCGGTCCCATGACACCGGACCAATGACCCCGGACCCATGACGCCGGACCCATGACCCCGGACCAATTACGCCAGACCCATGTCGTCAGACCCATGACGCCGGACCCATGACCCCGTACCAATTACGCCAGACCCATGTCGTCAGACCCATGACGCCAGACCCATGACCCCGGACCCATGGCACCGGACACGTGACCCCGGACACATGACCCAGGACACGTGACCCCAGACCCATGACCACGGAACAATTAACGCGGAACAGTTAACGCGGACCCATGACCGCGGACCCATGACCCCGGACCCATGACCCCGGACCCATGACCCCGGACCCATGACCCCGGACCCATGACCCCGGACCCATGACCGCAGACCCACGACCCCAGACCCACGACCCCAGACCCACGACCCCAGACCCACGACCCCAGACCCACGACCCCAGACCCACGACCCCAGACCCACGACCCCAGACCCACGACCCCAGACCCACGACCCCAGACCCACGACCCCGGTCCCATGACCCCGGACCCACGACCCCGGACCCACGACCCCGGACCCATGACCCCGGACCCATGACCCCGGACCCATGATCCCGGACCAATTACGCCAGACCCATGTCGTCAGACCCATGACGCCAGACCCATGACCCCGGATCCATAGCACCGGACACGTGGCCCCGGACACATGACCCCGGACCCATGATCCCGGACCCATGACCCCGGACCCATGACCCCGGACCCATGACCCCGGACCCATGACCCCGGACCCATGACACCGGACACGTGACCCGACACCCATTACCCCAGAACAATGAACGCGGACCAATGACCCTGGACCCATGACACCGGACCCATGACCCCGGACACATGACCCCGGTCCCATGACCCCGGACCCATGACCCCGGACCCATGACCCCGGACCCATGATCCCGGACCAATTACGCCAGACCCATGTCGTCAGACCCATGACGCCAGACCCATGACCCCGGATCCATAGCACCGGACACGTGGCCCCGGACACATGACCCCGGACCCATGATCCCGGACCCATGACCCCGGACCCATGACCCTGGACCCATGACCCCGGACCCATGGCCCCGGACCCATGGCCCCGGACCCATGGCCCCGGACCGATGACCCCGGAACCATGGCACCGGAAACGTGACCCCAGACCCATGACCCCGGAACAATGAACGCGGACCCATTACCCCGGACCAATGACCCCGGACCCATGACCCCGGACCCATGACCCAGGGACCCAGGACCCCGGACCCATGACCCCGGACCCATGACCCCGGACCCATGACCCCGGACCCATGACCCCGGACCCATGACACCGGACACGTGACCCCACACCCATGACCCCGGACCCATGACCCCGGACCCATGACCCCGGACCCATGACCCCGGACCCATGACCCCGGACCCATGACCCCGGACCCATGACCCTGGACCCATGACACCGGACACGTGACCCGACACCCATGACCCCAGAAAAATGAACGCGGACCCATGACCCCGGACCCATGACACCGGACATATGATCCCGGACCAATTACGCCAGACCCATGTCGTCAGACCCATGACGCCAGACCCATGACCCCGGACCCATAGCACCGGACACGTGGCCCAGGGACCGAGGACCCCGGACCCATGACCCCGGACCCATGACCCCGGACACATGACACCGGTCCCAAGACACCGGACCAATGACCCCGGACCCTTGGCCCCGGACCCATGGCCCCGGACCCATGGCCCCGGACCGATGACCCCGGACCCATGGCCCCGGACCCATGGCCCCGGACCGATGACCCCGGACCCATGGCACCGGAAACGTGACACCAGACCCATGACCCCGGAACAATGAACGCGGACCCATTACCCCGGACCAATGACCCCGGACCCATGACCCCGGACCCATGATCCAGGGACCCAGGACCCCAGACCCATGACACCGGACCCATGACCCCGGACCCATGACCCTGGACCCATGACACCGGACACGTGACCCCACACCCATGACCCCAGAACAATGAACGCGGACCCATGACCCGGGACCCATGACACCGGACCCTTGACCACGGACCCATGACCCCGGACCGATGACCCCGGACCCATGACCCCGGGCCCATGACCCCGGACCCATGATCCCGGACCCATGGCGCTGGTCCCATGACCCCGGATCCATGACTCCCGACCCATGAACACGGAACCATGACCCCGGAACCATGGCCCCGGACCCATGGCCCCGGACCCATGGCCCCGGACCGATGACCCCGGACCCATGGCACCGGAAACGTGACACCAGACCCATGACCCCGGAACAATGAACGCCGACCCATGACCCCGGACCCATGACCGCGGACCCATGACCCCGGACCCATGACCCCGGACCCATGACCCCGGACCCATGACCCCGGACCCATGACCCCGGACACATGACCTCGGTCCCATGACACCGGACCAATGACCCCGGACCCATGACCCCGGTCCCATGACCACGGACCCATGACCCCGGACCGGTGACCCCGGACCCATGACTCAGGGACCCAGGACCCCGGACCCATGGCCCCGGACCCATGACCCCGGACCCATGACCCCGGACCCATGACCCCGGACCCATGACACCGGACCCATGACCCCGGACCCATGACCCCGGACCCATGACCCCGGACCCATGATCCCGGACCAATTACGCCAGACCCATGACGACAGACCCATGACCCCGGACCCATGGCACCGGACACGTCACCCGGGACACATGAACCCGGACACGTGACCCCGGACCCATGACCCCGGACCCATGACCCCGGACCCATGATCCCGGACCAATTACGCCAGACCCATGACGTCAGACCCATGACCCCGGACCCATGGCACCGGACCCATGACCCCGGACCCATGACCCCGGACCCATGACCCCGGACCCATGACCCCGGACCCATGACCCCGGACCCAAGACCCCGGACCCATGACCCCGGACACATGACCCCGGACCCATGACCCCGGACCCATGACCCCGGACCCATGACCCCGGACACATGACCCCGGACCCATGACCCCGGACCCATGACCCCATACCCATGACCCCGGACCCATGACCCCGGACCCATGACCCCGGACCCATGACCCCGGTCCCATGACCCCGGACCCATGACCCCGGACCCATGATCCCGGACCAATTACGCCAGACCCATGACGTCAGACCCATGACCCCGGACCCATGACACCGGACACATGATCCCGGACCAATTACGCCAGACCCATGTCGTCAGACCCATGACGCCAGACCCATGACCCCGGACCCATAGCACCGGACACGTGGCCCAGGGACCCAGGACCCCGGACCCATGACCCCGGACCCATGACTGCGGACCCATGATCCCGGACCAATTACGCCAGACCCATGACGTCAGACCCATGACCCCGGACCCATGACACCGGACACATGATCCCGGACCAATTACGCCAGACCCATGTCGTCAGACCCATGACGCCAGACCCATGACCCCGGACCCATAGCACCGGACACGTGGCCCAGGGACCCAGGACCCCGGACCCATGACCCCGGACCCATGACACCGGACCCATGACCCGGGAACAAAGAACGCGGACCCATGACTGCGGACCCATGACCCAGGGACCCAGGACCCCGGACCCATGACCCCGGACACATGACCCCGGTCCCATGACCCCGGACCCATGACCCCGGACCCATGACCCTGGACACGTGACCCCGGACCCATGACCCCGGAACCATGACCCCGGACCCATGACGCCTGACCCAGGACCCCGGACCCATGGCCCCGGACCCATGGCCCCGGACCGATGACCCCGGAACCATGGCACCGGAAACGTGACCCCAGACCCATGACCCCGGAACAATGAACGCGGACCCATTACCCCGGACCAATGACCCCGGACCCATGACCCCGGACCCATGACCCAGGGACCCAGGACCCCGGACCCATGACCCCGGACCCATGACCCCGGACCCATGACCCCGGACCCATGACCCCGGACCCATGACACCGGACACGTGACCCCACACCCATGACCCCGGACCCATGACTCCATACCCATGACCCCGGACCCATGACCCCGGATCCATGACCCCGGACCCATGACCCCGGACCCATGACCCGACACCCATGACCCCAGAACAATGAACGCGGACCCATGACCCCGGACCCATGACACCGGACCCATGACCCCGGACCCATGACCCCGGACCCATGACCCCGGACCCATGTCCCCGGACCCATGACCCCGGACCCATGACCCCGGACCCATGACCCCGGACCCATGACCCCGGACCCATGACCCCGGACCCATGACCCCGGACCCATGACCCCGGACCCATGACCCTGGACCCATGACCCCGGACCCATGACCCTGGACCCATGACACCGGACACGTGACCCGACACCCATGACCCCAGAACAATGACCCCGGACCCATGACCACGGACCCATGATCCCGGACCAATTACGCCAGACCCATGTCGTCAGACCCATGACGCCAGACCCATGACCCCGGACCCATAGCACCGGACACGTGGCCCCGGACCTATGACCCCGGACCCATGACGCCGGACCCATGACCCCGGACCAATTACGCCAGACCCATGTCGTCAGACCCATGACGCCAGACCCATGACCCCGGATCCATAGCACCGGACACGTGGCCCCGGACACATTACCGCGGACCCATGACCCCGGACCCATGACCCCGGACCCATGACCCCGGACACATGACCCCGGTCCCATGACCCCGGACCCATGACCCTGGACCCATGACACCGGACACGTGACCCGACACCCATGACCCCAGAACAATGAACGCGGACCCATGACCCTAGACCCATGACACCGGACCCATGACACCGGACACATGACCCCGGTCCCATGACCCCGGACCCATGACCCTGGACCCATGACACCGGACACGTGACCCCGGACCCATGACCCCGGAACCATGACCCCGGGCCCATGATCCCGGACCAATTACGCCAGACCCATGTCGTCAGACCCATGACCCCAGACCCATGATCCCAGACCCATGACCCCAGACCCATGACCCCAGACCCATGACCCCAGACCCATGACCCCAGACCCATGACCCCAGACCCATGACCCCAGACCCATGACCCCGGACCCATGACCCCGGACCCATGACCACAGACCCATGACCCCAGACCCACGACCCCAGACCCACGACCCCAGACCCACGACCCCAGACCCACGACCCCAGACCCACGACCCCAGACCCACGACCCCAGACCCACGACCCCAGACCCACGACCCCAGACCCACGACACCAGACCCACGACCCCAGACCCACGACCCCAGACCCACGACCCCAGACCCACGACCCCAGACCCACGACCCCAGACCCACGACCCCAGACCCACGACCCCGGTCCCACGACCCCGGACCCACGACCCCGGACCCACGACCCCGGACCCATGACCCCGGACCCATGACCCCGGACCCATGATCCCGGACCAATTACGCCAGACCCATGTCGTCAGACCCATGACGCCAGACCCATGACCCCGGATCCATAGCACCGGACACGTGGCCCCGGACACATGACCCCGGACCCATGATCCCGGACCCATGACCCCGGACCCATGACCCCGGACCCATGACCCCGGACCCATGACCCCGGACCCATGACCCCGGACCCATGACCCCGGACCCATGACCCCGGACCCATGACCCCGGACCCATGACCCCGGACCCATGACCCCGGACCCATGACCCCGGACCCATGACCCCGGACCCATGACACCGGACACGTGACCCGACACCCATTACCCCAGAACAATGAACGCGGACCCATGACCCTGGACCCATGACACCGGACCCATGACCCCGGACACATGACCCTGGTCCCATGACCCCGGACCCATGACCCCGGACCCATGACCCTGGACACGTGACCCCGGACCCATGACCCCGGAACCATGACCCCGGACCCATGACGCCTGACCCAGGCCCCGGACCCATGGCCCCGGACCCATGGCCCCGGACCGATGACCCCGGAACCATGGCACCGGAAACGTGACCCCAGACCCATGACCCCGGAACAATGAACGCGGACCCATTACCCCGGACCAATGACCCCGGACCCATGACCCCGGACCCATGACCCAGGGACCCAGGACCCCGGACCCATGACCCCGGACCCATGACCCCGGACCCATGACCCCGGACCCATGACCCCGGACCCATGACACCGGACACGTGACCCCACACCCATGACCCCGGACCCATGACCCCGGACCCATGACCCCGGACCCATGACCCCGGACCCATGACCCCGGACCCATGACCCCGGACCCATGACCCCGGACCCATGACCCCGGACCCATGACCCCGGACCCATGACCCTGGACCCATGACACCGGACACGTGACCCGACACCCATGACCCCAGAAAAATGAACGCGGACCCATGACCCCAGACCCATGATACCGGACATATGATCCCGGACCAATTACGCCAGACCCATGTCGTCAGACCCATGACGCCAGACCCATGACCCCGGACCCATAGCACCGGACACGTGGCCCAGGGACCGAGGACCCCGGACCCATGACCCCGGACCCATGACCCCGGACCCATGACCCCGGACCCATGACCCCGGACACATGACACCGGTCCCAAGACACCGGACCAATGACCCCGGACCCATGGCCCCGGACCCATGGCCCCGGACCGATGACCCCGGACCCATGGCCCCGGACCCACGGCCCCGGACCCATGGCCCCGGACCGATGACCCCGGACCCATGGCACCGGAAACGTGACACCAGACCCATGACCCCGGAACAATGAACGCGGACCCATTACCCCGGACCAATGACCCCGGACCCATGACCCCGGACCCATGATCCAGGGACCCAGGACCCCAGACCCATGACACCGGACCCATGACCCCGGACCCATGACCCTGGACCCATGACACCGGACACGTGACCCCACACCCATGACCCCAGAACAATGAACGCGGACCCATGACCCGGGACCCATGACACCGGACCCTTGACCACGGACCCATGACCCCGGACCCATGACCCCGGACACATGACACCGGTCCCAAGACACCGGACCAATGACCCCGGACCCATGGCCCCGGACCCATGGCCCCGGGCCCATGACCCCGGACCCATGATCCCGGACCCATGGCGCTGGTCCCATGACCCCGGATCCATGACTCCCGACCCATGAACACGGAACCATGACCCCGGAACCATGGCCCCGGACCCATGGCCCCGGACCCATGGCCCCGGACCGATGACCCCGGACCCATGGCACCGGAAACGTGACACCAGACCCATGACCCCGGAACAATGAACGCCGACCCATGACCCCGGACCCATGACCGCGGACCCATGACCCCGGACCCATGACCCCGGACCCATGACCCCGGACCCATGACCCCGGACACATGACCTCGGTCCCATGACACCGGACCAATGACCCCGGACCCATGACCCCGGTCCCATGACCACGGACCCATGACCCCGGACCGGTGACCCCGGACCCATGACTCAGGGACCCAGGACCCCGGACCCATGGCCCCGGACCCATGACCCCGGACCCATGACCCCGGACCCATGACCCCGGACCCATGACACCGGACCCATGACCCCGGACCCATGACCCCGGACCCATGACCCCGGACCCATGATCCCGGACCAATTACGCCAGACCCATGACGACAGACCCATGACCCCGGACCCATGGCACCGGACACGTCACCCGGGACACATGAACCCGGACACGTGACCCCGGACCCATGACCCCGGACCCATGACCACGGACCCATGACCCCGGACCCATGACCCCGGACCCATGATCCCGGACCAATTACGCCAGACCCATGACGTCAGACCCATGACCCCGGACCCATGGCACCGGACCCATGACCCCGGACCCATGACCCCGGACCCATGACCCCGGACCCATGACCCCGGACCCAAGACCCCGGACCCATGACCCCGGACACATGACCCCGGACCCATGACCCCGGACCCATGACCCCGGACCCATGACCCCGGACCCATGACCCCGGACACATGACCCCGGACCCATGACCCCGGACCCATGACCCCATACCCATGACCCCGGACCCATGACCCCGGACCCATGACCCCGGACCCATGACCCCGGTCCCATGACCCCGGACCCATGACCCCGGACCCATGACCCCGGACCCATGATCCCGGACCAATTACGCCAGACCCATGACGTCAGACCCATGACCCCGGACCCATGACTCCGGACACATGATCCCGGACCAATTACGCCAGACCCATGACCCCGGACCCATAGCACCGGACACGTGGCCCAGGGACCCAGGACCCCGGACCCATGACCCCGGACCCATGACTGCGGACCCATGATCCCGGACCAATTACGCCAGACCCATGACGTCAGACCCATGACCCCGGACCCATGACACCGGACACATGATCCCGGACCAATTACGCCAGACCCATGTCGTCAGACCCATGACGCCAGACCCATGACCCCGGACCCATAGCACCGGACACGTGGCCCAGGGACCCAGGACCCCGGACCCATGACCCCGGACCCATGACTGCGGACCCATGATCCCGGACCAATTACGCCAGACCCATGACGTCAGACCCATGACCCCGGACCCATGACACCGGACACATGATCCCGGACCAATTACGCCAGACCCATGTCGTCAGACCCATGACGCCAGACCCATGACCCCGGACCCATAGCACCGGACACGTGGCCCAGGGACCCAGGACCCCGGACCCATGACCCCGGACCCATGACACCGGACCCATGACCCGGGAACAAAGAACGCGGACCCATGACTGCGGACCCATGACCCAGGGACCCAGGACCCCGGACCCATGACCCCGGACCCATGACACCGGAAACGTGACACCAGACCCATGACCCCGGAACAATGAACGCCGACCCATGACCCCGGACCCATGGCCCCGGACCCATGACCCCGGACCCATGACTGCGGACCCATGACCCAGGGACCCAGAACCCCGGACCCATGACCCCGGACCCATGACACCGGACCCATGACCCGGGAACAAAGAACGCGGACCCATGACTGCGGACCCATGACCCAGGGACCCAGGACCCCGGACCCATGACCCCGGACCCATGACACCGGAAACGTGACACCAGACCCATGACCCCGGAACAATGAACGCCGACCCATGACCCCGGACCCATGACCCCGGACCCATGACCCCGGACCCATGACCCCGGACCCATGACCCCGGACCCATGACCCCGGACCCATGACCCCGGACACATGAGCCCGGACCCATGACACCGGACCAATGACCCCGGACCCATGACCCCGGTCCCATGACACCGGACCAATGACCCCGGACCCATGACGCCGGACCCATGACCCCGGACCAATTACGCCAGACCCATGTCGTCAGACCCATGACGCCGGACCCATGACCCCGTACCAATTACGCCAGACCCATGTCGTCAGACCCATGACGCCAGACCCATGACCCCGGACCCATGGCACCGGACACGTGACCCCGGACACATGACCCAGGACACGTGACCCCAGACCCATGACCACGGAACAATTAACGCGGAACAGTTAACGCGGACCCATGACCGCGGACCCATGACCCCGGACCCATGACCCCGGACCCATGACCCCGGACCCATGACCCCGGACCCATGACCACAGACCCACGACCCCAGACCCACGACCCCAGACCCACGACCCCAGACCCACGACCCCAGACCCACGACCCCAGACCCACGACCCCAGACCCACGACCCCAGACCCACGACCCCGGTCCCATGACCCCGGACCCACGACCCCGGACCCACGACCCCGGACCCATGACCCCGGACCCATGACCCCGGACCCATGATCCCGGACCAATTACGCCAGACCCATGTCGTCAGACCCATGACGCCAGACCCATGACCCCGGATCCATAGCACCGGACACGTGGCCCCGGACACATGACCCCGGACCCATGATCCCGGACCCATGACCCCGGACCCATGACCCCGGACCCATGACCCCGGACCCATGACCCCGGACCCATGACCCCGGACCCATGACCCCGGACCCATGACCCCGGACCCATGACACCGGACACGTGACCCGACACCCATTACCCCAGAACAATGAACGCGGACCCATGACCCTGGACCCATGACACCGGACCCATGACCCCGGACACATGACCCCGGTCCCATGACCCCGGACCCATGACCCCGGACCCATGACCCTGGACACGTGACCCCGGACCCATGACCCCGGAACCATGACCCCGGACCCATGACGCCTGACCCAGGACCCCGGACCCATGGCCCCGGACCCATGGCCCCGGACCGATGACCCCGGAACCATGGCACCGGAAACGTGACCCCAGACCCATGACCCCGGAACAATGAACGCGGACCCATTACCCCGGACCAATGACCCCGGACCCATGACCCCGGACCCATGACCCAGGGACCCAGGACCCCGGACCCATGACCCCGGACCCATGACCCCGGACCCATGACCCCGGACCCATGACACCGGACACGTGACCCCACACCCATGACCCCGGACCCATGACTCCATACCCACGACCCCAGACCCACGACCCCAGACCCACGACCCCAGACCCACGACCCCAGACCCACGACCCCAGACCCACGACCCCAGACCCACGACCCCAGACCCACGACCCCGGTCCCATGACCCCGGACCCACGACCCCGGACCCACGACCCCGGACCCATGACCCCGGACCCATGACCCCGGACCCATGATCCCGGACCAATTACGCCAGACCCATGTCGTCAGACCCATGACGCCAGACCCATGACCCCGGATCCATAGCACCGGACACGTGGCCCCGGACACATGACCCCGGACCCATGATCCCGGACCCATGACCCCGGACCCATGACCCCGGACCCATGACCCCGGACCCATGACCCCGGACCCATGACCCCGGACCCATGACCCCGGACCCATGACCCCGGACCCATGACCCCGGACCCATGACACCGGACACGTGACCCGACACCCATTACCCCAGAACAATGAACGCGGACCCATGACCCTGGACCCATGACACCGGACCCATGACCCCGGACACATGACCCCGGTCCCATGACCCCGGACCCATGACCCCGGACCCATGACCCTGGACACGTGACCCCGGACCCATGACCCCGGAACCATGACCCCGGACCCATGACGCCTGACCCAGGACCCCGGACCCATGGCCCCGGACCCATGGCCCCGGACCGATGACCCCGGAACCATGGCACCGGAAACGTGACCCCAGACCCATGACCCCGGAACAATGAACGCGGACCCATTACCCCGGACCAATGACCCCGGACCCATGACCCCGGACCCATGACCCAGGGACCCAGGACCCCGGACCCATGACCCCGGACCCATGACCCCGGACCCATGACCCCGGACCCATGACACCGGACACGTGACCCCACACCCATGACCCCGGACCCATGACTCCATACCCATGACCCCGGACCCATGACCCCGGATCCATGACCTCGGACACACGACCCCGGACCAATGGCGCCAGACCCATGTCGTCAGACACATGACGCCAGACCCATGACCCCGGACCCATGGCACCGGACACGTGACCCGGGACACATGACCCCGGACACGTGACCCCAGACCCATGACCCCGGACACGTGACCCCAGACCCATGACCCCGGAACAATGAACGCGGACCCATGAGCATGTGCGGGACACTTGGAGGAAACAGCGGAACCTCAAAGTGGACACGGTGTTCAACGGCGAATTTGCGGCGGGTGACAAGCATGCTTGTAAAAGCATCAATACCCGAAACTGCGAACTCTTCGGCACATCCGATCTGCAAGAGTGGTACCAGCGATGCGTCATCGAACCCACCCTGGCATTGCTAGAAGAGTTCCAGGAACGCAATAGCGGATGGGCATTGACGAGAATTCTTAATCTGACAGTCAATGTCAACAAGTACAATCCGCTGTGCGCGGGGTGTCAGGTCAATTTGTCGCGGGAAATAATGTTGAAGAATGCAACAATTAGCGTGCGATCCGATGACAATGCATGTTTCGCATGGGCAGTGGTCGCGGCTCTCCATCCCGCGGAAAGGAATACCGTGCGCCCAAGTTCATACCCGCCTTATACATTGGTGCTAAATCTCCAGAGCATTGAGTTCCCAATGTCCCTGGAGCAAATTGGGAAGTTCGAGCGGCAGAACAACATCTCCGTCAACGTCTACAGTTTCGAGGAGAAGAAAGGGTCGACGGTCTTTCCACTGTGCCTCACCAGCCACAAGAGGGATCAGCACGTGAACCTGCTCTACACACCGAATCAAGAGCACGGCGATGTAGGGAACTTCGTGCTGATCAAGGACTTGTCCCGGCTGGTGGGCATGCAGCTGAGCAGACACAAGACAAAGAAATTCATCTGTAATCGGCACGTATATAAACTTATGAAATGCTGAAATGTACCGCGAAAGAAATTAAATAAAAATTCTTTTTGTGTTTTATACAGATGCATGCACTACTTCGGATCTCCAGAGAAGTTGGAGGCCCATGCAGTGGACTGTGGGCAGATGAATGATTGCGCCATCCTGCTGCGCAGCGAAGGAAACAATCAGCTCAACTTCAACAACCACTGCAGGAAGGACTTCCCTTCGTGGTATATGCAGATCATGAATGCATTATCGAGAAAACGGAGAACAATCGAGTGGGTGATGTAAATAATAAATTGCGCGCGTATCAGCACCACAATGTGCATAGCATAGCATATTATATGCATTGTTCATACGATACATCGCTATCGACGTATCGATGTTGCCGCGACGTGGATTGTGTTTCATGGTTCGTCGACGAACTAAAAAATTTTGCGAATTTTGCTAAACCCATCCTGGTCAGTAATGTTCCCATGCTTGATTTAAGCACCGAACAGTGGACAGCATTTCGCGATGCAACACACTGTCATATTTGCGAAGAACTTACGTTCTAATTGCTCACAGACGCCGATATGGACATGTTTATCGAACGCGGTATACGTGGGGGTTTAAGTCAATGTTCCGGAAGGTACGCACATGCCAATAACAAGTACATGACGACGCATCGGAAGAGTCATCGTACTTGATGTACTTTGATGTGAACAATTTGTATGGATGGGCAATGTGCCAGCCTCTGCCATATGCTAAATTTCAATGGGTCGAAGATGTTACAAATTTTAACGTGTCTTCGATACCGGTCGATTCGCCCACGGGATACATTCTCGAGGTAGATCTGGAATATCCGCAACGTCTGCACGACGCCCATGCTTATCTACCGTTCTGCCCGACACGTGCCAAACCACCTGGCAGCAGACAGGACAAGTTACTCGCGACGGTATATGATAAGCAGCGTTATGTCATCCATTATCGCAACCTGCGGCAGTGCACGCGTCACGGTCTTCGTATTACAAAGATACACCGCGTGCTGCAATTCACTCAATCCCCCTGGCTCCGCGATTACATCGAACTCAACACACGTTTTAAAATAAGCGCGACAAACGACTTTGAAAAAAATTTGTACAAATTGATGAACAACGTAGTATTTGGTAAAACTATGGAAAATGTTCGAAATCATGTGGATGTAAAACTTTTGACACATTGGGAAGGGCGATATGGCGCGGAGGCAATAATCGCGAAACCGAATTTCCACAGCAGAAGTGTTTTTTCGGAAAATTTAATAGCTGTTTGTGGAATTGCGAAAACTCGAGGTGAAAATCGACAAACCGATATACGTGGGTATGTGCATTCTGGACATATTAAAAATTTGTTTGTATGAATTTCATCACGAGTACATGTCGCCCAAGCACGGACAAAATTGTAAAATCTAGAGACACGGTAGCGTCTCGACGACAAGTACATAAAAGACACCCTGTATATATGTCGACTGTCGCTACCGCTATCATTTACTCGTCGCCCGGCTAATCGAACATCTGTGTGAAGTTAGCCCCCCATCTTTTGAAAACATAAAATTTTCTTGTTGTACCAGTTTGTACTAGGTTTGTACCGCGTTGCACCGTTCGAAGAAATTGTTTAACTCTTTTGGTTTCCGAGAAAAATCGACATAACCAAAGTGTCGAGTCGTACTACTTGGGAAAAAAAATTTGCAAAAAATTAAAAACTCGTGGTTGTACCAGTTTGTACTAGGCTTATACCGTGTTGTACCATTCCTAAAAATTATTTAACAATTTTGGTTTCCGAGAAAAATGGCAATAACCAAAGTGTCGAGTCGTACTACTGAGAAAAAAAATTTGCGAAAAATTAAAAACTCGTGGTTGTACCACTTTGTACTAGGTTTGTACCGTGTTGTACCGTTCCTAAAAATTGTTTAACTTTTTTGGTTTCCGAGAAAAATGGAAATAACAAAAGTGTCGAGTCGTACTACTGGGAAAAAAAATTTGCGAAAAATTAAAAACTCGTGGTTGTACCACTTTGTACTAGGTTTGTACCGTGTTGTACCGTTCCTAAAAATTGTTTAACACTTTTGGTTTCCGAGAATAATGGAAATAACCAAAGTGTCGAGTCATACTACTGGGAAAAAAAATTTGCGAAAAATTAAAAACTCGTGGTTGTACCACTTTGTACTAGGTTTGTACCGTGTTGTACCGTTCCTAAAAATTGTTTAACACTTTTGGTTTCCGAGAACAATGGAAATAACCAAAGTGTCGAGTCATACTACTGGGAAAAAAAATTTGCGAAAAATTAAAATCTCTCTGCTGTACCAGTTTGTATTAGGTTTGTACCGCGTTGTACCGTTGAGAGTTTTCAAAAATTCGAAACCGTTTTCGAGAAAATAAGAAAAAACCAAATATCAGGCTAGCCCCCCCCTTTTCGGAAATTATGATTTTTCGCGACCGTACTACATTGTACTAGTTGTACCGAACATTGTACCGTTGAGAGTTTTCAAAAATTCGAAAGCGTTTTTGAGAAAATGGGGAAAGAAAAATTTTGGCTAGCCCCCCATTTTTTGAAAATATCATTTTTCGAAATTGTACTGTATTGTACTAGTTGTACCGATTATTGTACCGTTTGAAGAAACTGTTTAACTCTTTTGGTTTCCAAGAAATATGCAAATAACCAAAGTCGAGGAAAGTCGAGTCGTACTGCTGGGAAAAAAAAAATTTGTGAAAAATTACAATTTCTCTGCTGTACCAGTTTATACTAGGTTTTTACCGCGTTGTACCGTTCGAAGAAATTGTTTAACTCTTTTGGTTTCCGAGAAAAATGGAAATAACCAAAGTGTCGAGTCGTACTACTGGGAAAAAAATTTGCGAAAAATTAAAAACTCGTGGTTGTACCACTTTGTACTAGGTTTGTACTGTGTTGTACCGTTCCTAAAAATTGTTTAACTTTTTTGTTTTCCGAGAAAAATGGAAATAACCAAAGTGTCGAGTCGTACTACTGGGAAAAAAAATTTGCGAAAAATTAAAAACTCGTGGTTGTACCAATTTGTACTAGGTTTGTACCGCGTTGTACCGTTCGAAGAAATGGTTTAACTCTTAATTTTTGTATTTAACTTTTAGCTTTTGTGTTTTAAATTAAATGTTATTATTCTTTGTATACTTATGTTCTTAAAAATTAATACAGCTTACGCGGCTACAGTGTAATTACACCCCTGTACACGGTTAACGTTAAAATATTAGTAGACAGAGTGATGGTTAAAATATAGGCCCATTGAGAGTGAGGCCCCAGCTTGCGCCTACTGCGCCTTATGATAAATGCTGCCTTGCACTAGGCCTGTAATGAATATTTGACTAAACTAAGTATTCGAATACCACAGAATTCCAATAATTTCTTCCAATATTCGAACATTCGAACATTCGAATATTCGGATCTATCGAATTTCTAATTGTATCGAATATGAATCTGTACATGAAATATTTTTTCACAGTTTATCGTGAAATTGTTTTCATGTTGGCCTTTACAATTATTTGTTTTTCAAATGATAAATTTATAACTTTATTAATCTTTGGTAAATTTATACATTTTGAAACGAAAACAACGTATAGATATTAGTATTATTATTTTTATAATAATTAGTGGACAATACCGACGGAGTCGGCCAAGGGCCCTCTCCTCTTTGCCCACCTGTATCCCATAATAAGCGGGTGACAAACAGTATAAGCAGACTTTTTTGTAGGAAGCTAAAACCCCATAAACGATTTTGTGGAACTATAATATTTTTATTTCTCCCTCGTTACTATAACGTTATTTCTCTAAATTTGTACAGTATTATTCGCTTTATATACCCCATCTTACTCATTAATAGTAATAGTAGTAATTATATTCTTTGTTTCTGTAAGGTACCCACACGCGTGCAATTGTCTCTCCCTTCTCTCAGGGTTGTAAGGCCCGATTAACTCTCGTGGTGTGCGATGTAAGTGACTCGGCTACTTAATTTTAAGTGACTGATTGAAAATATCATGACGAAAAAGAACTCATTGGCCCGACTGACGACCAGGCGAGGAAAAAACGTTGTTGTCCGTATGGTGATATTAACGAGAATAATGCGTTGACAATTAACGAAGACGACTGTGTTTTCGAATGATGTCTGCGTCGCGAACGTTTGACGAGAAAGAGTGCTGTTGTTTACTTAAAACATAAATAGTATATAAATAAATTGTATACAGATATAATGATAAAATTAGTAGTTAATTTATTAAATTTATTCTTATTTAATAAAGAAATTAAAGAAACTCGTCAAATTTAATATTCACCTGTTTATCAAAAACATGTCCTTTTGTTTATAATTTAAGGTCTGCTCTGCCCAAAGAATTATTTTTTAAATGGCTGCAGTACATTGACTGTACAAAGGTAGTATAATGATTAGTCTTTTTATTAGAGGCTTCTGTGAATGAGTTGATGAAATATTTACTGCCTCTGCTGTAACATAAGCTGAACGATGACTTTAGTAAGAGCCCTCGCTAAATTTTGGGAGGTGACAAATTCCAATTGTTTGCACTTTTGAAGAAGAGGAGGGACCTCCCCTCTGTTAATTCGGCGGTGGAGGGGGTATCTTTGCCGTCTTGACGAGGTGGAGGAAATGTACAACCAGCTGGTCGCAAAAACTAACCGGTATGATCGGACAGAGCATCTCACCAGGGTCGCGGTTTATGACGGAATTGCCCCGAGAGTCGGCGGTGGACAACGGTACATACAGGTACCTACGGCTGGTTACCAAATGACCACCCGCCGACAGAGCAATATACGGATTAATTCGAAGTGAAGAAAATCGAAATTCCTGAAAAAACGGGACAATGTCGATTGCCCCCTATTCGACATCTGGCAGGCAAATGTTTCCCGATGAATGCTTCAAAAATAAGCAAAGAATTGTAGGAGGTGGTCTTAATAAAACCCAAAGAAATAACAATAACCGTGGACGTTTATTACAACTAGATGTGGAGTGGTTACAATCTGAAGACGAACGACGAACTGAGCCTTTCCGCAGGCTCGCAGGACCAGCAGAGCCTCGCTTGTTTACAATACGTGACCCGGGCGCGCGGGTCGAATTCGTCACGCACTTAACAGTCCTACGACGCAAAAGGTGTCTGCACTATCTCACAGGCCCAAGGAGGCGGCATACTGGATTAAACAGTCTACAGCATAAAATTAATACTATTGCTATTAATGAGCATTATGATTCAACATTTAAATACACTATTTAGGTTCCTAAATTTAAATAGAATTTATACCTTTGGTTGCAAAATTCATAGATCCAAAGATTCCAAATTTATCGTTTGAAAAACAAACAATTGGGCTGTACTTCCGAAAGGGACCGGTGGCCGATCGAGATGAGGTTTGGGAGGAGGGATGGGGAGGGGATGTGAACCCTAAATCTAAAATTGTAGCTTCGGGTATTTATTAGTTTCCGAAATATTAATAAAAAATTGTTAATTTTTAATGGAAATTTTTTGAGACGTTGGTGCAGGCCTCCCTACCCGGGAGCCCTTCCGTCCCCCTATTTTTTATTTTTGAAATTTTTTAATCACAGTCTCGTTTTTGGCATCGCCGGACTCACATCGGTTCGCTGCCGTGCTTTGCGCGCTCCCCGCACTGGTCTAGCCCCAACCGGTGGCCGATCGAAATGAAACTTGGTGGGTATTACGGGGGGTGTGGACAGACCCAAAATATAAAATTTTAGCTTCGGCAATTAATGCGTTCAAAAGATACAGAGGTAATTGTGCATAAAAGGGTACACCTTACCGATTTTCTTTAATCACTTTACCACGGTCCCCCCTTTTAACAATATTTCTGTTGACTTTATACCGACACAACGCATTCCACTTTCCAACTTGTTCCGGATATCAGTATTGGTTGGGGCTAGATGGTGCGGGGGAGCGGGCGCGTAAAGCATCGTAGCGAACCGATGTGAGTTTGGCGATGCTAAAAATGAGACTGTGGTTACAAAATTTCAAAAGTGGAAAATAGGGGACGGAAGGGCTCCCGGGTAGGGAGGCCTGCACCAACGTCCAAAAAAAATTTCCAAAAAAATGAACAATTTTTTATTAATATTTCGGAAACTAATACATACACGACGCTACAATTTTAGATTTAGGGCACACACCCCCTCCCCACCCCTCCCCCCAAAGCTCAACTCGATCGGCCACCGGTCCCTTTTGGAATAATATCATCGACGAAGTATAGAATAGACCTATCACCTTATGGGACTTCGTGTCACCACCCAAACTGTATTACCGACCCATAACTCGAGGACTGAATTTAGCGGCCTCTGCTCATGAACAGCGTCCAACTTAGGAACTACTCTGAAATGTGTTGAAATGCTGAAAGGTGTGCGTGATTGTATACGTGTGACTTGTTTAGAGTGAGAGTTTGACAGAGGACAGGCTTTTGTTACGCTACGCTTTGGCTCGGTTTGTCAGCGACTCACGAGAATTCGCGTGGATTTTTCTTCGAAAATCTATTTCGGTGATCTCTTCTTGAAAGCTTATACAAGCTATAAATTGCAAGATGACATTGATTGTTAGTACTTTACGTGTAGTGGAACACTTAACTAACATTTTCGCGAGTCGTATGTTGAAAAATATTAAAAATTGACGCTGTTACTGACATTCCCACAAATCTCTGCACTCCGCGCATGTCTAAATAGACGGTGCCCATCCTACGACACGTATAAATCATTGAGAACAAGGAATCCAAACGTTTTTTTTTAAATTTATATTCGTAGTTTTCGGCACCCGAGGACATTTTGCAATAGTTATTACTTGGGAACGATAGATTAGTAGTTAAAACTCTACGTTTCGTTACACATTGATTGGCCCTTTCCTTATTAACTATTGTATGGATTTAAAAATTGTAAAGAACATCTCCGATGTAAGTACCCGAGCGTATCGCTTGCGTTAAGGTCTGTTTTCATTATTCCTAGATATGTACATATCAGAAAACAGTTATGGTATTTTTTAAAGCACAAGTAAAAAAAAAAGGTCCTGTTTTACGGACGTCGGGACTCGCGTGTGAGATAAAATGGGAGGGAAACGGCACGGAGGTCCTTTACGCGACAAACGATCATTCTGGCAGCGGCAACAAAGTATAATACTACATTGTCTTCTTGCATTCTCCGTGCGTCTGATTTTCGCATGTCGATGTCGGTCCACGGACAAGCTAGCCTTCTAGATTTTACTTTCTTCTACAAATTCTGCAAAAGCCGTAATCAGTAGCTAAAAGCGGAAAACATGTATGTACACATGCTAAGCTAATCATAAGGTGAAATTTTTACATTCTCTGTTTCGGCTCAATTCGAGCATTTACGGCATATTAGTGAGATTTTTTTAATAAAAGGAAAATCAAATACGACGTGATTCGGGCAAGTAGGTATGTACATATGTAGAGTTGCTATACGTCCTGTATATACGGGACTGTCCCGTATTTCACTATTCCCGTGAAATATTTTACAGAGTAAAATAAACCATTACCTACCCACTTTTTTCATGTTTTATTTAATTAGCATTTAAATGTTCCGTATCAAAGCTTGACAATTATGGCAACCCTAAAAATAAATCACTACCTACCCACTTTTTTCATATTTTATTTGTTTAGCATTTAAACAAAATAAAAAATGGTAAAGATTCGTTAAGAGCAAACGCCTGATTTAGCGAGCTCTGCTTGCAAGACATTTCAAGTCGCATTGATTTTTGCCTTCAGGTGTATCGCGTTTCTGGGAACGGCGTCTGTTTAAAAAAAAAGACGAACTTTTCGATGGCCTTGACCTCAACAATCGATGAGAAAAAGGCCGCACATCTACTGAACGTTCGCTATCGTATTATTTTCTGGATTTTAAAAAAATATGTTATTACTTTTCCTCTTTCTGCACCAATTTTTTGCCGTACCTTCCTCATACCAAACTGCGTCGTAATTGGTTTCATTTTAGTAGACAATTCTGACATACAATACAGATGTTTGCATAATGATAAAAATATTGAAAAATTATTTTTCCATTAGAGGATACTGCATATTAATGGCCCTGTATTCCTTCCAAGCGCCGACCAACATGTTGTTATAAAGAGTCGGTAGCTTCTGAACAATTTTAGAAATCTATGTGAACCTGATATCTATGTTTCCATATTTAAAAAAGTGATAGGAACTAGAGGAAATGCTGTATTGTGTTGTCTCAAGCGTAAATGTTGTAAAACGTTTATAAGACCGACTCGAAAAATCCGATCTTACCATATTTTATGGAAGAAAGAAAGTCAGAAAAGCATGTATTTAGCCGCGTAACATACCATTTTTAATAGTTTTCTTAGCAGGTTAGTCAATTGAATGTCAGGGTGGCTTAAAGTAATTATTTAAACATTTAAAGACAGTTCTTCGAAATATAAAAGAAATAATTACGGCTACAGTCCCTAGTAATAATCCCACTAAATATAAAGAATTTAATGAAATTTAATGAACTTTTTCCCCGCTTGGGACCGCAAGTCAAATTTTCCGCGCACCCAAGCTCAGAAATATCATTCCAACTACCACTAATGTAGGGTGGGGAAAGTTCCCCTTTCATGCGGCCGCCCAGGCTAGGGAAAATGCGCAGGCTGGATGCGCGTGATTATTATGTAGTCCCCTCCTCGAAGTGACAGAAAATATAACCTATATGCTATATGACAATAAATGTTTATTGGCTATTTCGTTCCTTTACGCTACATTTGTGAACTTTTTATAACTTAACATCCTTCCAAAATATCGTTGTTACGCCGCAACGGTATATTTATGAAATTGGGTATAGCATATAGGTTATAATTTCTGTCACTTTGAGGTAGAGGTGTGTCTATCGAAATGTTATCGATATTTCGATATATCGATAATATGGTTAAGATATCGTTGACGCGAATAGACCCAGATAGCACACGACTTATAGACGACGTGTGCTACCTGGGAAATCAGCTGAGGTATACACGAAAAAAGGTCAGCAGCGTAGAAAGCGTTGCTGGGCCCATACACGATGATATCCAGCACCGAAAAACACCGTTGTGAACGGACGAAAATATCGGTGCTGAGCCCATTCAGTGTTTTTCGGTGCTGGATAGCGCCGTGAATTCAAATACAAACAAATAGATTCTGATTGACTTTATTATACAAATAATGCGTTGCATTCTAAGCGGAAAAAGGTCTGTACCGTTGGCAACGGTGCTCGAAAAGTGAGCACCGTATAAACCGGTGCTGGGTCCATTCACGGCGCTATCCAGCACCGAAGAACACCGTTGTGAATGGGCGAAAACATCGGTGCTGAGCCGCTGAGTATCGAAAGCGATATCTTTAAAAGTATGAATATGTATCGTTGCTTTACAATGTCTTTAAAATTGTTATTTGCATCGTTGCTGCAACAAAGTGTGTTATATTCTACCTCAGCCTCTTCTAGAAGAGGCGAATAGATCTATTCGTCTTAACGATATCTTAACGATATTGTCGATATATTGTTAAATATCAATAAGATATCGATAATCTATCAATAATCGATAGTCACACCTCTAATCAAGCATAGAAATCTGTAAACATGAAAATTGATGCTAAAATCAAGTAGAGTCTAATAAAAGGCATGAATTTGGCAAACATAAACAAATTAAGCTAAAACTTATTATTTCGATGAAATGTACTAAAAAAATGACGTTATGAAAAGGAAATTTTGATTTCTTAACCACGAATAATTACACTCATCGGCTTCATAAATATATCGTTGAGGCGTAATAATAATATTTTGGAAGGATGTTAAGTCATAAAAAGTTCACAAATGTAGCCCAAAAGAACGAAATATCCAATAAACATTTATTATCCTGTAGCATATAGGTTAAGTATATTTTCTGTCACTTCGAGGACAGAAAATCCACTCTTCGAAGTGACCGAAAATATAACCTAAGAGACTGTACAAATGTTTATTATGTGGTTGTATTTATATAATATTTCTAATCGAAATTTATGGAAATAAGTGCAAATTATGCTTCTATCAAAATGTATTAGTAAACGGAATTATGCAACATGTTTCTTGAAATTAGTCTTAACGTTCATGCCGTTTTAGATTTTAAACGTTTCCGATAAGATTTAATTTCAATTCCTACCACTCGTAGCATTGTAATCTTATTTTAGACTGAATCGATAACGTTGGGTGTGACACGAAAATGGTAAGGGGGCTCGCGAGCCCCCCGAGCGTGTGACACAAAATTACATTCCGTGATAGGTCTATTCTATACCTGGTCTGTGATAATATCCAACAATTGTAAAGGTCAATATAAAAAGAATTTCACGATAAAGTAAGAACAAATATTGCATGTTCAGGTTCCTATTCGGTACAATCTGTAATACGATCGCTCCGAATATTCGAATATTAAAATACTCCTGATTATTCAAATATTCTAATTTGAATTATTCGAAAATTCGAATGGTCGAATAAATACAGCTCTACCCTGTACGTCGTGTTGCGCTTTTACGTATCACGTTCGCACACATTGTCCCAAATTCGTAAGGAGGCAGAGCCGCCCTTAGCACTGAGCAAGCGGGGCCCTTGCCCCGGGCTTGGGGATTTCATTTTGTACAAATTAAATGAATTAAGTATAGTTGTCCAGGTATCAATTTTTCGCATATATTTTTAAAACTATATAGGAAATGCTCGATAGAAATCAGCGGCAGAATTGCGAAATGTCGTAAAAATGTAGGTTAATTATTGGAAATAGGGTCCTCATCCACCGACTTTAATGACCTTGAAATATGTTAAGATCAACATTTTAAATAACTTTTCTCTATAGATGTTACCGCCGGACTCCTTTAGATTTCGAGATATTCATAAAATATTTTGGTATTTATTCGGAATCAGATACACCTGCGTTCATCGTGCCTGAAATATCGATATATTAGGTTTAGAGGGCGAGAGGGCCCCTCGTTAGGGGGGTTCGCAGCTACGTGTATGTAATTCAAACAAAATTCTAAAAAGAATTAACAATAATTTTTTATTAATATCTTAGAAACTAATAAATACCCGAAGCATCCATAGCAACATGGTATAGTCAGGCATGCAACAAAATGTCGGTCGTAACAGAATTGTAAATTTTCGATTTACGTTTTTTGTGCTATTGTGCTTATGTGTGTTATTTATTTATTTATTTTCATGTTAGGTTTTCTGATTATGGTAAGTATACAATTTTATCCACTTATATAAATATAAGTTTAATTAGATACTGCGTGTGGACACAGTCAATTAGATGTTTTAAATAAGATCGACTTTTGCCCCGGGTCCCGCAAACTCTAGGGGCGACTCTGCAAGGAGCTATGGAGTTCCTACGAAGGAACTGCTTAGACGATAGACACTTCACGTGTTTATGTTATGGTGCAGAAAAGCCTTAAAACAGAAAACGAAACAGAACCATTCGAGCAGCAACTGCACAGTGAGACGTTTTAAGCATTTCTTATGCATTTTAAACTTACTGTTTAGTTTGTGTTTCGTTTTGCTCGTTTTAGGTGGTGTTTCGTTAGTTAAGTTCGTTATATGTGTGTTATTTGTGTTATTGATTGGGCTTGCTCTAGTTTACATCTAGAGCACATTTCATTGTCCTTCTATTTGGTAAGTACGAAGTCACTTGAAGATTAAGAAAGTTGGACCAACCTTTTTTCATTCAGGGTTTCCTTTATTGAGGATATTATACATATCTTCAAAATGAATACTGTAGATCAACTTTTGAATATAATTCTCTCAGAAGATTATAAGCATCTGGCTGATAGTCGTGGCTTGCCTGTCGTTCCAAGTGACGCAGTTTATAAAGATATTTCGAATCGTATGAATCAGATACTGAAACCGAAGTATATTTATGTCATGTGCAAGCAGAATCGATACGATATTTGGAAAAAAGTATTAGATTTCCACAATATTCAAGAAGATTTGTCTTTTATTGATTTAGATGCTTCGACGGAGAGCATTTCTGATAACGTAATTCGGTTTAATGTGATCCTGTCACATAAAGAGTGGATAAAAATAAAACCGGAAAACGTGGAATATGCGAACAATGAAGGTCAAAATCGAACGTATTCTACGCTTCAAAGAAAAGTTTTGTCTGACGTACTGTTTGCAGCTATATATAAAGAAGTAAAACTTCCATGTCCCTTCGCATTCAAAAGGTGTAAAGTTTCAGAGCAGGGTTTGTATTTGAAAATATCAGGATCTTGTTCCGAATGCCAGGCTAAATTTGCAGGATGTGTTGTAAATAAACCATTGCCCCAATCGGAAGTAATTTTTGAATGCGAAGTGGAAGGTTTCGTATCGACCATTAAACATAACAAAAGAAGACAGTTAAAAGGCAGTCGCAGAATTGCAATTGCAAAAACGATGGTCGATAATAAAACTTTGCCTAGCATGTGGCGAAGAACAGAAGCAGATAATCTGATGGAGATTGGTGATCCCGAGCCTCCACATTTACCGAAACCATGCGTGTTGCGAAAAGCTAAGGAGCAATTAATAAACAAGAATTTAGAAATTACTTCAACCGATCCAGTAAACAGCATTTCACAAATGAAATATAAGTATCATCCGGGTTCTATTCACTCTATAGGTTTAGATCCGTTTTTCGTCCATTACTGGACAGTGGAACAAACAGCTGTTTATATTCAATATTATCGAAGAATATTTATTGATGCCATTGGATCGCTTGTTAAAAAACTGCGTACGCCTGATGGAAATTTGTGCCCACACATTTATTTATATCAAATTGTTGCCGAGACACCTACATCCAAAATGCCAGTGTTCCAAATGCTAAGTTCTACGCAGAATACGAACGCAATACAAAATTGGCTGTACGAAATAATTCGTCTGGGTTCCAGTCACATAACTAAGTTTCCACTACCACAAGAGGTAACTTGTGATTTCGATAAAGCACTTTTGGGTGCTATAACGAGAGTTTTTGCACAATGTAAAAATCTAAAAGATTATCTATCCAAATGTTTTTTATGTTTAACAAACGAGTCACTTCTGACTTTGCCACGTTCATTCGTAAGACTCGACATTTGCCATTACATGCATTTTGTATCACGTTGGAAGCCTATAAAATCTCTTCATCCGCAAGTCAAAACCTTTTATCTATTGGCTATGGGGCAACTGACGAATCAAATAGCTTTTGAAAACTTTAAAGTCTTCGTCAAACATTTATTAATTTTATGTTATGCACAGACATGCGGTTTAGACGAATGTGGACAAAAAACATTATCGGAAGAGGCTCGCATTTACATGATCAATGTCATTAAGGGTAAGGAAAAGTTCGCGGAAATGGCAGATGTCGAAACAAATGATGATCCCACGTGCGAGTCTAATTTTGGAGACCACGAATTAGAGTCACAAGAATTTAACGATGAAACGTTGGTATTCTCATGGTGTCGCGAGTTTTGCTTAAATATTAAAAATCAAGGGGAAAATGAACAAAATGGTACAGAGATAAATCCATATTATAGCCCGCAAATGGCTAGAAACATTAGTAATTTACTACCATATTTCCCATTATATACTGGGTTAATGATGGAGAAATTTCAATTTGGCAAATTACACGAGAGTTCCAGTGCCGTCGAATCAGAAATGAATGATATCAAACATCGTTTATTAAATGGTTTACCAAAACCGCTGCGCGTGGACAAATTTGTAAGTATTCACATAAAATCGTTTTCTGGTAGAGCAAAATTAGCAATGGCAGAAGCTCGAGGAAATGCACACACATCTGACACTGACGGGAATGACGAATATATTGAAACAAAAGAAGTGGTGCAAGACGACAACGAAACTCGAGAAAATACACATACATCTGACACTGATGGGAATGACGAATATATTGAAATAAAAGATGTGGCGCAAGACGACAATAAAACAGAACCAACAACTACTGTCTCCAGAAACGATCCTATTATAACAACCGATACACCTGATTGTGAGTCGGACTCCGCAATTGATTCAAATCAGGATTTACAATTTGAACAAAATTGGCGCAACAAAAACGATCCCAAAAAGGTTAATCGAACATACTTAGATACGATGCCTGATTGGGATCCGAACGCAAAAACAGCAAGATCCCTTGGCATTGGAATCCTTGCGAATGGAAACCTGTGTACAATTCTAACGATGAGCAGCCAAAAAACAGTAGTTAAAAATACATGTGGTTTTGATAGTATAATGCAAATATTAGCTCATTCATGTTATAATGATAATGTAAGAAACAATATAGAAAATAGCGAGAAACAATGTTTTCTATTTGTAAGAGAATTTTTACGGAAAGGACCGTGTAACAGCATTTATAAAATGCGAGCATTATTATTAAAAACTGTAGAATTTTTTGTTAAACCAACAGTGGTAAATAATATACAGATTATAGATGCTGCATCTAATATTGCGTATTTGTGCGAAAAAATTTTCATCGATATTCCAAGTGTGATTACAACATCACGTTGTGATATATGCGAATCAACATCCGATCGAAAGTCTGTGTTATTTCCAATTAATCACAACACGATGCAAACATGCGGGGTGAGGGACTTACAAAGTTTAATCACCAATGATACAAAATTTCAGCAACGGTGTTGTGACAAGCATGTGCATATAAAATATTCTTACGGATTATTTATTTTTATTGAGATAAGTTACGAAGATTGTAATAGAAGAGTATTATTAAATGAATTTCCTTTAACATTACAAATAGAGGCCGATAATTACGTGTTGGCAGGTGTTGTGCCTCACTACGGGGGGGCAAGCATGACATCCCTTGGTCATTACACGGCGCTCATAAACCAGCAAGATCGCTGGTTCGAGTACGATGACTTCAGAAACAAGCCGAAATATATACAGCAGATGCTAGCTTTAAAGCCGCATTTATGTATATATGTTAAGGATACCGTCTAGATTAAACATGTACGTATACGCGACCGTATTTCTCGACTTTCCGAAAATAGTAAAACTATTGTATCAGCCCGGCGTCGCATCGCGCTGTACAGCGCAGGACCATTGACTGTATCGGTGGTCAAAACTGTCTGCAATGACATTGTTCCTCGCGGATCTTTACGATCACGCGAGTGGATCGACGCCGCCGTAAGATTCCTATGAAAGTGGCGAAAGATATAATACATTCGATCAATTAGGCGTCGCATCGCGCTGTACAGCGCAGGACCACTGACTGTATCGGTGGTCAAAACTGTCTGCAATGACATTGTTCCTCGCGGATCCTTACGATCACGCGAGTGGATCGACGCCGCCGTAAGATTCCCATGAAAGTGACGAAAGAAATAATAAATTTAACTCACCCGTTAATTTTTTCAGACCCATTTCTAAGTTCACAGGAGCGGACACAACAGAAGACAGAAGAAAACATGCAGATGATGATCTACGTTGCAAATTACTTGCAGTAAGGATGCCGAGTCCGGTTCGGTCAACCTGCGCCAGGCTAGTACAGGTGTGTCGTAGGTATGCATGATGTTCGACGAAGTATTGAAACAAACTTTTACTTTTATACCACACTTATCGAAATTTCTACGATTATTTGTTACAGGCGGACTTTTTACAAGATTAAAAAATAATCGGTATTAAAAGCAGAAAGCAATAAGTACCATATTTCAGGTAATGTTTCACGCCTTCTAATTCTACGATAAAATTTTGTAAGGTTATTAAGCAACAATTAAGTATTTCCATTACATAATGTCTTACAGATTGGGAGCGTGTTTTATCACGGACCGCTGGCTCTCGGCTTGCTCCCATGACGGTCCTCGTTTTTGACGTTAAGTCGTCGTTGCGATGGTCATTGCTATGATTCCATACTTTGCGTTGTTGGAGACGCACATGAAAACGATGGGTCCGGCGCGGGACATCGCGGGGGAAGAGGAACTGAAGACCAGGCATTTGGTGGACAACAGTCTTACCGGACGGACGATTGATTTCGCGATAGAGCTTTTTAAGTCCGTTATATTTCTATTTTAAATATTCTTATTTACCGAATATACATATATACAAAATCTTAATCATATTTGTTACGGCGTCGTCTTTATTGTCGGCCATCGTGGCTAGTTAGGGTCTGCAGCCTGTCAATCGCGTCCCTTTTATGTCGCGAAGGCTTAGGACTAAATTGTTTTATGGTTATTGCCAGATGTGGCAGAAGGTACCATGTTTCGAAGTCTCCGTTTTTACTTTAGTTCGGAACACAAAGAGCTGGAACTGTCCCTGTAACGGGTCAGGGAAATTCCACATGGTGACGCACACCAAGGGTTGTCCACGAAGCCAACCACCCCACTTCAGGAAAACATTGGTGATTCCTCCACATTTAATCAGCGGGGTGTTAACCGATACCCTGCTGGGTACGGGCCGCTAAACGTGCCCCCCCTACTACCTCTTGCAGGACTACTGCAAGGGATACGATTGATGCATAGACAGGCTTGATACATCCTTATATTTCCCACGAAAAAAACAAAAGAGAAGCGTACACTTCAGCAATAGAGGACGTTTTGTAGATTGCGTTCAGTTACAATTGTTTGAAGTTAATTTATTAACCTGAAATTATTATTATTAAAGGAATTGCATTTTCGTGTTGAGAAATGTAAGCTTGTACTTCATTTATATAAGGTTTTTGTCACTGTGTATTGATTTGTATGAAATATTATTATTTTTACTGGAAAATACACTCAATATTACACATATGTGCCAACTCTTGTTGCTTTCAGTTTAAGGTTAAGTGTAATTAAAATTATTGTTTTAAAATTCTACATTTGGGGAGGTATGAGAGATACATTCGAGAGCGGTTTGATACATGTATCATACCTCCCCTAAGTAATTTAACCTAGTAATTTGTAATGGATATTCTCCAGCAAACAAATTATGACGGAAATTTGTATATTTTAATGTAACATTTTGTTAATATATTCTTTCTTTCATTTTAAAATAATTATTATCGTTTTTGTTAAAGAATAGAATGCTGAATGTAAATATGCAAAAAGATCAGTAAAATATTATTTAGTTTCGTTTACACAATCATTTTTCTCAGAAATGTATCAACCACCCCCAGTCTCCTCTACACGTGTATCGAAATATACGGTTTCACGTGTATTAACCAGGGAGTCGAGACCGAAGCAGAAACCGAAATTCAGACCGGTCACATATCGGTCAAGTAACCAGTAACCGTAACGAAAGTGGAGAGATTTCTGACCGTAGTAGCGAGAGGTTGCAAAAGGGAACCGAAGCTCCTGACCAATTGCACTTCGGTCGGGAATCGGGGACCGTAGTTCTGAGACGAACGGGGACCGGTCGGTAGATCGGTCACCACTTAATGTATGAAGCGGTCCGCCGACTGGTTAGGGCTCCGGCTCGGTTTAGTTCGGGTGGGTTCGGTTCAGTTTGACCTAGCTGAATAGGCCGGGAAGGTATGTATGCTGTTCCTTTCATACTGCTGTTGCAGTTATGTGTTACTGACACTGTCAGTCCCAAACTGCGCCGATGTACCGAGGCATTGTTGTATTTGAAACACTACATTAAGAAGATCCAAAAGTGATCGAATTAGCGTGAAATGACCCGTAGAAAAGAATCCCCGTCCAAGTTAGGAATTATCTGCAACTCAGGAAACAATTTCGCTATTTTAAGGGAGTACACGGTGCATTTCTGTAAGATGTTTAAAACGCTCTCATTCGATGACCCTGGACTGGTGGAAAGCTAGGACAATTAAATACTCGGCGATTTCCGTAGTTGCCAAAAAATATTTAACGATTCCAGCAACCTCGGCGATGTTGGAACGATGTTTTTCATGTGCTGGAAGTATTGTAACAAAAAAAAAACTGTTTATTACCAGAAAAAATTAACACCTTAGCCTTCTTACATCAAAACAAACGATTAAGTAATAGTTATACATAAGTAATGACACCTAATAAAATATGCATATGTTAGTATACGTGAAACCGTATATTTCGATACACGTGTATTCGTGTATGTTAATACCCATGTACCCGTGTGTTAAGAAGTACACGGATTAGAACACGGATATATTAACTACACGAGTACACGTTGTACACGTGAAATCTGCATCTCTAGTTACTATAGCTCGTAGAGGTACAGTAGCCAACGTTTCGGGCTCGGGACGGGCCGGGAAATTTCGGACGGGATCGGGCGGGATCCCGATACTTTCGTATTGCTCGGGATCCCGAGACTTGGTTCGGGCAACAAGCATGACCGCCATGAGCGGGCAATTTGATTTCAGGTCGGCTCGGCAAAACTCGGACGCGATCGACTCGAGAGCCAGCTTTAAGAGGAGACCGAGACGGAGAGAATAATGTATATCATTTATACAAGCACTAATGAATACTGATGTCAGGAATGTGGTGGGCTTCTATATTAACATAGCGCCATACAAAAATCTTTTACTTTTGGATGTTTTTGGTCGAATGCGCGTTCATTGCAAATAATTTCAAGTATTTGATTAATATCAACTCTAATGTAGTGGATATTGTGACGCCACACCACAAATCCTGCGATAACAATCGGAAATAAAAATTTTCAAATTACTTTCGTTGAAAGCCAAACTTGTTGCATTTAGAAGTTCCATCAAATAGACGGAATCAATTTTAATGGTGTTTACGTTAAGGGGAGTTTCTCGTCTAACACCCCCAGAAGTAACTGGTATTTAAGAATTTTTTGCAAAAACTGTTGGTCATATTAGATTAAACTCTCTTGGCATATAAGGAGGCATCTTTAAAGTCGCAAAAAATATTTTTTTCATGTTGATCCTCATTATTTATTAATTATTGTGGAATCTTATCCACCCCTTTGATGATGTAACTCTTGTTGGCGGGATGTGTGGCACCTATCACAGTCATCTGATTGTAAAGAAGAATAGATGTTTCTTAAAGTTAGATAGTTTACACTTTGTTTGGTCCACTTTAAAGAAAAAAAATTGAAAAATTTATATTATAAATTCTTTATATCGACGAAAAAAGTATTATAAATACAAAGTAAAATTAAAATATTAGGTCCAATATAAGCGTAAATTGTTTAACGGCGTTAATTCAGAAAATTTTCTCCTTTTCGCAATCGGATGACTGTGACAGGTATTGTACATCCCGCCAACATCGTCGAAGAGATTAAACAATAATTAATAAATTATAAGAAGGATCGACATAAAAAAAATATTTTCTGCAAGTTTGAAGATGCCTCCTTATATCCCAAAAGAGTTTAATGCATTATTAACAATAGTTTCTTAAAAAAAATGCATAAATTTCGGGGGCTGTTACGCGAGAATCCCCCCTTAAGGCGTGCGCGGCGTCGACGGGTACAGACGCCAGACCCAACATAAACAGGGCCGGTGCGAGGATGGTTGGTGCCCCAATGCAAGAAAATGATTGGGGGCCCCAAATTTTTTGCACCTGTTTTCTATTTAATATGTTTTTCCTTTACGGAGTACAAAAAAAAGAATTACATTAACATTTTGTTTATGCATGAGTTGCATTCCTTTATTATTAAGGCGATATAGTTTTAGCGCCCCCTTCGGCTCGCGCCCTTATGCGGCAGATAACTTGCATACTGGGTTTCACCGGCCCTGATCATAAATTAGTCAAGGCCCCGTACGGACTTTACACTAGCAGTGTTGCCGGGAAGTTGGTTCCTGTTCCCCCTCCACTACGAATAGTTTGCAGGTACCCACTTCCCGGCAACGCGAATCGCCAGCAACGCGAAGGGACTTTCTTGACTACGTACACATTACCACCACTCCTGTAGGTGTTCCCCCTCCCAAAATAAGTGACCACAGAAAATTTCGCTTAGCATCCCTGTTCCTGACGTGGGGAAGTCAGTCTTCGAATAACCATCAGAGGTAGCAATTCGTCAGTGATAGTTAAATGTCAGAAAAAGGCATGGAAGATATGACACCTGTAAGTATTAAAATTTTATACTATTAAACAGGGTGATTGTCCCGCTGAGTTCCGTGGATTTCAACACACAAAAATATTTTTGATTGGAATATTCGCTTAAAAGTAATACGTGATACTTTTTAAATATTATCTTCTCTGCAATTAGACATTCGAAAGATCGAATATTGTACGCAAATATATTTTTAGCATAGGGTAACCGTACCTACCTAATATCGCCTAGTAAATGTTAAATCGCTGTGAATTGAATAATTTACATTTTTGCATGCATTTCGTTTCAAAATAAAGAGAAAATATTCATCTTCCATGTAGCATAAGTTAGAATCGTTGAAACCTACAAATTTTTAATTATTAGTTAAAAAACGCAAGACATGCAAAAATCCGGTCCTGAAAAAGGTGTACCTAATATAGCCTACTCAAGAAATATTGATTAATTGTTTCAATTAAGTAAATGTTTTTTCTCTATTTTTAATTTCACTTTTATTACAAAAATATAGAAATAAGATTTTTAAAATATTTTATTTTTTACGTTCGAATGTACATATTCGACAAATAAAGTTTATTTCGGTTGCTTTGCAAATTTCGTGACCGCACCTGTAACGAACATTACATCGAAACCATTGTTCTCCGGTAGGCGGTATTGAGAACACCCATACTGCTTAGAGGAAAACGCTATTTTCATTACCAAAAATATTTGAATCGATTTCATTCCTTAAGGGGGAACAATACCTTGAAGCTCGGAAAAAAGTGCAATGTTTGTGAATTTTATTTTAGATATCGATACTTCGTAGGAAAGTCATTGATATGGGGTTTAAATGTGCATGTATTGGACAGTGTTTTAGAATTTTTGTGTGACAAAATGTACAGTTTTAATCAAGTTATAGAGGTCGCCGTAGAGCGCGACGCGTCGAACACGATCAGATGGTTTCCCAATTTATTCACATCCCGTTCATCTGGCGTCACAATATCCACTACATTAGAGTTGATATTAATCAAATACTTGAAATTATTTGCAATGAACGCGCATTCGACCAAAAACATCCAAAAGTAAAAGATTTTTGTATGGCGCTATGTTAATATAGAAGCCCACCACATTCCTGACATCAGTATTCATTAGTGCTTGTATAAATGATATACATTATTCTCTCCGTCTCGGTCTCCTCTTAAAGCTGGCTCTCGAGTCGATCGCGTCCGAGTTTTGCCGAGCCGACCTGAAATCAAATTGCCCGCTCATGGCGGTCATGCTTGTTGCCCGAACCAAGTCTCGGGATCCCGAGCAATACGAAAGTATCGGGATCCCGCCCGATCCCGTCCGAAATTTCCCGGCCCGTCCCGAGCCCGAAACGTTGGCTACTGTACCTCTACGAGCTATAGTAACTAGAGATGCAGATTTCACGTGTACAACGTGTACTCGTGTAGTTAATATATCCGTGTTCTAATCCGTGTACTTCTTAACACACGGGTACATGGGTATTAACATACACGAATACACGTGTATCGAAATATACGGTTTCACGTATACTAACATATGCATATTTTATTAGGTGTCATTACTTATGTATAACTATTACTTAATCGTTTGTTTTGATGTAAGAAGGCTAAGGTGTTAATTTTTTCTGGTAATAAACAGTTTTTTTTTTGTTACAATACTTCCAGCACATGAAAAACATCGTTCCAACATCGCCGAGGTTGCTGGAATCGTTAAATATTTTTTGGCAACTACGGAAATCGCCGAGTATTTAATTGTCCTAGCTTTCCACCAGTCAAGCGAATCTAGAAATAAGTTTTCTTCGTTCCATGTTGTCCACTCATAACGGAAGTCTGCCTTTCAATATTTTCTACAGCCGTGTACGCTTGTCGCTTTATAGCTTCCATTGTTTAATATTTTGTAGCATTCGAATATTTTCGACACCTTAGAATCCAGGCAAACAATAGGCAAAGGTTCCGTCATCTGGTTGACAGTCGGTCTCGTCCGTGGGATAGGTACTACCGGGGCACCGAACAACAGGGTCGTAAATCCGCACCTTCGGCAGGCGCTCGCGAACTCGGCGCGGCCAAGTTAATCCTTGACCTCGTATATTTATTACTATCACGTGCACGCATCACGGTACTAAGGAGTGTGACAATGAAATGAAATTGATACTATTTGGACAGGGTTACAACTACGGTTTTCACCGTATTACTGTAATCTGCATTAACTCGATACCTTATAAAATATGGATGTTAATACCAGGGAGTCGAGACCGATAGAATTTCGGTTACGGTCGCGGTTGGGGTCACCGAGACGTTCGACACGGTATTTTCGGTTCTCTCGACCGACCCCGAGAGCGACAATCGGTCTGAAGTTTTCTCTCAACCGATAACCGAGAGAGAATTTTTCTCAGACTTACGGTCAACCGAAAGTCTAGCCCGGTCAGAAATACGGTCGCGTTAATTTATGGAGAGGTTGGAGTTAATGTATGGAGAGGTTCGCAAAACGGTCAACCGAGAGTCTCGACCGATTGCAATACGGTTGACGCAAAGTCGGGAGAGATAAAAATGCGGGCAGCTAGAATTCATCACATCATGAGAAATAGGAAGAAAATAGAAATACCCCCGATTAAAATTTGTGAAACAAATTGTTACTATCCCTGTTGTGAATCGCAAATCGTGACTAAAATTAATTAGTAGGTTATTTTAATTATTTTTTATCACGTTAGTAACCTGGCCTTGCATCTTTTGCAATCCACAGCGAAATACATAGTATAAATAAAACAAATTTATAATAATAAATAAAATCAATTAATTTAATTTATATATAAATTTTTAAAAATACATTTACGTCTTTTTCTAAATTTATTAAATTTTATAGATAATTTTATAAACATCTAATTTAACTATTTTTATAAATGAAAGATTACTTTCATTGTCGCAATGAAATATTTTTATAAATAATTTTCAGAAATAATTTATATTTTTAGCAATAAAATGTTTAGTTATAAATAAACAAAGTTAACGATAGATCAAGGATTAACAATTTGTTTTGGAAACAACAGTCAATTTTCAAAAGGTTGCACGCTGATAACGCCAAAGTTAATATTAATAAAATTGTTACCATTTATAATGTATCTATGCATATTGTACGAGAAATGGAATTTTTGGACCAATCGATATAACGAATGTAATTGCAAACATTTATGATGTTTCCAATATTACAAACACAATACTATGTGTTTTTATTTTTCGACTAACATAGCAGGAAGGTCATCCCACTCGATCACTTTTTGACGTCGATGTCAGGATTTTTGATCAGTCGATGTGAAATTAGAGGGAGCTAATTATTATTTTGATGGTTCCGAATTTGTTTCAGAACCACAGTTGTGATTTGATTACTTTTTGCATATCTCTTTTTGAAACTACGCTATACTTATAAACTTTTATCTTTGGCACTATTTATCGTATTGCATTCATTTTTTTTTTAAATTTAGATTATTTTGTCTATTCAAATTCTTATTTTCCCAATTTTGCCTGTCACATGGTATGTTTTTAAATTCTGAATAAGTATGATCATCTTTCTAGGCTACTGTCTACAAAAAAAGGTTTTTCGTAGGATGGTATGTTCGAAGGCAGCGGTGCGCCCCGTTTCAGGTAAGCGAGCCGCGCGCTGCACTATTGCGGACGGTTTACCATACCACCCGAAACCCCGTATTACTTCAATCAGGTCAGAACATAAAATCGACTGGTCTCGTATTCCCATAATCGTGTCATTTATACCTGCGGAAGAGTTTCTTTAATTGCGTTTGTTTGAACTTCAATAGGGGTTAAGTATACCCAAAAGTCCCTGTTCCATATAATATTATGGTTCAACGCAAATACAGGGTGTTTTGTCCTCGCCCTAGAGAAAATAAAACCTTGGTGATATACGGAATGATCCATGGACAAAATTTCAGGATACGTCCTTTCGTTGGCGAATGAGGGTCTATGGTATAACAATAAAGTGCAGTTTACGAGTGGCTAAATCGCGACCATAAAGCCCTGAGTAAAATAGCAATTATTGAAAACAATTTGAAATTTTTAACGAAGCTAGGACTACATTTTCCATGTTAAGAATGGTGTGGTAAACTACGAAGAGTTGTTTTTATTTTAGGATTAGGCGTTCTCGACAGCCGAGTTGTTCTTCCCTACGAAAGCTCAAGGGTCATCGAATGAGAGCGTTTTAAACATCTTACAGAAATGCACCGTGTACTCCCTTAAAATAGCGAAATTGTTTCCTGAGTTGCAGATCATTTCTAACTTGGACGGGGATTCTTTTCTACGGGTCATTTCACGCTAATTCGATCACTTTTGGATCTTCTTAATGTAGTGTTTCAAATACAACAATGCCTCGGTACATCGACGCAGTTTGGGACTGACAGTGTCAGTAACACATAACTGCAACAGCAGTATGAAAGGAACAGCATACATACCTTCCCGGCCTATTCAGCTAGGTCAAACTGAACCGAACCCACCCGAACTAAACCGACCCGGAGCCCTAACCAGTCGGCGGACCGCTTCATACATTAAGTGGTGACCGATCTACCGACCGGTTCCCGTTCGTCTCAGAACTACGGTCCCCGATTCCCGACCGAAGTGCAATTGGTCAGGAGCTTCGGTTCCCTTTTGCAACCTCTCGCTACTACGGTCAGAAATCTCTCCACTTTCGTTACGGTTACTGGTTACTTGACCGATATGTGACCGGTCTGAATTTCGGTTTCTGCTTCGGTCTCGACTCCCTGGTTAATACACGTGAAACCGTATATTTCGATACACGTGTAGAGGAGACTGGGGGTGGTTGATACGTTTCTGAGAAAAATGATTGTGTAAACGAAACTAAATAATATTTTACGGATCTTTTTGCATATTTACATTCAGCATTCTATTCTTTAACAAAAACGATAATAATTATTTTAAAATGAAAGAAAGAATATATTAACAAAATGTTATATTAAAATATACAAATTTCCGTCATAATTTGTTTGCTGGAGAATATCCATTACAAATTACTAGGTTAAATTACTTAGGGGAGGTATGATACATGTATCAAACCGCTCTCGAATGTATCTCTCATACCTCCCCAAATGTAGAATTTTAAAACAATAATTTTAATTACACTTAACCTTAAACTGAAAGCAACAAGAGTTGGCACATATGTGTAATATTGAGTGTATTTTCCAGTAAAAATAATAATATTTCATACAAATCAATACACAGTGACAAAAACCTTATATAAATGAAGTACAAGCTTACATTTCTCAACACGAAAATGCAATTCCTTTAATAATAATAATTTCAGGTTAATAAATTAACTTCAAACAATTGTAACTGAACGCAATCTACAAAACGTCCTCTATTGCTGAAGTGTACGCTTCTCTTTTGTTTTTTTCGTGGGAAATATAAGGATGTATCAAGCCTGTCTATGCATCAATCGTATCCCTTGCAGTAGTCCTGCAAGAGGTAGTAGGGGGGGGGCACGTTTAGCGGCCCGTACCCAGCAGGGTATCGGTTAACACCCCGCTGATTAAATGTGGAGGAATCACCAATGTTTTCCTGAAGTGGGGTGGTTGGCTTCGTGGACAACCCTTGGTGTGCGTCACCATGTGGAATTTCCCTGACCCGTTACAGGGACAGTTCCAGCTCTTTGTGTTCCGAACTAAAGTAAAAACGGAGACTTCGAAACATGGTACCTCCTGCCACATCTGGCAATAACCATAAAACAATTTAGTCCTAAGCCTTCGCGACATAAAAGGGACGCGATTGACAGGCTGCAGACCCTAACTAGCCACGATGGCCGACAATAAAGACGACGCCGTAACAAATATGATTAAGATTTTGTATATATGTATATTCGGTAAATAAGAATATATAAAATAGAAATATAACGGACTTAAAAAGCTCTATCGCGAAATCAATCGTCCGTCCGGTAAGACTGTTGTCCACCAAATGCCTGGTCTTCAGTTCCTCTTCCCCCGCGATGTCCCGCGCCGGACCCATCGTTTTCATGTGCGTCTCCAACAACGCAAAGTATGGAATCATAGCAATGACCATCGCAACGACGACTTAACGTCAAAAACGAGGACCGTCATGGGAGCAAGCCGAGAGCCAGCGGTCCGTGATAAAACACGCTCCCAATCTGTAAGACATTATGTAATGGAAATACTTAATTGTTGCTTAATAACCTTACAAAATTTTATCGTAGAATTAGAAGGCGTGAAACATTACCTGAAATATGGTACTTATTGCTTTCTGCTTTTAATACCGATTATTTTTTAATCTTGTAAAAAGTCCGCCTGTAACAAATAATCGTAGAAATTTCGATAAGTGTGGTATAAAAGTAAAAGTTTGTTTCAATACTTCGTCGAACATCATGCATACCTACGACACACCTGTACTAGCCTGGCGCAGGTTGACCGAACCGGACTCGGCATCCTTACTGCAAGTAATTTGCAACGTAGATCATCATCTGCATGTTTTCTTCTGTCTTCTGTTGTGTCCGCTCCTGTGAACTTAGAAATGGGTCTGAAAAAATTAACGGGTGAGTTAAATTTATTATTTCTTTCGCCACTTTCATGGGAATCTTACGGCGGCGTCGATCCACTCGCGTGATCGTAAGGATCCGCGAGGAACAATGTCATTGCAGACAGTTTTGACCACCGATACAGTCAGTGGTCCTGCGCTGTACAGCGCGATGCGACGCCGGGCTGATACAATAGTTTTACTATTTTCGGAAAGTCGAGAAATACGGTCGCGTATACGTACACGTTTAATCTAGACGGTATCCTTAACATATATACATAAATGCGGCTTGAAAGCTAGCATCTGCTGTATGTATTTCGGCTTGTTTCTGAAGTCATCGTACTCGAACCAGCGATCTTGCTGGTTTATGAGCGCCGTGTAATGACCAAGGGATGTCATGCTTGCCCCCCCGTAGTGAGGCACAACACCTGCCAACACGTAATTATCGGCCTCTATTTGTAATGTTAAAGGAAATTCATTTAATAATACTCTTCTATTACAATCTTCGTAACTTATCTCAATAAAAATAAATAATCCGTAAGAATATTTTATATGCACATGCTTGTCACAACACCGTTGCTGAAATTTTGTATCATTGGTGATTAAACTTTGTAAGTCCCTCACCCCGCATGTTTGCATCGTGTTGTGATTAATTGGAAATAACACAGACTTTCGATCGGATGTTGATTCGCATATATCACAACGTGATGTTGTAATCACACTTGGAATATCGATGAAAATTTTTTCGCACAAATACGCAATATTAGATGCAGCATCTACAATCTGTATATTATTTACCACTGTTGGTTTAACAAAAAATTCTACAGTTTTTAATAATAATGCTCGCATTTTATAAATGCTGTTACACGGTCCTTTCCGTAAAAATTCTCTTACAAATAGAAAACATTGTTTCTCGCTATTTTCTATATTGTTTCTTACATTATCATTATAACATGAATGAGCTAATATTTGCATTATACTATCAAAACCACATGTATTTTTAACTACTGTTTTTTGGCTGCTCATCGTTAGAATTGTACACAGGTTTCCATTCGCAAGGATTCCAATGCCAAGGGATCTTGCTGTTTTTGCGTTCGGATCCCAATCAGGCATCGTATCTAAGTATGTTCGATTAACCTTTTTGGGATCGTTTTTGTTGCGCCAATTTTGTTCAAATTGTAAATCCTGATTTGAATCAATTGCGGAGTCCGACTCACAATCAGGTGTATCGGTTGTTATAATAGGATCGTTTCTGGAGACAGTAGTTGTTGGTTCTGTTTTATTGTCGTCTTGCGCCACATCTTTTATTTCAATATATTCGTCATTCCCATCAGTGTCAGATGTATGTGTATTTTCTCGAGTTTCGTTGTCGTCTTGCACCACTTCTTTTGTTTCAATATATTCGTCATTCCCGTCAGTGTCAGATGTGTGTGCATTTCCTCGAGCTTCTGCCATTGCTAATTTTGCTCTACCAGAAAACGATTTTATGTGAATACTTACAAATTTGTCCACGCGCAGCGGTTTTGGTAAACCATTTAATAAACGATGTTTGATATCATTCATTTCTGATTCGACGGCACTGGAACTCTCGTGTAATTTGCCAAATTGAAATTTCTCCATCATTAACCCAGTATATAATGGGAAATATGGTAGTAAATTACTAATGTTTCTAGCCATTTGCGGGCTATAATATGGATTTATCTCTGTACCATTTTGTTCATTTTCCCCTTGATTTTTAATATTTAAGCAAAACTCGCGACACCATGAGAATACCAACGTTTCATCGTTAAATTCTTGTGACTCTAATTCGTGGTCTCCAAAATTAGACTCGCACGTGGGATCATCATTTGTTTCGACATCTGCCATTTCCGCGAACTTTTCCTTACCCTTAATGACATTGATCATGTAAATGCGAGCCTCTTCCGATAATGTTTTTTGTCCACATTCGTCTAAACCGCATGTCTGTGCATAACATAAAATTAATAAATGTTTGACGAAGACTTTAAAGTTTTCAAAAGCTATTTGATTCGTCAGTTGCCCCATAGCCAATAGATAAAAGGTTTTGACTTGCGGATGAAGAGATTTTATAGGCTTCCAACGTGATACAAAATGCATGTAATGGCAAATGTCGAGTCTTACGAATGAACGTGGCAAAGTCAGAAGTGACTCGTTTGTTAAACATAAAAAACATTTGGATAGATAATCTTTTAGATTTTTACATTGTGCAAAAACTCTCGTTATAGCACCCAAAAGTGCTTTATCGAAATCACAAGTTACCTCTTGTGGTAGTGGAAACTTAGTTATGTGACTGGAACCCAGACGAATTATTTCGTACAGCCAATTTTGTATTGCGTTCGTATTCTGCGTAGAACTTAGCATTTGGAACACTGGCATTTTGGATGTAGGTGTCTCGGCAACAATTTGATATAAATAAATGTGTGGGCACAAATTTCCATCAGGCGTACGCAGTTTTTTAACAAGCGATCCAATGGCATCAATAAATATTCTTCGATAATATTGAATATAAACAGCTGTTTGTTCCACTGTCCAGTAATGGACGAAAAACGGATCTAAACCTATAGAGTGAATAGAACCCGGATGATACTTATATTTCATTTGTGAAATGCTGTTTACTGGATCGGTTGAAGTAATTTCTAAATTCTTGTTTATTAATTGCTCCTTAGCTTTTCGCAACACGCATGGTTTCGGTAAATGTGGAGGCTCGGGATCACCAATCTCCATCAGATTATCTGCTTCTGTTCTTCGCCACATGCTAGGCAAAGTTTTATTATCGACCATCGTTTTTGCAATTGCAATTCTGCGACTGCCTTTTAACTGTCTTCTTTTGTTATGTTTAATGGTCGATACGAAACCTTCCACTTCGCATTCAAAAATTACTTCCGATTGGGGCAATGGTTTATTTACAACACATCCTGCAAATTTAGCCTGGCATTCGGAACAAGATCCTGATATTTTCAAATACAAACCCTGCTCTGAAACTTTACACCTTTTGAATGCGAAGGGACATGGAAGTTTTACTTCTTTATATATAGCTGCAAACAGTACGTCAGACAAAACTTTTCTTTGAAGCGTAGAATACGTTCGATTTTGACCTTCATTGTTCGCATATTCCACGTTTTCCGGTTTTATTTTTATCCACTCTTTATGTGACAGGATCACATTAAACCGAATTACGTTATCAGAAATGCTCTCCGTCGAAGCATCTAAATCAATAAAAGACAAATCTTCTTGAATATTGTGGAAATCTAATACTTTTTTCCAAATATCGTATCGATTCTGCTTGCACATGACATAAATATACTTCGGTTTCAGTATCTGATTCATACGATTCGAAATATCTTTATAAACTGCGTCACTTGGAACGACAGGCAAGCCACGACTATCAGCCAGATGCTTATAATCTTCTGAGAGAATTATATTCAAAAGTTGATCTACAGTATTCATTTTGAAGATATGTATAATATCCTCAATAAAGGAAACCCTGAATGAAAAAAGGTTGGTCCAACTTTCTTAATCTTCAAGTGACTTCGTACTTACCAAATAGAAGGACAATGAAATGTGCTCTAGATGTAAACTAGAGCAAGCCCAATCAATAACACAAATAACACACATATAACGAACTTAACTAACGAAACACCACCTAAAACGAGCAAAACGAAACACAAACTAAACAGTAAGTTTAAAATGCATAAGAAATGCTTAAAACGTCTCACTGTGCAGTTGCTGCTCGAATGGTTCTGTTTCGTTTTCTGTTTTAAGGCTTTTCTGCACCATAACATAAACACGTGAAGTGTCTATCGTCTAAGCAGTTCCTTCGTAGGAACTCCATAGCTCCTTGCAGAGTCGCCCCTAGAGTTTGCGGGACCCGGGGCAAAAGTCGATCTTATTTAAAACATCTAATTGACTGTGTCCACACGCAGTATCTAATTAAACTTATATTTATATAAGTGGATAAAATTGTATACTTACCATAATCAGAAAACCTAACATGAAAATAAATAAATAAATAACACACATAAGCACAATAGCACAAAAAACGTAAATCGAAAATTTACAATTCTGTTACGACCGACATTTTGTTGCATGCCTGACTATACCATGTTGCTATGGATGCTTCGGGTATTTATTAGTTTCTAAGATATTAATAAAAAATTATTGTTAATTCTTTTTAGAATTTTGTTTGAATTACATACACGTAGCTGCGAACCCCCCTAACGAGGGGCCCTCTCGCCCTCTAAACCTAATATATCGATATTTCAGGCACGATGAACGCAGGTGTATCTGATTCCGAATAAATACCAAAATATTTTATGAATATCTCGAAATCTAAAGGAGTCCGGCGGTAACATCTATAGAGAAAAGTTATTTAAAATGTTGATCTTAACATATTTCAAGGTCATTAAAGTCGGTGGATGAGGACCCTATTTCCAATAATTAACCTACATTTTTACGACATTTCGCAATTCTGCCGCTGATTTCTATCGAGCATTTCCTATATAGTTTTAAAAATATATGCGAAAAATTGATACCTGGACAACTATACTTAATTCATTTAATTTGTACAAAATGAAATCCCCAAGCCCGGGGCAAGGGCCCCGCTTGCTCAGTGCTAAGGGCGGCTCTGCCTCCTTACGAATTTGGGACAATGTGTGCGAACGTGATACGTAAAAGCGCAACACGACGTACAGGGTAGAGCTGTATTTATTCGACCATTCGAATTTTCGAATAATTCAAATTAGAATATTTGAATAATCAGGAGTATTTTAATATTCGAATATTCGGAGCGATCGTATTACAGATTGTACCGAATAGGAACCTGAACATGCAATATTTGTTCTTACTTTATCGTGAAATTCTTTTTATATTGACCTTTACAATTGTTGGATATTATCACAGACCAGGTATAGAATAGACCTATCACGGAATGTAATTTTGTGTCACACGCTCGGGGGGCTCGCGAGCCCCCTTACCATTTTCGTGTCACACCCAACGTTATCGATTCAGTCTAAAATAAGATTACAATGCTACGAGTGGTAGGAATTGAAATTAAATCTTATCGGAAACGTTTAAAATCTAAAACGGCATGAACGTTAAGACTAATTTCAAGAAACATGTTGCATAATTCCGTTTACTAATACATTTTGATAGAAGCATAATTTGCACTTATTTCCATAAATTTCGATTAGAAATATTATATAAATACAACCACATAATAAACATTTGTACAGTCTCTTAGGTTATATTTTCGGTCACTTCGAAGAGTGGATTTTCTGTCCTCGAAGTGACAGAAAATATACTTAACCTATATGCTACAGGATAATAAATGTTTATTGGATATTTCGTTCTTTTGGGCTACATTTGTGAACTTTTTATGACTTAACATCCTTCCAAAATATTATTATTACGCCTCAACGATATATTTATGAAGCCGATGAGTGTAATTATTCGTGGTTAAGAAATCAAAATTTCCTTTTCATAACGTCATTTTTTTAGTACATTTCATCGAAATAATAAGTTTTAGCTTAATTTGTTTATGTTTGCCAAATTCATGCCTTTTATTAGACTCTACTTGATTTTAGCATCAATTTTCATGTTTACAGATTTCTATGCTTGATTAGAGGTGTGACTATCGATTATTGATAGATTATCGATATCTTATTGATATTTAACAATATATCGACAATATCGTTAAGATATCGTTAAGACGAATAGATCTATTCGCCTCTTCTAGAAGAGGCTGAGGTAGAATATAACACACTTTGTTGCAGCAACGATGCAAATAACAATTTTAAAGACATTGTAAAGCAACGATACATATTCATACTTTTAAAGATATCGCTTTCGATACTCAGCGGCTCAGCACCGATGTTTTCGCCCATTCACAACGGTGTTCTTCGGTGCTGGATAGCGCCGTGAATGGACCCAGCACCGGTTTATACGGTGCTCACTTTTCGAGCACCGTTGCCAACGGTACAGACCTTTTTCCGCTTAGAATGCAACGCATTATTTGTATAATAAAGTCAATCAGAATCTATTTGTTTGTATTTGAATTCACGGCGCTATCCAGCACCGAAAAACACTGAATGGGCTCAGCACCGATATTTTCGTCCGTTCACAACGGTGTTTTTCGGTGCTGGATATCATCGTGTATGGGCCCAGCAACGCTTTCTACGCTGCTGACCTTTTTTCGTGTATACCTCAGCTGATTTCCCAGGTAGCACACGTCGTCTATAAGTCGTGTGCTATCTGGGTCTATTCGCGTCAACGATATCTTAACCATATTATCGATATATCGAAATATCGATAACATTTCGATAGACACACCTCTACCTCAAAGTGACAGAAATTATAACCTATATGCTATACCCAATTTCATAAATATACCGTTGCGGCGTAACAACGATATTTTGGAAGGATGTTAAGTTATAAAAAGTTCACAAATGTAGCGTAAAGGAACGAAATAGCCAATAAACATTTATTGTCATATAGCATATAGGTTATATTTTCTGTCACTTCGAGGAGGGGACTACATAATAATCACGCGCAACCAGCCTGCGCATTTTCCCTAGCCTGGGCGGCCGCATGAAAGGGGAACTTTCCCCACCCTACATTAGTGGTAGTTGGAATGATATTTCTGAGCTTGGGTGCGCGGAAAATTTGACTTGCGGTCCCAAGCGGGGAAAAAGTTCATTAAATTTCATTAAATTCTTTATATTTAGTGGGATTATTACTAGGGACTGTAGCCGTAATTATTTCTTTTATATTTCGAAGAACTGTCTTTAAATGTTTAAATAATTACTTTAAGCCACCCTGACATTCAATTGACTAACCTGCTAAGAAAACTATTAAAAATGGTATGTTACGCGGCTAAATACATGCTTTTCTGACTTTCTTTCTTCCATAAAATATGGTAAGATCGGATTTTTCGAGTCGGTCTTATAAACGTTTTACAACATTTACGCTTGAGACAACACAATACAGCATTTCCTCTAGTTCCTATCACTTTTTTAAATATGGAAACATAGATATCAGGTTCACATAGATTTCTAAAATTGTTCAGAAGCTACCGACTCTTTATAACAACATGTTGGTCGGCGCTTGGAAGGAATACAGGGCCATTAATATGCAGTATCCTCTAATGGAAAAATAATTTTTCAATATTTTTATCATTATGCAAACATCTGTATTGTATGTCAGAATTGTCTACTAAAATGAAACCAATTACGACGCAGTTTGGTATGAGGAAGGTACGGCAAAAAATTGGTGCAGAAAGAGGAAAAGTAATAACATATTTTTTTAAAATCCAGAAAATAATACGATAGCGAACGTTCAGTAGATGTGCGGCCTTTTTCTCATCGATTGTTGAGGTCAAGGCCATCGAAAAGTTCGTCTTTTTTTTTAAACAGACGCCGTTCCCAGAAACGCGATACACCTGAAGGCAAAAATCAATGCGACTTGAAATGTCTTGCAAGCAGAGCTCGCTAAATCAGGCGTTTGCTCTTAACGAATCTTTACCATTTTTTATTTTGTTTAAATGCTAAACAAATAAAATATGAAAAAAGTGGGTAGGTAGTGATTTATTTTTAGGGTTGCCATAATTGTCAAGCTTTGATACGGAACATTTAAATGCTAATTAAATAAAACATGAAAAAAGTGGGTAGGTAATGGTTTATTTTACTCTGTAAAATATTTCACGGGAACAGTGAAATACGGGACAGTCCCGTATATACAGGACGTATAGCAACTCTACATATGTACATACCTACTTGCCCGAATCACGTCGTATTTGATTTTCCTTTTATTAAAAAAATCTCACTAATATGCCGTAAATGCTCGAATCGAGCCGAAACAGAGAATGTAAAAATTTCACCTTATGATTAGCTTAGCATGTGTACATACATGTTTTCCGCTTTTAGCTACTGATTACGGCTTTTGCAGAATTTGTAGAAGAAAGTAAAATCTAGAAGGCTAGCTTGTCCGTGGACCGACATCGACATGCGAAAATCAGACGCACGGAGAATGCAAGAAGACAATGTAGTATTATACTTTGTTGCCGCTGCCAGAATGATCGTTTGTCGCGTAAAGGACCTCCGTGCCGTTTCCCTCCCATTTTATCTCACACGCGAGTCCCGACGTCCGTAAAACAGGACCTTTTTTTTTTACTTGTGCTTTAAAAAATACCATAACTGTTTTCTGATATGTACATATCTAGGAATAATGAAAACAGACCTTAACGCAAGCGATACGCTCGGGTACTTACATCGGAGATGTTCTTTACAATTTTTAAATCCATACAATAGTTAATAAGGAAAGGGCCAATCAATGTGTAACGAAACGTAGAGTTTTAACTACTAATCTATCGTTCCCAAGTAATAACTATTGCAAAATGTCCTCGGGTGCCGAAAACTACGAATATAAATTTAAAAAAAAACGTTTGGATTCCTTGTTCTCAATGATTTATACGTGTCGTAGGATGGGCACCGTCTATTTAGACATGCGCGGAGTGCAGAGATTTGTGGGAATGTCAGTAACAGCGTCAATTTTTAATATTTTTCAACATACGACTCGCGAAAATGTTAGTTAAGTGTTCCACTACACGTAAAGTACTAACAATCAATGTCATCTTGCAATTTATAGCTTGTATAAGCTTTCAAGAAGAGATCACCGAAATAGATTTTCGAAGAAAAATCCACGCGAATTCTCGTGAGTCGCTGACAAACCGAGCCAAAGCGTAGCGTAACAAAAGCCTGTCCTCTGTCAAACTCTCACTCTAAACAAGTCACACGTATACAATCACGCACACCTTTCAGCATTTCAACACATTTCAGAGTAGTTCCTAAGTTGGACGCTGTTCATGAGCAGAGGCCGCTAAATTCAGTCCTCGAGTTATGGGTCGGTAATACAGTTTGGGTGGTGACACGAAGTCCCATAAGGTGATAGGTCTATTCTATACTTCGTCGATGATATTATTCCAAAAGGGACCGGTGGCCGATCGAGTTGAGCTTTGGGGGGAGGGGTGGGGAGGGGGTGTGTGCCCTAAATCTAAAATTGTAGCGTCGTGTATGTATTAGTTTCCGAAATATTAATAAAAAATTGTTCATTTTTTTGGAAATTTTTTTTGGACGTTGGTGCAGGCCTCCCTACCCGGGAGCCCTTCCGTCCCCTATTTTCCACTTTTGAAATTTTGTAACCACAGTCTCATTTTTAGCATCGCCAAACTCACATCGGTTCGCTACGATGCTTTACGCGCCCGCTCCCCCGCACCATCTAGCCCCAACCAATACTGATATCCGGAACAAGTTGGAAAGTGGAATGCGTTGTGTCGGTATAAAGTCAACAGAAATATTGTTAAAAGGGGGGACCGTGGTAAAGTGATTAAAGAAAATCGGTAAGGTGTACCCTTTTATGCACAATTACCTCTGTATCTTTTGAACGCATTAATTGCCGAAGCTAAAATTTTATATTTTGGGTCTGTCCACACCCCCCGTAATACCCACCAAGTTTCATTTCGATCGGCCACCGGTTGGGGCTAGACCAGTGCGGGGAGCGCGCAAAGCACGGCAGCGAACCGATGTGAGTCCGGCGATGCCAAAAACGAGACTGTGATTAAAAAATTTCAAAAATAAAAAATAGGGGGACGGAAGGGCTCCCGGGTAGGGAGGCCTGCACCAACGTCTCAAAAAATTTCCATTAAAAATTAACAATTTTTTATTAATATTTCGGAAACTAATAAATACCCGAAGCTACAATTTTAGATTTAGGGTTCACATCCCCTCCCCATCCCTCCTCCCAAACCTCATCTCGATCGGCCACCGGTCCCTTTCGGAAGTACAGCCCAATTGTTTGTTTTTCAAACGATAAATTTGGAATCTTTGGATCTATGAATTTTGCAACCAAAGGTATAAATTCTATTTAAATTTAGGAACCTAAATAGTGTATTTAAATGTTGAATCATAATGCTCATTAATAGCAATAGTATTAATTTTATGCTGTAGACTGTTTAATCCAGTATGCCGCCTCCTTGGGCCTGTGAGATAGTGCAGACACCTTTTGCGTCGTAGGACTGTTAAGTGCGTGACGAATTCGACCCGCGCGCCCGGGTCACGTATTGTAAACAAGCGAGGCTCTGCTGGTCCTGCGAGCCTGCGGAAAGGCTCAGTTCGTCGTTCGTCTTCAGATTGTAACCACTCCACATCTAGTTGTAATAAACGTCCACGGTTATTGTTATTTCTTTGGGTTTTATTAAGACCACCTCCTACAATTCTTTGCTTATTTTCGAAGCATTCATCGGGAAACATTTGCCTGCCAGATGTCGAATAGGGGGCAATCGACATTGTCCCGTTTTTTCAGGAATTTCGATTTTCTTCACTTCGAATTAATCCGTATATTGCTCTGTCGGCGGGTGGTCATTTGGTAACCAGCCGTAGGTACCTGTATGTACCGTTGTCCACCGCCGACTCTCGGGGCAATTCCGTCATAAACCGCGACCCTGGTGAGATGCTCTGTCCGATCATACCGGTTAGTTTTTGCGACCAGCTGGTTGTACATTTCCTCCACCTCGTCAAGACGGCAAAGATACCCCCTCCACCGCCGAATTAACAGAGGGGAGGTCCCTCCTCTTCTTCAAAAGTGCAAACAATTGGAATTTGTCACCTCCCAAAATTTAGCGAGGGCTCTTACTAAAGTCATCGTTCAGCTTATGTTACAGCAGAGGCAGTAAATATTTCATCAACTCATTCACAGAAGCCTCTAATAAAAAGACTAATCATTATACTACCTTTGTACAGTCAATGTACTGCAGCCATTTAAAAAATAATTCTTTGGGCAGAGCAGACCTTAAATTATAAACAAAAGGACATGTTTTTGATAAACAGGTGAATATTAAATTTGACGAGTTTCTTTAATTTCTTTATTAAATAAGAATAAATTTAATAAATTAACTACTAATTTTATCATTATATCTGTATACAATTTATTTATATACTATTTATGTTTTAAGTAAACAACAGCACTCTTTCTCGTCAAACGTTCGCGACGCAGACATCATTCGAAAACACAGTCGTCTTCGTTAATTGTCAACGCATTATTCTCGTTAATATCACCATACGGACAACAACGTTTTTTCCTCGCCTGGTCGTCAGTCGGGCCAATGAGTTCTTTTTCGTCATGATATTTTCAATCAGTCACTTAAAATTAAGTAGCCGAGTCACTTACATCGCACACCACGAGAGTTAATCGGGCCTTACAACCCTGAGAGAAGGGAGAGACAATTGCACGCGTGTGGGTACCTTACAGAAACAAAGAATATAATTACTACTATTACTATTAATGAGTAAGATGGGGTATATAAAGCGAATAATACTGTACAAATTTAGAGAAATAACGTTATAGTAACGAGGGAGAAATAAAAATATTATAGTTCCACAAAATCGTTTATGGGGTTTTAGCTTCCTACAAAAAAGTCTGCTTATACTGTTTGTCACCCGCTTATTATGGGATACAGGTGGGCAAAGAGGAGAGGGCCCTTGGCCGACTCCGTCGGTATTGTCCACTAATTATTATAAAAATAATAATACTAATATCTATACGTTGTTTTCGTTTCAAAATGTATAAATTTACCAAAGATTAATAAAGTTATAAATTTATCATTTGAAAAACAAATAATTGTAAAGGCCAACATGAAAACAATTTCACGATAAACTGTGAAAAAATATTTCATGTACAGATTCATATTCGATACAATTAGAAATTCGATAGATCCGAATATTCGAATGTTCGAATGTTCGAATATTGGAAGAAATTATTGGAATTCTGTGGTATTCGAATACTTAGTTTAGTCAAATATTCATTACAGGCCTAGTGCAAGGCAGCATTTATCATAAGGCGCAGTAGGCGCAAGCTGGGGCCTCACTCTCAATGGGCCTATATTTTAACCATCACTCTGTCTACTAATATTTTAACGTTAACCGTGTACAGGGGTGTAATTACACTGTAGCCGCGTAAGCTGTATTAATTTTTAAGAACATAAGTATACAAAGAATAATAACATTTAATTTAAAACACAAAAGCTAAAAGTTAAATACAAAAATTAAGAGTTAAACCATTTCTTCGAACGGTACAACGCGGTACAAACCTAGTACAAATTGGTACAACCACGAGTTTTTAATTTTTCGCAAATTTTTTTTCCCAGTAGTACGACTCGACACTTTGGTTATTTCCATTTTTCTCGGAAACCAAAAGAGTTAAACAATTTCTTCGAACGGTACAACGCGGTAAAAACCTAGTATAAACTGGTACAGCAGAGAAATTGTAATTTTTCACAAATTTTTTTTTTCCCAGCAGTACGACTCGACTTTCCTCGACTTTGGTTATTTGCATATTTCTTGGAAACCAAAAGAGTTAAACAGTTTCTTCAAACGGTACAATAATCGGTACAACTAGTACAATACAGTACAATTTCGAAAAATGATATTTTCAAAAAATGGGGGGCTAGCCAAAATTTTTCTTTCCCCATTTTCTCAAAAACGCTTTCGAATTTTTGAAAACTCTCAACGGTACAATGTTCGGTACAACTAGTACAATGTAGTACGGTCGCGAAAAATCATAATTTCCGAAAAGGGGGGGGCTAGCCTGATATTTGGTTTTTTCTTATTTTCTCGAAAACGGTTTCGAATTTTTGAAAACTCTCAACGGTACAACGCGGTACAAACCTAATACAAACTGGTACAGCAGAGAGATTTTAATTTTTCGCAAATTTTTTTTCCCAGTAGTATGACTCGACACTTTGGTTATTTCCATTGTTCTCGGAAACCAAAAGTGTTAAACAATTTTTAGGAACGGTACAACACGGTACAAACCTAGTACAAAGTGGTACAACCACGAGTTTTTAATTTTTCGCAAATTTTTTTTCCCAGTAGTATGACTCGACACTTTGGTTATTTCCATTATTCTCGGAAACCAAAAGTGTTAAACAATTTTTAGGAACGGTACAACACGGTACAAACCTAGTACAAAGTGGTACAACCACGAGTTTTTAATTTTTCGCAAATTTTTTTTCCCAGTAGTACGACTCGACACTTTTGTTATTTCCATTTTTCTCGGAAACCAAAAAAGTTAAACAATTTTTAGGAACGGTACAACACGGTACAAACCTAGTACAAAGTGGTACAACCACGAGTTTTTAATTTTTCGCAAATTTTTTTTCTCAGTAGTACGACTCGACACTTTGGTTATTGCCATTTTTCTCGGAAACCAAAATTGTTAAATAATTTTTAGGAATGGTACAACACGGTATAAGCCTAGTACAAACTGGTACAACCACGAGTTTTTAATTTTTCGCAAATTTTTTTTCCCAGTAGTACGACTCGACACTTTGGTTATTTCCATTTTTCTCGGAAACCAAAAAAGTTAAACAATTTTTAGGAACGGTACAACACGGTACAAACCAAGTACAAAGTGGTACAACCACGAGTTTTTAATTTTTCGCAAATTTTTTTTCCCAGTAGTACGACTCGACACTTTGGTTATTTCCATTTTTCTCGGAAACCAAAAAAGTTAAACAATTTTTAGGAACGGTACAACACGGTACAAACCAAGTACAAAGTGGTACAACCACGAGTTTTTAATTTTTCGCAAATTTTTTTCTCAGTAGTACAACTCGACACTTTGGTTATTGCCATTTTTGTCGGAAACCAAAAGAGTTAAACAATTTTTAGGAACGGTACAACGCGGTACAAACCTAGTACAAACTGGCACAACCACGAGTTTTTAATTTTTTGCAAATTTTTTTTCCCCAGTAGTACGACTCGACACTTTGGTTGTGTCGATTTTTCTCGGAAACCAAAAGAGTTAAACAATTTCTTCGAACGGTACAACGCGGTACAAACCTAGTACAAACTGGTACAGCAGAGAAATTGTAATTTTTCGCAAATTTTTTTTTTCCCAGTAGTACGACTCGACTTTTCTCGACTTTGGTTATTTGCATATTTCTTGGAAACCAAAAGAGTTAAACAGTTTCTTCGAACGGTACAATGATCGGTACAACTAGTACAATACAGTACAATTTCGAAAAATCATATTTTCAAAAAATGGGGGGTAGCCAAAATTTTTCTTTCCCCATTTTCTTGAAAACGCTTTCGAATTTTTGAAAACTCTCAACGGTACAACGCGGTACAAACCTAGTACAAACTGGTACAGCAGAGAGTTTTTAATTTTTCGCAATTTTTTTTTTCCCAATAGTACGTCTCGACTCTTTGGTTATTTCCATTTTTCTCGGAAACCAAAAGTGTTAAACAATTTTTAGGAACGGTACAACACGGTATAAGCCTAGTACAAACTGGTACAACCACGAGTTTTTAATTTTTCGCAAATTTTTTTTCCCAGTAGTACGACTCGACACTTTGGTTATTTCCATTTTTCTCGGAAACCAAAAGAGTTAAACAATTTCTTCGAACGGTGCAACGCGGTACAAACCTAGTACAAACTGGTACAGCAGAGAAATTGTAATTTTTCACAAATTTTTTTTTCCCAGTAGTACGACTCGACTTTCCTCGACTTTGGTTATTTGCATATTTCTTGGAAACCAAAAGAGTTAAACAGTTTCTTCGAACGGTACAATGATCGGTACAACTAGTACAATACAGTACAATTTCGAAAAATGATATTTTCAAAAAATGGGGGGCTAGTCAAAATTTTTCTTTCCCCATTTTCTCGAAAACGGTTTCGAATTTTTGAAAACTCGGAACGGTACAATGTTCGGTACAACTAGTACAATTTAGTACAATTTCGAAAAATGAGAATTTCTACAAATGGGGGGTAGCCTGATATTTCGTTTTTTCTTATTTTCTCGAAAACGGTTTCGAATTTTTGAAAACTCAACGGTACAACGCGGTACAAACCTAGTACAAACTGGTACAACAAGAAAATTTTATGTTTTCAAAAGATGGGGGGCTAACTTCACACAGATAAATTGGACCCCTGCGGTGGCCGCGGCACCCATCGCCTCCCTGGATCGATGTCAGTAGGCCGCAGCCGTCGCCTCCATAGCGGTTCGAGGGGATGATGTCGCCGTTGTTGTCGTCGGTGACAGCATCATCACAATCGTCGCCACCCCCGGCATTGTCACCGCCACCGCCAACGCCACCACCGCCGGCATCGTGGTCGCCGCCTCCCGCGTGGATGGACGAGGGGCTCGCGACGCCACCTCTGTCATTGTCGTCCGACGACGACGATGATAATATTTAGATTCTTTTCTATTTTTCTATTTTTTTCTTTTTTCATTTTATATTATTCCTTTATTATTAATCATTTTTATATTCTATTTTTTTTATATATTTCTTTTTATATTATATTTATTATTTAATTGTATTTTATTGTATTTTATTTTCTATTTTAATTGTATTTTTATATTCTTTTTTCTATATTTCTATTTTTCTATTGTATTTGATATATTTTATTGTATTTTTATATTCTTTTATATTTTTTCATTTTTTTATTATTCTATTTTATTATTATGTCACGTTCTGGGTGGCGGAAGTTAGGGCTGTGACAAGGTTGGGGAATATTGGGAGGTTGAGCACGAAGGCTAGCATCGCAGCTCTGGAGAGTTTAGGACCTCAGGCACGAAGGCCAGCTTCGCAGCTCTGAGGGGTGTTTAGGAGCTCAGACACGAAGGCCAGCTTCGCAGCTCTGAGGAGTTTAGGAGCTCAGACACGAAGGCCAGCTTCGCAGCTCTGAGGGGTGGATGGTATTCAGGCACGAAGGCCAGCTTCGCAGCTCTGAGGAGTTTAGGAGCTCAGACACGAAGGCCAGCTTCGCAGCTCTGAGGGGTGGATGGTATTCAGGCACGAAGGCCAGCTTCGCAGCTCTGGAGAGTTTAGGAGCTCAGACACGAAGGCCAGCTTCGCAGCTCTGGGAAGTTTAGGAGCTCAGACACGAAGACCAGCTTCGCAGCAGAAATCGACCAGGGAAGGTTAGGGAGTTATCGCTCACCAGAGTGACACCCGTTAGAACTCTTGTGGTTTGTATTATGGCTCTATAATTGGCTTAACTACTGCATTGCAATAAAAAGACACGCGTCGTAGTTCTTTTCAATAGGTGTAGCATTGGGCATGCGGGACCCTAAGCGAAAGTAAGCTTGTAAACACTGATAAGAACTCCCGGTGTTCGCGAAGAGAGATCAGCTGTTGCTATGGCTCGTAACGATTCTAGGTATTCGAAAGATAATTACAAGAATTCAAACGTCGGGTAAAACAAAAGCGTTATTTATTGGAACGCGTGTGAATAAGCCATGCACTACTGAAGCAATGGCGGTAAACGTATTATAACAATGCGTTGGACATTAAGCATTAGCACAAGACATTTATATAACGATGATCAATGATAATAATATTACGCATAAGATAAGATAAACATAAGAAGTGTTAGAGTTGGTTATAAACAAGTTAACATAAGGCAATAAGCTTAAGCAATAATATAATTAGGCGGTAATATAAGCAATGAAACGATTTAAAGCGATAAGCGTAAGCAAAGAAGATAATATAAGCAAATAACTTAAGCGAAAGAATACAATATAAATCAGTAAGAGTAAGAAGCTAAATGATATAAATGCGGATAACATAAGCAAAGGATATAATTTAAAGCAATAAGCGTGAGCAAAGAATATAAAGCAAATAGCATAAGCAAAAGGAAATAACATAAGCAATAAGCGTGAGCAAAATCAAATGATATAAGTATAGATAAGCATAAGTAAATGAAAATAATAGAAAACGATAGCGTTAGTGTTTTACAATAAGATAAAAATGATAAATGCTTACAGTGATGTAGAAGGTTTGGTAACCCTATTGGGGACGTTGCACTGAAGCGAAGTCTAATACAATGTACTTTTATAATAGAGAGTCTGGCGTAACGGATGTTCCCGAACTAACTGACTGTGACTGACTGTGTGTGGTCCATGCGGCGCTGGTATTTATACAAAGCGATGGAATGTCAGATATGAGGGGAATTTGCGGTATGCGTGATGACTCATGCTTAAAATATGTGTTATGTAATCGGCGCGTATTGATGATTCATGCGTAAAATATGTGTCGTTATTGCGTATTTCGGCGGCTCTTTCGGGGCTTTGAAAAGGGGTACTCCACCCGTTGGATGGGTTTGGAGGGTTTTGATTGGGGTTTGAAAAGTGGAGGTTTGAATACGTTTGTTGTAAAAGGAGGGGGGGGGGGTGAGACATAGTCTCGAGATGAGCGAGTTTTTAGTGAGGGACTTGTCTAAGGTTTAAACGTGGAAGGAGTTCGCGCCTCGAAGGCCGAAGAGGGGAAGGGGATTTGAAATTAGATCATCTGGAGATGGGGACCGCTAAGGTACATCGTCAAGGTGATCAGTGATTGGGGAAAAGGGGTAAGACTTGAGTTGAGGAATTTTGATGGAGTTGTGGAGCGATTTATGAGGGAGACTTTAGTATATTACCGCGCGAAAAATAGTGGGACGTCACAATTATATTCTTTTTATTATATTTATAAAAATTAAAATTCTATTTATAATTTTATATAAAATTTCTTAAACGTATATTATTTCTCCATTTCATTTACCCGTCTTCCTTCTCCTTTCGCCACCTTACTCTAAGATTTGCTGACTTCGCATAATTCTATTTCATTCTTCGCGCCGCCAAATGGTAGGTATCATCGCATGCGGCTGCTCCAGAGGAGTCAAGTTACGCACGATCGCGCGATACGCTGCGACATTAAATCGGAACGCTTTAGAATACTGTTTAGCTTTAGAATGCTTGCTACATAATGGTTTGGTAGATCGCTGGTTAAAAATTTTAGAATATCTGCGAGTGTACCGCTATGTAATGCTGTCTCTCTCTCGAATTTAGATTTAAAATAATGCTCTGTCTCTTTCCGTCCCGAAGACGTGGTTCGTAAAAGAAAAGAACGTCGACCTTTCCCGATCTTTCCTGACATCGTCCGAAACAATTTCGGATAAAAAATAAATTATTAAACAATTTCCGACGCATGTTGGTTTGAAAAAAAATCCTGGGGGCCGTCCCCTCCCTGGGTTAGGTCTGAAAAATTTTTCGGGGTGGGCCAAAGTCTGAAAAAGACTTTTCGGGGGTCATTCCCTCCCTCTAAAAAATTTCGGGGACGGTGGGTCAGGTCTCCGCGGCGGCTCGGCCCGGAGTGATCCCCTCCGTGGTTGCGGCTTCCCCCACTCCGCGGCTCGTGCGCGCGCAACCGCTCTTCCACTCCCCGCAGGCCCCGCGCCCATGTTTCTCTCCGCCGCGTTCCCCCGCGCGCCCTCACTTCCCCCCGCCACCGCGCTCCCCTCAGAGGACCTGAGTTAGAACCCGCTTAGCCTTACTACTGATTGGGTATCGATTGATTCGATATCTGCTCTCGCACTATACCCCCACCACTCTGCCATCTGTATGACGTCATCCGCCGCCGTCCGGCCGCGCGCCGCCTGCGGGGAATTTTCCGCCAACATTGAAACTCAAATTTGAGTTTCCGGGTCGGGGGAGGGGTGGGGGAAATGGCCTTCAAACTCAAATTTGCGTTGGAATCGACCTAGCCCTGCTACTAATAAGAGACCTGTGCGACGCCATTTTTGAGAGAATGATGGGGTCACAAATGCCATTTCCAGAAAAAGAAAATTGGGAGAAGATAGCGAAGGACTTCTGGGATGTTTGGAACTTTCCAAATTGCGTGGGAGCCCTGGACGGCAAACTCGTGCAAATTGACGCACCAGCAAAGAGCCGCTCATTGTATTTTAATTATAAAATAACGTTTTCGATAGTTTTGCTAGCATTAGTAGATGCGAATTACAAATTCATCGCCGTCGACGTCGGGAATAATGGGAAAAATAGCGATGGCGGCATTTTTAGTCATTCACACCTGGGACAGCGATTTTAGAATGGGACAACGAATCTCCCGGAACCGAAATGTCTCCCAGGTACGAATGATAAAATGCCATTTATAATGGTTGGGCATGAGGCTTTCCCGCTAAAAAACTATTTGTTGCGCCCGTATCCTGGGTCACAAGTAGAAATGGAGGAACCCAAAGCTACATTCAACTACAGATTGTCCACAGCACAAAGGGTTGTGGAGAATGCGTTTGGCATCCTTGCCCAAAGATTTAGAGTATACCGCAGGTTTTTGAAATCCCAACCCAAATATGCAGACAAAATTATATTGTCAACATGCATATTGCATAATTTTTTAAGCAAAGACAACATTTTGTCAAATTTAAATTCAGAGTGTGACGGGCAGTGCAATAGGCTGTTGAACGATATTCGAAGACAGGAAGGCTGCGGAGGAGTCACAGCTCTAGGAACACGCGAAACATTTAAAAAGTTTTTCACGTCCGACACGGGAGCCCTGCCGTGGAAGAGATAATTAGCGCGTGCGTGCGTGCGTGTGTGTGTGTGTGTGTGTGTGTGTGTGCAGGCGCGTGTGTGAGTGTGTGTACATATATGTAAGAAAGCAAGAGGGAATGTGTGTAAAAATAAAGTGGTGCGGTATGGGCATTCTGCTTTCTTCGTTGTAAATATATGCATGTACACGGTGTATAAAAATTATTCCTATGTCGCGACCACCATAGCAGGATTCTACACCTCTGGATCGGTCCAGGTCTGTTGAAAAAATGGACCGCAAAATTCTCCTTGACTACGTTTTTGAAGGTTATATTTTTTATTGCAACGCGTTCTACTTGTCTAGAGGGCAAAATGTGTCGAAGGGTCCGTAGGCCGCAACCCAAGCGTTCTCTTAGAAAACGATGTTACTAACTTTCAATATTTCTTAAACTCACTTTGCTATTGATGTTCTCTATTTTACAATCGAGTATAGACTAAATAACACACTATTGCCACTGTTTCCCCAATTTACGGTACTGCTATGAAACATGTAATCATGTTTATTTTCCTGTCAATACCCTACATTATTTATATTATAAATTTTATAATCACGTAACTGTGTCTATTACTTACCGGAAAATCCCAACTGTTTTCCTATAGTGGACCACAACTCCCTCTTCTCCTTGGTATCGCTGTAGGCTGTATGCGCCTGATTGTATAGGCACTCGTGTTGCTGCACTAGCACAATCAATTTTCCGTCCACCACTGCCATACCGACACTAGTCCTGACACAAAGGGGTCGTTGGTGACTGATTTCTGTTTTGACGGAGAGCGTACTCGACAGTCTTATGTTGGAAATTTCGACGGGGGTGAGGGTACCGATATTCTGCTTCCTGTAATTGGCTCCTTTCCGATAGTTGTTCCTGATTGGGAAAAATTATCCAACGACCTCATGATGAACGGCAACAATTTGTACTACTTTGTCCGCGTGGAATCTCGTCCAGGTCATGTAGTATACGCGTCCAGGTAATAATCGCGGGGTGGGGGGTATTCAGGGACGCTAGATTCTCGGGAACCGTTGCTCGGTTTTAGGGTGACGCCACATTTGCGTTTTTTCCGCGCGAACCGACCGCGAGCGACTTTGCAATAAATTAAAATTATTTATTTCCATTTTCGAAGAATAACATTGACATTGCAACTGACCAGAAAACGGAACTATAATTACAGATAGAATTATATTCTGTGCACGTAGGGTCTTCTCGAGTGGGGATTTCCCACCAGTGGTTGGCCGCGGCGCACAGTGATAGATGAGGAAATTTTTTTTCAAATCAGTCTACAGGTCATAATTTTTCAGTAAACTTGACAACTTTTTTTTAAATTCTTCATAATTAATAGACTGCGGATGTTTATGCACGTAAAATATGCAAAAAGAATATGCAAATATGCACGTAAAATATGCCAATGTGCATGAAAAATATGCCAATATCGCATATCTGGCGTATGCAACACTATCTGAACTAATACGCGAGATTATTTATTAATTATATTTTAATTAACAATTTATTTATGTTGAAGCGCCATTGATAATCGATTTGCGTTACAATAAAGTACTAGTACTTTTCCCATGTTTGTAACACGTAATTGTTGCCGTTTGTCAGTTAACTTATGTGCTGAAAACGAACGTTCTACATCACAGGATGTAACGGGTGCAGTTTTATATCTGCTGCAATAGTGTTGTAGTATATTTGTTGATACATATATGCATATGCTTTTTAGTAAAGCATATGTCTTTTAACAAAGCATAAGCAATATGCATAATAATGTTTGCATATAAATATATGCATTCGCATAAACATCCGCAGTCTAATAATTAATATCTCTATCGATCTGTCCAGTCCGAATTTTGAATTTCTTTGTTAATTTTGTTATATTTAGCGAAATATACAGCATTTTAAGAAGATCAGTAGCTATCGACTTTTTTGGCCGGCGCAGCGGCCAATCGCTTGACTCCTCCAGAAAGAGTTTGGATGCAAACGGGCCGCGATCCTCGCCACATTGGGACAGAATCCCAAGAAATAGGGCAAAAATTCAACAACATATATTATTAAGGAAGTTCACACAGAAAGTGTTAGCATACAATTCATACGAAGGTTTGACATTATTTAAAACAAACCAAGGTCAATTCGTCAATAATTAATGTCAATTATTCCAATAAAACTCGAAGAATTGAACAAATATACCATGAGAAGAGCAGAAATATTTGCAAACCTGTATCCATGTTATCCTATAATATACCAAATACTATCCACAAAGTGTTAATACATTCCTGCGAAATTATAAAGTAGCTTAAGAAGATTCGGTATTTTGATAGGGAAAAGTAACATGTGGAATTTTTCTCTATTTCTTGGGATTGAGGCCCACTGCGTGCCGGAACAAAAGCGGGCTCACAGAGAAGCGAAAATTTATTTGTTGTTTACGATCGATAATTTCATACCTGTTTTCCCAAAAACGTTTCGATAACATCTGTTCGTCAGCATTTCTAAAGGGCAATCAAGAACGTTTTGGCGTCTTTAAGAATTTTAGGCATTTTTCGGCCTAAGTTAATCTGTATATTGATCTATCAGTGGGTAGTACGTACGATGGATTCGGATCCGCACGTAGATACTATTAGGTAGGACCAGGTATGGTCATAAACCGCGACCCTCGCGAGACGCTGTGGCCGTTCAGCCTGATTATTTTTCGGGAACCTGGTTTAGTACACAAATCGGCCTGTTCAGTTTTTACCTAAATATGCCCGATATGAAAAAGATGCCACCAATATAGCAATTGGGGAGATTATATTATGACCAATCGGACCTGCATTCCTTGCAGACGCGATGTTTACAATACGTTGCGCGTGCTTTTGTTTTGATATTCCAGCGCGTATATATATTCGAGAGATAAGGGATCCGTCTTTAAGGGGAGGTTCCGGTCTGGAGCCCCAAAAAATAGGTGATATTTAGGAATTAATTAAAGGAAAACTACTATATATAATTTAATGGGACTTTTTGCATTGTATTAAGGATGTCTTAAATTATAGAAATATATTTTTTGTTTTATAATTAATCATTGCAGACGGCCCTGGGGAGTCGGTAAAGTCAAGGCGTCAAAAAATTCATCCTAATCAGTGGGACATGTATCTCCAAAAGTTATTATCCGATTCGACTGAAACCTTTTTTATTTTGAAGATTATTCTTCTGGCTAGGGGGGGGGGCTAGAAAAATTACAAAAATTACATTTTTTTAAAATAACGACACTTCATGTTTGAAATCACGTTTCCCTGTATTTTTTCGTCCTTTCAACGCCTTTGAAAATGATAAATTTTCAATTTTTTGTAATTTTTTCTAGTTCCCCCCTAGCCAGAAGTGTATTCTTCAAAATAAAGAAAGTTTCAGTCGAATCGGATAATAACTTTTGGAGATACAGGTCCCACCGTTTTGAGAACACTTTTTCGAGAAAAAACGCGTTTAAAGTTTTACGTGAGTGCCGAGTGGCCGGTTGTTGCCCATGCATTTGCCATAACTTCGGGAATTTTACGAATTTCAACAAATCCTTTTAAACACGTTTTCCTAAAAGGTTGAACATTCGAAAAATGAAATATAAAAAAGTCGACTTTTAGACCAGAACCTCCCCTTAATTTGAAGGAAGAACGACGCAGGCGGGACCGCGCGCAGTCAGCGGACTACTAGGTACCCCTTTTCTTCCTGTGTCTGAACGCGAGGCATATTGATGGTGGATGATACTTTTTAATTACTATATTGGTGGCATCTTTCTCATATCTGTCATATTTAGATAAAAAGTGAAGAGACTGACTTGTATCTCTGGCACGGTGCAATAGAGTTCGACGAGACGACAACCCTGTGTCGTTTACTTGACTCGTTAGAGGCCTCGGTATGTAATTTACAGCCCTATGCGACATTAAATGGCCTTATGACCTTGTTTATTTCGTCTCGACAAATGATATCGTAATATGAATATAAACGTATACCAATACACGCAAGAATACCCCTCAAGAGTCAGGTATGTATGTAGGTACATATACCGATGCCAGGAATTCATACAGTACAAGGTTTCTTATTTCAACTATTTTATATTTTTCACTTTATTCTGTCAAGAGGAGAATATAATATGAAAGTAATTGTTGTTCTAATATAATTATGAAGCGCACATTGGAAACACTGTTTCCTGCATTCGATAAACGAGACATGTGTAGTAAACCCCTTGGAACATCTCAAGATGTAGGTATGTATGAAATCCTTCTTTCGGCTACTGAACCCAACCACCGCCGTCAGATAAACACAGCAAGATGTAAATAATGTAAAAGAAGACTAGGCTTTTCACTGTCTTTGATGACGCATCGTCGGTTAATTTCGTCCTCGAGAACTCATAAAATCGGCCAGCCGCGGCCCATCGCGCTTAGGAAATTCCACCTTTATACAATGGGTCAAAGCAATAGATGTGACTGAAAAAGAATAAAAAAAATACACGCGTATACGTACTACATCAAGTTGCGGCTTCATTCGCGTGCGTGCGATACCGGTTGATTTTGGATCTTTACCAGAATCAACAAAGCGAATAAGTTGAATCTGATGAGAAAAACATGATGCACTGCAAAAGCCCCCCCCCCCCCCCTCACCCTCTTTTATACTAAACAACCTTTACAGAAACGATCTTTTTTATCTTCGACACATTGCGAAATATTCCAACATTTCCAGATACAATATACATTACATATACAGTATGTCCGGTTTCTTCGTATACACGCTATTATGTTTTTAATTATTGAAAAAACCAAAAAATGTTTCAGATGAAAGTTGTCTGATTTGATGGAGGAAACTTAATGGAATATTAGCATTTGCGTTTAAGCTATTATTTACAGAGATTTCAATATAAATGTAATTTTTTAAATGGAATTTTTTATTATTCGCTATTATTCGATTTTTTATTAAGACGCTTTCAACGATGTGTATGAAGCATATGTTTGAACTATAAATGACCGGATATCTTTATGAATATTGATGGCAAATTTCTAGTTCCTCTAGTGTTTTCTACTCATAAACACTATGTGTACATCTACGAAATCTTAAAATTGATGATAAAGTGGCAATAATGAAAAAAGATATAGTTCCATTTAAACAAATTTTCAATAATTAGAAAAGTAATAATGCGCATACGAAAAAACTCGACATACTGTAGAATAGAATATAACATACATCAAATAAGATAATATTTTTTTCAACACCTGCATGAAAATGTGTGTTTTTTTACACCTGCTGAGCGGGAGCAAAATAATCAATTTCAGACGTATCCACGGTTATACTTTTCTCCCAAGGGAAAATGACTTTACGCGCATGCGTATTCGCAATTTTTTACTTTGCTCCCAAGAAAACTGGAGTTTGGCGTTACCCTGTGGTATGAAGATGCAGTTGTTCGACTAATCGTTATCGATCATGTGTGTTTTATCGTATATTACAACTGTCACAGCACCCTTTCTTATTAAAGATACAATTAAAAGATAAAATGAGTAATGGCGAGAATACACATATTTATCAATTTCGACAGAATAAATGAACAATCGAAAATGCATATTTTTTTGCGAATCGCTCAGCAGGCTTTTCAAAAACACCTTTCATGCAGGTGTTGAAAAAAATATAGTGCGTGACAAGGGAGAGACGCGATTTCGCCTCGCGTGAATTGCTGCCCCAGCTGCGCTCCCTCGTCGGAATCGCTTACTTCTCTCCCTTGTCACGCAATGTACTATTGCATAAATGCAATGTAATTTACATGATTTGCTACATAATCAGAGTATACGTCCTTAAAACGAGTGATAAGTTATTTTCTAATTTTGTTAGTACAGTTTGGCCATCTAACTTTAGCGTACCCTGTATGTCTTAATTAATTAATTAAAAAATGGTAAACGGAAAATGTTATGTCATGCATATACCTGACCATTCATCGAATAGAAACTTACATTAGGTATATAAAAAAAGATCTGGTATAGAGTTACAAGCAGCCAAAAACAGAGTATGAGTTTTACATACTGTATCAAAAAGTGTAATAAAATTTCGCCATACTTTATAATTACTTTCGACGACGGACGCGCAATGGTTAGCGCAAAGCGCTATTCGCCCTGACGGTCGCCTACACCGGCAAAGTATTCTCTCCGAGAATGCTGACCGTCATTTGTCGGTCATCGGAGGGTCTTCAATATGACCCTCAAAACACAATGCAGAATTTTCGACGGACGGTAGCCTGCCACCAGCTAGACGGATAGTGTGAATGAATATGATGGTCACCGTCTGTCGGTTGCTGGACGGTCGTCGGACGGCACAATGTGAATCCCACCATACTAAACCCATTGAAGAATGTTTCGACGGACGGTAGCCTGCTGCCGTCAAACGGATAGTGTGAATCTACCTTAAGGGGGCCGTCTCATTTTTGTTATGGTCCGAATCGATCGAAGCGCCCGTTGTAAACAGACGGACCCTAATGAAACTACTGCGATCGATAAAAAGAATTTGTACAGAGGTGACATCTCCAGGTACTCTATGTAGACGAATGTTTTACGCATAGTTGCCACATCTGCTGTTCTCTCTGTCTCTGCCGCGCTGTTGCCACAGAGTTATCTCTTTCTTTCGAGAAGTCTTGAAGGAATACGGCACGAGAGCTGCGTCTAGCGTCAGAGCCTCGCTGAACGTAAAAGAGGATAGCAATAATGAAAAATAGAGAGGTTCGGGAGTGAAGTTAGGAAACATGTCAATGAAACAATACTAATTTGCGTATCAATAGTTTTTATTTATACGTAGAAGGATATAATATTTTGTATAATCAATGTGCAATTTCAAAGCATACAATTTGAAGTGTAACAACGCCGATCGTAATGAAATTTATGAATGCTATAAATATATTTCGATGGTGTTTTTTCACATTAAATAAAATCGTGGAGCAGGTTATCTCGCAACAAATTCATCTCGACACTTGATGCTGTACTAAATTGATTCATATTCTGTTATGAAATATCCTGCTCCACGTTTTTATTTAAAGTTAAAAAACACCATCGAAATTGTAGTACAAGAATAGAATTATTTTTTAGTTGTTAGCGCCTTTTTGATAAAATCGTTCAATATAACATTCTTTTATATATTTTTTTGTCTCTAAGCAAGGTACAGTCATCACAATAAATCAATCCAACTTCATTGAAGAATTGAAATAAGACATTTAAGCTCTCCCTTGAAATGGACAATTACAGATAAAAAAAAGTGTAGAATTTTCAAAGAATTATATTATCTTCTCTCATTCTGTGTAATTCCTCTTCTCCATTGACGGTCTTCCTACAATTTTGCCAGGTCGCTCATAACGAAATGTGACGTAGACAGTGTGGATCTGTAACACATTATGAAATACATTAGGAAATAGTTAATTGTTTTTTTATAAGCGTACAAAATTTTACCGTAGATTTATAAGCTGTCAAATTTTACCTGAAATATGGTACTTATTATTCCATTTGCCCTGGCGTTACTGTCCCATACACCACGTTTCCGGTAATTTGGTAAAAAGTCCGCCTGTAAGAAATGATCGCAGACATTTCGGTAAGTTTGGTATAAAATTAAAAGTTTGTTTCATTAATTCGTCGAACATCATGCATACCTGCAACGCCCGTATGTATCAGCCTGGCGCACTTTGACCGAACCGGATTCCGTTTGTCTGCTCCTGTGAACTTAGAAATGTATCTGAAAAAATTAAAGGGTGATTTAAAATTATTATTTCCTTCGACACTTTCTTGGGAAAGTGACGGCGGCGTCGACCGACTCGCGTGATCGTATGATCCGCGAGTAAAAGTGCCATTGCTGGCACTTGTGACCACTGACAAGAGTCAGCGGTGCGACGCCGGATCGATCCGATTTATTATTTCCATCGTCACTTTCTTGGAAAAGTGACGGCGGCGTCGATCGACTCGCGTGATCGTATGATCCGCGAGTAAAAGTGCCACTGCTGGCACTTGTGACCACTGACAGAGTCAGTGGTACCGCGCTTTACAGCGTGGTGCGACGCCGGACCGATACAATAGTTTTACTATTTTCGGAGGGAGATCTCTTTTGCTTTTTCAAGCTTTTCGCTTTTTCTTTCGCTCTTTCTGCTAATATAAATTGAGGCTCCCGAATAGGCATGCACCTATTGTGCCGACTATCTATTAATTCGGGTAGCATTCATTCAAAATAAAATTGTACCAGTTTTGGCTCCATTTCTCTTTTCCAAAACGCATCATCTCTCTCTCTACTTTTATAGATTTCAGACCCTTCGGAGTCAAAACGCAAAATATACAGTACTTTCTGTCAGTAATATGTAACTGACCTTGTACTTGATAAAAATAGTGATGCGTTTTGTTCATTAAAATACCTTTTTTACATGTGAACATGCGCTGGACAGCGGGTACTTTTTCAATAGCTTCTTCCGGCGAAAAGTTCTCCGCTGATTTGGGGCATTTGATTTCCACAATACCCTCTTGACCGATGATTCCATCCGGTGAAGCTCCTAAGAAGGGGATGTAGCTGTCGATGAAAATTCCACATTCTTCAATATCTTTATATTGCTTCTTCAATTCTTCGCGAGCAATTTTCTCGCATTCTTTCCCGTATTCCACTGCGGGTTTCCTAATTAACTTCGGATACACAAATGACTTCACTGCATTTGCGCATAGCGTGTCAGGTCGGCGACGGCACACTTGTCCAAAATTGGATGCCGTCAACAATTTGGACCTATACTGCAACCATCTGGGGTTCTTCGCTTGTCCGATGGTTTCATCTTGAATGTCATGTCTTTTGTCTTTCCACTCACGGAGCATTTGCATATGCTTTTCCCGCTCCAGTTCATACATTTCGGATGGCATGTCTGACTTCTGTGCATTTTGCCCATAATCAGAATCGTTTTGCAGCTCTCTTTTCCTTTTCTTTCTTCTTCTTTTCTTCCATTTGGCGCACAACCTCGGGCGTTTTCTTCTTCATTACCGCATTCAATCGCGAGTGCACTTGGTTACTGTTGTACTCCACGACAGCAGCAGCACATCTTCCTGTATACGATCCTCTTTCGGCGAAATTTAATCTTTTTCCGCCAGTGTACTTAGCAATTAGTCCGTTCAAACTTTCCACAGCGTTATTAGTAGTATTATAGAGTAAGCTCTCCGCATGAGCTAACAGTGGACGAAGTATTTCTGTTACGTCCTGGTACACGCCAATTTTCATCAATTCGGGAACGATGTTTCTTTCATTCTCTTTATTCTTTCCATCGCAGAAATATTTTAGTCGTGCACACTCTTTGTGTTCACCAAACACGTGGCTCGGAACATTCTGTATGTCGTCATACAAATTCTTCGTTTTCTCCTCGATTGACACATTCTGATTGTATCGAAACTTTGCGGCTTTTACGACGTCCGTGCGTATCCGGCGAATACTACTTTCCACAGCTTGCCTCAATGGTCCAGGTGTAGTCTTCTTCACAATCGCTTTCATTTTGTTGCAGAAGTTTCGCAACAAATGATTCGTGCATTCAATTTTTTTTACGCGAATCTCTCTCTTATATGGGTCAGCATCAATAATCTTCTTATACACGCTGCTGTCCCCATCAGCAATCAGAGTAGAATAAACGAGCCCACGTTTTTCTACGCTAGTATTGAATCCTTCTACTATAGCATCGCTTTCCATAGCGGTTGATGCTCGAGATGTGTTCGAGTTTTTGAAACATGTGTGCTTTCGGGGTTCTTTCTCGTTTTTCGCAGCAATTCGACAAATTCTGCAAACTTTATTTCGAACGCCGTAAAATAAAACTTTTTTCGTGTGATAGCCAACTATCACGCCGACTCCAGACGCAGAATCGTAACATCCACTGCGGTAGGATCTCTTCATCCAGCTTCCGTCGGCCACAACAGGGATGTGAGGGGTCCCTGATCCGGGAAGAACGTCGCCTCTTTCAATCGCCAAACGTTTTTCTTCTTCAGCCGCTGCTAACATCTCTTCTTCTGCAGCGGCAATTGCAGACTTGACGAATTCATCTTGATTCTTCACGAAGTCTCTCTTCGACATGCAACGTATGTTCACTCCTGCAAAAGTGTGTTCCAGCTGAGCATAACTGCCTCCACATAAAATTGTTGCATTAACGGTGCCCTGATTGCTATCCACTTCTTCGGCTTCGTCCGATTGATTGCGGATTTCAGCTTTGTAATGGCATAAAGTGCACGTTACGCTGAAGATGCTCTTGAAGCCACACCGTTTCACACCAGTTATTCGTAGGTGTTCAATGCCACAGTCTTCCCTACGTTTTGCATGCTGACCTATTTTCTGCAATTGAGCAAGCACATTTGCGAAATTAATTATATCGTTGCTATTTAGCAGATGCGATTGTACTTGCGACTCGCTCCTCGCAACTTTTTCTACAACGAAGTTTTCTTCGTTGCTTTCTACATCCGTGCCTTCTGGTGTTTCGGTTCTCAGTTCATCCAGCGCCTCTTCAGTTTCTCCCGAACTGGCCGTATCAGTCTCTTCATCGGATGGCGAGTGCATTATCTCTTGGGACGTATGATTTCGTCCATCGGATGTTGATGGTTCCCCGGCCACTTCTGAATGTTGTCCTACGGTAGTGTCGTCTGCCACTTCTGCCCTTTCCTGTTCTTTCTGAAGGGTCAAAGGCCTTCTCTTTATGCGATATACTTTCCGTTTCGAAAATCTCCTTGCGGATGGACGTAATTTTCGCGGACGGAACTGAGAATTATTGTCCATACCTTCTTGCACATCCTGCATATTCACATTTAGAGTGTCACTCATTTTACACTAATCCAACAAACACAACACAAACACAATACAACACAACTCAAACTCCTTCTGCCCGTTATAAAAACACGTAAACACTAACCGTGAACGTGAAACGTGAATCCGAAGATTCGTTTGTGGTGCGTTCTGGAACAAATGACGCTTTACAAACCAAGGAACGGCCAGGGATCGACGGGCTGCAGCTACCGCTGATTGAGGGGGAAACACCTACAGTGGTTATGTGTGCGTGACTGATGCACGCAGGCACAGTTCACGTACCACACCACCGCTTCTGTAAGTGTTTCTCCTTCCATCAGCGGTAGCTGGAGCCCGTCGATCCCTGGCAGTCAATCCGTTGCAAGCGACCGCGCGTAAAGACCTTTGTAAAATGCAGAATCAGAAAAATGTAAGTAATATATTGTATACTATTATACAGAGTGATTCTCTGGCTAGAGTATTCAAAGGCGATGCCGCCAATAAGCAGCGCCTCGCTGAGTTTCGTGAATTTCGACGCTCGCGTAAATACGTCACTGCGACGTATTAAAAACTTCTTTATTCTTCATCGAATCGATATGGCAGTAATACCAATGAATTCCTGGCCCTCTCCTGATTAAAATCATGTCATCTAAATCGGACTATTTTTAACGAAATTAGCGTGGGGCCGTTTTCGTCGGCACGACATTGATTGACGCCATTTTCGTAAAGATCTGTTGAGAAATGCAGAACGTGGAATTCGTCACTTCCACGAAACTCAGCGAGGCGCGGTTTATTGGCGACATTGAAACCGAGAGCTAGCTACATATGGGTCAACGTGATTCGATGCAGTCACAGTTCTTATTGTTGGATTAGTGTTGCCGAATACGAAATCGCCGGTCTGCCGCGTCAGTCGGGGGAACTGACGCGGGGGTGGACGGTCAAACGTCATTCTTACAGTTCTGAAATTTCATATACTTATTGTTTACGCATTTAATGAATGATATGCAAAATGGCAGACCACCAAGTGAGGGATAACACTTTGGCAGACGTCGATGAAAAGCGCGATACGTGTCTTGCGCGCTAGTGCAAGGGAGAAGTATACATCTGTTACTTTTTTACAGTAAGTAGTGGGACCGCCGCCGGCCGCATATTGGAACGGCCCTAAATGCTGCCGTTCCAATATGAGAATTCAGAACTGCAAGAATGACGTTATTACGCTAGAAATTTTACCTGTTTGACCGTCCAGCCCCGCGTTAGTTCCCCGGACTGATGCGGCAGACCGGCGATTTCGTATTCGGCAACACTAATCCAACAATAAGAACTGTGACTGCATCGAGTCATGTTGACCCCTATGTAGCCAGCTCTTAGACTATTGTCTTTGAGGACTCTAGCGAGAGAATCACGCTGTACAATCTTATTATTTGCCATAAAATAATACATTCATCATTTCATTTCCAGATGACAGATACTGTCCCGATAGGGGCGTGGGAGAAAGAGAGGAGAAGAAGGAGGAGGAGAAGCAGGAGAAGAAGAAGGAGAAGGAGGAGGCTGAAAGAATGCGGAAGGAAATAGCGAAAGTAAGTTATGTTCAATGTGTGCGTGTTTCTCTGAAGTTTGTTTGGTATGAACGGCGAATATTTTTTGGGTCCGAATATTTTTGTAATTCACTATATGAGCCGTTGTTTTTGAATGTGGTATAAGTCGATCTGTAGCTAAAAAACCGTTTATTTTCTTCAACATTTTTATTGATTGTTATTCCATAATAAAATTGAACAAGTTTATAATTTTAAAAACATTACCCGATTTGATTGACGAATGCGAATATTTTTAAGTTGATTCAAATACAAACCCTTAAATATCTCAATGTATGAATAAGTGGACTTATACCACTTTCAAAAATAACGGCTCATATCTGCGGATAGAACTAGAAAATGTAATTTTTATGGTACTGTTTTAGATGAAAAAAGAGCTGAAACGCTTGAAACATGGGGCATGGAGCCGTGGAGGCCGGCGTGGAGGGCGCGGTGGAGGCCACCGTGGAGGGCGTAGGGGAGGGCGTAGGGGAGGAAATCCCATTATAATAAATAATTTTTAAAACATACATAAAATTCAATGATTGTTCATTTTATTTGTTTTAATGGAATGTAAAACTTTAACATTTTCTATCGTATCGGCATGAACGGTTTCAATAACATACTGCTGAGATTTTCCAGATGAAAATAAATTTAAACACGGTATTAATCGGATTATTTTTAGCATTATTAGATTAGAAACATTACGCATTTATATTTAATTATCTAGTACAGTTCTAGAAATAATCCGATTTATACCGTGTTTGAATTCATTTTCATCTGGACAATCTCAGCAGTATGTTACTGAATACTGAAAATGTCACGTTTTACATTTTATCAACACTGTATGCCTAGGGTTGCCACCTTTTTTAGAGAAAAATAACGTACATTTACTTTTGTGGGGTATACAAAAAAGTACTCTCAACAAATTAAAAGTACATTTTAATTTTATTAGTTTTTATTTCTTCCAAACATATTTTCTATTGCTTTTAGCATTGCAGAGTAAATTTTTATTATTTTGAAATATCTCAATGGCGTCATTGCACTCAATATTCATATTGAAATATATAAATCATTCGTTTTTTATTAGATTGAGAGAGGTGTTATTTATTTCATCCCGCCACTTCACATTCATGACAGAGAAAACTCTCTCAGTAAATGCTGAAGTGGCGGGAACAGATAGAAGATAATATTATTGCGTTACATTTCACGTAATATCATTAATTGTGAAATAAAGCATTTTCGTGTAGTTTATTGTTATTCAAAAGTATAGAGTACATTTACCTATAATAACGTAAGATACTTTATTTTAAAGTACGGGTGGCAACCTTATGTATGCCTCTCCAACCGAGATTACAAGCCGCCGCCGAACAGCCCAAGTCCTCGTTGGTTGGGACCGGCGTTGAGTCCGTATCGTGAACGGAGTCCTAATTCCGAATGTGCGTTTCTCGCTTCTTTCTGGCCGAAGGGGGGAGCGAGATGGATCGCTTTCCGTGCGCGACGGCCGCGAACGCAAAGGACGAAGTGTCAGGCGACCGAAAGACGGAGCGAGACCAAACATCAACGCGTCGTCTGTCTTGTACCGTCCTCGCTCGCTTTCAGTGCCTCTCGCTCGCTCTCGCCTTCGCCGGACAAGAGTGAGACAAAAGTGGTGGGGATAGCGAAAATGTCCACATCGTGTACACCAAACCGAGCCCGTAATGAGACAATACTGTATCTTTTATTTGAGTTTATCCAGATATTATCTTTGCCCATTTCTGTTCTTCAACCGCTTCGCCTTGATTCGTTCAAGTCTCCTTGATGGCAAAATAGTGATAGGGGAAATGCGGCAACAGCGCGATTCGACTCTCGATACGTCTCGGCAACTATGTCTTTCCTACATTTATCGGCTAGTTTGGTCTTCCACCGGTTCTGATGGTACATAGCGCGAATACACCATTAACGCCGGTGACGGAGAATCCTGGAAGCTTCATTCTGTCATTTCTCGAGTCTGTCTCAGTACACGATTCATAAATTCATTATTATTTCGACGTACGGTGGTTGTTAGCGCTCATACGCACCAGACCACCCTGCACTGATGTCTACTGAAGGCAACTATACCCGCAAAAACTTCCTTCTTGTCGATTCCAGGACGAAAGTTGTAATTTACGAATTGTTTACTACATCGCGTATACGCAGGGTCGGCAGAACCATTATGCAAGTTACGCGCCGCATAAGGGCGCCAGCCGAATGGGACGCTAAAAAACTATATCGCACGCTTAATAATAACGGAATCCAACCCCCACATAAACGAAATGTTCACCCCGTAAAGATAAAACATATTAAATAGAAAACAGGTGCAAAAATTTTGGGCACTAAAAAATTTTCTTGCATAAGGGCGCCAACTAACCTCGCGTCGGCCCTGCTTATACGTCACGCTGGTGCTACGTGGCTGCAGTACACCATTAGCGCCACCAACGGACAAGCCTTGAAGTTTCAGTCTGTCAGTTTTCGATTCATAAATTCATTATTATTTCAACGTACGGTGGTTATTAGCATTCAAACGCACCAAACCACCCTGCACAGATGTCTACTGGAGGCAACTATACCCGCAAAAACTTCCTTTTGGCGGATTCCAGGACGAAAGTTGTAATTTACGGTTTGTTTACTACACGCGTATACGTACACGCTTTTCCTAGCTTGTGTGAGCGTACGCACACATTCATGGCCCGCTGAGACTGCCCCCTTAAGCCGAGAATGTATGGATGCTGTTCCTGTCGCTCACACTGTTTGTAACTCTTGTGACGGGTTTGTTGATAGCAGACTTTTGCAGTTACTTGTTACTGTAACACTGTCCATTCCAAATTATGTCGATCTGCCGAGATATTATTGTACTTCAAACACTAGTTATGTATTATTTTAATAGAACTAGTTAATATAAATAAATTATTGTTAATATACAAATAACAAGAAAATGATTGAAAATATAATTCTTCATGTGGGTATTTTAAAAGTATGCCCAAGTGTGGAAAAATATATAAAAAAAATTTTTATGTTAAACGAAAAAAGTATTGTGCGTGACACGGGAAAGACGCGATTTTGCCTCGCGTGAAATACTGCTGTAGCTACGCTCGGGCAGCAAATTTCACGCTCGTCGAAATCGCCTTCTTTTCTCCCTTGTCACGCAATGTACTGTAACAATAGCATAAATAACAAATTTCACCGCAAAATTTATTACAGTGTTTCAATTTTTATCTCTCGCGATAACATACGAAAATATTATTTTATATCTTCTAAATTAGTTGCTGTATAAACGTTACTTCTTCAAATTTTATTACGAGATAGTGAGATACATGTATAAAAAAGGAGGCTGGTACATCGGAAAATACAGTCATGTAGAGTGGTCAAAAATATAAGGTACGATCTTTGCTTAACACAGAGTAGATATCTTCTGTGATTCGAGTAGTACATCTAACGTAAGACAAAAATGTGGACATGATAAATTCCACCGTAGAATGACTCAAATGGAATATACGTATCGGCTGTAAGGCTGTTGTGTCGCCATTTTTTGTTAAAAAAATCTGGAAAAAATGTTTTTTTTATCTTCTTTATACATATCATAAGAACCTTATGTTACATTTTTAATAAAGTTCATAAATTTCTTTAAAATCACCACCAAAGTTATCCTACCATTTTTGGGAATCTAGTAGGTTTGGCCCATTTGATTAATATTTTTTCAAATTGAAGAATCATTTTTGTAACATAGTAAATTACAAAACAAATTTTTATTTTGCAAAATTCTCTTCGAAGGTTGGGAATTTAAAATTTGGAAAAATATTACCAAATACCTTGAAATTCTACCTACAAAATAAGCAACTTCTAAAGAGGGATTTTTTAAAATTAACTTCGTAATCAACCATCGAAGGCAGCGGTGCACCCCGTTTCCGGTAAGCGAGCCGCGCGGTGCACTACTGCGGACGGTTTACAGTACCACTCGCACCCCGTATTACTTCAATTAGGACGAAACATAAAATCGACTGGTCCCCTATCCGCCTTAATGGTGTCATTTATGGCAGCGAAAGAGTTTCTTTCACTGCTTTTGTTTGAATTTCAGTAGGGATTATACCCAAAAGTCCCTGTTTTTGTCCTCGCCTTAGAGAAACTTAAGCCTTGAAATGATCCATGGACAAAATCTCGCGATGCGTCCTTTCGTTAGCGAATGAGGGTCTATAGGTATAACAATAAAGTGCAGTTTACGAGTGGCTAAATCACGATCATGAAGCCCTAAGTAAAATAGCAATTACTAAAAACAATTTGAAACCTTTAACAAGCTGGGACTACATTTTCCATGTTAAGAATGGTGTGATAAACTACGAAGAGTTGCTTTTATTGTAGGATTGGGCGTTCGTGACAGCAGAGCTTTTCCTTCCTCTGACAGCTCAAGCGTCGTCGAATAAAAACCGTTTTAAACATCTTACACAAACGCACCGTGTACTCCCTTTAAAAAACGAAATTGTTTCCTGAGTTACAGATAATTCCTAACTTGGACAGAGATTCTTTTCTACGGGTAATTCCACGGCAACTCGATTACTTTTTGCACTCGATGTCAGGGATTTTGTTTAAAGTGAAATATGATGCAGTCCACATGAAATCATGGGAGGGGGGTTAAGCACGAGAAGTTGGTGGGCTCCTTCCATCAGCCGAGGATAAAGATGGGTAAGGGAGGATGGCATGTATAAGATCATTTCGACTTGAAATTTTCGATTGGCGGGGTTAATTAAGGGTTGCAAGTAAAAAAGCATTATTGCTAGCGTAGAGGCTCGCTTTGAAGCAACATTAGTACCTACCTATCACTGACACTGAACCATAACAGTACATGGATGAAGGACTTTTGGGTATAACCCCTATTGAAATTCAAACAAAAGCAGTTAAAGAAATTCTTTCGCAGGCATAAATGACACCATTATGGCGGATACGAGACCAGTCGATTTTATGTTTCGACCTGATTGAAGTAATACGGGGTGCGAGTGGTATTGTAAACCGTCCGCAATAGTGTACCGCGCGGCTCGCTTATCTGAAACGGGGCGCACCGCTGCCTTCGATGGCTTATTACGACATTAATTTTAAAAAATCCCTCTTTAGAAGTTGCTTATTTTGTAGGTAGAATTTCAAGGTATTTGGTAATATTTTTTTCCAAGTTTTAGATTCCCAACCTACGAAGAGAATTTTGCAAAATAAAAATTTGTTTTGTAATTTACTATGTTACAAAAAAATTTTTTCAGTTTGAAAAAATATTAATCAAATGGGCCAAACCTTCTAGATGACAATAAGAGAATGAACTCAATACGATAAATCAGTTTCGAAGATAAAAATTCTTAAGCACAGCTCGGTTTCACGAAAATATGAAAAAATTGTAAATTTTGACGGCCCATATTCTTTAAATAATTTCGAAAACAGCAAAATGGTGAATTAAACCCGCCCTCCTCCCATGATTTCTGTATTCGAATCGTTCCATTAAACTCATTAAAGTTACTAGTTATTTGTGTTTCAAACGTTTTATTATTCTATTATCAGCTTCATCATTATAATTATCTTTAAAAAATCCGCGTCCAAGGAGCAGAACGCCTTAGCGTTCCACGGGCGACGTCCCGCGCCTGAATTCCTCAAGAGGAAATTACATCTCCCAGACGGCCACGCAACACGATAAAGGCTCCAGTTTTTGGTTATCTCAACTCTCCATGTTGCACATCGTCTACTTTTCTTTCGATTTCGACGGCAGCAAATTTTCCTCAATCGCCTTTGCAGCTTTTGGTATATCGCACAGTGGTCCGAGTAGTCGAAAACATAATAAAAAATCCGTACGTTCACGTTTCACCATTTATCATTATGAAGATGATAATTCTGGGGTTTTTTAGGGTCGCAGAATCTGTTTCTGAAGCCAAAATTTTTATTAGATTAAAACCAAGCCCTGCAGGGGGGCTCATAAAAACGCTATCTCTGTTAATTTTCGAAATTTGATGCCGTAATTAACATCCAATTTTCTACGTGCGTTACGAAAAGTAGCACGTTTCAATTTTCTTACGAAAAGTAGCACGTTTCGGTTTGCCACGAAAAGAAGCATGTTCCATCGTTTCTGACGAATATTAACACGTTTGGTCTTCCGCCGCGAAGAGTAACACATTTGACTGCTTCGCCACGAAGAATAGCACATTTCGTACTGTTGCGGCGAAAACTAGCACGTTATACTGTTTCGCCACCGGTTTGGCCACGAAGAATAGCACGTTTTGGATTATACTGCAGACTGCAGAAGCTATCACGTTTCAGCGCGCGGTCGGTTTAAAAGAATTCAACTGTTGAAAATATTGTTTAATAAATAATAATTCCATCTAATCTCCAAAAGACAATACATATGAAAATTTTAATCACGTGGCAAACCGCTGAAACGTGCTAGTTTTCGCAGCGAAAACGGAAAGGTGCTACTTTTCGCAGCGAAAACCCAAACGTGATAGTTTTCGCAGCGAAAACCGAAACATTCTAGTTTTCACAGCGAAAACCGAAACGTGATAATTTTCGTGGCAAACCGCTCAAACGTGCTAGTTTTTACAGAAAAAACCAAAACGTGATAGTTTTCATGAGAACGAAGGCAAACGTGCTACTTTTCTTAAGGTGGCCGTCTTGGCGAGCCTTGAATGTGTGCGTACGCTCAACAAGCTAGAAAAAGCGTGTACGTATACGCGTGTAGTAAACAAAGCGTAAATTACAACTTTCGTCCTGGAATCGGCCAGAAGGAAGTTTTTGCGGGTATAGTTGCCTTCAGTAGACATCCGTGCAGGCGGGTCTGGTGCGTTTGAACGCTAATAGGCACCGTACGTTGAAATAATAATGAATTTAGGAATCGTGCACTGAGACAGATTCGAGAAATGAACAGAATGAAGCTTCAAGGATTCTCCATCACCGGGGCTGATGATATATTCGCGCTATGTACCATCAGAATCGGTGGAAGTCCAAGCTAGCCGATAAAGGTAGGAAAGACATAGTTGCCGAGACGTAAAGAGAGTCGGATCGCGCTGTTGCCGCATTTCCCCTATTACTATTTTGTCGTCAGGGAGGCTTGAATGAATCACGGCGAAGCGGCTGGAGAACAGAGATGGGCAAAGATAATATCTAGATAAACTAAAAAAAAAAGATACTTTATGTTTATCCGTTATTCGAAGCTTCGAATAACACGAGTTATCTTTATTCCAAACACCACTGATATATAAATTGATTTGAAGTGAATTTATTCGACGGCGAAAGATAATTTTTTTTATTCGAAGTGAATTCATTCGACGGCGAAAGATAATTTTTTTATTCGAACCGTCGAATAAGGTTTTCATCTGTAGCCATAGTTTATTCGGCTTTTATTCGAAGGCTTCGAAATTTCAAATAACTTTCGGCAGCGTGTTTATCCGAACCAGCGCGATCTCTCTTCGTGCTGAGGACTTGGGCTGTTCGGCGGTGGCTTCTGATCTCGGTTCGAGCCTCGACTCGAAACGCATACCTATAGTATTGCTTGATGTGGATTATGTATTAATTAAATGTAAAACCTAACGTTTTCAGTAACATACTGCTGAGATTTTCCAGATTAAAATGATTTTAAATACGTTATAAATCGGGTTATTTCTAGAACTGCACTATGTAATTAAAGATAAATGTAACATTTCTAATCTAATAATGCTACAAAATATATAAAAAAAATTTATGTTGAACAATTTTATTCCAAATGCACTAAAAACTAAATTAAAATACCCTAAAGACTAAAAAATTATTCTTTTCTTGTACTATAATTTTTTTCCTATACGAACGTAACGAATAATTTCTCGTTATAAATTGTTTATTTACTATGGAAATCGTGATGCCACTAGCGTCCCGAACGCAGCGGCTTTTTGTCGTTTTCGTAAAGAACGCGAATGACTGATTCCATGTCGTTTTGTGATTATGGGTTATATTTATTGATGACTGAGTAATTTTTTCACTCCTTCAGGGTTTATTTTTTTTTAGATATTGTATTGTCATCCAAACTACGCACGCCTGCAAAGCTTCAAGACAATTCGATAGTTGGAAGTTGCAGTTGCCAGATTTGAACCATACATACATCAAACACACAAAAGTACCTACAAACAAACCGAAGATCGAAGCTGAATAAAATCGTTTAAAAATAATCTGATTTATGCCGTGTTTAAATTCATTTTCATCTAGGAAATCTCAGCAGTATTTTACTGAAGCGTTCATACCGATACGATAGAAAGCGTGAAAGTTTTACATTTTATTAAAACAAACAAAATAAACAATCATTGAACAATTATATTATTATATATTTTCACAAGTAAACATAAATATTGCACAGAATGAGAGAAGATAATAAGAATTGCGAAGTTTAGAAGGGATATTGATACGCAATTTAGTATTGTTTCATTGATATGTTTCCTAATTTCACTACCCAACCTCTCTATCTTTCATCATTGCTATCCTCCTTTACTTTCAGCGAGGCTCTGACGCTAGACGCAGTGATCGGCAGGCTCCAGCTACCTCTGATAGAAGGGGAAACACCTACAGGAGCGGTGGTTATGTGTGTGTGACTGACGCAGCAGGCACAGTTCAAGCACACATAACCACCACTCCTGTAGGTGTTTCCCCCTCCATCAGCGGTAGCTGGAGCCCGCCGATCCCTGCCTAGACGCAGCTCTCGTGCCGTATTCCTTCAAGACTTTTTGATAAAAAGATCTGTGGCAACAGCGCGGTAGAGACGGAGAGAACAGAAAATGTGGCAACTATGCGTAAAAAATTCGTCTACATAGAGTACTTGGAGTTGTCACCTCTGTAGAAGTTCTTTTTATCGACCGCAGTAGTTTCATTAGGATCCGTCTGTTTATTGGGGACGCCTCGATCGATTCGGACAATAACAAAAATGAGACGGCCCCCTTAACGTACGTGTAACGGTTTTGAGCGTAACATAACGCTCCTTAAAGGACTTCGGGATTGGTTCGAGTGGCGTGCGATAAAGAATTAGAATTCCAGAACAAGAATTTAACTTAATAGTGCTTATTCAAGAAAAACACTTCTAAATAATACATAAGTTAACGCCTTAACACTAAAGAAATTAAAGAAATTAAATAGGTTGTGACTCTCGGTCGTTACAAAAAGTAAAGCTGATCGTCTTGGGTTGCGACTCTTGGTCGGTACAAAAGAATGCCCGTTTGAACGATCGATTTGGATGAATGTAACTTAAATAACTAATAGTGACGTTTAGTCGAATGAAAGGAATAAATTCGTCGATAATGACTCTTGTTCGATGTAGGAATTAATTTGTAGATACTGACTCTCAGTCGATGTAGGAATTAGCTTATAAATTTAGGAATTAGCTTATATATCTAGGAGTTAGCTTATGGATCTATGAGTTTGAACATGTTTAAGTTGAGTCATGTCCGGAGCCGAAGAGAAAGATAGAGAAAGGTACTCCCATGCTCGTTGTCGAGGGTCAGAGGGGGATAATTTAATATAGTCGCACCAATCGATTTGAGGAATGTCTATTTTACTTAATTCCCGCCATTGGGTTTCTATTCTTCTTGTTTTTATTCTTTTTGTGCCCGCACGACGATGTGTCATTATTGTAATTATTTTGAAATTTGAAATTATCAACAGACGCTGTCGCGTCTGGAAGCTAATTCCCCTTCCCCCTCTACCCATAGGCACACTGAGCGACCATGTCTCTATACACGAATGATAGCGAAATTGACAGGTCCCCGCAGCTATTTTGGCCTTATTATCTTATTTTATGACATAGTCCCGGAGTTTTAACATGATTAAGCGAATAATTTTTTTTTTCGAACCCATTTGTTGTTTTACTTAATGTATCAAGCTGTTTGTCTAAAAGATAAAAGAATTATTCTAAATTAATAGTTATCAAAATGATACTTTTGGGATTAAGAGTTTTCGTGACGTCACGTTTTCCTCCTCCACTTGACGCCAGTAGGTGTCGCCATTCGAAAGCAGAATTTATAAATGTCACTTGGCTGTCACTCAATTATAACCTGCCAAGTGTTAGTTGTTAACATTTTTTAAATGTCCCGATGGTAAAGAAGATCTCGCGCGATAGCGGCAGGACGTGATTGGTGGTACATTAACGAATCATTTCTCGATATAAATTGTGTATTTACGGAACTTGTGATGCGACTCGCTACCCGAACGCAGTGGCTGATTTCAAGTCGTTTGGATTTGTGGTTATGGATTATATTTATTGGTTATTGCTGATTGGGTATAATTTTCACCCCCTCGGGGTAATTTCGTTTATAAAATATCGTATTGTCATCCGAAATACGCACGCCTCCAAAGTTTCAAGAGAATTGGATTGGTGGAATTAGTTTAAATTTGAGTTTTCAGATATGTAGCAGACGTACCAGAAGCAAACAGAGGAATCGAAGCTGAATAAATTCGTTTAAAAAATACGATTTATTCTCATTTTTGACGTTACAAAAAAGAATATAAACATTTTTAGCGTTTTTGGGTCATTTTGTTTGATTAATTTTGTCGTTGTCAATACATTTTTATGCTGATGTACCATCACGTACCTTGCATGAATATGAACCGCTTTGAGGATGAAGACCGTTATGAAATAGGGCACTTAGTAATTTATAATAAATTATGAAAAAAGTGATGAAATCCCCCCCCCCCCCCCATAAACATGACTCATGTATGAAAGAAGCTAATTCCCTTTAATACACGAAAAAAAATTCTTACGCAAAGATTGTGAAATCAACTTGCTAATTCCAATTGTATTCTCGTTTTCCGCTCGAACACTGATTCCTCTGTCACTTTTTATACTTGACATTCCTTCATTGGTACCTTCTCGCGTAATAAACTGTATATAATGTTTTATTGCAAAACTTGCAATCACGATAAGCAAGAGCACTTGTCTCCAGGGTGAGGAGGTGGTTAAAACCTCGTGGGTAGAGGAGTCTCTGATTTTCCGGAAGCCACTCATAACACTCCTGGCAAAATTTCCGCTTGAAAACATCATAGCGGTCCTCATGGATAATACCTGGCCCTTGAAGGCACACTAGCCGCAATAATTTAATATATATTGTCGGGTACAGCTCGGGCAATACTCCATCCCACGGCCCATAAAATTCTTCGTCCATATCAGTGGGACGGAATGCACGGGACTGGTAAACCGGCATGCTTTTTAATAAAAAATTCGGCTTATTAATTTCATTGATATAATAAATTAATTTATTCTTTTCGATTCTTTTACTCACTTTTCTTTTACTATTACTTTCCCTATCACTTCTTTATTGCACTTACTATTTCACTTGACGTGATATGAAATCTTAGTGCGCACTAAATTTTTGAACTTGATCTCGTCCTAATTAATCCCGCGGATCTCCCCACTTTTCGAAATCACGGTTCTGCATTGTTACCAGTCTGATTTTGATCCCTAGTATTATTATGATTTGGTGAAATGTAAGCCTTCTTAATCCTATCCTGGTGTACGATTCTAGTGAGACGAGGACTTATTGCCAGTTTCACGTTATTATTCTCAAGAACGTCCATAATCATGTACGGTCCGTCATATTCATTACTAAATTTGTTCCTTTTTGGTTTTAATAACATTACTTTCTCACCTTTACGGTATTGAACGGATGATACTTTCCTATCGTAATAGTGTTTTTGTCTAAATTTCGAATTTTCTAAGTTACATCTGCCTATTTCGCGAATATTTATCAATTTATTCATCAAGTTATCGACAAAATCTGGATGTGTTTAGTGAATCATTCGGTGCCATGCTAGATGGTTGTCTAGCCTTTTTTCCGTAAATGAGTTCATAAGGAGTATATTTTGTACTTTCATGTACACTAGTGTTGTAAGAAAACATTGCTTGTGGCAACCACTGATCCCATTGTTTTTCTTTTGTTATATAGTGTTTTAAATATTCGATTAGTACATGGTGGCTTCTTTTTAGTGAGCCATTCGATTGGGGATGAAATGCAGATGTTTTATATTGTTCGATATTGAAGACTTTGGCAAATTTCTTCATAACAGACCCGATAAACGAAGAGCCTTGATCTGTCAAAATTGCCTTGGGATATTCATACTGACATATAAAATTTTTCTTAAATGCTTCAGCTATTTCTTTGCTCGTGAATGAGACTAATGGTATGGCTAATGAATATTTAATTAAATCATCTTGTATCGTGAGTATGTAGCTATTTCCTGCTCGAGTATATGGTAATGGCCCTACGATATCCATGGATACTTTATCAAACGCGTCCAATGGTGTGTTTGTTATTACCATAGGTTTCCTTGTTTTTATTCGCACTAATTTTTGTCTTTGACAACTCATACAGATTTTAATATATTGTTTAATATCTGCTTTCATATTTTTCCAATAATATAAACATCTGATACGCTCATACGTTTTTGTTATTCCTTTATCACCTCCTACTGGTGATTCGTGATTTTCTTTTATTATTATTATCCAAACTTGTTCTACAGGTAATTGCACAGACGAGGTATAGGATAGACCTTTCAACCAATGTATTTTTCTGTCACCGGTTTGGGGGGTCCTAGGACCCCCTTACCATTTTAGTGTCGCATGCAACGTTACCGGCGAAGTCTCGAAACAGATTGTAATGCTACCACAGACCAGGTATAGAATAGACCTATCATGGAATGTAATTTTGTGTCACACGCTCGGGGGGCTCGCGAGCCCCCTTACCATTTTCGTGTCACACCCAACGTTATCGATTCAGTCTAAAATAAGATTACAATGCTACGAGTGGTAGGAATTGAAATTAAATCTTATCGGAAACGTTTAAAATCTAAAACGGCATGAACGTTAAGACTAATTTCAAGAAACATGTTGCATAATTCTGTTTACTAATACATTTTGATAGAAGCATAATTTGCACTTATTTCCATAAATTTCGATTAGAAATATTATATAAATACAACCACGTAATAAACATTTGTACAGTCTCTTAGTTAGGTTATATTTTCGGTCACTTCGAAGAGTGGATTTTCTGTCCTCGAAGTGGCAGAAAATATACTTAACCTATATGCTACAGGATAATAAATGTTTATTGGATATTTCGTTCTTCTGGGCTACATTTGTGAACATTTTATGACTTAACATCCTTCCAAAATATTATTATTACGCCTCAACGATATATTTATGAAGTCGATGAGTGTCATTATTCGTGGTTAAGAAATCAAAATTTCCTATTCATAACGTCATTTTTTTAGTACATTTCATCGAAATAATAAGTTTTAGCTTAATTTGTTTATGTTTGCCAAATTCATGCCTTTTATTAGACTCTACTTGATTTTAGCATCAATTTTCATGTTTACAGATTTCTATGCTTGATTAGAGGTGTGACTATCGATTATTGATAGATTATCGATATCTTATTGATATTTAACAATATATCGACAATATCGTTAAGATATCGTTAAGACGAATAGATCTATTCGCCTCTTCTAGAAGAGGCTGAGGTAGAATATGACACACTTTGCTGCAGCAACGATGCAAATAACAATTTTAAAGACATTGTAAAGCAACGATACATATTCATACTTTTAAAGATATCGCTTTCGATACTCAGCGGCTCAGCACCGATGTTTTCGCCCATTCACAACGGTGTTTTTCGGTGCTAGATAGCGCCGTGAATGGGCCCAGCACCGGTTTTTACGATGCTCACTTTTTGAGCACCGTTGCCAACGGTGCAGACCTTTTTTCGCATAGAATGCAACGCATTATTTGTATAATAAAGTCAATGAGAATCTATTGGTTTGTATTTGAATTCACGGCGCTGTCCAGCACCGAAAACCACTGAATGGGCTCAGCACCGATATTTTCGTCCGTTCACAACGGTGTTTTTCGGTGCTGGATAGCGTCGTGTATGGGCCCAGCAACGCTTTCTAAGCTGCTGACCTTTTTTCGTGTATACCGCAGCTGATTTCCCAGGTAGCACACGTCGTCTATAAGTCGTGTGCTATCTGGGTCTATTCGCGTCAACAATATCTTAACCATATTATCGATATATCGAAATATCGATAACATTTCGATAGTCACACCTCTACCTCAAAGTGAGAGAAATTATAACCTATATGCTATACCCAATTTCATAAATATACCGTTGCGGCGTAACAACGATATTTTGGAAGGATGTTAAGTTATAAAAAGTTCACAAATGTAGCGTAAAGGAACGAAATAGCCAATAAACATTTATTGTCATATAGCATATAGGTTATATTTTCTGTCACTTCGAGGAGGGGACTACATAATAATCACGCGCATCCAGCTTGCGCATTTTCCCTAGCCTGGGCGGCCGCATGAAAGGGGAACTTTCCCCACCCTACATTAGTGGTAGTTGGAATGATATTTCTGAGCTTGGGTACGCGGAAAATTTGACTTGCGGTCCCAAGCGGGAAAAAAGTTCATTAAATTTCATTAAATTCTTTATATTTAGTGGGATTATTACTAGGGACTGTAGCCGTAATTATTTCTTTTATATTTCGAAGAACTGTCTTTAAATGTTTAAATAATTACTTTAAGCCACCCTGACATTCAATTGACTAACCTGCTAAAAAACTATTAAAAATGTTATATTACGCGGCTAAATACATGCTTTTCTGACTTTCTTTCTTCCATAAAATATGGTAAGATCGGATTTTTCGAGTCGGTCTTATAAACGTTTTACAACATTTACGCTTGAGACAACACAATACAGCATTTCCTCTAGTTCCTATCACTTTTTTAAATATGGAAACATATATATCAGGTTCACATAGATTTCTAAAATTGTTCAGAAGGCGCTTGGAAGGAATACAGGGCCATTAATATGCAGTATCCTCTAATGGAAAAATAATTTTTCAATATTTTTATCATTATGCAAACATCTGTATTGTATGTCAGATTTGTCTACTAAAATGAAACCAATTACGACGCAGTTTGGTATGAGGAAGGTACGGCAAAAAATTGGTGCAGAAAGAGGAAAAATAATAACATATTTTTTTAAAATCCAGAAAATAATACGATAGCGAACGTTCAGTAGATGTGCGGCCTTTTTCTCATCGATTATTGAGGTCAAGGCCATCGAAAAGTTCGTCTTTTTTTTTAAACAGACGCCGTTCCCAGAAACGCGATACACCTGAAGGCAAAAATCAATGCGACTTGAAATGTCTTGCAAGCAGAGCTCGCTAAATCAGGCGTTTGCTCTAAACGAATCTTTACCATTTTTTATTTTGTTTAAATGCTAAACAAATAAAATATGAAAAAAGTGGGTAGGTAGTGATTTATTTTTAGGGTTGCCATAATTGTCAAGCTTTGATACGGAACATTTAAATGCTAATTAAATAAAACATGAAAAAAGTGGGTAGGTAATGGTTTATTTTACTTTGTAAAATATTTCACGGGAACAGTGAAATACGGGACAGTCCCGTATATACAGGACGTATAGCAACTCTACATATGTACATACCTACTTGCCCGAATCACGTCGTATTTGATTTTCCTTTTATTAAAAAAATCTCACTAATATGCCGTAAATGCTCGAATCGAGCCGGAACAGAGAATGTAAAAATTTCACCTTATGATTAGCTTAGCATATGAACATACATGTTTTCCGCTTTTAGCTACTGATTACGGCTTTTGCAGAATTTGTAGAAGAAATTAAAATCTAGAAGCCTAGCTTGTCCGTGGACCGACATCGACATGCGAAAATCAGACGCACGGAGAATGCAAGAAGACAATGTAGTATTATACTTTGTTGCCGCTGCCAGAATGATCGTTTGTCGCGTAAAGGTCCTCCGTGCCGTTTCCCTCCCATTTTATCTCACACGCGAGTCGCGACGTCCGTAAAACAGGACCTTTTTTTTTACTTGTGCTTTAAAAAATACCATAACTGTTTTCTCATATGTACATATCTAGGAATAATGAAAACCGACCTTAACGCAAGCGATACGCTCGGGTACTTACATCGGAGATGTTCTTTACAATTTTTAAATCCATACAATAGTTAATAAGGAAAGGGCCAATCAATTTGTAACGAAACGTAGAGTTTTAACTACTAATCTATCGTTCCCAAGTAATAAATAAACTATTGCAAAATGTCCTCGGGTGCCGAAAACTACGAATATAAATTTTAAAAAAACGTTTGGATTCCTTGTTCTCAATGATTTATACGTGTCGTAGGATGGGCACCGTCTATTTAGACATGCGCGGAGTGCAGAGATTTGTGGGAATGTCAGTAACAGCGTCAATTTTTAATATTTTTCAACATACGACTCGCGAAAATGTTAGTTAAGTGTTCCACTACACGTAAAGTACTAACAATCAATGTCATCTTGCAATTTATAGCTTGTATAAGCTTTCAAGAAGCGATCACCGAAATAGATTTTCGAAGAAAAATCCACGTGAATCCTCGTGAGTCGCTGACAAACCGAGCCAAAGCGTAGCGTAACAAAAGCCTGTCCTCTGTCAAACTCTCACTCTAAACAAGTCACACGTATACAATCATGCACACCTTTCAGCATTTCAACACATTTCAGAGTAGTTCCTAAGTTGGACGCTGTTCATGAGCAGAGGCCGCTAAATTCAGTCCTCGAGTTATGGGTCGGTAATACAGTTTGGGTGGTGACACAAAGTCCCATAAGGTGATAGGTCTATTCTATACTTCGTCGATGATGCTACGCGTGGTAGGAATTAGAATTCAGCACGGGTATAACTGGGTTATTTTTTTAGTCGAAGCCCGCGATTTACAAATGTTTCTGTTAAAGTAACCATTTAAAAATCGTGTTATGAACATATTCCGTTCAACGGAAGAGAAAGGAGGATGAAAATAAAACGATATCACATTCGCCTTTTAACTTTGCTATCCTATCCCGCTTTATTTAATACAAAACAAATTTCATTCGCTTGCAATAACGTAATATGTAAAAAGAGTGCTTTAATGTTTTTTAAGAGCACCTGTTGCTGAATCCCACCCATTCATCATGTGTTTGTGCATATATAAATGATGGTCTATATGATATAATACAGACATATAATAATAATAAATATTTTTTTTTTAAGTCGGCGCCAGATTTACACAGTGCAAACGATGAGGCGCCGATATAAAAAAATTGAGTGTCGTAGATTAAATAAGGAACAAAATTATTTTTTACTTTTTAGCGCATTTTAATTTTTTTGAAGTCGGTTTTAATTATAATTTTCCATTTCTTGGACCGATGCCCCATTATTGTGGCTCTTACACGCAGGTGGCGAAAAATCTCTCCGCACAGGGGTATAGCGCAGCGGTCAACCCTGTCGTAGCTAAAAATTTTGAAACTGAGACGGGTACGAGACCAGTCGACATTGTTTTCAAACCTCATTACAGTAATCTGGGGTGAGTAGTAAATCGATCATAAACGCGGAGCGCGCAGCTCGCTTACCTGGGCCGGGAAATTCCCAATAGCTCTTTGCCACGTGAATTTGAAAGAGACCATCCCAAAATTTTCGAAGCTCGGGGATCACTGCTGTCCAGCGGTCGCTGGCAGCTCTCCGAAGAGATTGCCTTCGTCGGCCGCCGACCATCTCGTTCTTTTGTCGATGTCGACGGACTCGACGTCGCGGTTTCAGCCACGTCCAACAATGCGTTTCCAGACCTCAGAATCTATTGTTCTGGTTTTCTTTTTCATAATTTTATCTTTAGTGCAGTGTATGCATAGATAAGACTTAAGGGGCAACTGATCAGACGTGTCTTTGATAGTAACCGTGTTTTAATTTTTTTCTAGATGTTTTGTGTCTGAATGTTTTAAAAATTGATCGCTACTCAACGCCACGCCTATACCGGCTTCCATTAATGCCATTTTTTTGGAATGATGCGCCATTATTGTGGCTTTTACACGCAGGAGGCGAAAAATCTCTACGTGCAGGTGTATACCGCCGCAGTCAACCTTATCGTAGCTTAAAATTTTGAAATTCAAGACCATTATACTCATTTATCTTTTTCCTTCAGTGTCGTATCTGTATTCGTACTCAGAAAGTTAAAAAATCCAATGGCCACGACATTCTGGCCTTTTCACTGTACGCTCTCTTGAAATCGGTTGAACGGTAACGCGTACCTTTTTTTACGACCCTGAGGGGTTCTTAGGTAAAAGCTTTCAAACGATGCGGCTCGGGGGTCATAAACGCTAGAGTAGTGGCATAAGGACAAAGTCAGCAATAGGCCATTCAGTAATCAGTATGCCAATTTCTATCATAGAAATGTCACAAATGGATTACTAGTATTTTTCTGATGAAAATGACACCAAACTTGATAAAATCCTGATTATTTTTAATGACTGTGATGGAAAGTACTTGGAGTAAAGTAACTGAGGAAAGTAATGAAGACTACCTGAATTCTACGTGAACTGAGACGGAACTTTTATGTGTCCCAGATCTTAACGTAAGGCTTTTAAGCGCTCGTAAGCGATACCTACGCTCGTGTACTAACATCGTAGATGTTTTTTATAATTTTTAAATCCATTCAATAGTTAATAAGGACAGATGCAATCAATTTGTAATGAAATGTAGGGATTTAGGGGCCTTGGGTCCCAAAAACTACGAATATAAATTTGACAAGAACGTTTCAATTCATTATTTTCAATGATTTTTACGTGTCGTAGAATGGGCACCGTCTATTTAGACACGCGTGAAGTGCAGATATTTGCGGGAATGTTAGTAATAGCGTCAATTTTTAATACGTTACGGCGTACAACACGTGAAAATATTAGTTAAATGTTGCACTACACGTAAAATACTAACAATCAATTTTATTGTATAACCTTTCAAGAAGTGCCATATATCAGCGGCATATATAGGCTCCTGATCCCCGAAATATATTTTCAGAGAGAAATCCGGCGTGAGTCGTTGAAAAACCGAGCCAAAGCGTAGCTTAGCGAAAGCACGCCCTCTATGTTAAACTCTCACTCTAAACAAGTCACACGTATACAAGCACCCACACATCTTTCAGTATTTCATCACATTTCAGAGTAGTTCTTGAGTTGGACGCTGTTCATGAACAGAGGTCGCTAAATTCAGTTCTCAAATTATGGGTCGGTAACACAGCTTGGGTGGTGACACGAAGTCCCATAAGGTAATAGGTCTATTCCATACCTCGTCTGTGGTAATTGTATGGTTCCATTACAAATTGTTACTATGATGTTGGTCTGCACAAATTTTAATTTAATTATTTTTTTTATTTGTTCCCATAATGTATTATTCCCTTCTCTAGATAATGATATTTTCTTAATTCCCCATTCTATGAGGTTATGGCATAGGTTTCCTTATATAGTGTCATATCAAGAGACACGGTAGTGTCTCGCGCCAAGTATATAGATATATGCGCAGCGCAAGCACAGAGTGTCTATATTACGCCACGACTAGCTATCAAGAACCCTGAGATTTCCGAATCTCAATAACGGTTGATCCGATTAGATTTTGAATGGTCTTAATGGATAGCTTGGGTTTGATTTACATAAGAAAAGTGTCTTCGTTTTGTTCCTACCGGCCTTATTAGCTGAAATATTTCGATGTAAAGTTGAAATTTGCCGAATTTCATGTTCGTAAGATTAAGAATCGTCATCGTCATCGACATCGTCCTACACTTCTAGACAAGAGGGGAGTATGAAAGGGTGAGGAAATGTCTCTCAGGTACGTCGTTCATTGGATGCGAGTTTCGGCCAATCGCGTAACAAATTGTTGTAACCTTACAGCTACATAGACAGAGATATCTAGAGACGCTGTAGCGTATCGACGCCAAGTACATGAAAGAAAAGACACCCTGTACTACGTACATGTAAAAGACACCCTGTATACATAAAAGACACCCTGTATATGAATGTCGACTGCCCCTGCCATGTATCTCCATTTTCCGAAATCCGAAATTCCGAGCCCTGCATGTATCGTATCGACTGTCGCTACTGCTATCCTTTACTCGTCCCGAAAATATTCTGAAACTTATTTCATTATATCTCATCACCCCTGCAATATTTTCTAAATTTAAAGGCTTTTCCCTTATGTAAACTGCATACAAGATTTCGAATAAGACCAATTCCGAAAAAATCGGTCCACGCATGCTAGACATATCGTAATATCGTCTCATGGATCAGTCGAAAACGGTAAGAGAAAATTCTTCTGATTCTCCAGTCTCGAAAATTATCGACATTTTCTCCCGTCTCGAAATTTGTCGACATAATACGTATACTACGCGTTACACGCACACAAACCTATTAGTTTCGCACACATGTTTCGTTCGTCGACTCTCGGGATCATTCCGCAGAGTATATACCCTTATATACCCTTATACTCTTATATACCTACCCTTATACCCTTACACCCTTATATACCGTTATACCCTTATACTCTTATATACCCTTATACCCTTATACCCTTATACTCTTATATACCCTTATACCCTTACACCCTTATATACCGATATACCTTTATACTCTTATATACACTAATACTCTTATATACCCTTATATCCTTATATCCTTATTCCCTTACACCCTTATATACCCGTATATCCTTATACTCTTATATACCCTTATACCCTTATACCTTTATATACCCTTATATACCGTTACACCTTTTACCCTTATACCCTTCACCCTTACACCCTTCACCCTTACACCCTTCACCCTTACACCCTTCACACTTACACGCTTCACCCTTACACCCTTCACCCTTAAACCCTCTACCCTTACACCCTTCACCCTTACACCCTTCACCCTTACACCCTTCACCCTTACACCCTTCACCCTTACACCCTTCACCCTTACACCCTTCACCCTTACACCCTTCACCCTTACACCCTTCACCCTTACACCCTTCACCCTTACACCCTTCACCCTTACACCCTTCACCCTTACACCCTTCACCCTTACACCCTTCACCCTTACACCCTTCACCCTTACACCCTTCACCCTTACACCCTTCACCCTTACACCCTTCACCCTTACACCCTTCACCCTTACACCCTTCACCCTTATACCCTACACCCTTGACCCTTACAACCTTTACCCCTATACCCTTTACCCTTGCACCCTTTACCCTTGCACCCTTTACCCTTGCACCCTTTACCCTTGCACCCTTTACCCTTGCACCCTTTACCCTTGCACCCTTTACCCTTGCACCCTTTACCCTTGCACCCTTTACCCTTGCACCCTTTACCCTTGCACCCTTTACCCTTGCACCCTTTACCCTTGCACCCTTTACCCTTGCACCCTTTACCCTTGCACCCTTTACCCTTGCACCCTTTACCCTTGCACCCTTTACCCTTGCACCCTTTACCCTTGCACCCTTTACCCTTGCACCCTTTACCCTTGCACCCTTTACCCTTGCACCCTTTACCCTTGCACCCTTTACCCTTGCACCCTTTACCCTTGCACCCTTTACCCTTGCACCCTTTACCCTTGCACCCTTTACCCTTGCACCCTTTACCCTTGCACCCTTTACCCTTGCACCCTTTACCCTTGCACCCTTTACCCTTGCACCCTTTACCCTTGCACCCTTTACCCTTGCACCCTTTACCCTTGCACCCTTTACCCTTGCACCCTTTACCCTTGCACCCTTTACCCTTGCACCCTTTACCCTTGCACCCTATACCCTTGCACCCTTTACCCTTGCACCCCTTACCCTTGCACCCTTTACCCTTACACCCTGTACCCTTATACCCTTTACCCTTACACCCTTTACACCCTTACACCCTTGTTGTGTGCTGTGTGGGAATCAACTTAATAAATATAATAAATAATATAAACAACAAATTAAAATATGAGTTCATTATAAGAAAAAAATAAAAATCAAATTTTTTTTAATAATAATCTCATATTCCTATTCTCCCCCAATAACCACATTTATTATAAAATGATCCTTAATTGAAAATATAATTTTAATAAACAATCAATTTAAATTAATTGCAGTAGTAGTTATATTATCTAGATTCATCATAATCTGAAGATATCTGAACCAGGGATCGGTGGACTCCAGCTGTCCCTAGACACCTACACGAGCGGTGGTAATGTATGCGTGAATTGACGCCAGCGCGAAGCCAGCCAAGTGGCTACAACGCGAGGCGAATATGATGCAACTTTAGTGGATGCACCCTAGACACTAGAGCTGTTTCGAGACTCGAAACAACCGAGCCGAGACTCGAACGGTTTCGGGTAACCCGAAGGTTTCGGGTAGCTCGATTATTTCGAGCAGCTCGAATGTGTTCCGGGTAGCTCGATTTTTTCGAGTCGCTCGAATGTGTTTCGGGTAGCTCGATTATTTCGAGCCGCTCGAATCTGTTTCGTTTAGCTCGATTTTTTCAAGCAGCTCGTATGTTTCGAGTAACTCGAATGTTTCGAGCCACCCGAATATACTTATTTTAGGTAGTCGACTGTATGGTGCAGTGTGCTAGCTTGGTGTCGCTGGAACGTTTTGTAGGCACCGAATATAAATTAAGTTAGATGTATAATATGAGATGTATAGATATGAAAACCATATCAAGTTATTTAACCCTAAGTTCTCGCAGGAAAGAAGTCGACTCAACATCAGAGAGAATTTGAACTTAAACTTGAATAAGTTTGAAAATATCCTGAATGTGATTAAATTTTTCAAAGAGATAAATTCGCTTGATCTCTTGTAATGGAGCACTAGGTAGCTCTATGTATGGTCGAATTATGTTGTGATTTATATTTTACACCTTCTGGGAAACCAGATTCAATCCAATTACTGCTCTCGGGGATATAATAAAGTGAACACTTATATTATATATAGAAAACTTTACTAAAGTTTATTTCGTATGCAAGAACAAAAGTGACAAAAGTGAAAACATATATGAGGATATATTATTATTATTATTATTATTATTATTATTATTATTATTATAATATCAACGGGACAAGATCCCATAATTTAAAAGTACATAAACAACAACGCATTACAAAGAATAGTACTTATTGCACAGAATTATCATCAAATATGTCACACGACAGACTGTATAACGAAGAACGGAACGAATTGCGAGAACAATTAAAAGAGTCAATGTCATAGTATAATATATTGTATTATATACAGTAACATTCACACAAACGCTAAACTATATACATACACTATTTACACGCTATACTACATTAAAATATATACATACAACATCAACGATGCCGGGAATGTTCTTCGATGGACAAGATTATTTGGGTGGGGGACACCTACACACGTGATGCGTGATGCATGATGCACACATTACCACCACTCCTGTAGGTGTTCCCCCACCCAAATAATCTTGTCCATCGAAGAACATTCCCGGCATCGTTGATGTTGTATGTATATATTTTAATGTAGTATAGCGTGTAAATAGTGTATGTATATAGTTTAGCGTTTGCGTGAATGTTACTGTATATAATACAATATATTATACTATGTGGGAATATCTGGGTTTGGATCCTTGCGGCATCGAGTCGGGCACCGAGGCAGAGACGCCTCGGTCCCTCCGCGATGTGCGTCGCCGTCTAGATGACGGCATTTGTTTGGGTAAAGACGCCCGATCCTTAGCGCGCGTGACTCGCGGTGGAGTGATCGAGAGTCAGTCCGGCGACGAAGCGTGGTCGAGTAACGTCTTCGAAAATATAAGGAATTAAACAGATACTGTGGGTTTTGCATTCGGCTTTGCTGTTTCCCAACTCCTATCTCCCACAGTATTCATCAGAAGTGGGATTGAATTTTCGCGACCGGCTCGTCTCGATTGCTGTTCGTGTTCCGAAGTTGTTATAATTCATAGTGGACGGACGTCGTCGTGACTCGTGGATAGTGGCGTTAGAAGTTGTTCTGCCCTGTGTTAACATTTGTTAATTGGTGATCTCATTTCGAGGAGCTGTGTGCATACCGAAACCGAGAACAAGTCGTCCAAGACAGTTGTTATTTTGTGATCTCGTTTCGAGGAGCTGTGTGCATACCGAAACCGAGAACAATTTGTCCAAACCACCTCGCGGAGCTTTGTGCATACCGAGACATTGAGTGATAATTGTGGGACTTAGTGCATTTGAAGATAGCTGTGCGCATTTGTGTTGTCGCGTGTGCTCGTCTGCCTGTGGCCAAGTGCCGGACATTGACTTTGGTTTAGCGTTCCTATACCTCTTTGTGTAATCTCGTCACAATGGATAAACTTTCGAAGTGCACCGTGGCCCAGTTGAAGGAGTTTCTAAAAAAATTGGACCTCCAGACGACCGGCACGAAGGCCGAGCTGCTCACACGACTGGAGGCCACGGACGTTAATTCGTGGTTTGTACACCACGAAGAGGGTGCTACGGGACTAGACACGCATCAAGATGGTACATCTGACTCGACGTGGGAGAGTGGTGTGGATACGCGTTTCGAACATGGCGAGCATCGCCCGGAAGAAAGGACTAGGCATGTGGAAACGCGTGAAACCATTCCTGAACACGTCCGAAGAGAGCTCGATCTCCTCCGACGAGAGAGAGACGTGTTGCAGAGTTTGTTAGAAAGCGATCGCGACCTCTGCGCAGTCAGAGAACAGGCGTCGGAAGCGATTGTTAAAGTCCAGGAGGAAAACATGCGTAATTTTAATAGTAAGCGGAAAATAGCACAAGTGTATAAAGAGGGGGACTACGTGATGATCCGCAACATCGATACCACGGGTGGAGTAAATAAGAAACTTATTCCGAAGTTCAAAGGCCCGTATGTGGTCAAGAAGGTGTTAGATTTTGACAGGTATGTGGTTGCCGATGTTGAAGGGTTTCAGCTGACACAAATCCCCTATACTGGCACGATAAGCGTGGACCACATGCGGCCTTGGGACGAAAGCTCCTAAGTACGTTTGTATATAGGGTATTGTGTAAGAGTTGATGTAAAATTTATAACTAATTGTAACAAGAATTTGTGTGTGTTTTATCTGTGTGTGTCGTGTGTAATCTTGTTACAGTTCTTAGCATTTAAGCGCATGGTCGGGACGACCATATTGTCAGGATGGCCGAACTGTGGGAATATCTGGGTTTGAAAATTCAATAATTAGCATGAATTTTATAAACTTTGCATGTGAAAGGTGTAGGTGTTCAAATGAATAAAAAAAAAAATAGTCACAATAAGTCAGATTTGAACTGACGACCTCATGCTTGCTAGTCGGGAGCGCTACGTACTGACCCACGCTGTTCATTGGTTATGAATTTCTATCAAATATATATATGGGAATTCCATATTTTTCAAAGTCGATTTTCTCGAATTTCGATGGGAAGCGTGCCTTACTGCTTCGGGAAATTAAAGTCCGAGTGCAGACCTTCATGTACACTAAGTTTAAACAATTTCTGAGTTTGCCAGTCCTGAAGGTCCCCTTGTGAGTTGAACGTAAACGAACATGTAAACTACTTTGTCCACGTTATGTGTCAGTGGACGTAGATCGTAACTGTACAACAAGTAATACAACAAGAACATATTGGATACATAGAAGCATATTTTAACTCAGATGTGTTTCATATTTATAATCGTTGGCGTTACAAGTTATTAGAATATGCTTCTACGTGTCTAATATCTTCTTGTTGCTTTACTTGCTATATAAATACGGTCTACTTCCACTTATACTTAACATAGGCAAAGTGCTTACTCAAGGTTTTAAAAATGTTGTTGCTTACATGCACATTCATTAGTTTTATTCGTGACATTTATTCATCACTTTTATCGTGGGAATTTATTCGTTAGTTTTATTCGTGACAGAGAATAAATTCAGATTTCCCCCGAACTAGATGCTCCATGACAAAGGATCTTGTGACGAATGAATTTCACGAATCACGAATAATAAATGTCTCACGAATAAAACTAACGAATACAGATGTTACGCGTTCGGTAGTGATGGTAGGCGTGGAGTCCGGATAAACGGTATCTAAGGACGATCTAATCGGAAGAATTTCTACGCGCGTTACAGTACAATTTAATATTTAAGGAAACTTTTGATTGTTAGTATTGTGGATCTAAAATCTAGTCCTATACAGGACTCGCACTAAGTGACTATCAGGGTTTTGTAGGCTTCTCTGTAAATAACTACTGCTCGAGCGTGAACGTTCAAGAGTGAATAATCATTCTCTTTATTCAATTTTTCTTTTATATCAGTTGTTAGAGAGGCTGAGGAGCCAAGAGCGTACCCAAAATATTGGCTAATGCCAATATTGACCCTCCGTTACCTCTAACAATCGCATTTGTTTTAGAACAAAGTTTAAAATTAATTTTACATGAGGCGGCGCTAGCCTATCGACATACAAATTATATAATTAGGGGAAACAATGAGCAACTCACCCACTCTATCGATCAATTTTATATTGTACGGATTTCGTTAACGCTCAATAGAACACTTGTTCTGTGCCTGGGAAAGAAAGAATCACACTCACTCACGATATTGGCGATTACACATAATAGCAATAGTTAAAATAAAATTAAACACAAAGGAATGAGATCTAACTGAAGGATGATCTCAACGCGATTAAATAAGATAGTGTGAAAAGTATTAAGCAAATATAAAACGCAGAATTATAATCATGGAAACGATTATTTGGTTGAACAGGGTGAAGTTAATACTATTTAACGTGGAAGGTTGAGTCCATTCACTATAAACTTCGGAATCTCTGGCTCGAAATAGAATTTTGAGTTAAAGAAAGAAATTACGATCCACGGACACCTTGTCACGCACCTCGCGACTGTACGACAAAGAGTGATCTCCGCTTCGCGAACTCGGGCGCGTCCAGCCGCGAGGACCGCTCCGAGATAAGCTGACGCTGCAATCCTGCCCCAGCAACCAATGCAAGACATCATTAGGTGTTCGCCATCATACATTTACGTTACTGATCTTCTAACCACTCTGATCATAACTTCAAAACGGAGTCCACTCTCCCTATCGTCACCATCATTCGTTCTTATGCTTAACAGATCTTGTTTCTTGCGACGGTCGGGAGTACGCTCGACAAGGTTTTCCCAGAATGCTTGAAGCATTGTTAAGCCGCACCCCCGCCGCTTACATTTGATGACTTTTACAAGACATGAGAACCACTGACCATTTCCGAACGTCTTCTGAGAACGGTGCTGACGCGTCAGCACGGTTCCACGATCAGAGTATCGCGCAGCGATTAAGTGTCGCGACGACGACAGTACTAGTACCGGAGGTATCTGTTTTCGGGGATAATTTATTATTATTCATTAAGCAAGAGTGCGCTCGACGAGGTTTTCCCAGAATACTTGAAGCATTGTCAATGCGCTCTACGTTAGTCAATGAGAAACTGAAAAAAAATTAAATTATATATTTCGGTACGTAACACAGATAACAGGACTAGAGTGTATATATGAATAATAATAATAATGAATATAATAACGATAACTCTGCTACGAGTATATATGAAAATAGTATTTCTATTATTTACATTGTCTTGTTTCGACATGATGATATCTACTGATCGTTTGAAGTCAGGGATACGTTAGTAAGCTACGCTGATGGAGGGGGAAACACCTACAGGAGCGGTGGTCATGCGTGCGTGACTGACGCAGGCACAGTTCATGTATTTATGACCACCGTTCCTGTAGATGTTTCCCCCTCCATAAGCCCGCCGATCCCTGTCTGAAGGCGCGAAGAAGAACCACAACAAGCTGAAGGTGGCCCAGATGCTAGTTAAACATTCGAAACATTCGACGATGAAAGAGCACTTTTTTTAGTAAGTACAGTATTGTCTCCGTATGTGCTCGCTGGTCGGGACCGGCGTTGAGCTCCTATCGTGAACAGATCCCTAATTCCGAGTGTTCGTTTCTCGTTTCTTTCTGGCCGAAGGGGGGGAGAGAGATGGAACGCTTTTCGTGCGCGCGGGCGTGCGCGACGGGTGCGAGCACTCAGATGGAATCGTGACTGCTCGACGCATGCGTGCGACGGTCAAATAGCCAGGCACAGCACGAGTCTTTTTTGCGCCCTAGGCGAACTTTTCAAATTACGCCCTTTATTATAATACATTTGTTTGAGATTATTGACAACCTTACTCAGAATTTTTTTACGTAGTTTAATTCACTTATAGTACAACTTGTAATATTTAACTTTAAAGTTTATTTTCAACAATACCAGTAATGAAAATATCATTTTGCACCTCTTGTTGACTTTCCGCCCTAGGCAGTCGCCTAATTTTGCAGAGTAAAGTCATAAATAATCTCAAATAAATGTATTATAATAAAGGGCGCAATTTGACAAGTTCGCCTAGGACGCAAAAAAGACTTGAGCCGGGCCTGCGTCAAGATTTTGCGAAGCGGTTCCCGTGCTCACCGTAAGTGCTTGCGACCATCGCGCACACTCGTCGCGCATGCAAAGGACGGAGTGTCACGGCGCCCGAAAGACGGAGGGAGACAAAACATCAACGCGTCGTCTGTCTCGTACCATCTTCGCTCGCTTTCAGTGGCTCTCGCTCGCTCTCGTTCCATCTCGCTCTTGCCTTCGCCGGACAAGAGTGAGATAGAAGTGGTGGGGATAGCGACAAGCACGTATCGTGGGCAACCAAACCGAGCACGTACGGAGACAATACTGTATTTAGTAAATATCGATCTATCGATCGAAATTCTTCATTACGTTTCGCGTTAAGTAACATTACGTTTTCTTGTCATTTTATATATATAATATATAATATGAAGCGAAGTTATAACAAGGCTTTTTACACGGTTAAATTTACAGTAAGTAAATTTAATAATAAAAGAAATATTTTCGTAGATTATATTACGCCAAGTACATGAATTATTGACGGGGTAACCAAAAGGTGAGGTTTTCTTGGTACGAGGAGGGCTTCCTTAGACCAACGGGCACGTTGGCCTAGGGTTGCACTTTTCCATGTGCATGTCCCAGCATCCGAAAATTCTTCCTCATTTTCTAACATGTAAGTGTGCTTTATTATTATTATTATTTAATTAAGCTGTGCACATAATGAAACGAACATAAACTAATATAGGTTATTGTTTCATTACACGTGTATACAGGCATTATTGTTAATTAAGCTGTACGCATAATGAAACGAACATATTTTTAACGAATAGGTTATTGTTGTTTCATTACACGTGTTAAATAATAGTCTGCGCAGATTTTTGCTAATTTTTTTAAAGAAATGTGTATTTTTTTAGTATCAAGACCCTTGGAAGAACGTTTAGCAACATATTCAGTTTAGCAACACCAATTCGGGGCGCAGCGCCAAGTATGTTGAATAAAATATTTATTCGTATTAAAATATTTATTTGTATAAAAATATATCTGCTTAATATTATTTAATACATTTTTTTCTTGGTATGAATAGCCATTGTTATGATTGGCGCAATTTTTGTATATCATTAATTTTGTAAAGCTATTAATTTACGACAATGTTTTTAAATGGGATTCTTTTTGATGGGTATTATTTAATACATTTTTTTCTTTGCATAAATAGGCATTGTTATAATTGGCGCAATTTTTGTATATCATTAATTTTGTAAAGCTATTAATTTACGACAATGTTTTTAAATGGGATTCTTTTTGATGGGTTAATTAAAATGTCCGCGATATGAGTAATGGAATAACACAGCATTTTAGCTGTGTATATGTAGTTGTGTCATCTTAAGCCAGCGATGCCCCGATGGGCGGCCCGAGATAAACGAACATTCATCGCGTTTTCCAAAGCTCGCATGGAAGGGGGTGCTCGAAACCAATAACGTTGCGGGCATGTCACGGATGGGGAAAACTCTGGTAGTGTGCGTGTAGGCTCGTACCCATAGGCTTTTTTACAACTGGGGCTCTTGGAGCCCTAGTGTTCTACATTTTAGGAATTGGGAATATAAACAGGAATTGACTAATGATTAAACAATAATATTATATCATTGGACGGAATAGACTTGAACAGTCCCATTTACACATCTGATTAACAAACAGTTTCTTATTAAACGACTTTTATTCAACTTCAATCCTCTGTTTGTTTGTATGTATGTTTGTTTAGTTCAAATCTATAGTCCAAGTCATTTTAGAAGGAACCTGCCGACCGACGAGTTTAGACCGGTTCTGCGCATGTTGACGCTCATTGGCTATGCCACAACCAATGGTCTTTCGGCTGCGCATCCGTTCTGCGCCGAAAGCATTGGCGTGGCGCCACTTTCGTATATACCGCGTGTTTCGACTTTTTTCGGATTTGATTGTCTTTTTTTTATTGCAAATGTCGTAGACAGAAAGTAGCAAAATGTATCGGGGATATGCATTTAATAAACGGTGGAAATGAACGCCCATTTCGCCACTCATAGTAACAAAAAAGGAAAGGTAAGCAACTGAAATATTATAAGCACCTGAAGTATTATAAGCAACTGAAGTTTTATAAGCAACTGAAGTTTTATAAGCAACTGAAATATTATAAGGATAAATATTAAACTGAAATGCCTGAAAAATGTATACTTTAATTTAATGGGAAACGTTTCTCTTACAGATAGTGAACTCTGGACAAAGGAGGATTATCATCAATATTTATAATGAGAAGAAAGCGCAATATCCGGAAATGAGGTACAAGGAAATTATAAAATTGGTTGGAAATGCATGCGGCGTGGGATATCGTACCGTCGTCGACAGTATAAAAGAATTTAAAAGGACGGGAACTGTGACTTCACCTTCGAAGAAACGGGTAAGGCCCGATATAATGCAGAAGATGTCGGAAGAGGAAATTGAATCAATAAGGAAGCATGTGCACGCATTTTGGGAACGAAGAGAACTACCGACAGTTCCGAGAGTTTTGGCGGCGATTCGAAGGGACGAAAATTTACCAAATATGTCGCAGAGTACGTTACAACGACTCTTGAAAAAAATGAATTTCAAATACCTACAGAGACGACGCACTAGTGCCATTATCGAGCGGGAAGATGTAATTCGTTGGCGCCGAACATTCATCACCAAAATTCGAGAATTCAGAGCGGCGGGAAGACCCATTTATTATTTGGTCGAAACATGGGTAAATGCGGGCGACACACGGCAGCGAGTTTGGATGGACAACACCATAGCTTCGGCATCGAACGCCAGAGAAAGGGGCCTGACGATTGGCCCACCTACTCCGACTGCGAAAGGAAAGCGCCTCATCGTACTCCATATTGGATCGGAGGATGGTTTTGTCGAAAATGGCTTGCTGTGTTTTGAATCGAAGACCAAGAGCGCTGATTACCACGACGAGATGAATGCGTCACACTTTTTCGAGTGGTTTAAGCGCACTGTACCATATTTAAAACCAAACGCCGTTATTGTGATGGATAACGCGTCGTACCACTCTGCGAAACAGGAGCGCTGTCCCGTAACGAGCTGGAACAAACCGCAGATAAGAGAGTGGCTTACCAGCAAGGGAATACGAATGCCAGATAACGCATTGAAGTGGCAGTTATTGGACGAGGTTCGCAGAATTAAGCCCAATTACGATAAATATGTGATCGATGAATTCGCAAAGACAACGGGGAGAACTATTCTCCGACTACCGCCTTACCATTGCGACTTGAATCCAATTGAGCTCGCGTGGGCGGTAGTAAAAGGCCACGTAAAAGACAATAACAAAACTTTCCACCTTGCCGATGTAAAGCGGCTACTAATACAAGGGGTGGAAAAGACAACACCCGAAATGTGGGCAAATTTTATCCGCCACACGACGAAGGTGGAGGATAAATTATATGAACTGGACCAAGTAATCGACGATATGCAGAATAACGCCGATGATTCTTCATTCGATGAAGACGACCCAGACCATGGCGAAGGTGCACATTCTGAATTCGAGCCAGATCTGTATTTGGAATCAGAACCAGTACCGAATTTAGAATTGGAGTTGCATTCAGATTGAAACATCAAGGGAGAAACTGCACAGTAGTCCGGTAAGCTGCATTTCATGGGAACAATCTGATCCTTCAATCTATCTTTCTTATGTATATATATTTATGTACTTCTGTACTTCTTTCAGAAACTTTTTTGAGGAAGGACGACTCAGATTTCTCGGATCAGCCAGAGAAGTATGGTATCTTTGAAGTATGTGTGCTAATAGGACATTGAATCTGGAATTCATGTGATTTTTATTTATTCTTGTAGATGTCTCAATCTGAATCCGGATTCTGCGCCAATCCCGAATGCGCACCTTCGTGGTCTGGATCACTTTCATTGGGTGAAGGATGCTGCGCGTTATCCTGCATATCGTCGATTACTTGGTCCAGTTCATATAATTTATCCTCCACCTTCGTCGTGTGGCGGATAAAATTTGCCCACATTTCGGATGTTGTCTTTTCCACCCCTTGTATTAGTAGCCGCTTTACATCGGCAAGGTGGAAAGTCTTGTTATTGTCTTTTACGTGGCCTTTTACTACCGCCCACGCGAGCTCAATTGGATTCAAGTCGCAATGGTAAGGCGGTAATCGGAGAATAGTTCTCCCCGTTGTCTTTGCGAATTCATCGATTACATATTTATCGTAATTGGGCTTAATTCTGCAAACCTCGTCCAATAACTGCCACTTCAATGCGTTATCTGGCATTCCTATTCCCTTGCTGGTAAGCCACTCTCTTATCTGCGGTTTGTTCCAGCTCGTTACGGGACAGCGCTCCTGTTTCGCAGAGGGGTACGGCGCGTTACCCATCACAATAACGGTGTTTGGTTTTAAATATGGTACAGTGCGCTTAAACCACTCGAAAAAGTGTGACGCATTCATCTCGTCGTGGTAATCAGCGCTCTTGGTCTTCGATTCAAAACACAGCAAGCCATTTTCGACAAAACCATCCACTGATCCAATATGGAGTACGATGAGGCGCTTTCCTTTCGCAATCGGAGTAGGTGGGTCAATCGTCAGGCCCCTTTCTCTGGCGTTCGATGCCGAAGCTATGGTGTTGTCCACCCACACTCGCTGCCGTGTGTCGCCCGCATTTACCCATGTTTCGTCCAAATAATAAATGGGTCTTCCCGCCGCTCTGAATTCTCGAATTTTGGTGATGAATGTTCGGCGCCAACGAATTACATCTTCCCGCTCGATAATGGCACTAGTGCGTCGTCTCTGTAGGTACTTGAAATTCATTTTTTTCAAGAGTCGTTGTAACGTACTCTGCGACATATTCGGTAAATTTTCGTCCCTTCGAATCGCCGCCAAAACTCTCGGAACTGTCGGTAGTTCTCTTCGTTCCCAAAATGCGTGCACATGCTTCCTTATTGATTCAATTTCCTCTTCCGACATCTTCTGCATTATATCGGGCCTTACCCGTTTCTTCGAAGGTGAAGTCACGGTCCCCGTCCTTTTAAATTCTATTACACTGTCAACGACGGTACGCTAGCGGATAGTCCACGCCGCATGTATTTCCAACCAATTTTATAATTTCCTTGTACCTCATTTCCAGAAATTGCGCTTTCTTGTCATTATAAATATTTATGATAATCTTCCTTTGTCCAGAGTTTTATAAAAATATACTTTTATATATATATATATAGAGATTGTACTTTAATTAAGTTTTCTGTAATAAAATTTATTTTTATATGTTATACTTCATAATATTAATACCGTAAACATTTCAGTATAATACGACCAATAAATAAATTCGTAATATGGCACGAATTTAGTAGAATACACGTTTTATTTGATTACCCGGTGTATGAAAAAGAATCGGAACGGTGCAAGGAGAGAGGGAAGCCTGAGTGGTAAAGTGGGGGAACAGAGACCTCACGACAGTCGAAGAGCTCATTCTACATGCGCGAAATGGGTTCCTTCTAAAATGACTTGGACTATATACCAAGTGTCATCAATCAATTATTATATAACCTGGTAAATGTTAAATAAGGTAAGTTGTTAAAATTTGGAATGTCACGAGTTTTTACACTAAATATATTGTAACAAATTGCAGTGCATTTAAATTGCCAAATATATTTTTATACCAGCAATTTAAAGTTTTTATGTAATAATAAATAGATTTCTTATGTAGAGTCGCAGACTTGGAAGTTGTTCGGAGAAGGTTCGACAGAGAAGCATCTCCTTTCGCATATCTGGAAATTTGTATGTACCATGCATGTACAAAATAATATATATTGTAACAAATTGCATTGCATTTAAATTGCCTAATATTTGTATTTGTATACCAGCAATTTAGAGTTTTTATGTAAAGCTTATTATATTATAGAAATGAAGGGTCGCACAGGAATTCGATAAAAATGAAGGGGACGCACAGGCTTGGATAGTAGAATTGATGGGGACGCACAGGCTTGGATGGATAGAAATGAAGGGAATGCACAGACGTGGAGGTTGTCCGGAGAAGATTGGAAATTTGTCAAATAAGGTAAATCGACAAAATTTGTCAAAAGACATAGCATTAAGAATTATTAAGAAAATAGATTATGGTGGACTGCTTGCAATGTAGAGCAAGTCACATTAGTTAAGAAAGAACGCTGAAAACACATCTCCCTTGATGCTTTTCAATCTTTTGTGAAAGACATTCGTAATACTTTAACAAAATCCGCAGTAGTTGCCACGCTATTCATTGCTTTTATTAGTTTCCCATTAACAATATTTCAATTCACCAATAATCATACTAAATTAATTTTATTTCAGCACCAATAAATTGAGCGTTAAAAATATTGGATCTCTTCCGGCAACAAGACTTTCCGCCATACGCTCTCACCTTCTTTGGATACATTTTGTAGTCTCTACACTTACTATAGCAAAATGCCACTCTATTTCTATCTATATAAATTCTACGTTAAGTTGTAACTAAAATGTGGCTTTTGTATATTTACAGATAATCGAAGCAGAAGAGAAAGAGGAAGTACCCTGCTGCACAAGCAAATGCAATAAGCACATTTTCATGTATAACTTTATTATTTTAGAATTTTAAGAAATATGTATATGAATATACAAAATCGAATTTTATTATGAATGTGGAAAATGTATAATTTAGAGGAGAAAAAAAAATAAATTGGGAGAGTATTATATTAGTTAAACGATTTTATTCAGCTTCGATGCTCTGTTTGCTTCTTGTATGTTTGCTTCATATCTGAAAACTCAAATTTAAACCAATTCCACCAATCCACTGAATACATATAACATAATTTACATATTTAATCAATGTTAAAGGTAGGATTAATTAGAAAATATTTAATAAACTTGGAATCCAAGGTACACCATATTTACTGTTAAAAATATGTATTTCTCTACATTGGAGTATGAATTAACACTCGAATACAATACAATTTATTTAGATTCGTTCTTTGGAGAATTCTAAAAAATATTTTAAAAGAAAGAAGGTTGTAAACTGTTGTACATATTTTATCTGTACGATTATTAGTTGCGCGCTTGAAACTGTTGTCAGTCGTCCCTTTTACTTTACAGTACTTCCTCGTTGATCTCTCGCTGGTCGGGACCGCCGTTGAGCACTCATCGTTAAGGGAGCCCTAATTCCGAGCGATCGTTTCTCGCTTCTTTCTGGCCGAAAGGGGTAGCGGAATGGAACGTTTTTCATGCGCGACGGGCGCGAGCGCTCAAACGAAATCATGACTGGTCGACGCATGCGCGCATATAATATCCCCATAAAAAACTTCAGAAAAGTAAAAAAATTACGCCAAGTACATGAATTATCTTTGTAAAAAGAAGTGAGATCCCCCCCAAAAAAGATCAAGATGTCGATGAATAAGAATTATTTATTTAAAAACCGGAAACTAATGAAATTGTTCGCAAGGTATTAGTGTCGATGAATGATCTCAGAATTATTTTAAAACACAATATAATGAAAATGTACTCATATTATTAGAGTTTTAAATCGACAAATTATCTGAAAGCCTGCGAGAGGGAAGGTATGGTTATTTATTAAAATTATTTAAGAAAATATTATTTTTATTTATAACAATGATTAAAATTAAAACATTTAATGTTTTAAATTATGGCCGTCGCCGCCACGGCCACGACCGCGACCAGGGCCACGGCCCCCGCCGCGGCATTGCTTGAGGATGAGGGCCTTCACCGTTGCAGCTTGAGCTCGCAGGCTTTGGGCCTGCTCTCGCGCCAGCTGGAGGGCGGCCCAGTGTTCTTTTTGGGCCCTCACCCTCACGCCACTCCTTTTGTGGCGCCGAGTTGCATATCCTCCTGTAATTAGTAAAATAAAATAATTAGAGTCACTTTTATTTGATCTGTTATGTAAATAAATAATGCTCAAATCTGGTTAATTTTTATGAAAATTTATCTTAATTTTTAAACTTGTTTCAATAAAATTCTACAATGATTAATTTTCTACTAATTTTTATCTAATTAAAGTATTAAGAATTAATACCAGATGCCGTGATATATGTTGCTGCTGTGGACACGGTGGTGGCGGTGGCGGCGGCTGGGATCTGGCGGCTGCCAGTGGCAGCGGCGGCGTGGTTGTGGCTGCTAGTGGCAGCGGCGGCCAAAGGGTTTGGCCTTCCCGAATGTAGGCTAAAGTGAACATTTTTTACATTATTTAAAGATAAAAAGATATCTAATTAAACTATTAATTAAAAGTAATAAGAATTAATAATACCGTTTGCCGTGGCTGGGGTGGTTGCAACCGCCATAATTATACCCCATAACAAAACCTTCAAAAAAGTAAAAAAAAATACGCCAAGTACATGATACAAATAAATCACAAAATATAGAAGGTAATAATAATCACAAAAAATAGAAGATAATAATATAAAGTGATGAAAAAAAGGAAATAATATAATTACAATATAAAAAAAGATGTGAAATCAAAATGAAGTGCAAGTACATCACAAAAAAAAGAAAATATGTAATTATATAATTACAATACAAAAAAGGTGGGGAATCAAAATGAGGTGCAAGTACATAAAGGTGATCCTATTTAAAAAGATTGTCGTAAATTAATAGCTTTACAAAATTAATGATCACAAAAAAAAGAAAATATACAATCACAAAAAAATAGAAGAAAATATACAATATAAAAAAATATGTGAAATCAAAATGACCTGCAAGTACATAAAGGTGCTTTCCAACTGCGCCTAAGATGATACAACTATATATAACCCATAAAAAAGAATCCCATTTAAAAACATTGTCTTAAATTAATAGCTTTACAAAATTAATGATATACAAAATTTACACCAATTATAACAATGGCTATTTATACAAAGGAAAAATGTATTAAATAATATTAAGCAGATATATTTTTATACAACTAAATATTTTAATACGAATAAATATTTTATTCAAAATACTTGGCGCTGCGCCCGGAATTGGTGTTGCTAAACTGAATAAACATGTATAAATTGCATTAATCTTTTTCTTTCTTTCTTGTGCGTGCGTGCGTTCGTGAGTGTGTGTGTGTGTGTGTGTGTGTGCATGTGCTACGTATGATATCATATGTAGAATAAATCTAACTGCGTTTCTAATACGTGTATGTATTTGTTGTAATATGTAATGTATTTGTACTAAGACAATTAACATTTTTTCGGTTGCGCAGCGCCAAGTATTTTGAATAAAATATTTATTCGTATTAAAATATTTATTTGTATAAAAATATATCTGCTTAATATTATTTAATACATTTTTCCTTTGTATAAATAGCCATTGTTATAATTGGTGTAAATTTTGTATATCATTAATTTTGTAAAGCTATTAATTTAAGACGATGTTTTTAAATGGGATTCTTTTTTATGGGTTATATATAGTTGTATCATCTTAGGCGCAGTTGGAAAGCACCTTTATGTACTTGCAGCTCATTTTGATTTCACATATTTTTTTATATTGTATATTTTCTTCTATTTTTTTGTGATTGTATATTTTCTTTTTTTTGTGATCATTAATTTTGTAAAGCTATTAATTTACGACAATCTTTTTAAATAGGATCACCTTTATGTACTTGCACCTCATTTTGATTTCACACCTTTTTTATATTGTAATTATATAATTACATATTTTCTTTTTTTTGTGATGTACTTGCACTTCATTTTGATTTCACATATTTTTTTATATTGTAATTATATTATTTCCTTTTTTTCATCACTTTATATTATTATCTTCTATTTTTTGTGATTATTATTACCTTCTATATTTTGTGATTTATTTGTATCATGTACTTGGCGTATTTTTTTTACTTTTTTGAAGTTTTTTTTATGGTAAATTAAACCGCACGTCGATGATTTGCACTGTATGCATCGAGATGCCGATCAACAAATTTGGAGTATCGCTCGAGAGGAGTGGAGCAGCTAGAATGGACTATTACAAATGGAGCGGTATGCTTCGAAATTATATGCGATATAACGCTCTTTGTGTGGACGGTGCCGACTTTGATGCAAAATGACGCAAGATACGACGCGTAGCTCAGCCGGTGGCTGACAGCGATGCTGTCAATAAACTATACATGGAAAAGAGCATTAAACTTTTGAGAGAGCAGCAGGAAGAATTAGAAAGGAAACTGATCGTGTTGCGGAGAGATATGCTGAAGTTGCAAAACAGCGTTAAAAAGATATCGCAGGCGTCGAATTCAATCCCGCAGCAGCGCTGCGAAGGAGAATCATGCGAGACGGTTGAACTTGTCCAGAATTTCCTCGGTTCGATGGGGAGCACATAATGCACGTACATGATAATTATCACATCATTCGTGTCAAAGACACCTCTGCGATCAAACATGCAACCATTATCGAAATCCAAAAGTAAAGAAAACCATAGTCCCAAGAAGCGGCAACTTGTTGAGGAATTGCATGCTCCAGCTCGAAGACATTTCCAACGGAGGCGCGTCATAGTGCATGGATACGACGATCTGTGGCAAGCTGATGTTGTAGAAATGCGTCCATACTCGCGATTCAACCAAGGTCACCACTACATACTCACCGTCATCGATGTGTTGAGCAAGTATGCGTGGGCGTTACCGCTCAAGACTAAAAGTGGCGCTGAGGTTAACAAAGCGTTTGCAAAGATATTTAGAGATCGATATCCGAAAAATTTGCAAACAGATCAAGGAAAAGAATTTTACAACGCCGATGTGCAGAAACTCTTGACAAAGCATGACATTAATCATTATTCGACGTATTCGGTGATGAAGGCCTCCGTCGTAGAACGTTTCAATCGAACTTTGAAGAACAATATGTGGAAAATGTTTACGCTCAATGGAACCTACAGATGGATCGATTCGCTATCGCGTCTTCTCGCAAAGTATAACGCGCGAAAACATAGAACCATCAGAATGCGTCCTTGCGATGTTACCCCTGCGATCGCCGACAAGCTGCTAGCCACCGTATACAGCAACATAAAGATCGCTGCTCCAGCGAGATTCAAGTTGAGCGAGTTTGTGCGCGTGAACAAATTTAAAACCATCTTCGATAAAGGCTATACGTGGAATTGGACAACGGAGTTGTTCAAGATAGCCAAAGTACAGGCAACTAATCCCGCGACGTATCTGCACCTCGATTCCTGTGGAGTAGGTAAGCTATGAGAGTTCTGGCTCAAGTGGCGGCGAGGGGTTGAGGCGGGGCGGGGGGTACCGCCGCGCTCTTCCGCGACATCGGCGAGGGGGTGAGGCGGGGAGGGGGTACCGAGTTCGTCGACGAGGGGGGATGACGTCACAGGGGAGGGGGTTTCAAAATGGCGTCTACCGAGTTCGTTGGTGAGGGGGATGACGTCACAGGAGAGGGGAATTTTCAAAATTTTCAAAATGGCGTCACGCGCGCAGGTCGAGTTCGTGGGCGAGGGGGCTGACGTCACAGGGGAGGGGGGTGGATTTTCAAAATTTCAAAATGGCGTCGCGCGCATTTCGTATTGGCGCCACCTATTGGATGTTTAAGGTATTTTGGGCCCGCGTCGGTATTTGGGCCCGCGTTGGTAAATTTTCCAGGTTTTTCATACACTTCGTGTTGGCGCCACCTATTGGATGTTTAAGGTACTTTGGGCCCGCGTCGGTATTTGGGCCCGTCTTGGTAAATTTTCCAGGTTTTTTTCATACATCTCGTGTTGGCGTCACCTGTTGGATGTTTAAGGTATATTTGGGCACGCGTCGTCGCCGCGCAATCTCCGTACGCGTGCGGGGATCGGTGCGCAGGCGCGACCGCGACCGATTCGTGGAAATTCAAATCGCGTCTTCGATGATGATGATTTCTGAGAAAGAGGGCGAACCAGGATTTCTGAGAAAAGATAAGGCGATCATGGCGCGCGACAGGATTGAACGCGTTTTTTATGCCTACGTGCACGCGCTTCGTGCCGTGTGTGTATATTTGAATCGTGGGACCGATGCATCGCAAGTGCAATGATGCATACATATAGCGATAATTATTGTAAATCAATCGACGCGATAGTGTGTGTGTTTATATCTGAGCATTGACTTTTCCCAAGACCATGCCTCTAAGAAGGAAGTACCCTCGAGAAAACGCAATGTCCCTGAAGCAATAAATTAGGCGTTGCGTTCACGCGAGCAACTAAGCAATAATTATTCGGGGTAGAGTTCCGAGTATTTTCACGATCGAGAACAGGGCGACGTCTCAAGCACTCTTCTCGAGGGTCTGCGAGTCAAGCGTCGTGGGAGCGTGTAAGGGCGAAAAGAATTCGTACATAGATTTTCATGATTTCAGTAATTTATTTAACTTAACTAAGTTAATTTAATCCCACTCGACAACATTATCGTTGAATATAGCATCGTCGATGTCATTCGTAAAGAATGCATTGTCGGTGATCTCAGTAAATAAATCAGCATCAGTAAAGAATGCATCAACTTGCGTGGGTACAGTCGTATTAAAATCAAACTCGTCAACCTGAACTGCATTATCACGAACGTCAATCCCCGATATCGCATTATTATTAACTGCGATATAATCAATTTGTTCCGCATTAATACATTTTCGCCATACAACAAATTGTGGGGCCTCCTCCCACCACGACGGATCCACATCATCCCTATCAATATCATCACCTATGATGTATGAAGTTTCTGCATGCAGACCGATCCAATAATATATGCTTCCGTATTGACCCGGTACGTAGACGTTTTCGTTGTTGCCATTATAAAACACCTTCAAATAAACATCTTCATAGTAGAGAACTTCTGCCTCGTGAAATTCACCATCTCGAATTTCTTCGCATTGCACAGCGACATCCCGGCACGTCACATATATTTTGGGATGGGATGCGCGACTGGGGATCGCAGCGGCAACTTCCCGATTCAAAGCCACGGGTAGAGACATAATCTGAAACCGATTGTTTCCTTACAATGCTCAAAAGTTGCTAACCCACTCAACACAACGATTCACTAAAAAAAAAATATAGTTATTGAAACTTACGGTATTAATCGATGTATTTCTTGTGTGTTGGACGGCGGACGATATCCTTTCAAAGCGATCTCGTTCACAACAACAACAACAACAACAATAAATTTTTAAAACGTTTCTTATAGTAACGTATGACCTGACTAATGCAGTAGTATGAAAGAACTGATTTTAACGTCGCTGTTCGACGTTGCAATCCCGTAAGCAACCGTCATAAACATAGAGCGATAATTATTCGGGAAAGAGTTCCGAGTATTTTCACGATCGACGTTGCTGTAAGTCAATCGGCGCGGCAGCTCATGGAGTAAACATAACGTTGCACCGCGCGATGACGTATGATTATATCTGAATCGTGTAAGGGTGAAAAGAGGTCGATATAGATCCACGGGCATCTGATTTACAGTATACCAATGTCAGTATCCCACGATGCTCGCGTCAACGTCTTCCGATGGTGGGGTAAGCCCTTTACCGACGTCGCTGCAGTTGGATGAAAAATCGCTGACGATGGAGACTCATAAGATCCGCGACGTGTTAAGCCCACAGTCATTATTCGAGACGTCGTGGAGCAGTATCGTTCAAAACGGATTTATTCAATTGTCGCACCACCATCGTCAATTGCTACGCCATATCGCGCGATACAGTACTGCGAGTAAATGCACATTGTATTGCATCGTTGGTGATAAGGATGTACATCGCAAGCAAGTGAAGTACTTCACCGCGATCGTGTGTATGCCGTTAACGCTTCTACAGGACATTGAGAACGGCACGGTTGAAGTGTACAAAGTGTTGTACCCTCGAACATTGACTATTACCGTGGACTCGTTTTTGTGTCGTGAATTATTCAGATTTTTGGATGAGCACCCGACACCGATTGTACGACTACACTCGAAGCGCGTCATTTTGCCGTTGGGTTTGCGATATCCGAACACGGACCGCATCACCTGGAAGAGCCGTGTCACCCATTCGGCACTATTCGTGCGTGTCTGGTAGATAAAATAAAAGCTTTTTGTAAATACGTAAACATGAAGGTATGTCCGTATGAAGGTATGACACCGGATGTCCAAGCTTTTACACAGTGTTGCGGAATTCCGAGACTGGATTGATCATTGCGACGCGTGCCTGCAGCTCATCATCCAGTATCAGAGCAGCGGAGGAGTGCCCGTGGCCGCGAAACAACGCCTGGTGTCGCTGATCGTGCGAATAAAGACATTGCGCGCGAACGTGCGGGAAAAGTTTTCGCGAGTCGGGTGCGGGGTTTCGGGTCCATCGACGGCACCCAAAGTCGTATGGGAAGACGTGGAATCTGCGTTTATAGGCCGTATTTCAACGGGTGCGGTCATCAACGTGGGACACGTCGATCCGCGTCGATTTTTAGAGGGTGCTCGACGAACTGTGATCTCGCGCGTCACGGACGCTATCACGACGCATAAGAGCGTATCCGTGAATACAAACTTGAACGCGGAGTTTATGTTGGGCGAGAATACGGACATGAAGAGTTTCGGTACGCGCAATCGCGTACTGTTAATGACTTCGAATGTGCGCGAGTGGTACTCGAAGCATGTGGTCGCTCCGACACTAGTGATGCTCGAGGAGTTTCAAGATCGCGACAGTGGATGGACCCTAAGGGCTGTGCTAAATATTCTAGTGAATATTAATAAGCACAATCCACTTCGAGGCGGTTGTGACGTACCGCTCCCGCGCGCCGTCGTCCTGAAGAAAGCGGTGGTCAATGTAAAGAACAGAGACAATGCGTGTTTCTTGTGGGCTGTCGTTGCCAGTTTGTACCCCGTTGCTGCGAATAGTGATAGGATCGCATCGTACCATCACTACTCGGAGGTGCTTCGCACGGACGATATGACTCTACCCGCAACGTTGGACCAGGTGACGAAGTTCGAGAGGATGAACGACGTGTCGGTAAATGTGTACGCGTGGTCCGACGGAAGCTGCGTGCCTCTGCGTTTGACCGAGGACAAGCGAGAGAGACACGCGAACCTCCTACTGGTGCAGGACCCCAACGAGCCCCAACGATACCATTTCGCATGCATTCGGAGCATGTCGAGACTGATTTCGAAGCAGCTCGGCAAACACAATGGACAAGTATTCGTTTGCGAAAGGTGAGTAAAATATGGTATATTTCGATCGATGTATTATTGATTATTATGTTTATTATTAATACTATTATCGTTGCAGATGTCTCAGCTTCTTCCATTCGAACGTGCAATTGACCAAGCACAATGTGGACTGCCAACGTCTGAACGAGTGCGCCGTCGAATTGCCGTCCGTGGAGGATAAATGGTTGCAGTTCAAGAACTTCAAAAATAAGGAACGAGCGCCATTCATCATTTACGCGGACTTCGAATGCATGCTGGAGGACGTCGAGCCTGCGGAGCGGAGTCGGACGTACACGTACCAGCAGCATAGAGCGTACAGCGTGGGATATTACATCCATTGTTCCACAGACGCGTCTCCGTGCCGTTATCGCGCGTATCGTCACGAATCCGAGTGTGTGAAGTGGTTCGTGCAAGAACTTCGAGACTTTGCGAACATTGCGTATTCGTGGTTGCGGAACGCGAATCCAATGAACTCGTTGACGCGTCAACAATGGGATAGTTTTAATAACGCGATCGTGTGTCACGTGTGCGGGCAACCTTTCGTCGAAACGGACAAAAAAGTGCGCGACCATTAAGAGGCGCGGCCCACGTATCGTGTAACTTCCAGTTTCAACGATCGTACACGATACCGGTAGTGTTCCACAATTTATCAGGCTACGACGCGCATTTCATGATTAAGGAGTTGGCGTCCGCGTTCGAGGGACAGATCGACCTGCTGCCGGTGACGAAGGAGCGGTACATATCGTTCACCAAACACGTCAAGGGAATCGACACCGAGAACAATGATTGGAAGCGGGGGTTGAAATTTCGATTCATCGATTCGCTGAAGTTTTTGGCCGCGAGTCTGGAGAAACTCGCTTCGGACCTTGGAAAAGAACGACTCGCGATTCTACGGCGTCAGTTTCAATCCCTGTCGGACGATCAGTTCGATCTCCTGACTAGGAAGGGCGTCTTCCCGTACGACTATGTATCGTCGTACTCTAAACTGAACGATACGCGTTTACCATCCCACCAAGCGTTTTATAACCAGCTGAACGATCGCGCCGCGTCGGAGCCTGATTACGCGCACGCCGTGAACGTGTGGAACTCTTTTCGCGTACAGACATTGGGCGAGTACAGTGATTTGTATTTGACAACAGATGTGTTATTACTCGCCGACGTGTTCGAAAGTTTCCGCACAGACTGTATCGCGAGTTATGATCTGGATCCCGCGCATTATTGCACGCTACCAAGTTTCACGTGGGACGCGATGCTCAAGTACACCGGCGTACGATTAGAGCTTCTGACGGACGTGGACATGTTACTGTTCGTGGAGCGTGGCATACGCGGCGGTCTGAGCCAGTGCTCGCACAGGTACGCGCATGCCAACAACAAGCACCTGCCCGCGGGGATGTACGATAAGTCGAAGGCGTCGACATATCTGATGTACTTCGACGTCAACAACTTGTACGGCTGGGCAATGTCGCAGGCTATGCCACACAGAGGGTTTCAATGGTTGGACGATGCGACAGTGGCCGCGCTCGACGTGTCATCTTTGCCCGACGATGATGGACCCGAGGGATACCTGTTGGAGGTGGACATTGAATATCCCAAGGAGATTCACGACGCGCACACGGACCTTCCATTCTGCCCGGTGCGCGAGCACGCGCCACACGGTAAACAGACCAAGCTACTTGCCACGCTCGACGATAAGGAGCGATACGTCATCCACTATCGCTATCTGAAACAGTGCGTGCGACATGGATTACGCGTGAAGAAAATTCATCGAGTGTTGCGATTTGATCAATCACATTGATTGCGCGATTACATTCGATTGAACACCGATTTGAAGACACGCGCCACCAGTGAATTTCAAAAGACTCTATACAAGTTAATGAATAACGCGGTGTACGGGAAAACCATGGAGAATGTGCGGAATCGCGTAGACGTGCGACTGGTGACGCGGTGGGACGGTCGTTACGGCGCGGAAGCGCTGATCGCGAAACCGAACTTTCACAGTCGCACGATTTTCTCCGAACAGTTGGTGGCAATCAAAATGCGAAAACTCAAAGTGAAGTTCGGCAAGCCGATATACGTGGTAATGAGTGTACTGGACGTGTCGAAAGAATGCCTGTACGAGTTTCATTACGCGTATATGCGTGCGGAGTTCGGTAATCGGTGTAAGGTCCTGTACACCGACACCGATAGTTTAATGTATAGCGTGGAATGCGAGGATGCGTATGAAACGATGAAGCGTGACGTCGCCCGATTCGACACGAGTGATTACGCGGTGGACAATCCGTACGGTATGCCGCGCGTAAACAAAAAGGTGCCGGGACTCATGAAAGATGAGAACAACGGCGCCTTGATGACCGAGTTCGTCGGACTGCGATCTAAGATGTACGCGACTAGAACGTTTAACGCTGCAGGGGGGTCTACGAGTGAAACTAAAAAAGTGAAGGGTGTGCGGAGACACGTGGTCGCGAATAATGTACAATTCGACGATTACATTAGTTGTCTTCGCGATCTCGCCGAGAAATCGGTTCGGCAGAACAATATACGCTCAAAAGTGCACGAAGTATATACCGTGAGTGAGGAAAAGAACGCTCTCAGTCCGTTTGACGACAAGCGGTGTATTTTAGCCGATCGAGCCAGCACCCTTCCGTGGGGCCATTATCGAATCCCCGAGCTCAAGACTCACGAACGTCTCGAGCTTGAGCCCGACGAGTCCCTCGAGAATCCCATTGCTTAGTATGTTTGTATGTTTGTATGTATATACGTTTCTTTCTTTTGTACATGTTATTTATATATTTATAAATATGTAATATATGTATAGCGTAGACTAAAATTGTATTTTGTACGTGATAGTATATATATTTTTTCCTTACTTTATTAAGATTAATTATACGCATATACGAGATGAAGAATGAAAATGTGAATAACTGAATAATTGAATATTTGAATAAACGGACAATGTATATATTTTATATGTATTTTTTCATTTATTTATTCATTTATTTATTCCAGTAACATATAGTGGGTTTATGATCGCGAATCATAGAATATCCTTATCGCTTATCCACGAGTTCCGCGACGAATCGAATCCGAGCCACTTAACGTACACCTGATACCCCTTGCGACGAATAATCTTCTCGACCAGATAGACGTCCGGATTCGCGACCGAATGCAGTTCGTACTCGTAGAAACCACCCGAGATCGGTTTCCCGCAGAATGTACGTCACCGGGAACGTTCTTTGTACGGTTACGATTTCGAACACCTCGGTCGACCAGTTCGGAGTGTATCCCTTCTCGAAGAGGGTCTTGAACTTGCTCACGCGTATCTTGTCGCCGACGTTGAATTTCGCGCGTCGTCGAAAGCCTTCCGATGCGGAGGGGGAGAGGAGTTCATTCGCGGCGAACGACAAACGCGTCGCGGAGGTCACGTCAACGGGTCGGGCGTTGATCGTTCGATGCTTGCGATGATTGTAGGTGCGTACGAGCGCAGGTAACAAGTCTGCCCAGCGATAGGACGCGTTCAAGGAGAATTGTTTCCACATGAGGTTTTTCAGTGTGCGATTGAAACTTTCGACGATCGACGCTTTCATCACGCTGTGCGTGGAGTAGTGGTTGATCCCGCGTGTCTTCGCGCATCGTTGAAACTCCGCGTTGTAAAACTCTTTACCCATGTCAGTTTGTAAATTTCGCGGGCATCTATCGCTCTGCCGCAATACGGTCGCGAACGCCGCGGTCACGTCACGTCCGCTTTTCGTTTTCACGGGTACGGCCCATGCGTACTTGCTGAACGCATCGATGATCGTTAGTATGTAGTGATATCCTCGATTTTGCTTCGCGTACGGACGCATCTCAACCAAATCGGCCTACCACAAATCATCGTAGCCGCGAATCACGACGCTGCGCCGTGGGAAATTACGTCTCGCGGGAGCGTGTAGTTCGTTCACTAGTTGTACTCGTTCCTTGTTCATGCTTCGTGGGTGGGCCGGGGATGGTCGCGACGTTTCAAGGACGTTGGAAGTAGTATGAGTTCCTCGAGTACTCGCAAAACGCAATCGGCGCACGTTCTTCGCAATCGTTCGTTATTATTAGACGTTTCGGATCCGTAGCCGTTATCGTCACCATCAGTGATCATCGTCGTTGGCGTCGTCGTAGACCCTCGTCTGCTTTTCGCGGCTCCTTTCGTTTGTACAAATCCGTGTCCGTTATCGCAGTCGACGATGTCGTAAACTCTTCGAGTCTGTCTGTCAAGTGATTCAAGCGTTGCTCCATCGCGTTATTTAAATCATCCTCTAGTTGGGACAATTGCGCGTTAACGATATCCGTCATCGTTCGTTGTACTCGCGTCTCGAGTTGAGATCGTTGATACTCGGCGTCCAGTCGCGCGGTCGCGATAGCCGTTTCGATTTTTTGGTTAAAGCGTTCGTCCATCGAGGACAATAATCTCGTCATTGTCATTCTCGCTTCGTCGCTGTTGTTGTTGTTGTTGTTGTTGTTGTTGCATAACGCGGTGCCAAACTTGTTCACCGACATAACGATGCGTGTGCGCGAACACTACTGGCGCGATGATCACCGAATCGTTCAATTTAAAATGCGTCCGTCTTCGCGAAGTTCCTCCACGATGGATGCGATTTCGTTATCATGACCCGTGTGACTTGCCGCGCGCGATGCTATGATTAATCTAAGTCTATCGACCAATTCGTTCGGGTCATCCCAGTACACGTAATCGATCGCGTTATTGGTGACAGTCATCGATTCGTCAATGGGCAATCCTCGACCTTGTCGCATGCACGCGCCGCCCCTAACGTATCTGACTCCCGATGTCCGCACCCCACCGAAGTAGTAAGGCTATGGGGATTCCAACGCAGGTCCTCTGAGGGGAGCGCGGGGGCGGGGGGAAGTGAGGGCGCGCGGGGGAGCGCGGCGGAGAGAAACATGGGCGCGGGGTCTGCGGGGAGTGGAAGAGCGGTTGCGCGCGCACGAGCCGCGGAGTGGGGGAAGCCGCAATCGCGGAGGGGATCACTCCGGGCCGAGCCGCCGCGGAGACCTGACCCACCGTCCCCGAAATTTTTCAAAGGGAGGGAATGACCCCCGAAAAGTCTTTTTCAGACGTTGGCCCACCTCGAAAATTTTTTCAGACCTAACCCAGGGAGGGGACGGCCCCTAGGATTTTTTTTCAAACCAACATGCGTCGGAAATTGTTTAATAATTTATTTTTTATCCGAAATTGTTTCGGACGATGTCGGGAAAGATCGGGAAAGATCGACGTTCTTTTCTTTTACGAACCACGTCTTCGGGACGGAAAGAGAGAGAGAGCAATACTTCGTTATAAATCTAAATTCGGAGGGTGGGAAAGAGAGAGCATCACTTTTAAAGCTAAATTCGAGAGAGAGACAGCACTACATAGCGGTACACTCGCAGATATTCTAAAATTTTTAACCAGCGATCTACCAAACCATTATGTAGCAAGCATTCTAAAGCTAAACAGTATTCTAAAGCGTTCCGATTTAACGTCGCAGCGTATCGCGCGATCGTGTGTAACTTGACTCCCCTGGAGCAGTCGTGCGGGATGACGTCATTTGGCGGCGCGAAGAATGAAATAGAATTATGCGACGTCAGCAAATCTTAAAATTATGTGGCGAGAAGGAAGACGGGTAAATGAAATGGAGAAATAATATGATTATGAGATTTATTTAAAATTAAAAGAATATAAAAATATAAATAGAAATGTAATATAATTTAACATTTTTTTTCCTACGAGCATTAGCTAGAATATCATTGATGGCACATGCTACCAGTTCGCAATCTATAAGATAATCCTCGTCGTAATATTCGCCATCACGTATGATTTTAGCAGCAGGACGCGTATCTAATGTTTAGCAGGCAGCATCGCTCTGTTACAACACGTTAACAAAAGTTTTAAAGATTTTCCTCACAACTTCTGCAGTTTGATGCAGCCGCGGATACACATATGTAGCTTATACATGGCTTAAGATTAAATAAAAATGATACTGTATTCAGTTTGAAATACAAAGACTTCTTATGTAGTGTCGTCTTTACAATTGGAGGCGAGAATCATAGAAAGAATTATGCAGAGTCGATAGAAATTGGTGAGAAGTGAAGGAGGCAGACAGACAAGTAAATAGATTGTAATATATGTAAAATGATTATATATTGTTCCATTAATTAAAAAATAGAAATATAAAAAGAAAAAATATAAAAATAGAATATAAATAGTGTCTCGGTAGAACCATCTCTCTCCCCCCCCCCCTCTCTCTCTCTCTCTCTCTCTCTCTCTATCAATCTCTTTCTTTCTCATTCTCTTTCCTTCTCTTTTTCTCTTCTTCACATCAATCGCAAGACAACTTGAACATTCTCGAACAGCTGATGGACTTCCTATTTACTTTTCGCGACATCATACATACATACTCTTCCCACAACACCTCGTATAAATTCATACACACTCGCGCTCTCGTGACCAACCCGAATGCTCAGTTACACAGAACAGTAAATAACTCGACTATATTCGCCGAAACTGTTACGTATCTATTGTATCGCCTCAATTCTTTATCTCTAAATAAATCCCACTATTCTCAACATTTTTTAGTTCTCTCTATACAAATAGGATATCAAAATACAATATAAAAAGAAAAAATATAATAATAATGATAATAATAATAATAATTTAATTTAATTTATTGCCACTTTCGTGTTACAATTTAACGATCAAATAATCTTTCCATTTCATTCCCATGATTGTGTCAGTGTAAGTCCCACCCTTCTAATGTATCCTGTTGTCTCTTAACAATTTTTTCTATTTTACAAGTGTTTCCTAATCTGTTCTATGTTATATAATCTTCTTTTATCACTATCTCCCGTAGAATAGCCAAGTTTTTCCCTTCTCCTCTAATTACCTCTGCACAATTCCTGCCACTCTCTCAACTTACTTCACATGTTTCAATCGCGTGTTTCACTGTTTCTTCCTCTTTCTTACATACCCTTTCTTCTTTCATTAGCCAATATTTGCATGTTCTTGTTTCACTATCCTGTATGAATCTTTCTATCCTTTCTAATTCTCCTCTCCTTTTTTCATTTCCTCCCATAAGCATTTCGGCTTATCTCCTGGTTTCCTTGCCACCTCTTTTAATTCTCTTAGGAACTTTGACTCTTTTACTTTCATCTGTCTTTCTTGTTCTTGGATGTCAATTACTTATCTGTTCTAATTTTTAATCCACACTTCTTCCCCATTTAATCTTCTTCTTTTCCATTCTTCGTTTGACCATCCTCTCCCTTCCAAGAATTTGATTCGCATTCTTTCCTTTTTTCGTTACTTCATTTCCTCTCATTAGTCTTCTCCTACATTCATATCGTATCGATCCTTCTTCCGAGTTTATTAGTGTTTCTTCAAACTTCATTACCCTTACTCCCATTTTAATTGCTATACCATCTCTTCCTGTTTCTTTTAACAGCCAATATGTTGATGTTGATCTCTCCAATTTCATTATCCATCGTATGTATTTCGCCTGCAATTTTTCTATTTCCTCATACCTTCTCCATCCCCATATCGCTGCTCCATACGCCACGGTGTTCCTAACTAGCGCATCAAACAGTTTCATTCTTCTTTCAGTCATCTCTGAATAATCTTTCTCCAATCCCCCCATACTTCTCCTAGTATCATATTCGCTTCCCTAACTACCTTCTTAATATGGTGTTTATCCTCGTTGTTTTCTCCCTCTCGTTCTATAATCTAAATATTTCAGTTCTCTTACTCTTTCTTCTTCATTCCAACGGAATCTTTCCTATTTTCTTCTTCCTCCTGCTTTCCTGCATATCATTATCTTAGACTTTTACACATTTAACTCCAAGACTTTCTTCTTTATGTATCTCTCGAATCTATTTATCATATTCTTAGGTCCCTGTGCATTATTTACCATTAACACATCACCCGCGTATGGAATTATTAAAATTTTCCTTCTACCTATTACGACTCCTCCTTCCTGTTCTTTGCTCATTTCTTCTTTCCAGATCTGCAAATGCGACATCGAAAAGCTTAACGGGCACCCTTCTCTAACACCCTTTCCTGTTAAAAAAAACTTTCCTATCAGTTCCTTCTTCATTCCTAAAGCGCATATAGTTCTGTCGTGCATTTCCTGTATCCGTATTCTTAGTTGTTCGCCTACTCCTTCTTCATAAAGTCTTTTCCAAATTTCTTCCCTTTCCAATCAATCAAATGCTCTCTTCATATCCGTGGAAAACAGATATAGTTTCTCTCTTTCTTTTGAGGTTTCTATATCTATAACCATTTTAACTACCGCTATTGCGTCTACTGTTCCTCTCCTTCTCCTGAATCCCATATGCGTATCGTTTAATATCCCATTTTCCATTTGTTCTTCTAATTTTCTCCTTAGAATTTCCACGCATATCTTATAATCCGTGTCCATCTAAGTTATGCCCCTATAGTTCTTAACCATTTCCCTTTCTCCTTTTTTTTTTTTTTTTTTTTTGAATACAGAACTTACTATTCCTTCTTTCCATTCTTCCGGAAAGTCCCCTTTCTTCCATGTTCTGTTTATCACCTTTGTTTGATTACCTATATTTATATTTACGAAGATGATTGCGACCTCGACGTTGAATTAAGATATAATTTAAATGCAGGAGTTTAAATTTTAAGTGTGTCCGACTTTTAATATCTTACATGATTTGAGTTGAAATCGACGTGAACCAGATCGGTTTCTATCTATATTTACCTAATAAATTTTTATACAAAAGGACTTAATTTGTAAATTATTTTTTGCTATATTCAATAAAAATTGGAATTTTATGTTCATTAAGAATAGGTGTTTACCCTGTGATAATTGTTGGTTGGGCTTCAAATTCTAATTATTCAATATTAGGACCGATTGGGTCAATTTCACAATGAGTTTCTTATGAAGTAAGTTTATTTTTAACAATATTTTGTGTAATTTTATTAATTGAAAATTATTCATTATTGGATTTATATAAATTCCAATATTATATTAAATTTATTTTAATTTTAATTCCAATACTACGACAAGAAAATCGCGGATAGTTCTTTTAAAATCGGAGACCAAGTGCTACTGCACGACAAGACGCGAGCGGTCAAAAACTAACACCTGCGTGGATAGGCTCTAACACGATTCAAAACACGCACGATAATAATAATTACAGTATAGAGGGCGACGAACAATCCGCGTTCAGACAAACACTTCATAGAATAGGGCAGTAATAGGGAAATGGTCACAGTTTTGAAGGAAAGTAACGATACACTAACAGTTACATATAAGGATAAGACTAAGAAAGACTAAATTTATTGAAAAAGATGGTAAATAAGCGCACAACTAGGCGTCGTCGTCCCAGCCACGTAGGGCGCAGTCGGCCTCCAATAGCGACCACAGTCGAGGCCGCGGATCAGGCCCAACGAAGATGTCCCCATGACGTTCTACACAAAAAAAACAATTGCAAGACTACACGCACGGAAATAGAAACAATAAGCAGATCTACAATTCCCGATGCAATAAGACACTCACCAAATAGGACCCTCAGACCTCATGAGTCTTCGTCATCCTCCCAGAATTCTGCATGCTGGAAGAATCGGTGCCGGTGCACCCGATACTCCCTAATTGCCACCATGTAGGCAATGCTGATACAACCCGGCGGGCGGGGCACTGGAAACGCTAGAGGGATAAACGGATAAATAGGATAATAAAATAACACACACGAAGAACAAACAAACAAACATCACTCGCACGTACAATTAGAGCAAACATAATGTCTCGGGGCACGTCTAAGATGGCCGACAACATCTTTGTCCAGGAGATCGCAACGAAATAAGAAGCGACTAAGAAAATCGAGACCCATTTGCCCTAACTTCTCACTTCTACTCAAGCCCCGACGAAGAAGATAAACTGTACTACGTTCGCAAAAAATTTATCACACACACACACACACGCGCGCGCGCGCGCGCACGAGGAAAGACTCTATGAAACGCCAACTACACCTCGGCATTATAATTTACAGGATTTTTGTCCTACAAACGACGATACCACTCGCAGGAAGAACAACCCCCGACATAGATTTCACTATAAAAGAATTCCAACACCACCCCGACATTTACTTCGAAAACCTAGGCGATTTACAAATTTATCGAGATAGCTGGAAGTTAGTATTACATGTAAACATATCTTACATCTACCGACGCGAAGCAAACCTCCAAGCTGCACTATATGATATACTTGCGCAATGTAAAAAACCTTGTACCGACAACTTACAAAAATTTTGTCAAACATTCACCGCGAAAATCCAAGACAAGGTAGACCGCATCGCCAAAACTCTTTACCTACGTCCAGTAAACTAAAAGCTCAGCACAAAACAGCGTCGTGCACAAATAGACGGATTAGGTTACATAGGCAAATCACTCCTGGCGCTAATGGATTCCGGGGATAGAAAGAAAATCGATGATTTTACTAGACCTTTTCAAAAAACAAGATAACAGACTTTAAAAAAAAAAGTAAAACGCAATCAAGGGACAAATGCAAATTTTAAGAGCAAATACCAAACTTCTCAACGAGACTATACATGACATACGAGACAACGATAACACACTCTTAAACGCAACGTGACAAATTCAATACTTACTCCAACAGACAGCCAACATTACTAAATTTCGAGAGACAGTAGACGAACCCCTCATACTAATAAACGGCCTCGCAGAAACACTATTGCGCGACACGCAAGTCTTGTTAGAATTCATTATGGATATAAAGAAAGGAGTCCTAAACCTACGATTAATACCACCAGCACAAATCATAACGTACCTCACTTCCGCATTAGCACATATTTCGAATGGACTAGACTTCACAATTGGAATAAAATTAGAAAACTAGCCGCCATTATCAAAATCCTCAAGCTCTCCACATTTTCGGATACCAAATCAATTACTGTAGTACTAGATATTTCATTGTTAAACGTGAAAAAATTCTAATTGAGCAAGATACGCCTGATACCCACGAAGATAAACGAATCGTTCTACGCGTATAGAACCCCTCGACTCGTACGAGGTACGTGACACCTTGGTGCAAGATTACATACAACTAAGCAAACAGGGCCTAGCAAAATGTAAGACAATAAACGATCTGTACCTCTGCACCTCTAATCACCCGATGTTCAAAGCGATACCATACAGACCGAGCAAAGTACAATTGTACACAAAATTAACAAACACATGTAAAATGCGAATTATGACACTGAATCACACATTCCAGATAGAATTACAACTACCAGGCACGTGGATTTATATCACACCGAAACCGATACAACTAGCAGTATAATAACAATAAGAAACAAATGTATAATCACTACCACCAAATTCACAATAGAAACTAGAAAACAATGCGGATTAGAAAGAACATGGTACTACTTACCTGACCACAATTTTTTTGTCATCAGATGAAATCACACTTTCACAGCCTACTGTAAGTTCGTACGGAAACACAAATTTCAAGCTTAAAAGGATAATCGAACACCCCGAAGAATTAAATAAAGTTAGCAAACAAATTAGAAGACTTACAAAAACGATTTAGAAAAACCTGAAATTATACCAACCGAGTATCACCAAGCTTCTTTATACCATCCACAGTAACGGGATTTATCACATGAGGACCCATGCCTAAAGTTGCATACGTTGCAAAGTAGGATGCCTTCGTTCTTCACCTTCCTCTTCACTGACAATCCGCCTTCCTCCTTGCACTAATCTGCTTCGAATTCTTCACAGATCATCCTCTCATTCTTTGGCCTCATAATTTGACTAAACCATATCACTTGATCGTGCATCGAACGTGAATCGTACCACTCTGATCGTGCATCGAACGTGAATCGTACCACTCTGAACGTGTATTGAACATCTATCAAACGTGTATCATACCACTTTCAACGTCTATCGTACCACTCTGAACGTGAATCGAACGTGAATCATACCACTTTGAACGTGTATGGTACCACTTTCAACATCAATCGAACCACTTTGAACGTGAATCGTACCACTTTCAACATCAATCGAACATGAATCGAACCACTTTCAACATTAATCGAACCACTTTCAAACACAATCGAACCACTTTGAACGTGTATGGTACCACTTTCAACATCAATCGAACCACTTTGAACGTGAATCGTACCACTTTCAACATCAATCGAACATGAATCGAACCACTTTCAACCGCAATCGAACCACTTTCAACATCAATCGTATCACAAGTGGTTCGATTGTGGTTGAAAGTGGTTCGATTGATGTTCGATTGAGGTTGAAAGTAGTTCGATTGTGGTTGAAAGTGGTTCGATTCATGTTCGATTGATGTTGAAAGTGGTACGATTGATGTTGAAAGTGGTACGATTGATGTTGAAAGTGGTTCGATTGTGGTTGAAAGTGGTTCGATTGATGTTGAAAGTGGTTCGATTGATGTTCGATTGATGTTGAAAGTGGTACGATTGATGTTGAAAGTGGTTCGATTGCGGTTGAAAGTGGTTCGATTGATGTTCGATTGATGTTGAAAGTGGTACGATTCACGTTCAAAGTGGTTCGATTGATGTTGAAAGTGGTACCATACACGTTCAAAGTGGTTCGATTGTGGTTGAAAGTGGTTCGATTAATGTTGAAAGTGGTTCGATTCATGTTCGATTGATGTTGAAAGTGGTACGATTCACGTTCAAAGTGGTTCGATTGATGTTGAAAGTGGTACCATACACGTTCAAAGTGGTATGATTCACGTTGGATTCACGTTCAGAGTGGTACGATAGACGTTGAAAGTGGTATGATACACGTTTGATAGATGTTCAATACACGTTCAGAGTGGTACGATTCGCGTTCGATGCACGATCAAGTGATATGGTTTAGTCAAATTATGAGGCCAAAGAATGAGAGGATGATCTGTGAAGAATTCGAAGCAGATTAGTGCAAGGAGGAAGGGGGATTGTCAGTGAAGAGGAAGGTGAAGAACGAAGGCATCCTACTTTGCAACGTATGCAACTTTAGGCATGGGTCCTCATGTGATAAATCCCGTTACTGTGGATGGTATAAAGAAGCTTGGTGATACTCGGTTGGTATAATTTCAGGTTTTTCTAAATCGTTTTTGTAAGTCTTCTAATTTGTTTGCTAACTTTATTTAATTCTTCGGGGTGTTCGATTATCCTTTTAAGCTTGAAATTTGTGTTTCCGTACGAACTTACAGTAGGCTGTGAAAGTGTGATTTCATCTGATGACAAAAAAATTGTGGTCAGGTAAGTAGTACCATGTTCTTTCTAATCCGCATTGTTTTCTAGTTTCTATTGTGAATTTGGTGGTAGTGATTATACATTTGTTTCTTATTGTTATTATACTGCTAGTTGTATCGGTTTCGGTGTGATATAAATCCACGTGCCTGGTAGTTGTAATTCTATCTGGAATGTGTGATTCAGTGTCATAATTCGCATTTTACATGTGTTTGTTAATTTTGTGTACAATTGTACTTTGCTCGGTCTGTATGGTATCGCTTTGAACATCGGGTGATTAGAGGTGCAGAGGTACAGATCGTTTATTGTCTTACATTTTGCTAGGCCCTGTTTGCTTAGTTGTATGTAATCTTGCACCAAGGTGTCACGTACCTCGTACGAGTCGAGGGGTTCTATACGCGTAGAACGATTCGTTTATCTTCGTGGGTATCAGGCGTATCTTGCTCAATTAGAATTTTTTCACGTTTAACAATGAAATATCTAGTACTACAGTAATTGATTTGGTATCCGAAAATGTGGAGAGCTTGAGGATTTTGATAATGGCGGCTAGTTTTCTAATTTTATTCCAATTGTGAAGTCTAGTCCATTCGAAATATGTGCTAATGCGGAAGTGAGGTACGTTATGATTTGTGCTGGTGGTATTAATCGTAGGTTTAGGACTCCTTTCTTTATATCCATAATGAATTCTAACAAGACTTGCGTGTCACGCAATAGTGTTTCTGCGAGGTCGTTTATTAGTATGAGGGGTTCGTCTACTGTCTCCCGAAATTTAGTAATGTTGGCTGTCTGTTGGAGTAAGTATTGAATTTGTCACGTTGCGTTTAAGAGTGTGTTAGCGTTGTCTCGTATGTCATGTATAGTCTCGTTGAGAAGTTTGGTATTTGCTCTTAAAATTTGCATTTGTCCCTTGATTGCGTTTTACTTTTTTTTTAAAGTCTGTTATCTTGTGTTTTGAAAAGGTCTAGTAAAATCATCGATTTTCTTTCTATCCCCGGAATCCATTAGCCCCAGGAGTGATTTGCCTATGTAACCTAATCCGTCTATTTGTGCACGACGCTGTTTTGTGCTGAGCTTTTAGTTTACTGGACGTAGGTAAAGAGTTTTGGCGATGCGGTCTACCTTGTCTTGGATTTTCGCGGTGAATGTTTGACAAAATTTTTGTAAGTTGTCGGTACAAGGTTTTTTACATTGCGCAAGTATATCATATAGTGCAGCTTGGAGGTTCGCTTCGCGTCGGTAGATGTAAGATATGTTTACATGCAATACTAACTTCCAGCTATCTCGATAAATTTGTAAATCGCCTAGGTTTTCGAAGTAAATGTCGGGGTGGTGTTGGAATTCTTTTATAGTGAAATCTATGTCGGGGGTTGTTCTTCCTGCGAGTGGTATCGTCGTTTGTAGGACAAAAATCCTGTAAATTATAATGCCGAGGTGTAGTTGGCGTTTCATAGAGTCTTTCCTCGTGCGCGCGCGCGCGCGCGTGTGTGTGTGTGTGTGATAAATTTTTTGCGAACGTAGTACAGTTTATCTTCTTCGTCGGGGCTTGAGTAGAAGTGAGAAGTTAGGGCAAATGGGTCTCGATTTTCTTAGTCGCTTCTTATTTCGTTGCGATCTCCTGGACAAAGATGTTGTCGGCCATCTTAGACGTGCCCCGAGACATTATGTTTGCTCTAATTGTACGTGCGAGTGATGTTTGTTTGTTTGTTCTTCGTGTGTGTTATTTTATTATCCTATTTATCCGTTTATCCCTCTAGCGTTTCCAGTGCCCCGCCCGCCGGGTTGTATCAGCATTGCCTACATGGTGGCAATTAGGGAGTATCGGGTGCACCGGCACCGATTCTTCCAGCATGCAGAATTCTGGGAGGATGACGAAGACTCATGAGGTCTGAGGGTCCTATTTGGTGAGTGTCTTATTGCATCGGGAATTGTAGATCTGCTTATTGTTTCTATTTCCGTGCGTATAGTCTTGCAATTGTTTTTTTTGTGTAGAACGTCATGGGGACATCTTCGTTGGGCCTGATCCGCGGCCTCGACTGTGGTCGCTATTGGAGGCCGACTGCGCCCTACGTGGCTGGGACGACGACGCCTAGTTGTGCGCTTATTTACCATCTTTTTCAATAAATTTAGTCTTTCTTAGTCTTATCCTTATATGTAACTGTTAGTGTATCGTTACTTTCCTTCAAAACTGTGACCATTTCCCTATTACTGCCCTATTCTATGAAGTGTTTGTCTGAACGCGGATTGTTCGTCGCCCTCTATACTGTAATTATTATTATCGTGCGTGTTTTGAATCGTGTTAGAGCCTATCCACGCAGGTGTTAGTTTTTGACCGCTCGCGTCTTGTCGTGCAGTAGCACTTGGTCTCCGATTTTAAAAGAACTATCCGCGATTTTCTTGTCGTAGTATTGGAATTAAAATTAAAATAAATTTAATATAATATTGGAATTTATATAAATCCAATAATGAATAATTTTCAATTAATAAAATTACACAAAATATTGTTAAAAATAAACTTACTTCATAAGAAACTCATTGTGAAATTGACTCAATCGGTCCTAATATTGAATAATTAGAATTTGAAGCCCAACCAACAATTATCACAGGGTAAACACCTATTCTTAATGAACATAAAATTCCAATTTTTATTGAATATAGCAAAAAATAATTTACAAATTAAGTCCTTTTGTATAAAAATTTATTAGGTAAATATAGATAGAAACCGATCTGGTTCACGTCGATTTCAACTCAAATCATGTAAGATATTAAAAGTCGGACACACTTAAAATTTAAACTCCTGCATTTAAATTATATCTTAATTCAACGTCGAGGTCGCAATCATCTTCGTAAATATAAATATAGGTAATCAAACAAAGGTGATAAACAGAACATGGAAGAAAGGGGACTTTCCGGAAGAATGGAAAGAAGGAATAGTAAGTTCTGTATTCAAAAAAAAAAAAAAAAAAAAAGGAGAAAGGGAAATGGTTAAGAACTATAGGGGCATAACTTAGATGGACACGGATTATAAGATATGCGTGGAAATTCTAAGGAGAAAATTAGAAGAACAAATGGAAAATGGGATATTAAACGATACGCATATGGGATTCAGGAGAAGGAGAGGAACAGTAGACGCAATAGCGGTAGTTAAAATGGTTATAGATATAGAAACCTCAAAAGAAAGAGAGAAACTATATCTGTTTTCCACGGATATGAAGAGAGCATTTGATTGATTGGAAAGGGAAGAAATTTGGAAAAGACTTTATGAAGAAGGAGTAGGCGAACAACTAAGAATACGGATACAGGAAATGCACGACAGAACTATATGCGCTTTAGGAATGAAGAAGGAACTGATAGGAAAGTTTTTTTTAACAGGAAAGGGTGTTAGAGAAGGGTGCCCGTTAAGCTTTTCGATGTCGCATTTGCAGATCTGGAAAGAAGAAATGAGCAAAGAACAGGAAGGAGGAGTCGTAATAGGTAGAAGGAAAATTTTAATAATTCCATACGCGGGTGATGTGTTAATGGTAAATAATGCACAGGGACCTAAGAATATGATAAATAGATTCGAGAGATACATAAAGAAGAAAGTCTTGGAGTTAAATGTGTAAAAGTCTAAGATAATGATATGCAGGAAAGCAGGAGGAAGAAGAAAATAGGAAAGATTCCGTTGGAATGAAGAAGAAAGAGTAAGAGAACTGAAATATTTAGATTATAGAACGAGAGGGAGAAAACAACGAGGATAAACACCATATTAAGAAGGTAGTTAGGGAAGCGAATATGATACTAGGAGAAGTATGGGGGGATTGGAGAAAGATTATTCAGAGATGACTGAAAGAAGAATGAAACTGTTTGATGCGCTAGTTAGGAACACCGTGGCGTATGGAGCAGCGATATGGGGATGGAGAAGGTATGAGGAAATAGAAAAATTGCAGGCGAAATACATACGATGGATAATGAAATTGGAGAGATCAACATCAACATATTGGCTGTTAAAAGAAACAGGAAGAGATGGTATAGCAATTAAAATGGGAGTAAGGGTAATGAAGTTTGAAGAAACACTAATAAACTCGGAAGAAGGATCGATACGATATGAATGTAGGAGAAGACTAATGAGAGGAAATGAAGTAACGAAAAAAGGAAAGAATGCGAATCAAATTCTTGGAAGGGAGAGGATGGTCAAACGAAGAATGGAAAAGAAGAAGATTAAATGGGGAAGAAGTGTGGATTAAAAATTAGAACAGATAAGTAATTGACATCCAAGAACAAGAAAGACAGATGAAAGTAAAAGAGTCAAAGTTCCTAAGAGAATTAAAAGAGGTGGCAAGGAAACCAGGAGATAAGCCGAAATGCTTATGGGAGGAAATGAAAAAAGGAGAGGAGAATTAGAAAGGATAGAAAGATTCATACAGGATAGTGAAACAAGAACATGCAAATATTGGCTAATGAAAGAAGAAAGGGTATGTAAGAAAGAGGAAGAAACAGTGAAACACGCGATTGAAACATGTGAAGTAAGTTGAGAGAGTGGCAGGAATTGTGCAGAGGTAATTAGAGGAGAAGGGAAAAACTTGGCTATTCTACGGGAGATAGTGATAAAAGAAGATTATATAACATAGAACAGATTAGGAAACACTTGTAAAATAGAAAAAATTGTTAAGAGACAACAGGATACATTAGAAGGGTGGGACTTACACTGACACAATCATGGGAATGAAATGGAAAGATTATTTGATCGTTAAATTGTAACACGAAAGTGGCAATAAATTAAATTAAATTATTATTATTATTATCATTATTATTATATTTTTTCTTTTTATATTGTATTTTGATATCCTATTTGTATAGAGAGAACTAAAAAATGTTGAGAATAGTGGGATTTATTTAGAGATAAAGAATTGAGGCGATACAATAGATACGTAACAGTTTCGGCGAATATAGTCGAGTTATTTACTGTTCTGTGTAACTGAGCATTCGGGTTGGTCACGAGAGCGCGAGTGTGTATGAATTTATACGAGGTGTTGTGGGAAGAGTATGTATGTATGATGTCGCGAAAAGTAAATAGGAAGTCCATCAGCTGTTCGAGAATGTTCAAGTTGTCTTGCGATTGATGTGAAGAAGAGAAAAAGAGAAGGAAAGAGAATGAGAAAGAAAGAGATTGATAGAGAGAGAGAGAGAGAGAGAGAGAGAGAGAGGGGGGGGGGAGAGAGATGGTTCTACCGAGACACTATTTATATTCTATTTTTATATTTTTTCTTTTTATATTTCTATTTTTTAATTAATGGAACAATATATAATCATTTTACATATATTACAATCTATTTACTTGTCTGTCTGCCTCCTTCACTTCTCACCAATTTCTATCGACTCTGCATAATTCTTTCTATGATTCTCGCCTCCAATTGTAAAGACGACACTACATAAGAAGTCTTTGTATTTCAAACTGAATACAGTATCATTTTTATTTAATCTTAAGCCATGTATAAGCTACATATGTGTATCCGCGGCTGCATCAAACTGCAGAAGTTGTGAGGAAAATCTTTAAAACTTTTGTTAACGTGTTGTAACAGAGCGATGCTGCCTGCTAAACATTAGATACGCGTCCTGCTGCTAAAATCATACGTGATGGCGAATATTACGACGAGGATTATCTTATAGATTGCGAACTGGTAGCATGTGCCATCAATGATATTCTAGCTAATGCTCGTAGGAAAAAAAATGTTAAATTATATTACATTTCTATTTATATTTTTATATTCTTTTAATTTTAAATAAATCTCATAATCATATTATTTCTCCATTTCATTTACCCGTCTTCCTTCTCGCCACATAATTTTAAGATTTGCTGACGTCGCATAATTCTATTTCATTCTTCGCGCCGCCAAATGACGTCATCCCGCACGACTGCTCCAGGGGAGTCAAGTTACACACGATCGCGCGATACGCTGCGACGTTAAATCGGAACGCTTTAGAATACTGTTTAGCTTTAGAATGCTTGCTACATAATGGTTTGGTAGATCGCTGGTTAAAAATTTTAGAATATCTGCGAGTGTACCGCTATGTAGTGCTGTCTCTCTCTCGAATTTAGCTTTAAAAGTGATGCTCTCTCTTTCCCACCCTCCGAATTTAGATTTATAACGAAGCATTGCTCTCTCTCTCTTTCCGTCCCGAAGACGTGGTTCGTAAAAGAAAAGAACGTCGATCTTTCCCGATCTTTCCCGACATCGTCCGAAACAATTTCGGATAAAAAATAAATTATTAAACAATTTCCGACGCATGTTGGTTTGAAAAAAAATCCTAGGGGCCGTCCCCTCCCTGGGTTAGGTCTGAAAAAATTTTCGAGGTGGGCCAACGTCTGAAAAAGACTTTTCGGGGGTCATTCCCTCCCTTTGAAAAATTTCGGGGACGGTGGGTCAGGTCTCCGCGGCGGCTCGGCCCGGAGTGATCCCCTCCGCGATTGCGGCTTCCCCCACTCCGCGGCTCGTGCGCGCGCAACCGCTCTTCCACTCCCCGCAGACCCCGCGCCCATGTTTCTCTCCGCCGCGCTCCCCCGCGCGCCCTCACTTCCCCCCGCCCCCGCGCTCCCCTCAGAGGACCTGCGTTGGAATCCCCATAGCCTTACTACTCACCGATTACTCACCGTTTCGCTTATGCGCGTTCGTCGATATCAGGGTGCGACGGTACGCGTGAATATCCGCGTCTGTGTACGTGCGAACGTTGGATACTCGCATGAACAGCAATTCGTACAAACCCCGAGTCCCCACGTATCGCGTTCCGTTCACGCGAATGTCATCACCGTCCTCGTCGATGGTGAATACGGAATCGCCGATCATTAGGTCTTCGTCGGACCCCAAGTATACACCGTACACGTTGTCGATTCGTTTCTTGGTATCGGTGAAGAACAGTCGCAGGTATTCTCGCGACAAGGGTCCCTTGGCGTTCCGTACATACACTTCGACATCATCGATGGGGTTGCGCAGCGAATCCAAATCATGAACCTTTGCTGACGACTCATCATCCTGAATTTTTTCGTCGTCTTTGTGATCGATATCATGAACAACATCACCAACAACATCATCAACAACATTATCGTCAACATCATTGTTGTCATTATTAGTATCGTTGTCATTGTCATTGTCGTTGTCAGCGTCGTCATCATTGTCAGCGTCGTCGTCGTCGTCGTCGTCGTCGTCGTCGTCGTCGTCGTAGTCATTGTCATAGTCGCTAGAATCTGGAAGGTTATTCGGACGTTCCTTGGTTATCGACGGAGTAATGGGTCGAAGTCTCTTCGATGATTGTTGTTGATCGTATTCGTGTTTCCTCTTCACTGGTCGCGATCGAGGCGTTGAGCGCGTTATCAACGCGGACGAGTTCTCGATCAATCGTTTCAGCGGTTCAACGATGGGACGCGTACTCGCCTCCACAGCCGCTTCCGTAGCCATTTTACCAATTTTCAAGGCTAAGCACTTTTTACGTATAACGTCGCTGACTTTGGCGATTTCCACCTTTGCGTCCACGCTCCGACGTTTCGTCCCTTTTTGATGCTTTGTTCCTTTTTGATGATTCGTTCCTTTTTGTCGATGACGTCGGCGATGTTTTTGCGAATGCTTCGCGTCGACGTTGCTCGAGGTTATAGCAGTCGTCGTCGTCGTCGTAGTCGTCGTCGGTTCGTTGGCCATTTCGTGTTGCTCGATGAATGACTCGCGGTTTACTGATGTCAACGAGCTACGATAAACTCGTTAAATCCTCTTCGATACCGACCTTCGTACATGGAACTATCCTTATCGATCACCACGAAATCGTATCGTCGACGCCAACATCTCGCACACAAGTCGTTGAACGACTCGAACGTCATGTCTGTGTTCACGTGATCATTGTGCACGCGACGCAAGTTCGTACCGTCTTGTTTGAACAGCATGAGAAAATTCGCGTTGTCCCTGATCAAATGTTTAGGTATTCTAGCGTACGATTGACATAAATAAAAGCAATCCACGTTCGCGTGGCGACCCATGGAGAAGTATTCGCGTATCGCGTTCTGTTCGTCGCATGCCACGTCGTCAAACACGAAGATCGAATCGGGCCGAGCGTCTCTCGTTGGGACGATCTCAGCGTTGTCCGAGTAGGGAAAGTATTCGATCCCGTCGATGACCGACAACACCTGTTCGAGATATCGATACTTTGACTGATGCAACGATTTCGAGTATACGTACACGTTCTCGAAGCGTAAACCGTTCGGACTCTCTAGCATACTTAGAAGCACGTTCGTTTTTCCACATCCAGACGGTCCGCAAATAACACCTCGCACACTGTTCGGTAATAACGGGCCGTGTCTGTTTGATCGACTCGGATCCCTATCATCCTCGAGCATTCTGTTCGCGGTCACGCGAATAACGTCCGACTGTTTCGCGAATCGCATATTCGCAAGCACGTCTATGACGAGGGATGACTATTTATATTCGTGGTGCGCGTCGCGCAGGTCACTATCACAGTGATCGGTGGAGCGTGCGTACGCGTTTATTATTGTAGTAGCTATCGTGACTATTCTAACGTATATGGTTGCATCAACGACTGTGACGTCTCACGGACTAGGGAAGAATCAGAGGAGAAAGAATAATAATCAGAAGAAAAAGACTGGATCGGGTATCGTGAACGGTATCATAAACCGTCTGCCGTTCGAACTACACGTTCCGGGTTATCAGTTCTGCGGACCGGGAACGCGTTTGCTAAAGCGATTGGCTCGTGGCGACGAAGGTGTGAATCCTCTGGACGCAGCGTGCCGCGACCACGATATCGCGTACTCTCGTCGAAAGGATTTAGAGGGGCGACACGAGGCGGATCGTGCGTTAGCCGAACGAGCGCGAGAACGAGTATTCGCGAAAGACGCGACCTTTGGCGAAAAAGCCGTAGCGACTGGAGTGTGGGCAACGATGAAGGCTAAGACCAAACTCGGCATGGGTGTGAGAAGGACGAAACGTAAACAGGGAAAGTCTGGAAGGAAACATCCTCAACGGCGTCGACGGCATCGTAATCTACGAGTGGCGAAACGCGGTGGCTTTCTTCAATTTCTTTCCTTCGTGCTGCCTGCTTTATCAGCTATCGGGGCATTGGCCGGTGGAGCGGCTGGTATAACCAAAGTGGTCAACGATTCGAAGGCCTCTCGAAAACAGCTGGAAGAGACGTTGCGTCATCATCGGGCGATGGAAGGGCGAGGGATGCACCTGACACCGTACAAGCGAGGCGCGGGCTTGAACCCGAGACGGCGGCGTCAACGACGAGTGAGATCAAACAAAAAAAAACGCCGATCGCGTAGGCGCGTGGCGACGGTGGCGGCGATAACGCAACAACCTATGACGAACCTGCAATTAGAACGCGAATGCGCCAGCATCCCGTTCTTTCGAGGGGTGTTTATGCGCGATACGCTTCCCACACGTGTACGAAGCAACGAATGCGGTATCGCGAATCTTGACGAGAATCGAGGCGCCGGTACGCACTGGGCCGCTTACGCGAAACGCGGACCACGAGTACAATACTTTGATAGTTTTGGGAATCTGCGACCTCCCGCGGAATTGATCTACTATTTCGGACACGGTACAACGATCACGTACAATCACGATCGTTTTCAACGTTTCGATCAGATGAATTGCGGTCGCTTGTGCATGCAATTTTTACAGCAAAAGTCTATGGAATTATGGCCTGTATAATAATAATAATAATAACGGTATGTTCTAAGATTATGTCACAATGTGTCCATGTGTAATGGCGATTCACATCTTCTATAGTAAAGACTTATAATATCGATAAATTGCCTAGTATTCGTACGCGCGCGTCACTCCCCCTCTCTCCGTCTCGCGAGTGTAATCTATGATATGTCGTTCACGCTTACGTTAACGGGACGCAGCAGCGCGCTCACGGTAAACTATTTTCCACCGATAGATTTGAGCGATGGTCAATACGAATTAGGACTCGCGGACTTGGAGACGTTTCACACGATACCGAACATCGACTCGAACAACGATAAATTCTATTTCGTCGTGAACTACGACACCGAAAACAACTCAGTCGTCGACGCAGCTAATGAATGCATCACGATACCCCACGGCTCCTACGCTAATTAGACGCTATCGCCGAGTACCTGAAGCAACGATTACTCGATCGATATCCTCGAAGACGTGGTAACAACGAGAACGACGATGACGACAAGTACCCTCTAATGCTACGAGCTAACAACAACACCATGAAAAGCGAGCTGAAATGTTCGTTCTTTGTAGACTTTACGAAACCGAACAATGTGGGCTCGTTGCTAGGATTTTCCCCGAACCGCGTTTTATTACCGAGAATCTGGTACGAGTCCGACGGACCCGTAAATATTATAAACGTTAACGTGATCAGAGTAACGTGCAACGTCACTACCGGCGCGTACAGCAACGATAAACAGGTACATACGATCCATGAATTTTCGCCACGCGTGCCGCCAGGATATAAGATATCGGAAACACCGCGGCACGTCATTTACTTGCCAATCTTCGCACGAGCAATACACGATCTAACGTTGTGCATCGTAGATCAACACGATCGTCCTATAGATTTCCGTGGAGAAGAAATAACGATTCCTTTACACGTTCAACGGCGTCCGCGCGATAGGTAGCGTGACCGTACGTGTATGTGCGCGTGTGTAGTATGTTAGTGTTAGATCACACGCACGAATCATCAATCGCCGCTGATACTCCTATCGTCTCTGTCACGCGTCTCGACCGGCCTTTGTCGACAGGCGAAAGTAGAAGAATAAAGACGGGAGGAGTGATAAGAAGAAGAGGACCGGTAAGAAGCATAAGAAAGCCGTTGACTCGTCGAAACGCGCGTTTCCTACAATCGTTAGGTTTCATCGTCGCCTATTAGACACGCAGTCACGATGTCGATTATTTTGGACGTGGCGAATACGCCAACCTTCGACAATTGTATCACGAAGATCGAGTTACACACGTATAATCCATACGCCAACACGACGTTCGATAATAGCGATGAGATAAGAATCCCCATACAGCAGCAAGATCTGTACACGCTTCCGTGCGAAAGTTTTCTCTACATCGAAGGTCGTGGCACGTTGTCTACGCAAGACGCGAAAGGTCCAGCAACGTCCACGACCGCCGTTCTCGATAATAATTGCGTCGCGTTCATGTTCGATGAGATTCGATACGAATTGAACGGTGTCGAGATCGATCGTTGCCGAAATCCAGGAATCACTACCACCTTGAAAAATTTCGTTTCGTTGTCAGCCGAGAGAAGCAAAGCGCTTGCGAATGCCGGTTGGAATTATGACATCGATTACGATAACGACATTTTTCATTCGGGTGCTTTCAATTTCTGCGTACCCCTGAACGTGTTATTAGGATTCTGCGAGGATTACAAACGCATCGTGATGAACGCGCGGCACGAGCTGATTCTTATACGAGCGCGAGGCGATTCGAACGCGATGCACTGCACCTCCGCCACTGCGATCCCGAAACTGGAGATACGCAAGGTGCAGTGGCGTATGCCCCACGTCGTTTTGGAGGAAGTGAATAAACTATCGATACTGCGAATCTTGGAAAGCGAACGACCGATCGCGATGAGTTTCCGATCGTGGAGCCCACACGAGTATCCGTTACTGCAAGCGACAACGAAACATACGTGGACCGTGAAAACTACATCGCAAATTGAGAAACCCCGATACGTGTTATTCGGCATGCAAACCGATCGAAAGAATCGTTCAAATAAACCCGCGTGGATATTCGACCCGAATAATCTCACAAACTTTCGACTCTACCTAAATTCCGAGACGTATCCGTACGATGACATGCAAATAGATTTTTCTAAGTATAAATTCGCGATCATGTACAATATGTATGCGAATTTCATCCGATCGTACTACGGTCACGGAGAACCGTTGCTGAGCGCGAACGAATTCCTTAAATACGCGCCTATCGTGGTAATAGATTGTTCTAGGCAAAACGAATCGTTGAAAAGCGCTACCGTGGACGTGCGAATAGATTTCGAATGCAAAGAAAATATCCCCGCTAATACTTCCGCCGTCTGTTTGTTCATACACGATCGTATAGTCGAATACGGCCCTTTAATCAACATGGTACGCAAATTAATATAGCGTGCGTACGAGATCGATTACTACTACTACTACTACTACTACTAATACTACTACTTCTACTGCGGATACTGCTACTGTTTTAAAACGTCGATGTCGAAGACCTCAGTTGCTGTTCTGACACCATCGCCGACGGTGCTAGCTAAACGAATAATAATAATGTTCGCCATTGTCGATCTGCAAGGGTTTAATATCGAACGCGAGTTCGTCGCCAAAGAGATTGCGATTCGCGTAAACAGCAACAACGATAAAACGACGATCAGCCATTGGATCTTCGAACCGCCATACTTCTGGAATCATCTGAATTCCTGTGTGCACCGTCAAGCGTCCTGGCTCGCGAAGCATCATCACGGGCTTCGCTGGTCCGACGGTTACGTTCCATACTCCAAAATTCCGGGGCTCCTCACCAGCGTGCTCGCGAACATTGACTTCGTCATCGTGAAAGGTGCGGAAAAGAAAACGTGGATGCTGCAATTACTATCTGACATAATCGTTGAGGATGTATGCAATTTGTACGAACTGACGGCGCGAAAGATCAACAACACCAATAACAACTGCAACAACAACAACAACAATGCTCGAACTGTCGAAGACGACGGCGGCTACAACGTTGACGATGATTATTGCGGGATCATGCCTGACGTTCCTAACCTGAAGTCTATGTCTTCAACGAATGCCATTCGATGTGCATTTCACATCAACAACGGTGTTTGCGCGCTGGAGAATGTCGGGAAAATATGGGATTATATACGTAGCGTCACCTAATGTAAGTCATACACGCACATTACAATCTACTTTACGCGTCATATGCCGAGAAACGAATATGTAAGAATTATTATCTTTTTTCTGTTTTCTATAGCGATGAACACAACGGCGGCGGCGGTGATGAGCATAATGACAGCGGCGACTGATTCCTCTACCCACGAGCAAGAAGATCCCTCCCATACGAACGTTATTTTACGCAAATACTTATTATATAATTTAAGTACGCATGCATGCATGGATGTACATTAATAAACACACACTGTTTTGAATAAAAAAATTATATATTTATTTAAAAAAATTATATTTATTTTAAAAAAAATTTAAATTTAAAAAAATTTTAAATTTTAAAAAAAAAAAATTCGTGATGTTACGTCCTGCAACACACAGAGAAAACACCAAATTATTATATATAAAACGTTAGTATTAGCACGCGAAACACCAAACAATTAAAATTCACTTGTACTCACTCATTAAATAGTTGTGGGAGGCCCCAAAACTCGCCTTTGGAGGCTGAAAACTCCTTATCAATATTTTCATTACGCCACTTGCGCCTAGCAGATTGAATTTTCTGCCGTAACTCGCGGCAGATCCGCCCGTCTCTCCTTGTTGGATATTGGCGATGCTGAAACAAACACATGACTCGATTCAAACATCATTGAATGGTGTACGCGCATCAATATAATTTTTACGAAACATCACTTACGAGTAGCTGGATGACGATATCGCGGTCCCCAACACGCGCCCGGACCTCGATGTCAGCTCGACGCTGAAACAAACGTGCGAAACGATTAAAACAACATCGATTGGTGTACGCGCATCAGAATCATTTTTTTCCGAAACATCACTTACGAGGCGCCCAACCGTCCCTAGGAAATCCTCGCTCCATTCAGCCATTTCAACCTCTCGTTCCTGCTGTAACAAACACGCGATTCGATTAAAACACTGTTGAATGATATACGCGTACCAATATATTTTTTTTTCTTTACTAAACAACACTTACGAGATATCGAATGGCTTCCCGCCGCTCTACGCGCCACACCCGTACCAAATTATTAAGCGAATACTGAAACAAACGCAGAACTTTGTTAGAAGACTGCCCAATCGAATGAATACATCAATTCAATTTACACAAAAAAAAAACTATACTTACGATTTTTCGCGCCAACGTATCCCGCTCCTCGTGCCACGCACGTTCCATTTCACCATGCTGTTGCTATAACAGACGCACAAATTAATTAGAATATCGTCGAATGGAATGGAATACGCACACCAATTCAATTTTCACGAAACTGAACTTACAATGCACCGTTGCATCTCAAACGCGTTCATAGACTGTCTCGCGTCCATATTTTTTTTTAAAAAATGCTTGATAAAAATGCTTCATAAAACTGCTTGTGGTAACTACACTGGCCCGTGCGGCGGTGTTCGACACCCTTATATATACATTTTGTTTCCCTAGCCTAGAACGATGCCTCAGCGCGTTGCAGGGTAGAGATAGTTTTCAAGTAGGGTAGTCTTGAGTTATGGTAGGGGTGTCCATGTCATAGTTTCTTCTTCTTCTTCATCGATGATTTTATAATATGAACATAATTATTCCAGCTTATAGTATACTTTTATGACTCACACTTTTATGGTTCACACCACGAATCGTTTCTAACTCTTTTAAGGCATGCGTGCTCCTCGAATTTGTCATGTACGTCATTTGAATTTGCCACGTATTCTCTAACCCTTGCGCGGTATACATACACGCCTTGACCATCACCATCACTGATGTGATATACTTTCACACATTGACGGGTACGTGTGCGTGAATCAGTATAAAATGACGTGGTCGGTCCTACGGGCTTCATTACGCCACGTACGCTCGAGTGCTGACAAGTATCGTTCGCGTCATTTTTCCGTCGATGAGAATCATACGCAGTGCATATCAAAATGTACAAACGCAACTTAAACGATTCATCCTGCGCATCCGACAACGGTGGTGGTTTTCCAAATAAACGTCAACAACAACATCAACAGTCTAATATGAGGTACGTACTCGTTATACACTTTTCACTTACTTCATTCACTGTAAACGCAAACGACTGATACATTAATTCCGTGTACATATTTATTACAGTTCTGAATTCGCAACGGCAAAAACGTTGAAAACACCAAAACCCTCAATCGTACGGATCCTGGGGCGTAATTACCCCTTGACCGCAACAGCGTATAAACGTCTAAGTATTGGGATACGCATTGGCTGCGGGGTGTTGTCCTCGCCACGGCAGCAGCACGAGGTTGCTTTGCAAAGTGACCAAGGCGAGCTAAGGACTCTCCAGACTTTTCACTTCGCGAGGCACGCCTCGCGCTGCAGCCTCGCAACGTCTAGACGCGGCTTATCATTTGTGCAGTGTGTGACTTGACTACCCTCCGTGTAATCGGTCTGCGCGAAGTAGGGCGCAAGTTCGATGATTATCAGTATTCCTTCCCGAGAGGAATACGATTTACTTTAATTATAGTACATGTGTGTTTTGTAATAAAGTGTTTCTATCGTCTCCTGAATTCAATAACTGGCATCCAGACATCTACGCTCCTACAATCCACCGTCAATACGCCTCGTAGAGAGACACGGGAAGAAAAATGGTAGCCCGCTGTTGACACGTGGTCCTCTCGAATATAAACACGAGCTTTAATATAAAAACAAAAGCATGCGTCATCGTATTCTGTGCGAGAGAAGGTGGGCACTGGGGAGGAGGTATTGCTGTGAAGAGGGCCTCTTCAAGAGAGCAGCCGTTTGTGAGGGATGCAAATTCGATTGGTTCTAATATAATCTGCTCCCTATGGTTGAAATTTAGTCTAACAACTTTCACACCTCCTAACCTAACCAATTGAACTTACATCCCTCCCAAAATAACCGGCCATCCGAGCGTAGAAGCAAGTGCGAAATAAAAGTAACGGTGCGCTTCTCGATACCGCAGATGTACCTACCTAAGTAGCATTTCTGACGGAAAAGAATTGTCCAGCCTTTGGGCCTGCCATTCCTGGCGTAGACCTTTGGCAGGTAGGTATCTGTTTCAACAGGCAAGGCCACCCGTGGCGCCAGCAAGACCGTCCCCGGTCCTTGCTATTCCAGCGAGTTTTCTTCCAGGGAAAATCAGTAAATTTGCAAGCGCAATATCTCAAAAACCAGTGGGAATCAAGTGTATACATTAAAGCTTATTGAATTTGTCTTAGAACGCACTATCAACTCAGGTCTTCAGAAAAAATAGTTCCATTTAAAAAACCGAACTTGACCATCGTATCTTTTAAAATAATAATCGAAAAAAAATTCGTCCGCGCTAATAAGTTGGCCCCCTCGAACCATGCAATTCACTATTTTTTAAATATTTTGTCTCCAATGGTTTAGGAGATATCCAGCTGTCCACTCTTCCCGCGGACACCCTGTAGTAGAATTTTTATCCACTTTTATGTTTGTGTAGATATATGAAGGGGTTAGGTTATCATTGTTCGGATTGTGGTTTAGATGGGTTATGATGTGTGGTGGGGGTAGAGGTGACTTTTCTTTGATCTTGGGAAGCGTAATATTTAGCTCTTTTATAATTTGTTCTATTCTGAGTGGAATTGGATACTGGTGTTGTTTTGTTTTATTATTATTATTATTATTATTATTTATTGAACGGGAAAATCCCATGGTATACGAAGTTAACACAAAAGTAGTATACAGAGTCCGAGCTTACATAACAATATTAACTAAATTTATGAGTAAAATAATCATAATTAAAAGGCTAAACTAAATAGTGTCGTACTAGTAATTGACAGATCTAAACAGTTTCGACCTAAATGAGTTAAGGGACCCCACGAAGGGGTCAATACCTGTAAAATATTGTGATTCGCAATAATCATCGCTCTATTGACCAAGTCACATGCATAAAAACGATATTTCGGTGGCCTAGAAACAAACAGGGGCCTAGATCGCAGGCTTCTCACAGGAGCATTAAACATAACTAAGGACACCAAATCCGGACAACTTACAAGGCCATTGATTATCTTATAAAGAAATATCATATCAGAAATACGCCTACGATCCTCAAGAGTGGTTAACTTAAAGGACGCAAGAGCCGGACGATAATCATGGTCCATTCTATCCATAGGATAGCCCAAGGTGCGAGAGACGAACCTCAAAAATCCATGCTGTACCCTTTCTATCGACTTTACAAATTTAGCATGCCTAGGACTCCATATAATGGAAGCATATTCGACATGAGGTCTGACAAGGGCAACATATAACAGCCTCAAGGTTTCGACTTTCCTAAAATGTCTAGCAAACCTAGAGATAAAACCTACAGTTCACATGGCAGTATTAGTACATCGCGCATAATGAGGCCTGAAATCAAAACAGGGTGTAATACAGACTCCAAGATCAATTATCTCAAACACTTCCCTAAGAACCACATTATTTAAGTGATAGGGGTGTTTCACACACGACCTTGCGCGAACGGCTCTAAGCACGACACACTTTGCCGTGTTAAAATGCAACCCATTCACAGTACACCACTGCTCGAATCTAACTAAATCGTCCTGCATACTGAGAACATCTTCGATTCCCCGAATAATTCTAAACAGTTTCAAGTCATCAGCATACAGGAGGAAGCCAGTATTTGAGAAAATTACGGCAATATTGTCAATGAATACGTTGAACAGTAGAGGGCCAAGGTGCGACCCTTGAGGAACACCCGAGGTAACACTTATCGGAGAGGAAAGACAATTCGACACCCTGACAGTCTGTTGCCGCCCAGTTAGATAACTTTCAATCCACAATAAAAGGGACCCACAGAACCCCCAACGAGAGAGCTTACGAAGCAATACAGAGTGATCAACGGTGTCGAAAGCCTTCCGAAAGTCAGTATAGACTGTGTCAACCTGCAGGCCATCATCAAGGGCTCCGAACACAAAACCATGGTATACCGCAAGATTTGTGGATGTAGACCGTTTCGGAACAAAACCATGTTGTTCAGCGCAAATGACATTTGTTAATTGTGCGGATAACAAGTCGGTGATAATCGCTTCGAAGACCTTAGGTATTATAGATAATTTACAGATAGGACGATAATTACGAACATCGGAGCGGTCACCGACCTTAAAGACTGGGGTAACGAGGCTTGACTTCCATCTCGTGGGAAAAACTCCGGTAGTCAGTGAAGCATTGAAAATATTCCAGAGAGGTCGAGCTAGAATAAAGCTACATTGTTTATGGAATAGAGGGGGAATACCGTCTGCACCCGGACCCTTATTTACATCGAGACCATTGAGCTTGGTGTAAATGTCTCCAATGGAAATAGTGAGCTCATTCAAAATAAGATTGTTGTAGGAGATATGGTCAGTGTTCAAGGCCGATGACTGCCCGCACGGAGAAATATATACCAATCCAAAGTAGGTTGCAAAGAGATCAGCGACTGCCAAACCCGACGAAGCGACCGAGCTTCCACAGTGCATAGTTGTCGGAAGGCCTTGGTCACCCCGTTTGGCATTCACGAAACTCCAGAAACCACTAACATTGTTCCGTATAGAGTTCTCAGTAGTGTCAACATACGCACGATAGTCAGCCTTAGATAGTAGTTTGCACTGCGAGCGAAAACTAGAGAATAACAAGTAGTCACTGAGAGAGTTAGAGGTTTTATAGTCTTTATGCGCACGCTTCTTGTCACGAATGAGAGATCTCAACCGAGGCGAAAACCACCGAGGATAGAGAGAACGTCTATAGGCCTTAACAGGGACAAAGGCATCAATAACATCGTTTAGATGGGAATATAGACGATTTACTGCTAGATCTGGGCTTATCCCGCGGGACTCAGAATCCCAGTCAATAGCATTCAAGTGATTTATTATACTGGGGTAATCACCTCGTTTAAAATCAAAATAAGTGATACAATCACGACTATGGTCAGTAGGCAAAAACAAATCATTCAAACACACAATTAACGGCGGATGATACTGATCTGGAGAGATCAGGACATCAACGGCAATGTCAACAGCAACTACGGTGTCTTTAACAAAAAGTAAATCTAGCCAACATTCAAAGGAATTGAAAATAGTATTCGCCTGAGCTAGGCCACAGTAACTATAACCCTCAAGGAGGAGATCAATGGCTGCAGACTCAGCACCTGATATACCCGATTTTTTCGAACAGTTTAAGCCCGGGCACGTGGTCCAGATTGCATGTGGGAGATTGAAATCCCCGAAAATACAGAAAACATCTTGAGTAAAATCGTGAAATATCTGCGAGATGCAGCCGACATGTTTCTCATAGAGGTCGGGGTGGGAGGCTGGCGGATGATATAGAGCACCAAAAATTAGGTACTTGGTCTGAAAGCGCACCCGCACGAAGACCTGTTCCAAATCATCCGATATGGGACGAATCATCGTGCAGGGCAGCGAACTTCTAACTGCGACAAGGACCCCACCACTTCTAGAGAAACTACTGGTGCAGGAGGATCTATCAACGCGAAAAATATTGAAGTCACTTAGGCCCAACTCAGACGAAGAGATAGACTCATTGAGCCATGTTTCCACTAAGATAATCTAGAGACGCGGTAGCGTCTCGACGCCAAGTACATGAAAGAAAAGACACCCTGTACTATGTACATATAAGACACCCTGTATATGATTGTCGACTGCCCCTGCCATGTATCTCCATTTTCGGAAATCCGAAATTCCGAGCCCTGCATTCGTATCGACTGTCGCTACCGCTATCCTTTACTCGTCCCGAAAATATTCTGAAACTTATTTCATTATATCTCATCACCCCTGCAATATTTTTTAAATTTAAAGGCATTTTCCTTGTGTAAACCGCATATAAGCTTTCGAATAAGACCAATTCCGAAAAAATCGGTCGACGCATGCTAGAGATATCGTAATATCGTCTCATGGAATTGTCAGAAATGGTAAGAGAAAATTTTTCTTTTCCAGTCGAAAATTTGTCGTCGTCGACATAATACGTATTACACACACACCTATCAGTTTCGCACACATGTTTCGTTCGTCGACTCTCGGGATCATTCCGCAGAGTATATATCCTTATATACCCTTATACTCTTATATACCTACCCTTATACCCTTACACCCTTATATACCGTTATACCCTTATACTCATATATATTCCCTTACACCCTTATACTCTTATATATACACCCTTCTATACCTTTATAACTTTACACCCTTATATACCCTTATACTCTTATATACCCTTATACCCTTATACCCTTACACCCTACTCTTATATAATCTTACACCCTTATATACTCTTATACTCTTATATACCCTTATACCCTCACACCCTTATATACCGTTATACCTTTATACTCTTATATACCCTTATACCCTCACACCCTTATATACCGTTATACCTTTATACTCTTATATACCCTTATATCCTTACACCCTTGTGCCCTTACACCCTTATATACCCGTATACCCTTATACTCTTATATACCCTTATACCCTTATACCTTTATATACCCTTATATACCGTTACACCTTTTACCATTTACCCTTATACCCTTTACCCTTACATCCTTTACCCTTATACCCTTTACACTTGCACCCTTTACCCTTACACCCTTTACCCTTATACCCTTTACCCTTACACCCTTTACCCTTGCACCCTTTACCCTTACACCCTGTAATCGTCTCCGGTGATGAGGCGGTTACCGGTGGGACGGAGAAGGGATTAGGTGCCGACTCAGTCGGTATGTCCGGGTTCGGCGAATGCCGCGAATGCGGCGATGCTGGGTAACAAAGTAACAGTTCTTTATTTGGCGTGTTCGATGTTACAGATCTTCGGTTGTCCGTACTAGTAGCGCGGCGGAAGAGCTTCGGAGCTCGAGCGGTACGGCGGCGCGTCGGTTCGCGGCGGCGGCGACTTTCGGCGAGCGGTCAAGGAGGTTGGTGAGTTGCGGAGTTGGTGAACGTTCTGCTCGGAATCACCTTATGAGGCGCGTTCATTCGAGAGTCGTACAATAGAGCTTCAGAGTGCAATAGGGCTCCGGCCTAAAGGGCGCAGAGACACCTCTCTGACTTAGGTGAGGCGCAAGATAAATCTCGGCCGATCTCGGACGGAGGCTGGTATTGGTACAGTGGTGGCGATGGCCGAACACTGACACACCTCAGGGATAGCAAAAAGTGAGCGTCTTGGATTGCCTGAAGCCGTATAGCGACATGCACAAGTGCTCCTGATTCCGCTCGCCGCGGCCTTTATATCGTGGGGCCGTACGTCTTTGCCCGCGAGAGCCGTCTCGGGGTCGTGGCCGCCTAGCGCCCGCGACGCTAACTAACCCGACTGTCTCGGTTCGCACGGCTCGTGAGGTGACTTCGTCACAACCCTTTACCCGTAAGCAATTACTATTAACTACCATTATACGGCATATCATCTCCATACATCTATATCATTTTGTATTAACAACGCTTATTGCATTTTCATATTATTTTGTAATAATAACGCTTATTGCATTTTCATATTATTTTCTATTAATAACGCTTATTGCTTATATCATTTTGCATTACCAACGCTTATTGCTTTCATATTATATGTATTAATAACGCTTATTTCTTATATTATTGTGTTTTATTAACGCTTATTGCATTTCATATATTGTCATCGGCTTATTCTCATGTATTTCATGTTCATACTCTTATATTGTTTTTAACCACCATTTATATAAATGTTATGTGCAAATGCTTATCGTCTAACGCATTATTGTGGACCAACCGCTATCGCATTGATAGTGCATGGCCTATAAACGTGCTTCAAATTGAATAAACTGTTTCACGTTAAATTCCGCCTCGAATTATTGTGTCTATCATTTAGTTACGAAGGCTCCTAATCTAAACAGGCTGCTGCAGCAGCTGATTTCGGTTCGCGAAAGCGAGAGTTCTTACAGTGTTTACAAACGTACTTTTGCATGGGCCGTGTACAGCCATATGTCTAGACATATTTCGCGGAAATATTACGTGTGGCTTCTTACATAAATGCAACAGTAAATCCAATTACCAAGCCAAAACAAACATAGTGCTCTAACGGGTGTCACCTCCGGAGTGATTACTATTTAAACTTTCCCTGGTCGTTCAGTGCTACGAATCTGGCATTCGCGCCTGAACTCCAATAAACCCGCAGTGCTACGAATCTGGCATTCGCGCCTGTTTCCCGCAAACGTCCAGTGCAACGAATCCAACATTCGCGCCTGAATCCTAACTCTCCGCAGTGCCACGAATCTGGCATTCGCGCCTGCATTCCCTCAAACCATTCAGTGCCACGAATCTGGTGATTATGAAAACCTGTGATTTATTCATTATCAAACCTTAACTACCCCATCTTGTCCCACCTTCCCCTACAAGCTCAGCCTAACAGTCGGGATTGCGGAGTTGTTGCGAGTGCATTTGCTGTTTCGTTATTATTCATCATCAATTCAATAAATTACCAGACAAAGTAACGTACAATCATGCGTTAATGTGTAACGTACCGCTACCTACCGCCACAAATTTTTCCTTTGTTTTCATCACATATTGTTAATTTCCTTTATATTAGACGTAAGATAGTATACAACGCGTGCGAGAGCGTTTCAAACAGCGTGCGAGAAAGTATAGTGACGCGCAACGCATGCGCACAGCCGCCGATTCAAACTACATACTCAGTGCCGCGAGTGAATCAAGCGCGCGTGCGCATATCGTACGAACAACCGGACGCCAAATATTCTGAGCGTAGTACGCGAGTGGCGCGAACCGGATGTTAATTCTAATTGGTGCGCGAGTTCGCGCAGCAAGTGATTGGTGCGGGCCAAGTACCAGCCACCGGTATAAATACAGGCCCGCCAGCAGCAGTAAGGCAGACTTGGTTCTGCCACCGAACCATACCGAGGTCGCTTTAACTGGCCCCTCAATCTAGCAGAGTTTTCAAGAAATATTCTTAAGACTCCTAAATCTAAATCCCAGGTAGCTTTAGTTAGCTCCTCAAATTCCTTCCGAGGTAGCTTTAGTTAGCTCCTCAACTTCCCCGAGGTAGCTTTAATTAGCTCCTCAACTTCCAATCCGAGGTAGCTTTAATTAGCTCCTCAACTTCCTTTCTAGGTACCTTTAATTAGCTCCTAGATCTCAATCAGAGGTAGCTTTAATTAGCTCCTCAACATCCCTTCAAGGCCATTCATACTAATCCCTCCACCTCATCTTCCAAAGCGTGGGCCAGCTGATAAGCACCAGAAGCTATAACCAAACTGAGGGAGAGCTGCCAATAATTCTACTTCCAACTGGGGACGCCCTAACCGGCTACCTGGCTACCATCCTAGAAAGCGTGGGCAAGCTGATAGGCAACTGGAAGCCATTTGCAATCCGAGAGAAGGAATCCTCTCGTCATTCTCAACTAAACGTTTCTAAATCGACCTAGCGTCAAAACTGTATCATACGTTATTACGATTTCGTGTCGACAACTCTGTTCATTAGCGATTTAGTATCAAACTCTAATCTTAATCAACGCCTATAATTATAATTATTACTTATTGCCGACATAGCGTCGAAACCAACAAACTACCGACCGATACGTAGTGCAAAATCACTTTATGTTCAGTTCAAACGACTCAGCGTCGCATTCTATGTCAAACTCGACCAAGCGTCAAACTTATTATTGAATAAATCTTTTGTTACTTATTACTAAAAGAAGGACTCTCGTATCTTGAAATTCATTTCTTAATCGCACGCCACCCGAACCAATCCCACAAATTCACAGGTAAACCGCTCTACTTGTGAATCTCCTGTAAAAAACGGCAACGTCTCGTTCGAGAATGTTACAGGTAGTTAATTTTGGTGACAGCGGTGGGATATATTTGCTTTGAAACCGCGAACGCGTGGCAAAGGAAATCAACTCTCCTAGCGAAGAACAAGACTCCTTCTTTCTTACTAAGTCAGGCGCGTTAAAAGAAGCAAAATCATGGCTACAACAGGGTCAAATACCCCTCAGGTAGACGCAGTTATAGAAGAATTACAACGTTTACAATTAAGTCAGGAAAGCGGGCGTCAACCGCATACTAGAATTCGCGATGCCGCGGACACGGTTCCGGCCTTCGACGGGCGGAACATTACTATACATCAATTCACAAAATGCTGTAGGAACGCGAAAAGTATGATCGCGCCAAACGCCGAATACGGTTTAGTACAGTTAATCAAATGTAAGTTGTCCGGGCAAGCCTCTCGAGTCATACTTAACGGCGATTGTAACACAATCGAAGAGGTAATTAAAGTCCTCAGCTCACGATTCGCTCCACTACATTCTTCAATCCAGTTATATGGAGAAATGTCGAAAATCGCTCAGTTACCTAACGAAGCCACTGTAGATTATAGCAGTCGAGTCTCCGGGATTCTCCTACAATTAAGACACTGTAATGAAATAGAGGTTCCCCTACATGTCGCGCAATACAACCAATCCGCAGAAACAAATTAAATTAAAGCTTTCTTAACGGGGTTAAAACCTGAAATTTACGCACGAATGCGTACCGTCGAATTCGCTGACCTCGATACCGCCATTAGCGCCGCTATCAAAGCCGGGGCAGAGTGTCAGGAAAACATAATGAGAAATAAATTCGCAGAAGGACTATCGCACTCCGCGCAGTGCACAAATTGTTTCGGGTACGGACACTCAGCAACCGAGTGTAGCAGTAAATTCCCAGTAGGGCAAGTAGCTCAAATTAGTTGACAATCGAAGTATTGCAATTATTGTCGAAGAATAGGACACACGGTTCAGGAATGCCGGAAGATAAACACCGCGCCGCGATCAACACCGTATAATTCTGGGTCACAAACGACGTCGCGTAATTCCGCGTCGCGTCAATCACAACAAGCCGAATGTAGATACTGCAAGAACAGGGGACACACTGTTGAAGAATGTCGAAAGAAAATGTATAACGACAAACGAAGATCCGCAGAATCACCAAATCCCGAACAGCAAACGTCCAATCCTTCCCAAAATCCTGTACGCAGTCAAGCCGTGTTCACACTACAACCAATAGAAGTCTGGAGAGCCCCCGGTATAGCATTGTCAACTCCAGAATTTAAACAGAACAAGGCATTAATGATGATAGACACAGGAGCCAATTTAAGCATGATTAAACTAGAAGTCGTTTCGCCAGGCACTAAGATTTTTACCGACATCACCTACAATCTGTCAGGAATTACAGAAGGTTCTCTACCCACTATGGGGTACATTAAAACCAAAATATTAGGGACAATAGCAGAAATTCATGTAGTCAAAACTCTACCTACCGCCCAGAACGGAATTTTGGGTTCAGATTTTTTCCACGACAGTGGAGCCGTTATAGATTACTCGAGGCTAGGGATCACTATAGGAAACGAATTACTCCCGTTTACAAACGTAGAAATAAAAATTCCGGCCCGAATGAGATACCAAATGCCAATTAAAATCCGAAATCAAGGTCTGAAAACGGAATACGTGCCAAAATTAGGCGTACACCCCGATACCCTAATGGGTAACGCCATAGTCTCAAATCACAACGAAATAGGACATCTTTACGCCATAAACACATCCTCAAAGGAAATAAAGATAGAAATACCTTCCGGGAGAGACAACACTAATACAGGCGCGCTCTCACGAAATCCAGTAAATGCACTCCCGCTACAAGTGGAAGGGAAACGATCGCGCTCCCAAACCGCCACGAGTCCGGGATCCCCAAATCCTAGCCAAATGAAACAACCAAAGGGAGATGCATCCTCCTCGTCATCGTCTAAATTCAATCCTGCCCAAATACCAGTAAGAAGGACACTAAAAAGGAAACATAAGACCATAACGACCACATCATCAAGCAGATCAGCAGAAAAAAAAGGGGAATCACACCAGAAGGGGAATCAAAGGAAATAGAAGTGTCCACCGATAGTTTTGAAGCAACTAAAAATATTCAGGTGTCATTAGAGGTTCACCCCTCCCCTGGACAAATCAGTCTTCCACCGTCAGCCCCTAGACCAACCACCCTTAACCGCCATCGCAGCCCACAACAAATGGAGATAGAAGTAATGGGAAAGGATTGGGATCAAATCAGGGAAATAAGCAAAAACGTAGAGGTCCCGAGGAATCATGCTTACAGAAAGCCTCCCAAAATGAATTCTAGTAACAGTAGCAGCAGCAAGGAAAAAACCCACCAATAAGGGGCAAGAAGTACTGCGCAAGAGATTCAAACAATAATTTTAAAACATTCATTGGACCACTCCGACAGCAAGTATCATCGCGACGACAGGGACTACGACGACAGCAAATACCGCCACGAACATTATCCAAGATAGCTCACCAGGAATTGATTCAAGGTAGGGTCAAAGAAATTGCAGACCATTTATGGATGAGAAGGGAAACTGCAGGCATATTTATCACTGCCCATGGGAAACCAGTAGGCAAGTAAAGCATGGAATTTATAACTAAGGAACAAATTAAAATTACCTTACCCCTACCACTTCAGGCAGGAAGTATAATAGAAATTTCCAAACCAGGACGGACCATCTTAGGGATGGTAATACCAGATTCTCCAAACGAAGAAGCCTATCATAACGTAATTAGGAACCTATATAATAAATTAACACAAAATAACATTAACAAAATCTCATTACCCAAAACAGAAATTAATATATCATGGGAAAAATTAAAACAAATGATCACACTAAGGTTCTTACAAACAATCATCAGCATCACAATCTGTAATGGCACCGTACAAATGCCATCAGAACAAGATCGCCTAACGATAATCAAAGAAAACCACGAGTCACCAGTGGGAGGACGCAAAGGGGTAACCAAAACCTACAACAGAATCAGAAACTTGTACCATTGGCCAAACATGAAAAAGGATGTAAGGCAACACATTAAAACATGCATAAGTTGTCAAAAGAAAAAACTAGTGCGAATTAAAACTAAGGAACCAATGATAATAACAGATACGCCACTAGATGCATTTGACAAAATATCCATGGATCTTGTGAGACCATTGCCACTTACAAAGTCAGGGAAAAACATCTATACGCGTTCCTCCTTTCCATACATACACCTTTTCCCACCGGGTGACATCGCGCCGAAATCCGTAATAAAAAAAAAAGAAAAGCGTAAGATGGATAGAGAGATATACCGAGGTCAACGGTACCACGACGTAAACGAACCGCGCATTCCCGAACTATAAGAAAAATAGAGTCGCGTTGTAGAAGAAGAAATCGAGCGCCAGACTTCTTAGAATATATAAAAATACATCTCTCGGGACGAGAGAAAAACCGGGCGGCGAGATGTAACGTACCGCTACCTACCGCCATAAATTTTTCCTTTGTTTTCATCACATATTGTTAATTTCCTTTATATTAGACGTAAGATAGTATACAACGCGTGCGAGAGCGTTTCAAACAGCGCGCGAGAAAGTATAGTGACGCGCCACGCATGCGCACAGCCGCCGATTCAAACTACATACTTAGTGCCGCGAGTGAATCAAGCGCGCGTGCGCATATCGTACGAACAACCGGATGCCAAATATTCTGAGCGTAGTACGCGAGTGGCGTGAACCGGATGTTAATTCTAATTGGTGTGCGAATTCGCGCAGCAAGTGATTGGTGCGGGCCAAGTACCAGCCACCGGTATAAATACAGGCCCGCCAGCAGCAGTAAGGCAGACTTGGTTCTGCCACCGAACCATACCGAGGTCGCTTTAACTGGCCCCTCAGTCTAGCAGAGTTTTCAAGAAGTATTCTTAAGACTCCTAAATCTAAATCCGAGGTAGCTTTAGTTAGCTCCTCAAATTCCTTCCGAGGTAGCTTTAATTAGCTCCTCAACTTCCAATCCGAGGTAGCTTTAATTAGCTCCTAAATCTCAATCCGAGGTAGCTCTAGTTAGCTCCTCAACTTCCTCGAGGTAGCTTTAATTAGCTCCTGAATCTCAATCCGAGGTAGCTTTAATTAGCTTCTCAAATTCCTTCCGAGGTAGCTTTAGCTAGCTCCTCAACTTCCTCGAGGTAGCTTTAATTAGCTCCTTAACTTCCAATCCGAGGTAGCTTTAATTAGCTCCTCAACTTCCTTTCTAGGTAGCTTTAATTAGCTCCTAAATCTCAATCAGAGGTAGCTTTAATTAGCTCCTCAACATCCCTTCAAGGCCATCCATACTAATCCCTCTACCTCATCTTCCAAAGCGTGGGCCAGCTGATAAGCACCAGAAGCTATAACCAAACTGAGGGAGAGCTGCCAATAATTCTACTTCCATCTGGGGACGCCCTAACCGGCTACCTGGCTACCATTCTAGAAAGCGTGGGCAAGCTGATAGGCAACTGGAAGCCATTTGCAAGAAAAAATGTATTAAATAATACTAAGCAGATATATTTTTACGCAAATAAATATTTTAATACGAATACATATTTTATTCAAAATACTTGGCGCTGCGCCCCGAATTGGTGTTGCTAAACTGAATAAACATGTATAAATTGCATCAATCTTTTTCTTTGTTGTGGGTGCGTTCATATCTGTGTGTGTGCGTGTGCATATGCTACGTATTATATTAGAATTAAATATATGTAGAATAAATCTGACTGCGTTTCTAATATGTGTATGTATATGTTTATGTATTTGAAATTGTAAGGGAGTAATTGTAAATTATTAATACTAATTGTAAGACAATTAACATTTTTTCGGTTGCGCAGCGCCAAGTATTTTGAATAAAATATTTATTCGTATTAAAATATTTATTTGCGTAAAAATATATCTGCTTAATATTATTTAATACATTTTTTCTTTGTATATATAGCCATTATGAATAATGGAATTTTAGCTGTGCATATGTAGTTGTGTCATCTAAAGCGCAGTTGGAAAGCATCTTTATGTACTGGCAGCTCATTCTGATTTCACATCTTTTTTTATTTTGTAATTATTACCTTCTACTTTTTGTGATTTATTTGATTTTTCATGTACTTGGCGTAATTTTTTTACTTTTTGAAGTTTTTTGTGGGGATATCACTTCTTTTTTCAAAGATTAATTGTACTATTATTTGCAAATTCATATTCATACACACGTGTTAATTGTTTATTTATCCTGAATGCATGGAAAATCTTCCAGACGATTAGATCGAAACATTTGGATCAAATGTTGACGCATTTGTAACGTTCTCGAACGAGACGTTGCCGTTCTTTACAGGAGATTCACAAGTAGAGCGGTTTACCTGTGAATTTGTGGGATTGGTTCGGGTGGCGTGCGATTAAGAAATGAATTTCAAGATACGAGAGTCCTTCTTTTAGTAATAAGTAACAAAAGATTTATTCAATAATAAGTTTGACGCTTGGTCGAGTTTGACATAGAATGCGACGCTGAGTCGTTTGAACTGAACATAAAGTGATTTTGCACTACGTATCGGTCGGTAGTTTGTTGGTTTCGACGCTATGTCGGCAATAAGTAATAATTATAATTATAGGCGTTGATTAAGATTAGAGTTTGATACTAAATCTCTAATGAACAGAGTTGTCGACACGAAGTCGTAATAACGTATGATACAGTTTTGACGCAAGGTCGATTTAGAAACGTTTAGTTGAGAATGACGAGAGGATTCCTTCTCTCGGATTGCAAATGGCTTCCAGTTGACTATCAGCTTGCCCACGCTTTCTAGGATGGTAGCCAGGTAGCCTGTTAGGGCGTCCCCAGATGGAAGTAGAATTATTGGCAGCTCTCCCTCAGTTTGGTTATAGCTTCTGGTGCTTATCAGCTGGCCCACGCTTTGGAAGATGATGTGGAGGGCTTAGTATGAATGGCCTTGAAGGGATGTTGAGGAGCTAATTAAAGCTACCTCTGGTTGTGATTTAGGAGCTAATTCAAGCTACCTAGAAAGGAAGTTGAGGAGCTAATTAAAGCTACCTCGGATTGGAAGTTGAGGAGCTAATTAAAGCTACCTCGGATTGGAAGTTGAGGAGCTAATTAAAGCTACCTCGAGGAAGTTGAGGAGCTAACTAAAGCTACCTCGGATTGAGATTTAGGAGCTAATTAAAGCTACCTCGGATTGGAAGTTGAGGAGCTAATTAAAGCTACCTCGAGGAAGTTGAGGAGCTAACTAAAGCTACCTCGGAAGGAATTTGAGGAGCTAACTAAATCTACCTCGGATTTAGATTTAGGAGTCTCAAGAATACTTCTTGAAAACTCTGCTAGACTGAGGTGCCAGTTAAAGCGACCTCGGTATGGTTCGGTGGCAGAACCAAGTCTGCCTTACTGCTGCTGGCGGGTCTGTATTTATACCGGTGGCTGGTACTTGGCCCGCACCAATCACTTGCTGCGCGAACTCGCGCACCAATTAGAATTAACATCCGGTTCGCGCCACTCGCGTACTACGCTCAGAATATTTGGCGTCCGGTTGTTCGTACGATATGCGCACGCCCGCTTGATTCACTCGCGGCACTGAGTATGTAGTTTGAATCGGCGGCTGTGCGCATGCGTGGCGCGTCACTATACTTTCTCGCGCGGTGTTTGAAACGCTCTCGCACGCGTTGTATACTATCTTACGTCTAATATAAAGGAAATTAACAATATGTGATGAAAACAAAGGACAAATTTATGGCGGTAGGTAGCGGTACGTTACACATTAACGCATGATTGTACGTTACTTTGTCTGGTAATTTATTGAATTGATGATGAATAATAACGAAACAGCAAATGCGCTCGCAACAACTCCGCAATCCCGACTGTTAGGTTGAGCTTGTAGGGGAAGGTGGGACAAGATGGGGTAGTTAAGGTTTGTATGATGAATAAAACACAGGTTTTCATATTCAACTAATCAATTTTTTTGTTTGAATCATTCTTTGGTAATAAGTCATTTAGTTTAACTATGCATCAACCTAATCTCTACAGGTTTTAATAGAAAATTTCAGAAAAAGTCCTTTCTCCCAATTGTTAGATTGAGTTTGTACATGTGGACATTTAATAAATTCTTCGCCGATTTTTCCGCCATGTTTGGTCAAAAAAGGGTATAACTTCTTAAGGTAAATTTTACTTTGTGCAAAATCTGTATGTGATCCTGATGAAATGAGGATGTTATAATTGCGGTGTTTCCACATTTTCTGGACATACGAGTCTTTTGCTCTGTGATTGGCACCAGAATCAATTATTTTGGTCTAATTATTAGAAAAGAAGTATCATTTTCCTCGGTCCGTCTTACGTATGTAGTTTCAAACCATCCTGGAACAATAAGAAACTTTGATTTTTAGATCTAGGTTTGTGAGGGGCATGATGGGTAACTCTCATTTTCATTACCCTGTCATGCCCCTTCTCGTCTGACTATAATAATCATATGAACACTGCCCGAAACATTATTTACAAAAGCATAAAATAACACACGTACCTTATAGCCAGCTAAATTCTGCCTCAGAAACATATAATACATGTACTGGGGATCTTCTATATTATTATATTATATCACTGTCACGGGACCTAAAAATAAGGAAAAAGTAAGGAAATCCCAATAAATGATAAATTCTGATCTATCTTCGTCACACGTCCACGTGTTTACGGCGCACTGCAGCCTATCGAGTGATGTTAGAAGGTAAGGCGCGTATGCAACCAGTAAAGCTTACTCGGAATACTCGGAATAGCGCAAAGCAGCTCAGCGAGTTTACTTTACTTATTTTTTGATTAAGGATAATAACTACGTAAAGGGTGCAAGGGTAAAGGGTGCAAGAGTAAAGGGTGCAAGGGTAAAGGGTGCAAGGGTAAAGGGTGCAAGGGTAAAGGGTGCAAGGGTAAAGGGTGCAAGGGTAAAGGGTGCAAGGGTAAAGGGTGCAAGGGTAAAGGGTGCAAGGGTAAAGGGTGCAAGGGTAAAGGGTGCAAGGGTAAAGGGTGCAAGGGTAAAGGGTGCAAGGGTAAAGGGTGCAAGGGTAAAGGGTGCAAGGGTAAAGGGTGCAAGGGTAAAGGGTGCAAGGGTAAAGGGTGCAAGGGTAAAGGGTGCAAGGGTAAAGGGTGCAAGGGTAAAGGGTGCAAGGGTAAAGGGTGCAAGGGTAAAGGGTGCAAGGGTAAAGGGTGCAAGGGTAAAGGGTGCAAGGGTAAAGGGTGCAAGGGTAAAGGGTGCAAGGGTAAAGGGTGCAAGGGTAAAGGGTGCAAGGGTAAAGGGTGCAAGGGTAAAGGGTGCAAGGGTAAAGGGTGCAAGGGTAAAGGGTGCAAGGGTAAAGGGTGCAAGGGTAAAGGGTGCAAGGGTAAAGGGTGCAAGGGTAAAGGGTGCAAGGGTAAAGGGTGCAAGGGTAAAGGGTGCAAGGGTAAAGGGTGCAAGGGTAAAGGGTGCAAGGGTAAAGGGTGCAAGGGTAAAGGGTGCAAGGGTAAAGGGCGCAAGGGTAAAGGGCGCAAGGGTAAAGGGCGCAAGGGTAAAGGGCGCAAGGGTAAAGGGCGCAAGGGTAAAGGGCGCAAGGGTAAAGGGCGCAAGGGTAAAGGGCGCAAGGGTAAAGGGCGCAAGGGTAAAGGGCGCAAGGGTAAAGGGCGCAAGGGTAAAGGGCGCAAGGGTAAAGGGCGCAAGGGTAAAGGGCGCAAGGGTAAAGGGCGCAAGGGTAAAGGGCGCAAGGGTAAAGGGCGCAAGGGTACAGGGAGCAAGGGTAAAGGGCGCAAGGGTAAAGGGCGCAAGGGTAAAGGGCGCAAGGGTAAAGGGCGCAAGGGTAAAGGGCGCAAGGGTAAAGGGCGCAAGGGTAAAGGGCGCAAGGGTAAAGGGCGCAAGGGTAAAGGGCGCAAGGGTAAAGGGCGCAAGGGTAAAGGGCGCAAGGGTAAAGGGCGCAAGGGTAAAGGGCGCAAGGGTACAGGGAGCAAGGGTAAAGGGCGCAAGGGTAAAGGGCGCAAGGGTAAAGGGCGCAAGGGTAAAGGGCGCAAGGGTAAAGGGCGCAAGGGTAAAGGGCGCAAGGGTAAAGGGCGCAAGGGTAAAGGGCGCAAGGGTAAAGGGCGCAAGGGTAAAGGGCGCAAGGGTAAAGGGTGCAAGGGTAAAGGGTGCAAGGGTAAAGGGTGCAAGGGTAAAGGGTGCAAGGGTAAAGGGTGCAAGGGTAAAGGGTGCAAGGGTGAAGGGTGCAAGGGTGAAGGGTGCAAGGTAAAGGGTGCAAGGGTAAAGGGTGCAAGCGTGAAGGGTGCAAGCGTAAAGGGTGCAAGGTAAAGGGTGCAAGTGTAAAGGGTATAAGGGTGTAAGGTTAAAGGGTATAAGGGTAAAGGGTAAAATGTGTAACGGTATATAAGGGTATATAAAGGTATAAGGGTATAAGGGTATATAAGAGTATAAGGGTATACGGGTATACAGGGTGTCCGCGGGAAGAGTGGACAGCTGGATATCTCCTAAACTATTGCAGACAAAATATTTAAAAAATAGTGAATTGCATGGTTCGAGGGGGCCAACTTATTAGCGCGGACGATTTTTTTTTCGATTATTATTTTAAAAGATACGATGGTCAAGTTCGGTTTTTTAAATGGAACTATTTTTTCTGAAGACGTGAGTTGATAGTGCGTTCTAAGACAAATTCAATAAGCTTTAATGTATACACTTGATTCCCACAGGTTTTTGAGATATTGCGCTTGCAAATTTACTGATTTTCCCTGGAAGAAAACTCGCTGGAATAGCAAGGACCGGGGACGGTCTTGCTGGCGCCACAGGTGGCCTTGCCTGTTGAAACAGATACCTACCTGCCAAAGGTCTACGCCAGGAATGGCAGGCCCAAAGGCTGGACAATTCTTTTCCGTCACAAAATGCTACTTAGGTAGGTACATCAGCGGTATCGAGAAGCGCACCGTTACTTTTATTTCGCACTTGCTTCTACGCTCGGATGGCCGGTTCTTTTGGAAGGGATGTAAGTTCAATTGGTTAGGTTAGGAGGTGTGAAAGTTGCTAGAATAAATTTCAACCATAGGGAGCAGATTATATTAGAACCAATCGAATTTGCATCCCTCACAAACGGCTGCTCTCTTGAAGAGGCCCTCTTCACAGCAATACCTCCTCCCCAGTGCCCACCTTCTCTCGCACAGAATACGATGACGCATGCTTTTGTTTTGATATTAAAGCTCGTGTTTATATTCGAGAGGACCACGTGTCAACAGCGGGCTACCATTTTTCTTCCCGTGTCTCTCTACGAGGCGTATTGACGGTGGATTGTAGGAGCGTAAATGTCTGGATGCCAGTTATTGAATTCAGGAGACGATAGAAACACTTTATTACAAAACACACATGTACTATAATTAAAGTAAATCGTATTCCTCTCGGGAAGGAATACTGATAATCATCGAACTTGCGCCCTACTTCGCGCAGACCGATTACACGGAGGGTAGTCAAGTCACACACTGCACAAATGATAAGCCGCGTCTAGACGTTGCGAGGCTGCAGCGCGAGGCGTGCCTCGCGAAGTGAAAAGTCTGGAGAGTCCTTAGCTCGCCTTGGTCACTTTGCAAAGCAACCTCGTGCTGCTGCCGTGGCGAGGACAACACCCCGCAGTGCCTCACCGAATTTTATGGTATCTATTTCGACCCTCGAAGGGTTTGGAATATCATTAGGAAGTGAGAACTGTTCAGGATTTCAAATGTTTGTATCTTTTCTTCATCGTATCGAAGGGGAAGTGGCGGCACTGGATTCCTGGCGTTCCGTCGATTAAAATCATACCAAATATCATGCAAATCGGACTACCTTGACACAAGCTATTTGTATTCCTTATGTAAAAGTTGTCCGATTTACACGATATTTGTAATGATTTTCATCGGAAAACCACAAGGAATCCATCGGCGACACTTCCATATCCATACGATAAAGAATAAAGAATTATTTTATTTCTGAAACAGGCAGGTGCAGGATGATTCTGGAGCTACGCCCGTCAAAAAGTTGCGGCCTGATACCCCGTGGCGGGGACAGGCCTTCGCATTGCCTCACCCGATTTTTATGGCTTGCTTCGGAAAAAGGTATGTTTCTGGGTCGAACGTAGCGAATTGAGGTCGAGCCCCCGCAGTCGAGGGTGAAATATCCCTTACAGCGTATTAAGAAATTCTTTTCTTCATCATATCGAAATGAAAGTGACGCCAATGGATTCCTTATGTTCTTCTGATGAAAATCATACAAAATATCATGCAAATCGGACTACTTTGACACTAGCTATTTGTATTCCCTATGTAAAAGTTGTCCGATTTACACGACATTTGAAATGATTTTCATCGGAAAACCACAAGGAATCCATCGGCGACGCTTCCATACCCATACGATAAGGAATAAAGAATTATTTAATTTCTTAAAAAGGTATGTACCGGCTGATTCTGCAGCTGCGCCCGTCGCCCCGTGGCGAGGAAAACACCCCGCAGTGCCCATCGAATTTTATGGCCTTCGACCCTCGAAGGGTTTGGAATATCATTAAGAAGTGAGAAATGTTCAGGATTTCAAATGTTTGCTTCTTTTCTTCATCGTATGGAAGGGGAAAGAAAAATAAAATTCGGTGAGGCACTGCGGGGTGTTGTCCTCGCCACGGCAGCAGCACGAGGTTGCTTTGCAAAGTGACCAAGGCGAGCTAAGGACTCTCCAGACTTTTCACTTCGCGAGGCACGCCTCGCGCTGCAGCCTCGCAACGTCTAGACGCGGCTTATCATTTGTGCAGTGTGTGACTTGACTACCCTCCGTGTAATCGGTCTGCGCGAAGTAGGGCGCAAGTTCGATGATTATCAGTATTCCTTCCCGAGAGGAATACGATTTACTTTAATTATAGTACATGTGTGTTTTGTAATAAAGTGTTTCTATCGTCTCCTGAATTCAATAACTGGCATCCAGACATCTACGCTCCTACAATCCACCGTCAATACGCCTCGTAGAGAGACACGGGAAGAAAAATGGTAGCCCGCTGTTGACACGTGGTCCTCTCGAATATAAACACGAGCTTTAATATCAAAACAAAAGCATGCGTCATCGTATTCTGTGCGAGAGAAGGTGGGCACTGGGGAGGAGGTATTGCTGTGAAGAGGGCCTCTTCAAGAGAGCAGCCGTTTGTGAGGGATGCAAATTCGATTGGTTCTAATATAATCTGCTCCCTATGGTTGAAATTTATTCTAGCAACTTTCACACCTCCTAACCTAACCAATTGAACTTACATCCCTTCCAAAAGAACCGGCCATCCGAGCGTAGAAGCAAGTGCGAAATAAAAGTAACGGTGCGCTTCTCGATACCGCTGATGTACCTACCTAAGTAGCATTTTGTGACGGAAAAGAATTGTCCAGCCTTTGGGCCTGCCATTCCTGGCGTAGACCTTTGGCAGGTAGGTATCTGTTTCAACAGGCAAGGCCACCCGTGGCGCCAGCAAGACCGTCCCCGGTCCTTGCTATTCCAGCGAGTTTTCTTCCAGGGAAAATCAGTAAATTTGCAAGCGCAATATCTCAAAAACCAGTGGAAATCAAGTGTATACATTAAAGCTTATTGAATTTGTCTTAGAACGCACTATCAACTCAGGTCTTCAGAAAAAATAGTTTCATTTAAAAAACCGAACTTGACCATCGTATCTTTTAAAATAATAATCGAAAAAAAATTCGTCCGCGCTAATAAGTTGGCCCCCTCGAACTATGCAATTCCCTATTTTTTAAATATTTTTGTCTCCAATGGTTTAGGAGATATCCAGCTGTCCACTCTTCCCGCGGACACCCTGTATAAAAGGCGAAGTAATAAATGACAAAATTAGAACCATATACACCTTTCCCAAGGTAATCTCCAAGAAAACGAGCGATATCTATATCATTTTAATCTCAATAAAAAATTTAGAATACAACCCCACGTAATTTACTTGGAGCAATTTCGAACCCTTATTGCAAAGGCCCTTTAATAAACAACCTCCAATATGAACTATACCTACATCGCAATATACTATTATTCGAGGAAAATCATGACAACATCCGACACACAGGAAGTATATGAACAGAGTTTGTAGACATGCCCAAACTGGAAATCCCTATCGTGGATGCAAAGAAATTCCTAAAGGAAAAAATCTTAAGCAAGTGGAACCTTGAATGGATATCCGGCAAGCCTACCAAGCTCCATGATATAAGGGACAACATCTACTCCCTTAACCCATCCTTATCCGAATCAAGGAAGGAACAAAGAATTATAACGTGATTGCGAATTGGCCACACTAAATACACACATCAATTCCTAATAACAAAAACGGAACAGCCACTCTGTAACACCTATCTCAAGTTTGTTATGGTCCGAATCGATCGAAGCGTCCTCAGTAAACAGACGGACCCTAATGAAACTACTGCAGTCGATAAAAAGAACTTACACAGTGGTGACATCTCCAGGTACTCTATGTAGACGAATTTTTTACGCATAGTTGCCACATTTTCTGTTCTCTCCGTTTCTGCCGCGCTGTTGCCACAGCAATTTCTATCGAGAAGTCTTGAAGGAATACGGTACAAGAGCTGCGTCTAGCGTCAGAGCCTCGCTGAACGTAAATGAGGATAGCAATAATGAAAGATAGAGAGCTTCGAGAGTGTAAGAAGGAAAGATGGAAAGATACCAAACATGACACAATTTGAACTGTCATTATTAACGATATGACAGGTAAAATTTATTTGCAGAATTGAAAGTCCGTTGCGTTCAAAGTAGTCCGATTTAAATTATTTCCTTGCTGAACGTTAAAAAGGATAGCAATAATGAAAGATAGAGAGGTTGGGTAGTGAAGTTAGGAAACATGTCAATGACACAATTTTATTTATACGTAGAAGGATGTAATATTTTGTATAATCAATGTGCAATTTCAAAGCATACAATTTAAATAATGTACATCACCGAAGTGTAACACGCCGATCGTAATGAAATCTATAAATGCTATAGTTCTTTTAAAAACATATGACGCTTTCTTTTTTATCTAACTATACATCAAATGATCTTTTTTATCAACAAGAATTGCCTGTTGTTTAAATACAAATTTAATAACGTAATCAATTTTTTTAAAACATCAATTTGGACAAAAGTATATTTCAATTTAATACTTTTGTACATGGTTTTCTTCGGAATTGTTATTCCACGATTGTAAAAATTTATCAATATAAAGTAGAGATCAGTACTAACAATACGTATATTTTGGAATGTCTCATTAAACGATTTCATTCAGCTACGATCCTCTGTTTGTTTGTATGTTTGATTCAAATCAGGAAATTCAATTTTAATCCACTTCCAACCATTCAATTGTCTTGAAACTTTGCAGGGGTGCGTAGTTTGGATGACAATACAAAATTATGAAAAAAAACTCCAAGGGGGTGAAAAAATTACCCAGTCACCAATAAATAATAACCCATAACCACAAATTCAATCGACTTAAAATCAACCACTCGCGTTCTTTACGAACTTTTAGCACTGTAGGGTTCAAGTAAACTGTTAAACTGCATACATCAATAAAAGATATTTGTAAAGAAGTTTGAGGTGTGAAATGTAAATCCACGAACTTGAAAAATTACGAAAACTTTGAAAAAAAACGAAATTTATAATAAACGATTTTATTAAAAATGCATTAAAAACTAAAAAATAATTATTTTCTTATACTACAGTATCGATGGTGTATTTTCACTTTAAATAAAATCGTGGAGCTAAACTGATTCATATTCTGTTATGAAATATCCTGCTCCACGTTTTTATTTAAAGTTAAAAAACACCATCGAAATTGTAGTACAAGAATAGAATTATTTTTTAGTTGTTAGTGCCTTTTTCATAAAATCGTTTAACAGAACATTTTTTTATATACTTTTTTGTCTCTAATCAAGTTACAGTCATCACACTAAATTAATCCAACTTCATTGGAGAATTGAGATACGACATTCAAGCTTTCGCCCCCTTGAAATGGACAATTACAGATAAAAAAGTGTATATTTTTTGAAGAATAATGTTATCTTTTCTCATTCTGTGTGATTCCTTTTCGCCATTGACGGTCTTCCTACAATTTTCCCAGGTCGCTCATAACGAAAGATGACGTAGGCAGTGTGGATCTGTAACACATTATGAAATACATTAGGAAATAGGGTTGATTCATAAGCGTACAAAATTTTACTGTAGATTTATAAGCTGTTAAACTTTACCTGAAATATGGTGCTTATTATTCCATTTGTCCTGGCATTACTGTCCCATACACAATGTTTGCAGTAGTTTGGTAAAAAGTCCGCCTGTAACAAATGATCGCAGACATTTCGGTAAGTTTGGTATAAAAGTAAAAGTTTGTTTCAATAATTCGTCGAACATCATGCATGCCTGCGACGCCCGTACATATGTATCAGCCTGGCGCACTTTCGAACCGAATTCCGTCTGTTTGCTCCTGTGATCTAAGAAATGTGTCTGCAAAAATTAAAGGGTGAATTAAATTTATTATTTCCTTCGTCACTTTCTTAGGAAAGTGAAGGCGGCGTCGATCGACTCGCGTGATCGTATGATTCGCGAGTAAAAGTGCCACTGCTGGCACTTGTAACCACTGACAGAGTCAGTGATACCGCGCTTTACAGCGCGGTGCGACGCCGGACCGTTACAATAGTTTCACTATTTTTTGAGGGAGACCTTTTTTGCTTTCTCAAGTTTTTCGGCATTTCTTTCGCTCTCTCTGCTAGTATAAATTGTGGCTCCCGAATAGGCATGCACCTATTGTGCCGACTATCTATTAATTCGGGTAGCATGCATTCTAAATTAAATTGAACCAGTTTTGGCTCCATTTCTCTTTTCCAAAACGCATCATCTCTCTCTCTACTTTATAGATTTCAGCCCCTTCGGGGTCCAAACGCAAAATATACAGTACTTTCTGTCAGTAATATGTAACTGACCTTGTACTTGATAATAATAGTGACGCGTTTTGCTCATTGCAATACCTGCTTTACATGTGAACATGCGCTGGACAACGCGTACTTTTTCCAGAGCTTCTTCGTTCTCCGCTGATTTGGGGCATTTAATTTCCAAAATACCCTCTTGACCGATGGTTCCATCCGGTGAAGCTCCCAAGAAGGGGATGCAGCTGTCAATGAAAATCCCACATTCCGCAATATCTGTGTATTGCTTCTTCAATTCTTCGCGAGCACTTTTCTCGCATTCTTTCCCGGATTCCACCGCGGGTGCACTAATTATCCTCGGATACAGAAATGATATCACTGCCTTTGCACAAAGCGTGTCAGGTCAGTGACGCCACACTTCTCCAAAATTGGATGCTGTCAACAATTTGGACCTGTACTGCACCATTTGAGGTTCTTTGCTTGTCCGATGGTTTCGTCTTCAATAGCATGTCTTTGCTTTTGTCGATCACTGAGCATTTGCATATGCTTTTTCCGCTCCATTTCATACATTTCGGATGGCATGTCTGGCTTCTGTGCATTTGGTCCATAATCGGAATCTTTCTGCGAGGGCAATTGTTTGCGTACATATCGTGCAGCCTTCGTTTCCTACTGTTTTGCAGCTCTCTTTTCCTTTTCTTTCTTTTTCTTTTCTTCCATTTGGCGCACAACCTCGGGCGTTTTCTTCTTCATTATCGCATTCAATCGCGACTTGCACTTGGTTACTGTTGCACTCCACGACAGCAGCAGCACATCTTTCTGTATACGATCCTCTCTCTGCAAAATTTAATCTTTTTCCGCCGATGTACTTGGCAATTATTGCGTTCAAACTTCCCACAGCGTTATTATTGGTGTTATAGAGTAAGCTCTCCGCATGAGCTAACAATAGACGAGTATTTCTTTTACGTCCTGGTACACTCCAATTTTCATCATTCTGGAACGATGTCTCTTTCATTCTCTTTGTTCTTTCCATCGCAGAAATATTTAAGTTGTGCACACTCTTTGTGTTCACCAAACACGTGGCTCGGAACATTCTCTATGTCGCCATGCAAATTCTTCGTTTTTTCTTCGATTGATACATTCTGCTCGTATCTAAACTTTGCGGCTTTTACGATGTCCGTGCGTATCCGGCGAATGCTACTTTCCACAGCTTGCCTTAATGGTCCAGGTGTAGTCTTCTTCACAATCGCTTTCATTTTTGTGCAGAAGTTTCGCAACAAATGATTTGTGCATTCAATTTTTTTTACGCGAATCTGTCTCTTATATGGGTCAGCATCAATAATCTTTTTATACACGCTGCTGTCCCCATCAGCAATCAGAGTAGAATAAACGAGCCCACGTTTTTCTATGCTAGTATTGAATCCTTCTACTATAGCATCGCTTTCCATAGCAGTTGATGCTCGAGATGTGTTCTAGTTTTTCAAACATGTGTGCTATCGGGGTTCTTTCTTGTTTTTCGCAGCAATCCGTGAAATTCTGCAAACTTTATTTCTAACGCCGTAAAATAAAACTTTTTTAGTGTGATAGCCAACTGTCACGCCGACTCCAAACGCAGAATCGTAACATCCACTGCGGTAGGATCTCTTCATCCAGCTTCCGTCGGCCACAACGCGGATGTGAGGGGTTCCTGATCCGGCAAGAACGTCGCTTCTTTCGATCGCCAAACGTTTTTCTTCTTCAGCCGCTGCTAGCATCTCTTCTTCTGCAGCGGCAATTGCGGACTTGACGAATTCATCTTGATTCTTCACGAAGTCTCTCTTCGACATGCAACGTATATTGACTCCTGCAAAAGTGTGTTCCAATTGGGCATGGCTGCCTCCACTAAATATTGTTGCATTAACGGCGCCCTGATTCCTATCCACTTCTTCAGCTAATATGGCATTAGTAATGGCATAAAGTGCACATTACGCTGAAGATGCTCTTGAAGTCACGCCGTTTCACACCAGTTATTCGTAGGTGTTCAATGCCACAGTCTTCCCTATTTTTTGCATGCTTACCTATTTTTTGCAATTGAGCAAGCACATTTGGAAAATTCATTATGTCGTTGCTATTTAGGAGACGCGATTACTCTTGCGGCTCGTTCTTCGCAACTTTTTCTATAACGACGTTTTCTTCTTCGTTGCTTCCTATATCAAAGTCTTCAACCGCCTCTTCTGTTTCTTCCGAACTGGCCGTATCAGTATCTTCATCACATGGCGAGTACATTATCTCTTGATGCGTATGGTTTCGTCCATCGGATGTTGATGGTTCCTCTACTATACGCTCCTCGGCCACTTCTTCTGGATGATCTCCTACGGCAGTTTGGTCTGCCGTTTTTGCGCTTTCTTATTTCTTCTGAAGGGTTGAAGACCTTCTCTTTTGGCGATGTACTTTCCGTTTCGAAAATCTCCTTGCGGACGGACGTAATTTTCGCGGACGAAACGGAGAATTATTGTCCTTATCTTCTTGCACATCCTGCATATTCACATTTAGAGTGTCACTCATTTTACACTAAACCAACAAACACAACACAAACACAATACAACACAACGCAACACAACTCAAAATCCTTCTGCCCGTTACAAAAAAAAACGGAAATGCGAACCGTGAACGCGAAGCGTGACTCTGAGGATTCGTCTGTGGTGCGTTTTGGAACAAATGACGCTTTACAAGCCAAGCAAGGGCACAAACAGTCAGTCAGAAATCGGCGAGCTCCGTCTACCGCTGCTGTAGGGGGAAACACCTACAGGAGCGGTGGTTGTGTGTGCATGAACTGCGTCTGTATCAGTCACGCTCACATAACCACCGCTCCTGTAGGTGTTTCCCCCCCCCCCCCCCAGCAGCGGTAGCTGGGGCCCGTCGATTCCTGACAGTCAGTCCGTCGCAAGTGCTCTAGATGAAGCAAACGTTTATGGACAAAATGCCGAATGCGGAAAATGTAAGTATTATATTGTATACTATTATACTGAGTGACTCTCTGGTTAGAGTATTCAAAGGCGACGCCGCCAATAAGCCGTGCCTCGCTGAGTTTCGTGAATTTCGATACTCGTGACGAGATTCACTACGGCATATTAAAAAATTCTTTATTTTTCATCGCACCAACATGGCGGTGATACCAATGAATCCCTGGCGTTCTCCCGATTAAAAACATGTCATGTAAATCGGACTATTTTTAACGAAGTTACCGTCGGGCCATTTTCATCGGCACGACATTGATTGACGCCATTTTCGTAAAGATCTGTTGAGAAAAGCAGAACGTGGAATTCGTCACTTCCACGAAACTCAGCGAGGCGCGGTTAATTGGCGACATTGTAACCGAGATCTAGCTACATAGGGGTCAACGTGATTCGATGCAGTCACAGTTCTTATTGTTGGATTAGTGTTGCCGAATACGAAATCGCCGGTTTGCCGCGTCAGTCCGGGGAACTTACGCGGAGGTAGACGATCAAACAGGTAAAATTTGTAGCGTAATAACGTCATTCTTGCGGTTCTGAAATTTCATATACTTATTGATTACGCATTTAATGAACGATATGCAAAATGGCAGACCACCAAGTGGGAGATAAGACCTTGGCAGACGTCGATGAAAAGCGCGATACGTGTCTTGCGCGTTAGTGCAAGGGAGAAGTATACATACATCTGTTTCTTCTTTGCACTAAGTAGTGGGACTCTGGGGTTGTTCCTCCTGCGGGTAGTATCATCGTTTGTTTTATAGGACGAAAATCCTGTAAAATTATAATGTCGAGGTGTAATCGATGTTTCGTTTTTTTTTTTTCCGTTAGTCGCGAAGTCTTTTCTTATGCGTGCGCGAGATAAATTTTTTGCTAACGTAGGACAGTTCATCTTCTTTGTCTGGACTTGAGTAGAAGTGAGAAGTGAGGGCATATGGGACTCGATTTTCTTGGGCACATTTTATTTCGTTCTGATCTGCAGCACGAATATGTTGTCAGTTATTTTGAACTTGCCGCGGGAAATCATGTTTGGTTTAGTTGTACGTGTGAATGTGGTTTGTTTCTGCAGCATGTTGTGTTAATTTAGTGTTCTATTTATCCATTTATTCCTCTAGCGTTTCCAATGCCCCGTCCCGCCGGGTTGTATCAGCATTGCCTATATGGAGGCAATTAGGAAGTATCGGGCGCATTGGCGTCGGTTCTTCCAGCATGCACAATTCTGGGAGGATGACGAAGACAGTAGTATGTCTAGAGGGATTATAACTCAGGTCCTCTGAGGGGAGCGCGGGGGCGGGGGAAGTGAGGGCGCGCGGGGGAGCGCGGCGGAGAGAAACATGGGCGCGGGGCCTGCGGGGAGTGGAAGAGCGGTTGCGCGCGCACGAGCCGCGGAGTGGGGGAAGCCATAATCATGGAGGGGATCAGTCCGGGCCGAGCAGCCGCGGAGACCTCTCCAGACCTGACCCACCGCCGGAAATTTTTCAGAGGGAGGGAATGACCCCCCCCCCCAAAACTTTTTCAGACCCTACCCGCCCCCGAAATTTTTTTTCCAAATCAGATCCACCATCAGAATTTCTTTCCCTCTCCCCGCACTGATCTACCAAATCAATATGCGACAGACATTTATTTCCAACGCAGAGCAATAATAATTTTTGAATCAGCGATCTACCGATCCATTATGTAGAAATATTTTTTTCAAACAGATATGCAGCAAGCATTCTAAAGCTAACAGTATTCTAAAGCGTTCCGATTTAACGCCGCAGCGTATCGCGCGATCGTGTATAATTCGAATCCTCTGGAGCAGCTGTACGGGATGACGTTATGTGGTGGCGCGAAGAAGCCGCGAACGGAATATGATTATGCGGCATCAGCTGATTTTTCTTTCCATGCCAACAGATATTTATTTCCAACGCAGGGAAAGAACAATTTTTAAATCGATCTAGTGAACCACAATGTAACGAGCATTCTAAAACTAACAGTATTTCGGACGTCGCAGCGTGTCCCGCGACTCCGCATAATTTGACTCCTCTGGAACAGCCGTGTGAGATGATACCTACCATTTCCACGATGCGAAGAAGACGCGAAAGAAATATAATAATCGTTAAATGTAGAATCTTAAAATTAGGTGATGAGGAGAGAAGGGGGGTAAATGAATCGGAGAAATAATATGTGTTTAAGAAATTTATTTAAAATTGAAAGAATGTAGAGTAAAGGTAGGTAAATGTTCGCAGCGGGTAAGAGTTCGCACTATGCGAATTTCATGGTTTGAGTTATGGTAGTTGCCAATGGTGATCGACAATCAATTGTCAATCAAGGTAGAGTCACCAATGTCGAATTGTGTAGCTGTGGTTCGTTTTATTATCGTACAATACGGTAAGTACTGAATTCGTTAGTTCTGATGTAATATTCTCATTATTAGGAATCAATATTATTCGTATAAATTGATCAGTAAATATTTTAATTCATATGTCGTCTGAAAGAGCTGAAATTCTCCTATTCAAAAGTGCTAATAGAAGTTTTCAATTCTCCTCGCAGATAACAGGATTAATTAAACAATGGAAAAGTAGCCGTGGGGGCAAAAGTTCGCACAATGCAGTGGGGCAAGTGTTCGAATGCGAACGTGAGAACTTTTGCCTCAAAATAATTTGACGCGTGTTATAAATTCATTAAACTTATTTTATTTCTAGTGTTTGCTAAATTAGTAACCAAAACTGATTAAACCGACTATAAAAAAATGCAATTAATTATCAATTACAACATGGAAATAAATTTTGAGTTTATGATAATTGAGCCACGTTGATATCAGCTTTTGATTTTTTTTATTTTTAATCCGCAATATTTTTCCAAAATACGTTTTTTATTAACTTTTATGCCTGTTCAAATCACTAAGGTCGGGGTAATTTTATTTGCGACTATTGTTAACTTCAGCTAAAAAAATTAATTATAAACTATTAGGCGTTTTACTGTATTACCCCAACTATGTCCCTATGCAAGAAAATAAAACACTTCTTTGGATATTTCTCGTTGCGTTCTTTTACCCCACAACATGCGAACTTTTGCCCCACATATCGGGTAAAAGTTCAAATTTGGCACTTTTTGGAAATATTTATTTTATATAAGTTATGACAGGTAAATTTCCACGAAGTCACTGCCCATCGAATAATAAGGGATAGTAGTTATTACTCACAAAATGATATGACTATCAGTGTAATACCAAAGATTTTAGAGAAGCCTAAACTTTAAGTGCGCATTCTTGCCCCACAACACTCTAAGCAATTAGAGAATAAAAAATTATTTACACAAAAAATCGTCGAAATACATTGGAAATCTAATCTCTGTTATTATCCCATTCATTCACTGGGGTACCCCTGTTCATTCATTAGAAATTTATGTTCATTCACTGGTCATTGGCCCATTTTTTTTATATATAATCCTCTGCCAGACTTTTAATGAAAGTTATAACTATCAAACATTGCTAGAATTGTGTTCCGGATGTCTGACTTTTGTAATAAAAACAGCTTGCTTGCAGAAATAACATTCAGGGAATTAAATAACGACTTTTGAATACTAATTTTAACAGACATGCAGCTTAAGTGTTCATTCACTGGACAGGTCATCCTAGAAAAGAAACTAAATATTCTCATCCTCGTCGGACGACAATGATAGAGGTGGCGTCGCGAGCTCCTCGTCCATCCATGCGGGAGGTGGCGACCACGATGCCGGTGGTGGTGGCGATGGCGATGGCGGTGACGATGACGGGGGTGGCGACGATTGTGATGATGATGATGTTACCATCGACGACGACGACGACCACGGTGACATCACCCCCTCGAACCGCCATGGAGGCGACGGCTGCGGCCTACCGACATCGAACCAGGGAGGCGATAGGGACCGCGGCCGCCGGAGGAGTCCCATTTGGCGGTATGGACCCATGGCTGTCGCACCCGTGCAGCCATCCTGAATGGGAATACTAGTCCCGACCGCCGCATGTGCACCTCTAGGGGTGCAGCCTGGGACCCATCCCCAGCCAGGACCCGCAACATGAGCGCCATTAAAATCATCGGCACACGGTCCTAGAACATAGACACAAACGATGATATAACATTGACACATTAAACATAATAAATATCGAATGTGTGAAACAATGCAATGTATACATACTTGAGGAGGCGGCGACGGTGGCGATGGCGACGGCGACGGCGGCGATGGCTGCGGCGACGACCAACGAGGTGGTGTGGGGGGTGATGGCGGCGACGGCCAACGAGGTGGTGCGGGGGGTGATAGCTGCGACGATCCCCAGTCGCTAGACCAGGTTGGCGACAGCGGCGGCGAATTAGAATTCTAGAACATAGAACACCACTGAGATGTCCGCCTGATTTAATCTCACTGGATAACAAAAGTTAAACGCGATAAATGTCAAAAAATATTGTTAAGCATACCTCTGGATCACACTCTGGGGCAATCCTTGAAAATCCCATCGTTGAACAAGTCGCACAAAATTTTCATACTTTCAAAATTCCTTAAAAAATTCAACCGATGTCTTCAAGGATTTGAAGGCAACTGGTCTCGCTGCATCTCCTGGCTCTCACATGTAAAAACTCCTCCTCCTATCATGAAATTGAGAAGTACGTAGCTTTGCAAAAGTAAGATGCTGTCCTCCTCATATCATGAAATCGAGAAGTGCGCAGCTTTGGAAAAAGTAAGATGCTGTTGTTCTTCACATTCATTTCCGCTGACCATCCTCTTCTTATTCACACGCATCTTCTTTCCATTCTTCTTTCCCTTCTTCTTTGGACACATCAAGCGACTAGACCAAATCACTATGATCACGTATTGAACGTGAATCATACCACTCTGAACGTGAATCGAACGTGAATCATATCACTCTGAACGTGAATTGAACGTGAATCGTACCACTCTGAACGTGAATCGAATGTGAATCGTACCACTTCTGAATAACTATCGTCTTAATCTCGGATACATCGAATGTTAGTTATGAAGGTTAGAATGAGGTTAGGTTGGGGAGGGTGAAAAAAAAATTTTCATATACATTAAAAAATTGATTATATTTTATTTATGCATTTCTTTCTGGAAGTTAGACCACCAGTTGAATATTTTAAATACATTTTGCATGGCACAGTGCTTTGCGTGTCTGTCACATCGCAGAGTATTAACTACATTTAGCTTATTTAGAGATTTAATATCTTCATAGTCAATGTCCAGCGTCTCGATGATCACGGCCGCTTTCGTATTTTCCTCGAGGAAATCCGCAAGTCAGTCGCGTTTCTGCAGCCCTTTAACGTATACGATATGGGGTGCGTCATCTTCTTCGTCGATCGCATCAGCTACAGCTTTCGTAATTAGCTGTTTAGCCATACTGTACAGAACGTCTCCATCATCCCACCGTAGTCCATAATGTTTTGCTGCCAACCATCGGATGCTTGATTTGTCAGATTTCGTAAGAAGAAATTGTGGCATCGGACGCCCAAAAATATAGTGCCGGAGAATTGTCCCCTTTCGTAGGATAGCTACTTCTTTCGCGACAAATCTTCCATCGACGATGAACCCTTGCAGGTCAACGAATGTTGGTACGACCATTGTCCGTACAATTTGGAGGTCCACTCGCTTCCAAGACAGACAATAGAATACAGTCTTTCTCGTAAAGCATCTCGATTTTCACGATGAAATTTTGTATGAATTTGGCACAGGAGAGGGTGGGCAAGTAGTATGGTAATTTAATTTATTTTGCGCATCACGTTTGTCAGCGGATTGTATTCAACCACCCGATCGTGTAAAATCAGACAGTAGGCCGTAGTATTTGCAGGCACATTCTCTTTACACTCGAATTCTATGTGCACGTCCACGGTACCATTCTTGATCGACTCATTTTGTCGCGAGCAATCAATCACCACGAGGGGACCAAATTGTAAAAATTCGGCCACGGTGAATAATGCCTCGTTGCAACTATGTCCATAATACGATTTACGGAATTGCGTATACATGTGGAACAAGATAGCATGCTTATTCTTGTCAAAGTCCAAATTCAGGTCATCATATGGGTAAAATTCTGAGTTAAGAAAAAGATTTATATTGGCCAATTTGCAGTTGTTAAACTTAGTAACATCTTCGCTCATCACATTCTTTCGAACAGTCTGTAGAACAAGGATAATAACTCGCGGCTTCTCCAGCTGTGCAGATGCCTTCACGGCCCACGAATGCTTGGTCGTGCTCTGTAAGAGAGGATACTCATACAGATCCCACGAATGAAAACAAATGCTCAGGTTTTTTCCACTTTCCAAAGCATGTAGCAACGATAGCTTATTAACGTCGTTCAGCGTCACATGAGGCATCCGCCATTGCACTTTAAGTAATTCAATTTCTGGTTCCAACATCGGCGATCCTATTAGAAAATTGTTATCGTTGCGCGAACGTATTAAAATCAATTCGTGACGCGCATTAATAATCACGCGTTTGTAGTCCTCGCAAAATCCCAGCAAATATTTGAGCGGGATGCAAAAATTGAAATCATTTTTCACTATTAGCCCATCACGTCGTTTCAAGCCCCACCCGGCATTCTCCATATTTTTGTCTTCGCCAGATGTCAGCAATACATAGTATTTAAGCGTGCTAGTTATTCCAACGTTTCTGTTGCGATCAATCTCCACACCATTCAGCTCGTATAGAATCTCATCAAATAAGAACGCCATGCAATTATTTCCCAACATCACCGTTAATGTATCGCTTGTCTTATTTATCTTCAATTTACCCTCCACATAGAGCAAACTTTCACATGGTAATGTGTATAAATCCTGTTGCTGTATGGGTATTCCTATCTCATCGCTGTATCCAAACGTCGTGTTGACGTATGGATTGTATGTGTGAGTCTCGAGCTTGACGATGCGATCATCAAACGTCGGCTTCCCTCCAATGCTTAGAATGTCCACCATTTTTCAACTTAAATGCGCACAAGGAATCCCAGTGATTTCAAAAATGCAATGTTCGCAGGACTGAGCCTTTTCTTTTTAGTGTAATCAGAGCTGTTGCAGTTGTTGTAGTTGTTGTTGTTGCAAACAATTTCGTTTGGAAGAAATGTGTTTCTGGAGTCGTTCAACACAAGCATCTCTTTCGTTCACACCACATGTATTATCGTCGTCGCCGTCGTACGTGCAGTCTGATGGTAATCTCTTCACCTCGAAAATCGAGCAACCGTCCGTCTTGATCCACAACGCATATCGTTAGATCCGTAATGATCCGTGCGGTGATTGGAAGGTAAATGATCTGCGCGGGCGTTTCCGATATCTTATATCCTGGTGGGACTCTCGGAGAAAATTCATGTATATGATGAATAATGTTCACGTTTATGATATTAATTTGATCGTCCGATTCGTACCACCGTCTTGGTTCTAATACCCGATTCGTCGAGAATCCCAGTAGCGATCCAATGTTATTGAGCTTTGTAAAGTCCACGGCGAACGAGCAGTACAGCTGGCTTTTCATGGCGCTGTTGTTGGGGTGCAACATTATAGGATACGCATCGTTGTCACCGTCATCGATGTCACCGAGATTTTGAGGATACCGCCCGAGTAATCGCTGCCTCAAATACTTGGCAATGGTATCTAGTTCGTAGGAGCCGTGTGGAATCCTAATAATTTCAGGAGTGGTGTCAACACTGATGTTTTTGATGCCATAGTTTGAGACAAAGTAGAAATTATCCATTATTATTGCTCCAATCGATGTTCGGTATTGTATGATAAGTTTCAAAGGTTGTTAGACCAAGCTCGTAATCATCGTCGCTCAAATCTATAGGTGGAAAGTAGCTCACCGCGAGGGTGCTCCTCCTGCCGGTTAGAGTGAATGTTAATGACATATTCTGCTTGAACTGTTCGACTAGTACTGAATCAGAGTGGTGCGAAGTCAATCCTTAAATTTGGTACTGATCGTTTGTAGAAAGCGTAGACATAGTTGTCCACAATTGCTCTGATCATACGTCTGATAAGACGTTCGATTGTATTCAATTTTCGCAGCATATTTATCCAGATATTTGACCAATTCCACAGGCGGTCGAAGATTCCCAAAGCTGTCGAAATATATAGCTCGACACCCCCTCTTCGCATACGCCACCCAATGAGTCCCCGGCCCCACGATATTGTCCAAATTTACGATACCGCTCTCGTTTCGACGTACTTCTCCAGCTGGTAGTGCATTGCGCATAAAAATACCTCTAAAGAATGGTATATGCATGCGTTTTGCCAACTCCTCCAATTGCGCATCGGTAGTTACACCCGCAGGCATTTTTATTTTTTTTCGGCGTTTTTTTTTTCGTTTCGATATTCCCTGTCCGCGCTTGTATGGTGCAAGATAAAGTCCACGACCTTCCATGGACCGATTATGACGTTGCATTTCCTGCAGCTGATGTTGCGCCGCCTTATTATCGTTTACCGCCTTGGCGATCCCCACCGCTCCACTAGCTAATGATCCGAGAACACCTAGCAGCGGTAGAAGTGGAAATATACCACCTCGTTTTGCCATCGGAAGAATCCGATTTTTCGGTGCTCTCTTTGTAGTCCTTTTGCAGGTTTTTGTTTTCATCCCCATTCCGATTTTCGTCTTGGCCTTCATAGCTGCCCAAACAGCCGTAGCAGCACCTCTTTCACCCACAGTCGAATCTCGCGCAACGATGCGTTTTCGCGCTTTGTCAGCGAGAATTCTATCTGCCACGTGTCTTTCACCGAGGTCGTTGCTACGCGAATATGCAATATCGTGTTCGCGACACGCTGCATCCAACGGATTGATGCCTTGATCACCTCTAGCCAATCGTTTTGCCGGATGAGTTCCCGGTCGACAAATCTGATATCCCGGAATATGTAATTCGATTGGTAGCGCGTTTATCGCCCAATTTAACAAACCACAGCCTTTCTTTACTCTCGTCGGCGACATTCGCCACAGTTTTTAATCAATGGTGCTGAACCGTCGATATGCGTTCGCTGCCAAGGGCGATTATAATGTTCCAAACACCGACGATACTGCTGAACCTCACAATCGGCTTTTATATGCTCGGGGAGTCTGTTCCCACAATTGATCAATGTGTCTGCCAAACTCTCGCACTAGAATAATGTTTGGTATATATTTCAACTGCTCAGAGGTTAAGTCTCGAATATCACAATTATCCGACAGGACCAGAAGCATTTTGAATACTGAGCTGTTTTGCATCAGCGTTGACATATAAATAGGGCGCGTCGCCGCTTCGACGTATCAAAATCATTTTTCACAGTTCGTGGAGAGGATGCGATTCGTGCGACAACCTGTAACGATACGTGTGACAAATTTTGGCGATAAATCGCAAATGATGTCTTCGAAAACCAGACGCAGACATGGTGGCATGCTACCAAACACTATCCGCTGCGTCATTTGCGGCCCATTGTGGAAAGACCAACGTGCTGGTGAGCTTGTTGGAATGTCCTCACGGCGTCCACTTCGGGAACGTGTATTCCAAGTCGTTGCAACAGCCGAAATATCAGTATTTGGAGAATTTATTGACTCCGATAGATCAAATTGGCAACTTTACGTTTTCGAATAACAGTGATGTCATCCCACCGAGCGAATCGCTTCCGAATTCCATTTTTATCTTTGATGACGCGGCATGTGACAAGCAAGATACGATAAGGGAATACTTTGCAATGGGGCGCCACTCGAACGTTGACTGCTTCTATCTGTGTCAAGCGTATGCAAAGATTCCCAAACATCTTATACGCGACAATGCCAATCTGCTGATTCTGTTTAAGCAGGATGGTACCAACTTGAAACATGTGTACAACGATCATGTAAACACTGACAAGTCTTACGAGGATTTCTGCGCTTTGTGCCGTAATTGTTGGCAACGGGAGTATGGTTTCGCGGTAATAGACAAGGATAGCGCGATGTTCAATGGACGTTATAGAAAGGGATTTAACGAGTTTGCCATACCGTGAAATGGTCAATTGTCATCAACCTGTCGGCGAGAAAGCAACGTTTGCGGTACAACGATGATTGATATCGATAGTCTGAAGATTAAGGATCGTGAGAGAATAGCAAAGGAAATTGCAAAAACCAGCGAATCCATTCGCAAGAAACATCATGCTTTGAAGACTGGCAAGATGGAGGAAGATATCGCATTGGAGAGATACTTTAAACCTGTCGTCGAACCCTTAAAACATAACGTGGAAAATACCACAGCAGCAGAAGCTGACGCATCACCGTCCATGAGCACAAACGTTGAAGGGAATGGAACATTAACGTCTAAAACAAAAATTCAGCCGAAAGGGAACACATCGCGCAAGACAAAGAGGAAACCACACATGTCATCGGAATATTCACCCATAACTTCCACACCAGTTCAATCGAAGCGGAAACGACAGAATGTCACGTCAAACGATTCCCCCGTTCCTCCCACACCAATAAATACCGGTGTACAATCGCTCACAACCATTGATGACGACGTTTTCGAAACTAGTCCCGATGAGTCGTTTGCAACATCTGTTAAACATCAACTTCAAACATCTGAGGGACAAGAAACGTTTCGCAGCCATTTCGGCCCACTGGGGCAAAAATACATGAGCGCAATCCTAAGTGGTGATAGGGATACAACAATGGACTATGTGTATGGTGTATACTTTGGTGATAGTGGAACGATGCTTGGGGATAAAGCTTTCGATATAGACAAGGATGATAATATAATCATTGATGGTGTAAGATATAGAGGAACGTCCGGTCTTTACGAACTGATTTTCAAGAGAATTCCCGACGATGCCCTGTACACCGATGCCGACAAACAAAAATACAAAAGTATACTGCTGACGACAAATGCCCACAGACGCGATCATAATGCTAAATACCCCATATTAAGCAACCAGGGATACAAGTACAAACATGTAATTGCACCTCTACTCCCCCGTGTATCGGCTAGTAGGGCAGGGAAAGGTCTAAGGACATCGCTAGCGATGATGGTAAACGATAACAAGATCGATTACGTGCATTGGGATGATCCCAACGAGCTGGTGGATCGATTGCGTTTGCTGGAAGCGTCGCGTCAGGCGGGTAACAACTCTCATGGTCCCGAAATTCTATCTATTTATGAGGAACTCCTCATTATATAAATTAAACCGCACGCCGATGATGTCCACTGTATACATCGAGATGCCGATCAACAAATTTGGGGTATCGCTCGAGAAGAGTGGGGCAGCTAGAATGGACTATTATAAATGGAGCGGTTTGCTTCGAAATTATATGCGACATAACGCTCTTTGCGTGGCCGGTGCTGACTTTGATGCAAAATCGCGCAAGATACGACGCGTAGCGCAGCCGGTGGCCGATACCGATGCCGTCAATAAACTATACATGGAAAAGAGCATTAAACTTTTGAGAGAGCAGCTAGAAGAATTAGAGAGGAAGCTGGTCGCGTTTCAGACAGATATGCTGACGTTGCAAAACAGCGTTCAAAAGATATCGCAGGCGTTCAATTCTATGTGGAAACTGTTTACGATTAATGGAACCTATAGATGGATCGATGCGCTACCAAGTCTACTTGCAGAGTATAACACACGAAAACATAGAACCATCAGAATGCGTCCTTGCGATGTTACTCCTGCGATCGCCGATAAGCTGCTAGCCACCATATACAGCAACATAAAGATCGCTGCTCCACCGAGATTCAAGCTGGGCGAGTTTGTGCGCGTGAGCAAATTTAAAACCATATTCGATAAAGGCTATACGCCGAATTGGACAACGGAGGTGTTTAAGATAGCCAAAGTACAAGCAACTAATCCCGGACTTCCGTTTCCGGTCGCGTGTGAGATTGAGGTGCGAAAGGTGCGGCGTGTTTGTGAGAGAGGATAGTGTGGTGAAAGAGGGAATAAAGGGCAGTGAGTAGTGGAGAAGGGGAAGTGTTAGGGTTGAAAGGAAGAGGGTGAAGGGAAAGGGAGAGCGGTGTGGGGAATAGAGGTGAGAAGGTGAGAGGGAAAGATTTGGAGGTTAGGGCAGTGCGACGAGCGTGGTGTAAGGTGGGAAGAGAGATAGTAGGCAGGTGGCGCGCTCTGCGGAAGATAGGAAGAGGTAGGACAGGTGACAGAAAGGTGGGAAATTTAAACGGATAGAGAAGTGAAAGGAGTACGAGAAGTGAAGGGCAATAGGAGGATTGAGAAGAGGTGAAAGAGAGTAAAGGAAAGCCAAGGGGTGAGAGGATAAATGAGTGGAGGAAATGAAAAGGGGGAGAGGGAAAGAGGGAAGGAGGAAGAAAAAGTTAGGGAAGGTGGAGGAAGTGGGCAAAAAGTAGATAGAGGAAGGAAGGATAGTGAAAGTAGTATAGGGAGTGTGGGGAGTGTAGAAAGCTTATGGGGTAAAAAGAGGAAGGATAGGGAGGAGGAAGAGGCAGGGGGGAATAAACAAATGAAGGAGTTTAAAAGGAGCGATAAAACGGCGAGATCTCCGGTGGGAGGGAGTAAAGGGGGAAGGGTAGGGAAAGAGGAAGGGATGGGAGGGTTGGAAGGAATGATGAGGGAAATGATGCGAGAGATGAGGGAAATGAGGGAGGAGATGAGGGTGGATAGGGAGGAGAGAAGAAGGGTGGAAGAGGAAATGAGGAGGGAGAGGGAGGAGAGACGGAGGGAAGAGGAAATATGGAGAAAGGAAAGAAGAAGGTGGGAGGAGGAGATGAGAGAAGAAAAGGCAAGGAGAGAAGGTATGGAAAAAAGGATGGAAGAAAGGGACAGGAGGATGGTGGAGGTGATTGGGAAGGTAGAGGGATGGGAGAAGGAAAAAAGGAGCGGAGGGGTGAAGGAAGGGGTGGGGATAGAGGTAGGGGAAGAATGGAGAATGAGAGTGAGAAGAATGGAGATAAAGCAGGATAAAAAGGAGAGAGAGCGGAGAAGAAATAATGTGGTGATAAGGGGAATAGAAATAGAGGGGAAGGAAGCGAAGGTGGAAGTGAAAAAATTATGGGAAAGAATGGGGGTGGGAGAGGAGGGGATAAAAGAGGCTGTGAGGATAGGTAAAACAGGGAGAGATGGGAGTGGAATGGTGCTGGTCAAACTGGGGGGGAGGGAGGAAAAAAGGAAGGTAATGGAGGCGAAGAAAAAGTTGAGGGGTAGGAGGGAAAGAATAGAGGATGACCTCACGGAGGAGGAGAGGAAGACGAGATGGAAGATAGAAAGAGAGGCGGAAGTGGAGAGAGAGAGAGAGGAAGGAAAGTACAAGTGGGGTATATGAAGATGTGGGTAGATGGGAAGGTAAGGACGTGGGATGAGTTGGAGGAAAAATGGAGTGAGGAGCAGGGAAACGGGGGAAATGGGCAGGGGGGAGGGGGAAAGAAACAATAGGGAGGAAGGAAGGAGTAAAGGGAGGAGATATAAAGTAGCATTCTGGAACGTGGCAGGGTTAAGGAGGAAAGATGGGGATTTTTGGAAAGGGTTGGAGGAGTGGGATGTGTTCGTGTTGAGTGAAACGTGGTTGGAGGAAAGGGAGTGGGAGTGGGTGGAGAGGAAGCTACCTAGGGGGTTCGTATGGGAAAGACAATGGGCCAAGAGGGAAAATAAGAAGGGGAGAGCAATGGGTGGGATGTTGATGGGAGTGAGAAAGGGGATGGAAACGAGAGAGGATGGAAGGGGAGAAATAGAGGGGATATTGACGAGGGAGGTGAGATTGGGGAGAGAGTGGTGGAGGATAGTAGGGGTATATGTGAGCAAGGATCTGGATAGGAAGCTTGTCGAGCTAGGGGAATGGACGGAGGAGAGGCAGGGGGGAGTGAGAAAGGTAATAGGGGGTGACTTCAATGTTAGGACAGGAGAGGAAGGAGGGGAGGTAGGGGAGGGGGGAGAGGAGGAGGGAGAGAAGGTGAGGAACAGGAGATCAAAGGATAAGGAGGTGAACGGGGAAGGTAGGAAGTTATGCAAATACCTGTGGGAAAGGGGATGGGGGATATTGAATGGAAGCGTAGAAGGGGACGAGGAGGGGGAATGGACATTTACCGGTGGGAGGGGGAGCTCGGTAATAGACTACGGGATAGGGAATGAGGATACAAGGGAGTTAGTGGAAAGGCTAGAAGTAGGGGAGAGAGTAGACTCAGATCACCACCCGGTGGTGATCTGGGTGAAAGGGGGGGGGGGAGGAGGGAGTGACTAGGAAAAAAGGCGCAGGGCGGAATGGAGGGAGGGGTAATTGGTCAGAGAATGGTAGAATGGAATTTATGAAGAGTTTGGGGGAAAGGGAGGTAAGGGAGAGGGGGGTAGAGGAGGAATGGAGGGAGCTGAATAGTAGAATAAAAGAGGCAGTGAGCAAGATGGGGAAAAGGGAAAAGAAGGGAGGTTGGTGGGATGAGGAGTGTAGGGAGGAGAAGGGTAAGGTGAGGAGGGAGTTGAGGAGGTGGAGAAGGGAAGGAGGGGATGGGAGTGTATACAGGACAAGGAAGAGAGAGTACGGAAAGTTGTGTGAGGAAAAGAAGAAAAAGGAGATAGAGAGGTGGGAAAAGCAAGTAGAAGGTGTAAGAACGGAGGGGCAGGCTTGGAAGGTAGTGAACTTGGGGAGGAGGAAGAAAAGGAGGATAAATGAGAGAATAGAAATAAGGGTATGGGACGAGTATTTTAGGGGGTTACTACGAGGAGTGGAATGGAGGCTGAGAAAGGGAGGAGAGAGAGGGAGGGAAGCGGATGAAGAGGTGGAGTTGGGGCGGGAGGAAATAGAGAGGGTGGTGAGGAATTTAAAGGACGGAAAGGCAGGGGGGGGGGAGATGGGATTCAAAACGAGGTATAGAAGTATGGAGGAGAGGAGGTGTTGGAGTGGTTGTGGGTAGTAGGGTGTGGAGGGGGGAGGGTTGGCCAGAGGGATGGAGAGAAGGGGTAGTGGTTCCGGTACTGAAGAAAGGGGCGGGGGAAAAAGTGGAAGACTATAGGGGAATTACGCTGACGCAGACGGCGTACAAGATCTACGCCTCTGTGTTGGCTGAGAGACTAAGGGCGGATGTGGAGGGGAGGGGTTTGCTACCACCGAGTCAAACGGGCTTCAGGAGGGGGGTTGGATGTATAGATAATATATATGTGTTGAATTATCTGGTGAATAGGCAGGTGGTGCGGAAGGAAAGGAAGATGCTGATTTTGTTTATGGACCTGAAGGCTGCGTTTGACTCGGTGGACAGGGGGGTGCTGATTAAGGCGATGAGGAAGAGGGGGCTGAGGGATGGGCTGGTGGAGAGGTGCGGAGAAGTGCTGCAGGAGACAGTGTGTAGGGTACGGGTGGGGGAGGAGGAAGGGGAAATGTTCTGGACAGCGAGAGGGGTGAGGCAAGGGTGTCCTCTAAGTCCAAGCCTGTTCACGCTGCTGATAGCGGACATGGACGAGGAGTTAGAGAAGGGAGGATGGGGGGGAGTAAAACTAGGGGGGAGGAAAAGATACACGCTAGCATATGCTGACGATGTGGCTGTGCTAGCGGAGGATGAGGAGGGGATGAGGGGAATGATAGGAAAGTTGCAGAAATATATGGATGGGAAGGGGCTACAGGTAAATGTGGAGAAGACGAAGATAATGAGGTGTAGGAGGGGAGGGGGGAGGTGGAAAAAAATGAAATGGAGATGGAAGGGTAGAGAGCTGGAGGAGGTGAGGAGTTACAAATACCTAGGATACACGATAATGGGGGGTGGGGGGCAGGATGAGCATGTTGAGGAAAGAGTGAGGAAAGGGGCAGCGGTGATGGGGAAGGTGTGGGGGTTGGGGAAACGATTATTCGGGAAAGACTGGGGCAGAAGGATATGGTTATTCGATAGGTTGGTATGGGCGGTGGTGAGATATGGGGTGGAGGTGTGGGGGTGGAAGGAGAGGGGGAAAGTGGAGGCGCTGCAGGATAGGTTCTTGAAGTGGGTCTTGGGGGTGGATAGGGACACACCAGGGTATATGGTAAGGGAGGAGTTGGAAAGGGGGCTGGGCTGTTGAGGGGTAGGGCAGGGATGAGGGCGTGGGGGTTTGAAAGAAAATTGGAAGAGGGAGAAGGAGGGGAGCTAGCGAGGTTGTGTTGGGAGGAGATGAAGGGGAGGTTTAAGAGGGGAAAGGTGTTGGAGGGGTGGGAAAAGGAAAGGGAACAGTTCTTCAGGGAAAGGGGGTGGACAGTGGAGGAGGTAGAAAGGGGAAGGGAAAGGGGGGAGGTAAGAGGAGAGGAGATAGTGGACAGGGAAAGGAAGATACAGGAGGAAGAGAGGTGGAGGAAGATAGGGGAGTCGAGTTACAATAAGTTGTATGGGAGGGTAAAGGGCCCAGGGATACCGGGATATTTAAAGAAGGGCTGGGGGGAGAGTAGATGGCAAAGGGTGGCCAAGTTTAGGTTGGGAAATGGAATGAGAGGGGGGAGGTATTGGGAGGAGGGGGAGAAAAGGAGGTGCAGGGTATGTGGCTGGGGTGAGGAGTCTTGGGAGCATGTGTGGGAAGTATGTATGGGGTGGGGAATAGAGAGGGGATGGCAAGAGATGGTGGATGAGGTTTTGGGGGAGGAGGGGCAGAGAGAGGAGTGGCTAAGAAGTTTAGAGGAAAGAAGGGAGGCATGTGGGGGAAAAGAGGGGTGAGTGGTGAGGTAAATGAAGAGATGGGAGTGAAAGGGCGGCGAGTGGAAGCGGGGGTCCGGGAGGGGGAGAGGAGACGGGAGAGCGGACGAGCGAGCGAGCGAGAGAGCGAACGAGCGAGCGATAATGATAGGATATGGAATAGAGTTAAGAATAGGTTAAGGTAGGAATAAGGAGGAGAAGCAGTAGTAGGATAAGGTAGATTTAAGTATTTATAGTTATGTATGGGAAGATTATAACCCTTAGGGGAATAATAAAGTTTATATATATATATATAAGCAACTAATCCCGCGACGTATCTGCTGGTCGATTCCTGTGGAAAACCTGTTGCCGGAGGATTCTAAGAACACGAGCTGCAACGCGTCACCGATCCTGACGTGTATCTAGTGGAAAAAGTGTTGCGTAGAAAGGGGGATAAGGTATACGTCAAGTGGCTGGGGTTTGATAAATCACACAATTCTTGTATAAATAAAAATAATGTATTGTGAAATTAATAATAATACATGGCTCAATAAATACAATGATACATATACATATACATGAGTGACCAATTTTATTTTTACACATTATTTCAACAATTTATAATCCAGTTAATATATACAATGATACATATGCAATAATTCCCACTATTTATAATAATTTCCATACATTTGCGAAGAATATTATATTACACAATAAATACAATATGCAATAATTCCACTATTTATAATAATTTCCATACATTTGTGAAGAATATTACACAATAAATACAATAGTTTCTATTTTACATCGATATTTTTTTTTGCAACAGAATTTTATAACGGTCTTTTATAATGTCCCCAGGGCAGAGTGTCGATCGAATCAGGTACCATATGCCGCTTGTCATCGTGCGGACTTAGAGCGATTTTGGATTCCGAAATGGTGTACACTTTGTGCAATTTAGACCGTATGCATGATTGTCTGCAAACAATTTCGATCTCTCTGTGCAAACACTGCGCGTAGTCGTCGAAAGTTATCGTTCTGGCTATGACGTTGGTCTTGACGCCTTTCGCCTTTTTCGTATCTTTTTTGCCGTCTACGCGAAGTGTGGCAATTATCATACATTTTCGCTCTAAGACCTACGAATTCGGTCATTATCTCACCATTATTTTCGTCCAACATCAGCCCTGGAACCTTCTTATTTACGCGCGGCATATTATATGGATTGTCAGTAGGATAATCGCTTGTGTCGAATTTATCGATATTGTGTTTCATGGTCTCATAGATATCTTCCCATCGAATGTGATAAATGACACTGTCTCTGTCGGTGTATAGAATTTTACAATTTGGTCCGTGCTTGGGCGACATATACTCGTGGTGAAATTCATACAAACAAATTTTTTATATGTTCAGAATGCACATACCCACGTATATCGGTTTGTTGAATTTTACCTCGAGTTTTCGCAATTCAACAGCTATTAAATTTTCCGAAAAAACACTTCTGCTGTGGAAATTCGGTTTCGCGATCATTGCCTCCGCGCCATATCGCCCTCCCCAATGTGTCAAAAGTTTTACATCCACATGATTTCGTACATTTTCCATAGTTTTACCGAATACTACGTTGTTCATCAATTTGTACAAATTTTTTTCAAAGTCGTTTGTCGCCTTGTTCTAAACCGTGTATTGAGTTCGATGTAATCGCGGAGCCAGGGGGATTGAGCGAATTGAAGCACGCGGTGTATCTTTGTAATACCAAGACCGTGACGCGTGCACTGCTGCAAGTTGCGATAATGAATAACGTAACGCTGCTTATCGTATACCGTCGCGAGTAACTTGTCCTGCCTGCTGCCAGGTGGTTTGGCACGCGTCGGGCAGAACGGTATATGGACATGAGCGTCATGCAGACTTTGTGGATATTCCAGATCTACCTCGAGAATGTATCTCGTGGGCGAATCGACATCGATTGAAGACACGTCAAAATTTGCAACATCTTCGACCCATTGAAATTTGGCGTATGGCAGGGGCTGACACATTGCCCATCCATACAAATTGTTCACGTCAAAGTACATCAAGAACGATGCCTGTTCCGATGCGTCGTAAGATGGCATGTACTTGTTATTGGCATGTGCGTATCTTCCGGAACATTGACTTAAAACGCCGCGTATACCGCGTTCGATAAACATAACCATATCGACGTGAGCAATTCGAACGTAATTTTGGTATGTTTTAGCATGACATCCCATGTGAAACCGGGTAGAGTATAATAATGTGCTGAATCTAGTCCGTAACTCTTGATACAACTTTCGCGAAAATTTTCAAAAATATCTGCCAATAACAAGACATCTGTTTTCAAATACAGGTCGTTGTATTCGCCCAAGGTTCTAATGTCGAAACGCTGCCAGACAGTCTCGGCGTGTGCGTAATCGCTCTCGGATACAGTCTCCCCCGTTAACGAACTGTAGAATGACTCACGCGGCGGTAAACATGGATCCTACAGCTTGTTCATGCAATCAAGGTATTCATACGGAAAGACACCCTTTCGCGTCAATAAATTGAAATCCTCAGCGGATAATGTTTCAAATTTGGATCGTAAAATTTTTAATTGATCTATACTAAGAAAAGATGCTAATTTGTCGAGACTGGTATTTAGAAATTTGTACGAATCGATGAATCGCAATTTAATATAATTTCGCGAGTCTGGTTCAGCCGTAACTTCGATATTTTTTGTGAAAGAAATATACTTTTCTTTAGTTATGGGTAATACGTCAACGTGACCTTCGAAAGCGGTAGCTATTTCCTCAATAATGAAATGTGAATCGTAGCCGGATAAATGGTGGAAAACTATGGGGATGTAAAATGCATTTTTATAATTTAAATTGCACTCCGAATGTGCTGGGCCTCTAAACCGTCCGGATAGATGGCAATGATCATGGACTCGTACATCATCAGCTTTGAATGGTTCTTCGCAAATATGACAGTGTGTTGCTTTGCGAAATACCGTCAACTGTTCGATAGTTAAATCCAGCATGGGAACGTTACTAGTCAAGATGGGTTTGGCGAACTTTGCAAAATTTTTAAGTTCATCGACGAACCATGAAACACAATCCGCGTCGCGGCGACATCGATACATCGATAATGATGTATCGTACGAGCAATGCATATAATAGGCTATGCTATGAACTTTATGGTGTTGATACATATGTAATTTATTATCACCCATTCGGTGGTTGTCCTCTGTTTTTTCAATGATGCACTCAAGATCTGCATACACCACGAAGGGGAGCCGCTCCTTCCTATCGCGGTTGTTGAAACTGAGCAAATTGTTGCCTTCGCTGGGCAGCAGGATGGCACAGTCGTTCATCTTGTCGCAGTCCAGCGAATGAAGCTCCAACCTCGCGGCGGACCCGAAATAGTGCATGCATCTGTAAACCCCCCACCCCCAAAATGTATTATTTAATTTGTTTCGCGAGACATTTCAACATTTCGTATGTTTTCTATACATACCGATCACAGATGAATTTCTTTGTCTTGCGTCTGCTCAGCTGCATGCCCATCAGCCGGGACAAGTCCTTGATTAGTACGAAGTGCCCTACATCACCATGCTCTTGATTCGGCGTGTAGAGCAGATTGACGTGCCGATCCCTTTTGTGGCTGGTGAGGCGCAGTGGAGAAACTGTTGGCCCCGTCTTCTCCGCCTCCTCGAAGCTGTACACATTGATGGAGATTTCGTTCTGCCGCTCAAACTTCCCAATTTGCTCCAGGGACATTGGAAATTCAATGCCCTGGAGATTTAGCACGGAAGTGTAGGCGGGGTATGAACTTGGGCGATCGGTATTTCTTTCCGCAGGATGGAGAGCGGCGACAACTGCCCACGCGAAACACACATTGTCCGAGGATTGCATGCTAACCGTTGCTTTCTTCAGTGTTAATACCTGTGGCAACTTGATGTGACATCCCGCGCGCAGCGGATTGTACTTGATGACATTGACGGTCAAATTGAGGATTCTCGTCAATACCCATCCACTATCACGTTTCTGAAACTCTTCCAACGATGCTAGGGTGGGTTCGATGACGTATCGCTGGTACCACTCCTGCAGATCGGATGTGCGGAAGAGTTCGCAGTTTCGGGTGTTGATGCTTTTACAAGCATGCTTGTCACCCGCCGCAAATTCGCCGTTGAACACAGTATTCACTTTGAGGTTTCGATGTTTCCTCAAAGCGCCTTGCACATGCTCCAGCACAATGGTCGCTGCATCCTGGAGGAAGTTGCGCGGCTCGATATAGTTCGAATTTAGCACGGCACCAGTTAATACACGACTATCGAACGCAGTGTCTATTTCGCGCCACAAAAGTCCTGTGCTCGAATGTCCGGCACCTTCACGCACGAAACGCGCGCGCAATGAATGTTTCAATCCTTCGAGCCGCGCGATTCGAGCAACCAATGATTGTCGAACACCGATCGATAATCGAGAACGTTTCACACGGCTGTGTTCTTCTAAGGATTCGAGGCACTCATTGCACCGTTCTTCCCACGTGAGGTACTCTTCCCGCGATATCAATCGTTCAGTTTGTTCTAACAATTGACGTTCTACTTGTGTGAAATTTTCCATGATCGTAAATGGAATGTAAATGTAATGTCTTTTCCGCGCAACACGTTGCAACGATTTGATGCTTTGTACAGTTTAGAGTGCGCTTTTATGGTTGGTATCGCGATTTGCTATCTCTGTCTAACTCTTTTGGTGTACCTCTTTCTCGAATAAATTGCATGCAAAAACAACGTTCCGTCCCAATATGGTTCTATACAGTTTCTGCTGATTCCGCATAATTCTAAGATTCGACGCTTCCCAAGGTATTATATTACATTCAACACGTGTCGAGACTTTTATCCTTGTGGATGGGGCTCAAATTATATGGAACCATGTGATATGCTGCGACGTTAAGATTGAAAAACATTATGGAAAAGTTGGTAGCTTTAGAATAAAATGCTGTGGCGGGGGAAGCAATTGCACCTCTATTTAAGCCGGCTCCCGGACGCTATTCCATCAATCGCTCAGTAGTCTCAGTGACTTTCGTAGGAACAAATAGTGCTCTGAAAAAAAATGTGCAGTACCAGTGCTGAAGGAAACATTGAACGCAAGAATTATTTCGTTCCAATCATGCGAGATGATGGTATAGCTCCATGTGGGGCGAATACATATTTTGACAGGTAAGGCTTATATCCACATATTCTCAAAATTTTTTTATGTTTATTCCTGATACGAGTGAACATTTTCATAGTTTTGATTGTTCGTATCATGGTCAGAAGATACGCATTAACATCCGGGGGTAGCAAATACTTGGAAATTGGAATCAACGTAGGACCTATGGCTGATGTAGAAGTTCTTCTCGGTGACAATCATGGGAATCATCTCATATTACCATGGCATATATGGAATGTACTATTCGACAGCCGTGCAACCATCGAAAAACGTGCACAATTACCTAGATCACCTTCGACGCGAATTGATGAATTAACTGTGGATTTTTGTAGAATCTTTGATTCACCGATTGTAAAGATGACAATGGATATTAAGTCGCTGTATTTCAAAACGAATACAGTATCATTTTTATTTAATCTTGAGCCATGCGTAAGCTATGTGTATCCGCGGCTGCATCAAACTGCAGAAGATGTAAGAGTAAAATTCAAAATTTTTTCACGTGTTGCAACAGAGCGATGTTGCCTGCGAAACATTAGACACGCGTCATGCTGCTAAAATCATACGTGATAGCGAATATTACTGCGAGGATTATCTTGTAGATTGCGAGCTGTTAGCATGCGCCATCAATGATATTGTAGCTGATGTTCGCAGGAAAAAAAAATTTTTAATTATATTGTTGCGCCGGGGCGTTTCCATCGTCGACCACCCCGACGCAAAGGGATAAAATGATACGCGGGAATATACACGACACAACTATATTTCGAGATACAGAGTAGTGACAGCATAACCCGCACGTCCGAACGCTACGGCGTTCGGTACAAGACAGTCTTCTCGTCGTTGTTCTCGAAGGGGGTTGACCCTCTTCGGTCTTCAGCTACGAGCACCAGCAGGCTACGCACGGGCCTATACCCGGTGGTCGCAACAATATTTTATATTTTACATTCTTTTAATTTTAAATAAATTTCTTAAACACATATTATTTCTCCGATTCATTTACCCCCCTTCTCTCCTCATCACCTAATTTTAAGATTCTACATTTAACGATTATTATATTTCTTTCGCGTCTTTTTCGCATCGTGGAAATGGTAGGTATCATCTCACACGGCTGTTCCAGAGGAGTCAAATTATGCGGAGTCGCGGGACACGCTGCGACGTCCGAAATACTGTTAGTTTTAGAATGCTCGTTACATTGTGGTTCACTAGATCGATTTAAAAATTGTTCTTTCCCTGCGTTGGAAATAAATATCTGTTGGCATGGAAAGAAAAATCAGCTGATGCCGCATAATCATATTCCGTTCGCGGCTTCTTCGCGCCACCACATAACGTCATCCCGTACAGCTGCTCCAGAGGATTCGAATTATACACGATCGCGCGATACACTGCGGCGTTAAATCGGAACGCTTTAGAATACTGTTAGCTTTAGAATGCTTGCTGCATATCTGTTTGAAAAAAATATTTCTACATAATGGATCGGTAGATCGCTGATTCAAAAATTATTATTGCTCTGCGTTGGAAATAAATGTCTGTCGCATATTGATTTGGTAGATCAGTGCGGGGAGAGGGAAAGAAATTCTGATGGTGGATCTGATTTGGAAAAAAAATTTCGGGGGCGGGTAGGGTCTGAAAAAGTTTTGGGGGGGGGGGGGTCATTCCCTCCCTCTGAAAAATTTCCGGCGGTGGGTCAGGTCTGGAGAGGTCTCCGCGGCTGCTCGGCCCGGACTGATCCCCTCCATGATTATGGCTTCCCCCACTCCGCGGCTCGTGCGCGCGCAACCGCTCTTCCACTCCCCGCAGGCCCCGCGCCCATGTTTCTCTCCGCCGCGCTCCTCCGCGCGCCCTCACTTCCCCCCGCCCCGCGCTCCCCTCAGAGGACCTGAGTTAGAATCCCTCTAGACATACTACTAAAGACTTATGGGGTCTGAGGGTCCTATTTGGTGAGTGTCTTATTACACCGGGGATTGTAGGTCTGGTTATTGTATCTATTTCCGTGCGAGTGGTAATAGTCTTGCAACTGGTTTTTTTTGTGGAGAACGTCATGGGGACATCTTCGTTAGGCCTGCTCCGCCGCCTCGACTGTGGTCGCTATTGGAGGCCGACCATGCCCTACGTGGCTGGGACGACGACGCCTAGTTGTACGCTTATTTACCATCTTTTTTCAATAAAATACTTTTCTTAGTCTTATCCTTATATAATTGTTAAGGTATCTCTACTTTTCTTCAAAACTGCGACCATTTCCCTATTACTGCCCTATTCTATAATGTGTTTGTGTGAACGCGGATTGTTCGTCGCCCTTTACACTGTAATTATTATTATCGTGCATGTTCTGAATCGTGTAAGAGCCTATCCACGCAGGTATTAGTTTTTTGACCGCCCGCGTCTTAGCGTCTCGTCGTGCAGTAGCACTTGGTCTCCGATTTTGAAAGACCTATCCGCGATTTTCTTGTCGTAGTATTGGAATTAAAATTAAAATTAATTTAATATAATATTGAAATTTATATAAATCCAATAATGAATATTTTTCAATTAATAAAATTACAGAAAATATTGTTAAAAATAAACTTACTTCATAAGAAACTGACTGTGAAATTGGCCCAATCGCTCCTAATATTGAATAATTAGAATTTGAAGCCCAACCAACAATTATCACAGGGTAAACACCTATTCTTAATAAATATAAAATACCAATTTTTATTGAATATAGCAGGCGTGCACAGCTAGGCTGTGGCGGGCAAGAGCGCTCTCGATTGCTCGCGAGCAAAGCAAAGAGCGACGCCGTGGGCAGTTCCCCAACCTGTGGCCAATAACTGCCGTAGTATGCGTGTAAGTTGTAAGGTGGTTTGCTGACGTTCAGCGGCACACTTCACTCACGAACACTCCCCATCACGTCACTATTGCTCATGAAGGCGTGGCTTAGCGCTTTAGGATGCTCTTTCCCCACGCGCCCGAAAATTTTTGCACCGCGGGCATTTAGTTGTTCAGGACTGGAATGTAGCAAAAACGAAAAATTTATGAATTAAGTCCTTTCGTACAAAAATTTATTAGATAAATATAGACACAAACCGATCTGCCTCACGTCGATCTGAACTCAAATCATGAAAGATATTATAAGTCGAACAGACTTAAAATTTAATCTCCTGCATTTAAATTATATCTTAATTCAACATCGAGGTCGCAATCATCTTCATAAATATAGGTAATCAAACAAAGGTGATAAACAGAACATGGAAGAAAGGGGACTTTCCGGAAGAATGGAAAGGAGGAATAGTAAGTCCTGCGTTCAAAAAAAAAAAGGAGAAAGGGAAATGGTTAAGAACTATAGGGGCATAACTTAGATGGACATGGATTGTAAGATATACGCGGACATTCTAAGGAGAAGATTAGAAGAACAAATGGAAATTTGGAAAAGACTTTAAGAAGAAGGAGTAGGCGAACAACTAAGAATAAGGATACAGGAAATGTACGACAGAACCATATGCACTTTAGGAGTGAAGAAGGAACTGATAGGAAAGATTTTTTAACAGGAAAGGGTGTTAGATAAGGGTGTCCGTTAAGCTCGACACTTTTCAATGTCGCATTTGCAGACCTGGAAAAAGAAATGAGCAAAGAACAGGAAGGAGGAGTCGTAATAGGTAGAAGTAAAATTTGGACAATTTCATACGCGGATGATGTTGTGTTAATGGAAAATAATGTACAGGGACTGAAGAATATGATAAAGAGATTCGAGATGTACATAAAGAAGAAAGGCTTGGAGTTAAATGTGTAAAAGTCTAAGATAATGATATGCAGAAAAGCAGGAGGAAGAAGAACAGAGGAAAGATTCCGTTGGAATGAAGAAGAAAGAGTAAGAGAACTGGAATATTTAGGTTATACAGTGAGAGGGAGAGAACAAGGAGGATAAACACCATATTAAGAAGGTAGTTAGGAAAGCGAATATGATACTAGGAAAAGTATGGGGGGGCCTGCAGAAAGATTATTCAGAGATGACTTTGAAAGAAGAATGAAACTGTTTGATGCGCTAGTTAAATGTACCGTGGCGTATGGAGCAGAGATATGGGGATGGAGAAGGTATGAGGATATTAGAAAAATTGCAGGCGAAATACACACGGTGGATAATGAAATTGGAGAGATCAACACCAACATACTGGCTGTTAAAAAAAGCAGGAAAAGATGGCATAACAATTAAAATGGGAATAAGGGCAATGAAGTTTGAAGAGAGACTAATAAACTCGGAAGAAGGATCGACAAGATATGAATGTGTGAGAAGACTGATGAGAGGAAATGAAGTAATGAAAAGGGAAAAAATGAGAATCAAATTCTTGGAAGGGAGAGGATGGTCAAATGAAGAATGGAAAAGAAGAAGATTAAATGAGAATCTCCTCACATTAGAGGAGAAGGGAAAAACTTGGTTACTCTACAGGAGATAATAGGGAGAAGGGAAAGATGGGAAGAACAGGAAAGTGATAATAGAAGATTATGTAACATAGTGTTGCGAGCACCCTATGGATAGAATCCATGGCCCCCTGGTGCCCGCGACGAAGACAAGAGGACGGCGAGAAGAAGGCGATCGGACCAATCGCCTGTCAAGCTGTCATTCGAGAGTCAGCCGCCATTACAATCAGACGTGTCGATATTCACATTCCCCTGCCTAAGAGATTGTATTCTGTTACCTTTGTTCTTTTACCAGTCCTGTTAATGTTTTGTTACTCTTGTTATACATTAAAGTCATATTATGTCGAGCGCGAAACGTAACATTGGTGTCAGAAGTGGGATGCCCACTCGAAGTGGGATGCCCACTCGCGCTTCCGCGGCCTCCGCGAAACCTTCCCCTGAATCGACGGGCGACGCCACCCTACAGGAGCTGTTCACCAACCTCCAGCTAAGCATCGTGGGACAGATGCAGGAACATTGGAGGGACGACGAAGCCCGAAGGAGGGAGAAGGACGCCGAGGACCGGCGGACACAGGCGGCTTTCGAGGCCCGGTTGTCAGAAATGGAAAATCGCATCCAGGTCGTAGTCTCCTTATTACAAAATATTCGCGGATCGGTTGACAGCGGCGCGAATCCTCGGGGTAGAGAGACAGTCGCCAATGTAAATAATAATGTAAATAATGATGTAAACAGTGATGTACATAGTGATGTAAATAGTGGTGCAAATAATGTCCCCTCGGCGCATGTCTCTGCCTCCGTCGGTATGCCCGCCGCTGCCCCTTTTCAGGACCGCACGTACTCAGCTTGGGGTACGCGGTGAAACCGACAATTTTCGATGGAAAAACGTCGTGGGAGGAGTACAAGGTACAGTTCCAGACTATCGCGCGCGCTAATGGGTGGAATGACAAAAAAAAGACTACGGCCTTGATCGCTTCCCTCGGGGGGTCGGCGAGGCGCGTCCTCACGACACTCTCCCCTGCCCAATGCGAGAACTTTGCGGAATTGGTTTCCGCGCTCGAATTTCGCGACGGGGCGAAGAATCTGTCAAATTTAAACTATGTACTCTTCCAGAGTCATAGGCAGCGAAGAGATGAGAGCATCTCCTCGCTCGCCACGAAAATAGAGCGATTAGCGCAGTCCGCTTTCGCCGATTGCCCGGCGGAAACCCGCGACAAACTTGCCGCGTCTCAATTCGTAACGGCGTTGTCGAGCTCTGTCATGCAGCGGGAACTGCGACTTGGCGGGTTCAGCTCCCTAAGAGCCGCCGTGACCAGAGCTCTGGAGATGGAGGCCATCGAGACGATGTCTCACGATCTCGCGACAAAATCCCGAGATCGTGACGCGGAAAAACGGAGAACTAAATCTTCCCACACTTTTGAGAGCCCGGAGAAGAAGGGGAGGTTCGAGGGTTCGGACGACAGCTCAGACGACAACACGAAGAAAACCTGCTGGCAATGTGGAGGGGCCGGTCATCTTCGCAAGAACTGTTACCAGTTGAGGGATTGAGGAATACGACAGGGGATACTGAAGGCGCGACGGAGGGAGTTCGAGGGCGAATACCGTCGCTGCGATTGCTGAGCCGCGACGAAGGGAGTTGGTTGGCGAACATCGTCGCGAGATAGCTGTGCAGGAAGTCGTGACGGAGGGAGTTCTAGGGCGAATACCGTCGCTACGCTGCGACGAAGGGAGTTCGATGGCGAACATCGTCGCAGGATAGCCGAATTGGACGCCGCGACGGAGGGAGTTCGAGAGCGAATACCATCGCGGAGAGAGAGAGACAGTCGAGGATGCTGAGTTCGGGAGTTCCAGTCTGGAGAACAAGGGTGGTTGCTACCACGAAGAGTACCCGAAGCTGCAAGCGGATTGGGAAGGCCCATACAGGATAACGGATAGGATCAACGATGTAGTGTACAGGATCCAGCGTTCACCCCGGACGAAGTGCAAGGTGGTCCATGTACGTCGCCTTGCGAAATACGAGGGACAGTTCCAGTGAAGAAATAATCACGAACGAAACGCCAGGACTCCGAAGACGCAAGACCGAAGATTAGTTTAAGCTAATCCGGTGGACTGGGCTGCGGAGGCTACCTTCGTAGCCCGGCCCCCGTTCTTGAGTCTGTTTCAGGGAACACGATACCCCACGACGAGGGACAGGGTGTCGGGGGACTGCTGCCGCGACTTGGATGCGGCCCCGAATTCCCCAAATGTGCCACAACAGCGTGGCGGTCCACAGCGGGGTGCGGACATACGTGAAACCACCCCGCTAACTCTCCTGACACGGATCTTGGTGGCTTCTCTACCCAGATTGTTGTTTGTGATGGAGGTCCGTGTTGACTGAGGGACAGCAGACGGGAAATGGTGTCCCCAATCACCGGACGGACGGGCGACCCAGGCGCACGGATCGGTCGGAGGGGGCATCGCGGAGACGAGGCCGCTGACGAGCTGTATCGAGACGGTCCCCTGGAACAGCACCAGAGGCCACGAAGAGGAATGGGGCCATCAGGAAGTCAAGGATTGGAGAACTGGAGGCGACAAGAAGAAAAGTGAAGACGAGCCGACAGTTCTGGGCGATTGATCGAGGAACGCGCCGATAGCATGCTCATGACTTGTGACCCCCTGCTTTCGGCCCCCGTCTCGTCTTTCCGTCTTCCCGATTCTGTCCGGCTCCACCAGATTCTCGTGGAGAAAGAGAGAAAGTAATGTCCGTCCATTGTTTACCAGGGAACCCGGAACGAGAAATCATCGGAGCAGCCGAGGGTTTCACGTGTCCAGAGCCACCAGAGGATGAGAACTCCGAGCAGGGCCGAAGGAGGATACAACACCGCAACCTGCCGCAACCGTGGGGGGACGTTCGAGGGAACGAGGAATGCAGCGAATCGACGAGGGATGTTCCGGAAGCACGATGGAGATCAGGACGACGAACGGCGGAGCCGTCGCGGGATTCTTGACTTGAACCCCGACGGCTGAAAAGTCGAAGAGTCCCGACCGTCAGAAGAATCGGACCTCTCCGCCTGTCTCTGCCCAAGAAGAAGATGCGCCATCGAAGAAGAGGAAAGCCGTGCAAGAAAGAAATACACAAGTACGAAGACCCAAGTGGAGGGCAGAGACATGGAGATACGGATCCACATACCCACGCCTTGCCCAGGGTTTTTGGGTGGTTTTCCCCTCGGGCGTGAAGACGAATGTCGAGGTGACGGTCTGAAGAGGCCACCCAGCGTTCTCCACTCTTCTGGACCAGGGTACGACTGCAGACGACGAAGAAGCTGCAGCGGTCGGGACGACCGCTCCTCGAGAGGGGGGAGCAGTGTTGGGGACACCCTATGGATAGAATCCATGGCCCCCCGGTGCCCGCGACGAAGACAAGAGGACAGCGAGAAGAAGGCGATCGGACCGAACGCCTGTCAAGCTGTCATTCGAGAGTCAGCCGCCATTACAAGCAGACGTATCGATATTCACATTCCCCTGCCTAAGAGATTGTATTCTGTTACCTTTGTTCTTTTACCAGTCCTGTTAATGTTTTGTTACTCTTGTTATACATTAAAGTCATATTATGTCGAGCGCGAAACGTAACAATAGAATAGATTACGAAACACTTGTAAAATAGAAAAAAATTGTTAAGACACAGCAGGAAACATTAGAAGGATAGGACTTACACTGACACAATCACGGAACTGAAATGGAAAGAGTATATGATCGTTAAATTGTAACACGAAAGTGGGCAATAAATTAAATTATTATTATTATTATATATTTTCTTTTTATACTGTATTTTTATATTTTTATATTCTATTTGTATAGAGAGAACTCAAAAATGTTGAGAATAGTGTAGTTTATTTACAGATAGAGAATTGAGGCGATACAATAGATACGTAACAGTGTCGGCGAATAATGACGAGATACTACTGCTCTGTGTAACTGAGCACTCGGGTCGGTCACGAGAACGTGAGTGTGTATGAGTGTATGTGAGGTGTTGGGCGGAAGAGTATGTATGCATGTATGTATGATGTCGCGAAAAGTAAATAGGAAGTCCATCAGCTTTTCTAAAATGTTCGAGTTGTCTTGCTATTGATGTGAAAAGAGAAAAAGAGAAAAAGAGATTGATAGAGAGAGAGAGAGAGAGAGAGAGAGAGAGAGAAAGAGAGAGAGAGAGAGAGAGAGAGAGATTGATAGAGAGAAAGAGAGAAGGAGAGAGAGAGAAAGAGTGATTGATAGAGAGAAAGAGAGAAAGAGAGAGAGAGAGAAATTGATAGAGAGAAAGAGAGAAAGAGAGAGAGAGATTGATAGAGAGAAAGAGAGAAAGAGAGAGAGAGAGGGAGATAGAGAGAGGCTTTTTGTATTCAATTTTTATATTTTTTCTTTTTCATATTTCTATTTTTTAATGAATGTAACAATATATAATCATTTTAAATATATTACAATCTATTTATTTACCCGCCTTCCTCCTTCTCTCCTCACCAATTTCTGCTGACACCACATAATTCTTTCTATGATTCGTGTGTTCATCACGCCATCAAATGTCATCTTGCACGGCGATCCCATCACGGGGGATTCAAATTACACGTAATTGCGCGATACGCTGCGATGTTAAGATTGAAAAAACATTTTGAAAAATTTTTAGCTTTAGAGTGTCTGTCTGTTTGCTACATTGTTACATATTGTTTCGACAGATCGGTGTGAGAGGGGATTAAAATTATTATTTCTCTGCGTTGGAAAAAAAAGGTCTGTTGATATGGAAACAATTTTTTCTGCTGACGCCACATAATTCTTTCTACGATTCGCGCCTTCTTCGCGCTGCCAAATGACGACATCTCGCACAACTGCTCCAGAGGATTCAAATTATATATATTGTCGGCTTTAGACTGTCTGCTTGCTACATATTGGTTCGTTAGATCGTTGATTAAAAAATTATTATTTCTTTGCGCTTGGGAAAAAAATGTCTGTATGTCTGTCGGTATGGAAAAAAATTCCGCTGATATCACATAAGTCTATGATTCGCGCCTTCTTCGCGTTCGCCAAATGACAGCATCCCGCACGGCTGCTTCAGAGGATTCAAATTACACACGATCGCGCGATACGCTGCTACGTTCAAAAACATTTTAAAACTTTTTTAGAATATCTACGATTGTACCACTATGTAGTGCTGTCTCTTTCCCTCCTCCGAATTTAGCTTTAAAACAATGCTCTCTCTTTCCCATTCCCGAATACGTGCTTTGTAAAACCACCGATCTTTCCCGACATCATCCGAAACAATTTCTGATAAAAATAAATTATTATGTATTGATGTTTGGCAACGGCTCATGGCGTGTGCGCACGCGTGTGACGCTCGGTATATGTACCATTCAGGAAAGACTAATGTTGGAGAGCTGGCGTTGGGGGAGTTGGTTAGGCGGCTGACTCGTATCGCGGAGGTCTTGGGTTCGAGCCCCGTCGTCCGAGATTCTGTTTTTTCATATATATTAATATCTTAAATTAATATTTCCCTCCCTACCAACAGTCGGTACCACGCCGAAGAGAGTAGCACTTTACCTGCGGTGCCCCTCCATGCACTTCGGTATCGGTGCGATATTGATTCGGTATCGATTCATTCGATATCTTCTCTCACGCTATACCCTCCCCCACCACTCCGCCATTTCTATGACGTCATCCGCCACCGCCGCCCGCCCGCCGCGTTGGATTTCCTCAGACCTGATACTCAAATTTGGATATCAAGGTCGGGGGAGGGGTGAGCGAAAGGGCCTTGAAACTCAAATTTGGGTTAGAACCCGCGTTGCTATACTACTCATGTCAAATGTGCACGGCTTTTCTATTCAAAACAGCTGGATACAAAGGTAAAGCTCATTTGCTATCAGTTATTGATTAGACCTATAATTACATACGGCTGCGAGATGTGGTACAATGTTGGAACCTCTATAATGGAGGAAATAAGGATCTTCGAAAGAAGATGCCTGTGAGCTTGTCTAAACGTTTACAAATCGGAATCGTCAAATTATATTAAATATGTCAAAAACTCCACTATTTATGATAAAGCAAACATCAATAGAATAGATACATTTATGATTAAACTCATCAGGAATTACTTCGCGTTTGCAGTGTTAATAAAAAACAATAGCTTAATTTTCCCAATACCATACCCGGATGTAAACTATATAAAAAAATGTTTAAGCACAGGATATGTTCCACCGGAAGCCTTCGTATTCTTGAACGGAAATGGCTACATACAGAATAAAGAGGAGGTTCCAATATTGTTCCACATCTCGCACCATAGAGCGAATAAACAAATTCTCTATCAACCCGTAAGGGATGGAGAACAATGTTACGGTGAAATCCTTAAATACAGTATTGCGTTACCACAAAAAGACTTGCTCGAACGCAAAAATTTGGATAAAAAACGTTTCTGGTGGCTTGATAGCAACTGACCATGTACAAGAAACTAGCCAGAGAAATAGTTATCTAAGTTGATTAAAAATCTTTTATTTGCCTAATTAGTACACATACAGGTACTGTTTACATGTTTCGTTACATATTCAAAGTCAGTATATCGCAGCTGAAATGGATGCGTGTGTGTAGAGGAATGAATGACGACTTGTAAATAGGAATGAATGTTGGTATGTCTGTGTTACGAGACGTCGCATTGCGCCGTCCTCATCGGCGGGTTTGGAAGGAACAACCCATAATACAAGAAAATCCAATTTAACAAAAAACCGTCCTAATAGGAAACTACCCCATAAAAAGCTTCAAAAAAGTAAAAAAATTACGCCAAGTACATGAAATCAAATAAATCACAAAAATAGAAAATAATAATAATAATGATAAAATAAAAAAAGATGTGAAATCAAAATGAGCTGCAAGTACATAAAGGTGCTTTCCAACTGCGCTTAAGATGACACAACTACGTATACACAGCTAAAATGCTGTGTTCATACATTCCATTACTCATATCGCGGACATTTTAATTAACCCATCAAAAAGAATCCCATTTAAAAACATTGTCGTAAATTAATAGCTTTACAAAACTAATGATATACAAAAATTGCGCCAATTATAACAATGGCTATTTATACAAAGAAAAAATGTAATAAATAATATTAATTAAGCAGATAAAATGTTTTTATACAAATAGATATTTCAATACGAATAACTCAAAATACTTGGCGCTGCGCCCCGAATTGGTGTTGCTAAACTGAATAAATACTTGGCGTGGCCAGGCAAGGTATTCTCAGATCATCAATACCCATACCTTCCCTCTCGCAGGGTATCAGATAATTTGTCAATTTAAAACTCTAAACATATTCAAAACTCTAGACAATATGAGTACATTTTCACCTCAGATCATCAATACCCATACTTTCCCTCTGCAGGGTATCAGATAATTTGTCAATTTAAAACTCTAAACATATTCAAAACTCTAAACATATTCAAAACTCTAGACAATATGATTACATTTTCATTATATTGCGTTTTAAAATAATTCCAAGATCATTCATCGACACCGATACCTTCCCTCTCACAAGTTTTTAGATAATTTGTCAATTTAAAACTCTGACAATATGAATACACTTTCATTATTTTGCGTTTTTAAATAATTCTTATTCATCGACACCTTGACCTTGCCTAGCCACGCCAAGTATTTATTCAGTTTAGCAACACCAATTCGGGGCGCAGCGCCAAGTATTTTGAATTATTCGTATTGAAATATTTATTTGTAAAAAAAACTTTTTATCTGCTTAATTAATATTATTTATTACATTTTTTCTTTGTATAAATAGCCATTGTTATAATTGGCGCAATTTTTGTATATCATTAGTTTTGTAAAGCTATTAATTTACGACAATGTTTTTAAATGGGATTCTTTTTGATGGGTTAATTAAAATGTCCGCGATATGAGTAATGGAATGTATGAGCACAGCATTTTAGCTGTGTATACGTAGTTGTGTCATCTTAAGCGCAGTTGGAAAGTACCTTTATGTACTTGCAGCTCATTTTGATTTCACATCTTTTTTTATTTTGTCATTATTATTATTTTCTATTTTTGTGTTTATTTGATTTCATGTACTTGGCGTAACTTTTTTACTTTTTTGAAGTTTTTTATGGGGATCTCACTTCTTTTTACAAAGATAATTTGCATACTTCAGATAATTTTTAATATTATATTTATTATTATCATCTATTTTTTGTGATTACGAATTACCGTGATTAAAATTACACGACGAATGTCTGCCTTATAGCTGACAAATTGATAAATTTCGTTAAATATATGTACAAATCCTACTTAAATGTTTCCTACACACGACAAGATTAAAAATAGTAGGAAATTAATATGAATATATACGAATAAAATGTAAGCATTCATATTATACAGGGTCTTATTGTTTTCTAAACAAATATTACAGCATATCCCATGCCTAAAAATAAAAAGTGCGTTATGTTAATATTCATCGAAAAATGCTTTGTTTAAAAATTTATTAATAGCGTAGGATTTATAGAAAACAATAAATGGCTGGAGAATATTCGCAAACCGTTACTACGAACACGTTTTAATACATATTTATTAATAATTACTAGTTTTCTGATTCTTAATACCGTAATAAATTTTTTTCTCCGACGTAGATCACACTGCATCATCTTCTACTTCGATTATCTGTAAATATATAAAATCCACACTTTAGTTATTTTAGTTACAACTTAACGTAGAACTTATATAGAAATAGAGTGGCATTTTGCTATAGTAAGCGTAGAGACTACAACATGTGTCCGAAGGAGGTGAAAGCGTATGGCAGAAAGTCTTGTCACAGGAAATTTAAATGCTAATGTTAATAATTCAGCGAAAATGAACAAAGAGATCCAATATTTTTAACGCACAATTTATTGGTGTTGGAATAAAAGTAATTTAGTATGTTTATCGGTGAATTGAAATATCGTTAATGGGAATTTAAAAAGTTAATGAATTAACGAATAGCGTGGCAACAACCGTGGATTTTATTAAAGTATTACGAATGTCTTTCGCAAAAGATTGAAAAGCATCAAGAGAGATGCGTTTTCAGCGTACTTTCTTCACTAACGTGACTTGCTCTACATCACAATCAGTCCGCCATAATTTTCTTAATTCTTAATGCTACGTCTTTCGACACATTTTGTCGATTTACCTTATTTGGCAAATTGGCAGAAATTTGCGCGAAAGAAGACGCTTCTCCGTCTATCTAACCTTCGGCGGACAACCTCCAAGCCTTTGCGTCCCCTTAATTTATATTCAAGCCTGTGCGTCCCCTTCATTTCTATCCAAGCTTGTACGTCCCCTTCGTTTCTATAAGCTTTATAGATATATAGAAACTCTAAATTAAAAATAGTTTGCCAGTATAAAAATATCTGGCAATTTAAATGCAATTTGTTACAATATATTATTTTGTAAATACACGGTATTTCCAGAAACTTATGCCAAAGAAAATGATTCTCCGTCGAACCTTCTCTGGACAACTTACAAGTCTGCGACTCTATATATAAAATATTAAAAAATTTTGGTGACTTACCTTGTTTTTCGAGACAATAATTACGTGTCCTATGTTGTGTAAAAACTCGTGACATTTCAAATTTGGACAACTTCGCTGGTTACGATACGAGCGATTAACACTTGGCAAGTTATAATTCAATAGTATAGATATATATGTACAATGACGGACAACGATCCCTGTCGAATGATCCCGAGAGTCGACGAACGAAACATGCGTAGCTTCTTTTGGCTGAAGGTGAGCGTGTAACGCGTATACATACATGTTCTGTCGACGAAAGTCGGCGTCGACGAAAGTATATGAGGGTGTAAGGGTACAGGGTGATTCTGGAGCCACTAGACTCAAAGAGATGCCGCCTGGCACCCCGTGGCCGAGGTCAGCTCCCCGTGACCGAGGATTCATACCTGTTTCAGAAAAACTGAATTGTTTATTGTTTACCATATCGATATGGAAGTGATACCGATGGATTCCTTACGTTCCGCCGATGAAAATTAAACCAAATTTCATGTAAATCGGACTATTTTTAACGAAGCCAGCGAGAAATTATATAAATTAAAATTTCATCTAATTACCTTGATTATGCTCCGAATTGTGTCGGTCTTGGTGTTAGTTTCATCGGCGAAACCTAAGGAATCGATTGAGGTCGTTTTCGCAAAGATCTGATGAGAAATTTCGAAAATCCTGGACATTTCTCAAGTTCTTAATGTATTCCAACCCCTTCGAGGGTCGAAAGCCCTAAAATTCGGTTAGACATTGCGGGGGGTTGTCCTCGCCACGGGGGGTTGACCTCGGCCACGGGGAGCTGATCTCAGCCACGGGGTGCCAGGCGGCATCTCTTTGAGTCCAGTGGCTCCAGGATCACCCTGTATAAGGGTATAAGGGTATAACGATAATATAAGCGTATAAGAGCATGTAAGGGCATAAGGGTATAAGGGTATAATGGTATATAATGGTATAATGGTATATAATGGTATAATGGTATATAAGGGTATAAGGGTAGAAGGGTATAAGGGTATGTTAGCATCACGGATTTTAAGGGTCCGGTCGAGGGCGGATGGCTCCACGCTGTCCTGCCTTCGATGGTTTATGACTGGGACTTAGGCTGCGTGTGTTCCTGAATGGGGGTGCGTGAGACTAAACAGTCCTGGCATCAGGCGATGGCTGGCGACCACTTTGGGTCTTCCAGCTATCGGGTGTCGAAGGATTGCTTGTTTGAATGTAGAGAGAGAGAGAGTTTCGTTATGGCTAACGGCCTGACGCCGTATTGCCAAAGAATAGGGACTCTGTTCCTGGAGGATCTGGCCATGGAGTGGGGAAGGCTATGCCTTCTGGTATGCGAACTGTGATAGACCGCTCAGTCCTTACCCCAGAACTGTCCTGGATCGAGCTTTAGGACTACACTTAGAACGACGTTTCTAACATCAGAAGCGGGATACTAGCATAGAAGTTTACTGTGTTAGTGAATCAACGTCTGAAGATGGCAGAACAAGGCAGTGCAGTTAGTGAACCAAGTGCACCGTCGTTCGAAGCGCTTTTCATGAAATTCATGGAAAGTACAATGAATCGTGTGCCGAGTACTTCTACCTCAACGCCTGAGCTTGTAGCGGAAGCGATACCGGAATTTGGAGGTGTGGATATTGGGGACAATGCTGAGAAGTGGTGTGATATTGTGGAGAAGGCTACAGGGACATTACCCCTTACCCAGCGATTAAATCTAGCGACCCATACGTTGACGGGATCGGCTAAGACATGGTACGCGTCATGGCATGGTCATCCAAGAACGTGGCAGAAATTCCGGGAAGATATGTGTGCGGAATTCATTTCGGGAGACAGACTCTGTGAGCTGTTAGTTCGTGCTGTCACATATACAAGTGATAGTGCAAGATCCTCTGCGGAATATGTGCGTAATAAATTAAAATATTACGAGCAAACAGGAATTGAATTTAAGCCAAAGGAGCTGATTAGCCTTGTGATTGGACATGTAAGTGATCCAACAGCGCGGCAATCTTTGACAAATGCAAATTATCAAACGACTGCGGCACTAAAAGCAGAAATCTCGCAATTTCAATTGGGGGGAAGGAACAAGAACAGTGATAAAAGGCCTCACCATGCTTTGCGGAAGCAGGATGATAGGAATCGTAAGGATGATAGGTATCGTAAGGATGATAGGAACCGTAAAGAAGATAATGACCGTAAACGGTGTTTCACGTGCAATGAGGTAGGACACCTACAATTTGAGTGCCCGAAAAAACGGAAGACGGATGGGTCGAGTAACCGCCATCCCACGCCAGGACCGTCCAAGCAGCTGACTTGTGGCTTTTGTTTTAAAAACGGCCACGAAGAGTCCCAATGTTGGGCGAAACAGCGTGTGCAGAGGGATGATCCGAAAGCTAGGAAGGCGATCACCGACGGGAAGAAACTACGAGCGAACGTGGGTCATGTCAAAGACGTGGGTTTGACACCCATATTGTTTAAAGACACTTTGGTGCAATCTTTGTTGGATTCGGGCGCCGATAAGTCAATGGTGCGTGAAGGGATTGCAAAACGTGCGGGTTGTAAGATTAAACCCTGTAACACAATAGTGCGAGGACTTGGTGGTGGACGCATAGGTGCCCTGGGAAGTACTAAAGTTTTAATTCAAGCCGAGGATACCGCGGTCGAATTAGAATTTTTGGTAGTACCGGACGTCAATTTGCCGTATGACGCAATCGTTGGCGATGATATACTAGATTATGAAAACTTGTGTGTCAAGAAAGTGAACGGGGAGAAAAGATTGTTATATTTTCCCTTGGGATCGTCGAGCCTACCTGCGGAGCCGCAATGCAACCTGGCTGAGGAGCTGCTACCTGAGATTCGTCAACCCTTGGAGGGGTTATTACGGCGCTATGACCACATGTTTACGGCAGGTAACAAAGTTCGGCCTGTGAATACTGGTGAGTTGAGCATTGTTCTAAAAGTAAACAAGGTGGTGAGGTATCAACCGTATCGAATGTCATTGTCGCAAAGGGAAAAAGTCAGAGTAATAATTTGCGATTTATTAGAAAATGGTATTATACGCGATAGCGTTTCACCGTTCTCAAGTCCAGTTCTTCTAGTTGCTAAAGCAAATGGCGATGATAGATTATGTGTAGACTTTCGGGAAGTAAATAAAATAACGGTGAAAGACAGGTACCCTTTGCCTTTAATCGATGATCAATTAGACCGGTTAGGCAAAGGAAAATACTTTACTATCCTTGATATGGCGTCAGGCTTTCATCAAATTCCGATAGCTGCTGATTCAATTGAGAAAACTGCTTTTGTTACGCCTGATGGTCATTATGAGTACTTACGAATGCCATTTGGTTTGGCCAATGCTCCTGCGGTTTTTCAAAGAGCAATTAATACTGCCTTGGGAAATTTGCGTTTTAGTATAGCGGTCGTATACCTCGATGATATTTTGATCCCTTCACGGACTGTGGAGGAGGGATTGGAGGCCCTGAGTCGCGTACTGCACGCTTTAGATGTAGCTGGTTTTTCGATTAACGCTAAGAAATGTAAATTCTTCCAAACCAATGTAGAGTATCTGGGACGTGAGGTGTCGGTGGATGGTATACGTCCGAGTTCAAAGAAGATAAAGGCATTGGTAGAAACGCCGGTGCCTACTAATGTTAAGCAAGTTCGCCAATTTATGGGTCTCGCCAGTTATTTTCGGAAATTTGTTCCTGAGTTTGCTGCACGCGGTGCATGTATTACTAAGTTAACAAAAACGAACGAACCGTGGTTGTGGGGTGAAGAACAAAATAAGGCGCGTGAATATATCATTAGCTGCTTAATATCAAGACCACTCCTTATAACCTTTGATCCGTCTCGAGAGACAGAATTGCATACGGATGCGAGTTCTATTGGATATGGGGCTATTTTGTTTCAAAGGATAGAAGGTGATTTGCGAGTCGTGTCTTACTTTAGTCGGCGAACAACAAATGAAGAGTCACGATATCACTCTTATGAGCTTGAGACCCTCGCGATTGTAAATGCATTGAAGTATTTCCGTGTTTATTTGTTAGGCATTCAATTTAAAATTATAACCGATTGTAATGCGATAAAAGCTACAAAAAATAAGAAACACTTGTTGCCTCGCGTTGCTCGTTGGTGGGTATATTTGCAAGATTTTAATTTCGATATAGAATATCGTAAAGGGAAATGTATAGAGCACGTGGATTTTCTTAGTAGAAACCCGCCGACGGACTCGACTGATAGCGTGGTTTCTGCAGATACTTGTAATGCAAATATAATATCTGTTGAATCCTGGTTACAAGTCGCGCAAAGAAATGATAAGGATACCATCGACCTAATTGAAAGGGTGAAAGCTAAGGATGCCGTAATTAGTGATTACGAAGTAGTTAACGATTTGTTGTGTCGCAAACTGTGTAGTGATAAGCAAAGAACACTTTACCGATATTATGTACCGAAAGGCAGTCGGTTCGGTTTGTTACGATTGTATCACGATGAGAATTCACATGTTGGTAGTGAAAAAGTTTACGGATGCATTGCTCGTAAATTTTGGTTTCCGCAGATGCGTTCTTTTGTCAAGAAGTACGTAGGGCATTGCCTTACCTGCACTGTGTCTAAACGTCAAGTCGGGCCGAAACAAGGATTACTGCATTCTATTAAAAAGACACCGATTCCTTTTGATACTATACATTGTAATTGTGTGGGACCTTTTCCTCGGTCCAAAGATGGTTATCAACACATTTTAATAATGGTTGATGCATTTACAAAATATCTGCAACTTATTCCACTAAAATCTTTGACGGGTGGAGAAACATTACAAGTTTTCAGGGAAAGATTAACACTTTTCGGGAGACCACGGGTTATTGTATTAGATCGTGGGACTAATTTTACATATAAATCTTTGCAATTGTTTTTGGAAAAACAGAATGTACAATTACATTTAATTGCTACTGGTGCCCCAAGAGCAAATGGGCAGGCTGAAAGATATGTAGGTACAGTCACCAATTTGTTAACTGTGGAATTATCAAAGATTTCAGAATGGCCGAGCAAAATGAATAAGGTTCAATCGTTAAATATTACGGTACAGAGCAGTACGGGTTTCTCGCCTTATCGGTTATTGTTTGGTATTGAACGTAGTGCAGGCAATGCAGTGCATGCGGAAGCAGATTTGCCAAATTCAAGTGAGGAGATTAATTTAAATCAAGATAGAGAAGTTGCATTTAAACGTCTTTTAAAAAATGCGGAAAAACAAGACCGGAGGTTCAATAAAACAAGACGAACAAATGTTGTGTTCGTACAGGGTGATACAGTTTTTATCAAACCGGCTGCTACACGTAATGCTAAGTTGGAAAAGAAATATGAAGGCCCGTTTGTCATTTCCGAAGTCTTAACGAATGATCGTTATGAAATTGTAGGAAAGTCTGGTAGACCACAAGTGGCACCGAAGGATCGTTTGCGTCGTTGGGACGGTGAACTGCCGGGTGATTTGTCGGAAAGTGACGGGGACGGGAGTTCGGAGTGAACCGTGTTAGCATGTTAAAAGAGCTAAGAGATTTTATTAATCGTAAGACAGCATGTATTGATATTTGTTATTGTTGGTATTAAGTCAAATATATTGTGATTATGTGGCTTAAAAGTTGTTTATTTTGTTGTTTGTGTACACTAGTTAATTTTAACAAGGTACTGGAGGATGTTGTTTTTTTGTGTTTGAACAATATTTGGAAATATTGTTCTGCTACAGAGGTATTTTATAATACTATCTGTGTTTGGTGTACGCACTTGCGGGTGGTACTGCCTATTGTTGCGTGACACTTGCGGGTGTCACGGCTGTTGAACTGTGAGGCGAGCTTTTGTGGGCCGTCTGAGATTGTTACAGCATGCTTGAGGGCATTATTGTTATTGAAGGATTGAGAGTAACGGCAACGTAGTGTTTGAGTCACAGGGTTGCGGCTGTTACACTCTCAATGAGGAATCCTAGGTTGTATTTTGTAATACAACGTGTGTGAATGGTGTCGGAAAAACGATCATCTTGTGCGTGATTCGTTGGAGTCCGACTGAGTGATTAAATTGAATGTATTCCTGGAAATTTATAATTGAAACCTATGTGAGAATGTTAGAGTGTAAATTGATTAGCTTGTATGAAGTGAAATGGTTGTATGAATGGATGCTTCCCGAGAACGTGAAGCATGTCAGGTTGGCCGTGTTAGCATCACGGATTTTAAGGGTCCGGTCGAGGGCGGATGGCTCCACGCTGTCCTGCCTTCGATGGTTTATGACTGGGACTTAGGCTGCGTGTGTTCCTGAATGGGGGTGCGTGAGACTAAACAGTCCTGGCATCAGGCGATGGCTGGCGACCACTTTGGGTCTTCCAGCTATCGGGTGTCGAAGGATTGCTTGTTTGAATGTAGAGAGAGAGAGAGTTTCGTTATGGCTAACGGCCTGACGCCGTATTGCCAAAGAATAGGGACTCTGTTCCTGGAGGATCTGGCCATGGAGTGGGGAAGGCTATGCCTTCTGGTATGCGAACTGTGATAGACCGCTCAGTCCTTACCCCAGAACTGTCCTGGATCGAGCTTTAGGACTACACTTAGAACGACGTTTCTAACAGGTATATAATAGTATAAGGGTATAAGGGTGTATAAGGGTATAAGGGTATAACGGTATATAAGGTTATAAGGGTATATAAGGGTATAACGGTATATAAGAGTATAAGGGTATAAGGGTATAAGTGTATAAGGGTATTAAAGAGTATAAGGGTATATAAGAGAATAAGGGTATAAGGTTATAAGGGTATAAAAGAGTATAAGGGTATATAAGAGAATAAGGGTATAAGGGTGTATAAGGTTATAAGGGTATATAAGGGTGTAAGATTATAAAGGTATAGAAGGGTATAAGAGTATAAGGGTATAAGGATATAAGTGTATAAGGGTATAAAAGAGTATAAGGGTATATAAGAATATAAGGGTATAACGGTATAAGGGTGTATAAGGGTATAAGGGTATATAAGGGTGTAAGGTTATAAAGTTATAGAAGGGTGTAAGGGTATATGGGTATAAGGGGGTAAGTGTATAAGGATATACAGGGTGTCCCAAAAATGTCGGAGTTCCTTGGAAGGGGTAACTCAGGGGGTGATTTGAAACAACTTTTTCCTTAGCGAAAATATTGTCCGAAGCTTCGTTAAGGAGATATTAACAAAAAACCCCGACCAATCAGAGCGCGCGCCTTCCGTCCGAGCTCCCGCGGTAGCGTTGGCTACGCGGTAGGCGACTGCGCTTGTACTACGAACGTACGAACAAGCAAGTCGGCATGCATCGAAGGAAACTGCGTTACACATTTTTTTTTGAAAGCAGAATCTTAAATAAGAATTATTTGAAGTGAGAGGACAAGAAGTACGTAAATTTCGTTTTTAAATAAGGCATAAACGAAAAGGTAATGTAGCAGAAAATGTACGACATGTGATCGTAATTCGTTATTGAGGTAAAGAATAACGGCCAACACAACTACATTTAAACAATAATATTAGGTGTACGAATAATTTCTTTGCGACTGGATTTACATAATCAGTACAAAGCTACTGAATTTCTATCGCGGTGGTATTCATAAGCTGCCAGAAAAATGGCAAAAGGTAATTAACAATAATGGAAATTATTTCGATGATTGAGTTGTTTTCATATTTTTTAAATCGAACTGTTATTGTACCCTAAAATCGGAAAGAATTTATTTCTACACCTAATGATCACCAATAAATTAAATAAAACTCACCCATTCGGACATTCCTTTCCTTCCTATTCGGAAACCTGTGTCACTGGGTCACTGTACCGATCCTGGTCATCGGTGGACGAAAAGATTTATGGTAGGGTAGCGCCCAGTGCTCAGCTGATCGCAGGTATTCGCAGGACACCACCCGAAGGTAAGGGTCGCAACGTCAAGTGCGTCCGGGTTAATGTACCGAATATTCACTTCACCGCACTGATACTAACACTGATCATTTCATTTATTTTTCACGGAACGTGTTGTTCCTACGTTATAAAAATTGGTGGCCCCGAAAGGGGCCGATTACTGTTAATTGAGCAGTTGCTCGATGTGGCCACCCTCAGCGTCTATGCACGCCTCCGCACGTATAACCAGCTGCCTTTGGACGGCTCGCAACGTTTGTGGCGTTATGTTTGCGACCGCAGCATGAATGCGCACGACTATGTCTTCCAGTGAATCCACTGGCTGACGGTACACCTCATCCTGAAATGATTGTTGTACAACAAATACAAAACGTAAGTAAAAAAAGAATACCTATAAAAAATTAAGAGCACTAATGAAATTACCTTCAGGTAGCCCCAGAAGAAAAAATCCAGCGGGGTCATATCCGGTGACCGTGGGGGCCACGCAACAGGACCGTCGCGGCCGATCCACCTGTCCTGGAAGGTTTCATTAAGGTAGTCGCGGGCAATTGTGGCGTAGTGAGGTCCAGCCCCGTCTTGCTGATAAACCATGTTCTGTCGGACCTCATTTGGAATATGGGCCATAAGACCCGGCAGAACATGCTCTAAAAAGACTTTATACGCTGGACCGTCCATCCTGTCTGGCAGCATGTACGGCCCAACGATAAATTCGCCACAAATGCCCGCCCATACATTAATTGACCAACGGACTTGTGCTGCGCGTGTCCGAAGCGCTAGCGGATTCTCGTCGCTCCACACATGCCGATTGCGGGAATTGAAGCAGCCTTCCCTCTTGAAGATTGCTTCGTCCGTCCACAATATGTATTTGCAGAACGACGGATTCCGCTGCACTTCTCCCAACAGCCACACTGAATACTCAACCCGCTGGTCGGCATCTTCGGGGTGCAAATGTTGCACCCGTACATAGCGGTACGGGTGCAACATGTTTTCCCTCAGAGTTCGGTGTACCGTCATTCTGCTGGCACTAGAAGAAAATGCAGAAACATCCATTATTAGATAACATTTGTTTCCCTTAATTAATAATTGCTGCAGTTATCTTGTACTGTGACTTACTCTAGGCGGCGGCTCAAGTCGCGCACGCTGACGGTCGGGTCCTCGTCGATGGCTTCCAGGACGTTCTCTTGTACCGCAAGGTTCCGCGCGGCTCGGGGTCTACCCACGTCGCTGCCTCGCGGCATCATCGACCCCGTCGAGTATAATCTAGACGCCAAACGTCTAATCGTTCCCTCGCTCGGGGTTTCGATGCGCGGGTACTCCAGTGCCAACGCTCGCACGGTAGCACTTGCGTCCCCGTCGTTCCGCGCGTACACCCAGAACATCGCGTAATACTCTTCGGCTGAGTACATTTCTGGGCCGAGATTACTAGCTGACTGACAGGATTTTTTCCCAAGCAACTTCCTCTACCCCCAAGTAGTTTCTCTCGTTCCATTATGAGTTTACTCCCACCAGGACAAGAGGCTTTAGGTAAAAAGAAGCCAGCACATTTTCGAAACACACGTGTTTTTCAGAAGTGCAACGATCGAGCCATCCTACACTTTCACAAAAGCCCGCGCTCCGTCCTTCTACTGCCAATGTACCCATTGCTTCGAGATAGAAAACAGACACCACGTGTATCGGTTCGAAAGGGTCCGAAGGGAAGAGAAGCAGAAAGTCTTCGAGTTGCTGTAAAGAAGAAAATGCACACCATTCCTGTTTCCCCTTTCCGATACCCTGAGTTCACGTCTGCTACGAGGCTTAACCAATTAAGTCATAAATTATCCGAAACTGTAGGAAACCGTTCTCTACCGCCGACTGGCGGGACAATACGGTCATAAACCGCGACCCTGGCGAAATGCTCTGGCTGATCAGCCTGATTAATTTTGGAGAACTAGAAATTACAGAGTATTATCCAACATCAATACGTCTCGCGGAGAGACACAGGAAAAGAAGGGGTAGTCCGCTGACTGCGCGTAGTCCCGCCTGCTTCGTCCTACCCTCAAATTAAAGACGGATCCCTTATCTCTCGAGTATAAACACGCGCTCGAATTTCAAAACAAAAGCACGCGTCGACGTATTCGGTGCGAGAGACTGTGGGCTTGAAGTCCGATTGGCCACAAACTAACCTATCGGGCCTGCTTATCTCTCGTGTCTAAACACGCGCTCGAATTTCAAAACAAAAGCACGCGTCGACGTATTCGGTGCGAGAGACTGTGGGCTTGAAGTCCGATTGGCCACAAACTAACCTATCGGGCCTGCATCCTTCCCAAATGGCCACTGTCCTGAAGAGGCCCTCTTCACAGCAATATCTCCTCCCCAAGGCCCACCTTCTCTCGCATGGAATACGTCGACGCGTGCTTTTGTTTTGAAATTCGAGCGCGTGTTTAGACACGAGAGATAAGCAGGCCCGATAGGTTAGTTTGTGGCCAATCGGACTTCAAGCCCACAGTCTCTCGCACCGAATACGTCGACGCGTGCTTTTGTTTTGAAATTCGAGCGCGTGTTTATACTCGAGAGATAAGGGATCCGTCTTTAATTTGAGGGTAGGACGAAGCAGGCGGGACTACGCGCAGTCAGCGGACTACCCCTTCTTTTCCTGTGTCTCTCCGCGAGACGTATTGATGTTGGATAATACTCTGTAATTTCTAGTTCTCCAAAATTAATCAGGCTGATCAGCCAGAGCATTTCGCCAGGGTCGCGGTTTATGACCGTATTGTCCCGCCAGTCGGCGGTAGAGAACGGTTTCCTACAGTTTCGGATAATTTATGACTTAATTGGTTAAGCCTCGTAGCAGACGTGAACTCAGGGTATCGGAAAGGGGAAACAGGAATGGTGTGCATTTTCTTCTTTACAGCAACTCGAAGACTTTCTGCTTCTCTTCCCTTCGGACCCTTTCGAACCGATACACGTGGTGTCTGTTTTCTATCTCGAAGCAATGGGTACATTGGCAGTAGAAGGACGGAGCGCGGGCTTTTGTGAAAGTGTAGGATGGCTCGATCGTTGCACTTCTGAAAAACACGTGTGTTTCGAAAATGTGCTGGCTTCTTTTTACCTAAAGCCTCTTGTCCTGGTGGGAGTAAACTCATAATGGAACGAGAGAAACTACTTGGGGGTAGAGGAAGTTGCTTGGGAAAAAATCCTGTCAGTCAGCTAGTAATCTCGGCCCAGAAATGTACTCAGCCGAAGAGTATTACGCGATGTTCTGGGTGTACGCGCGGAACGACGGGGACGCAAGTGCTACCGTGCGAGCGTTGGCACTGGAGTACCCGCGCATCGAAACCCCGAGCGAGGGAACGATTAGACGTTTGGCGTCTAGATTATACTCGACGGGGTCGATGATGCCGCGAGGCAGCGACGTGGGTAGACCCCGAGCCGCGCGGAACCTTGCGGTACAAGAGAACGTCCTGGAAGCCATCGACGAGGACCCGACCGTCAGCGTGCGCGACTTGAGCCGCCGCCTAGAGTAAGTCACAGTACAAGATAACTGCAGCAATTATTAATTAAGGGAAACAAATGTTATCTAATAATGGATGTTTCTGCATTTTCTTCTAGTGCCAGCAGAATGACGGTACACCGAACTCTGAGGGAAAACATGTTGCACCCGTACCGCTATGTACGGGTGCAACATTTGCACCCCGAAGATGCCGACCAGCGGGTTGAGTATTCAGTGTGGCTGTTGGGAGAAGTGCAGCGGAATCCGTCGTTCTGCAAATACATATTGTGGACGGACGAAGCAATCTTCAAGAGGGAAGGCTGCTTCAATTCCCGCAATCGGCATGTGTGGAGCGACGAGAATCCGCTAGCGCTTCGGACACGCGCAGCACAAGTCCGTTGGTCAATTAATGTATGGGCGGGCATTTGTGGCGAATTTATCGTTGGGCCGTACATGCTGCCAGACAGGATGGACGGTCCAGCGTATAAAGTCTTTTTAGAGCATGTTCTGCCGGGTCTTATGGCCCATATTCCAAATGAGGTCCGACAGAACATGGTTTATCAGCAAGACGGGGCTGGACCTCACTACGCCACAATTGCCCGCGACTACCTTAATGAAACCTTCCAGGACAGGTGGATCGGCCGCGACGGTCCTGTTGCGTGGCCCCCACGGTCACCGGATATGACCCCGCTGGATTTTTTCTTCTGGGGCTACCTGAAGGTAATTTCATTAGTGCTCTTAATTTTTTATAGGTATTCTTTTTTTACTTACGTTTTGTATTTGTTGTACAACAATCATTTCAGGATGAGGTGTACCGTCAGCCAGTGGATTCACTGGAAGACATAGTCGTGCGCATTCATGCTGCGGTCGCAAACATAACGCCACAAACGTTGCGAGCCGTCCAAAGGCAGCTGGTTATACGTGCGGAGGCGTGCATAGACGCTGAGGGTGGCCACATCGAGCAACTGCTCAATTAACAGTAATCGGCCCCTTTCGGGGCCACCAATTTTTATAACGTAGGAACAACACGTTCCGTGAAAAATAAATGAAATGATCAGTGTTAGTATCAGTGCGGTGAAGTGAATATTCGGTACATTAACCCGGACGCACTTGACGTTGCGACCCTTACCTTCGGGTGGTGTCCTGCGAATACCTGCGATCAGCTGAGCACTGGGCGCTACCCTACCATAAATCTTTTCGTCCACCGATGACCAGGATCGGTACAGTGACCCAGTGACACAGGTTTCCGAATAGGAAGGAAAGGAATGTCCGAATGGGTGAGTTTTATTTAATTTATTGGTGATCATTAGGTGTAGAAATAAATTCTTTCCGATTTTAGGGTACAATAACAGTTCGATTTAAAAAATATGAAAACAACTCAATCATCGAAATAATTTCCATTATTGTTAATTACCTTTTGCCATTTTTCTGGCAGCTTATGAATACCACCGCGATAGAAATTCAGTAGCTTTGTACTGATTATGTAAATCCAGTCGCAAAGAAATTATTCGTACACCTAATATTATTGTTTAAATGTAGTTGTGTTGGCCGTTATTCTTTACCTCAATAACGAATTACGATCACATGTCGTACATTTTCTGCTACATTACCTTTTCGTTTATGCCTTATTTAAAAACGAAATTTACGTACTTCTTGTCCTCTCACTTCAAATAATTCTTATTTAAGATTCTGCTTTCAAAAAAAAATGTGTAACGCAGTTTCCTTCGATGCATGCCGACTTGCTTGTTCGTACGTTCGTAGTACAAGCGCAGTCGCCTACCGTGTAGCCAACGCTACCGCGGGAGCTCGGACGGAAGGCGCGCGCTCTGATTGGTCGGGGTTTTTTGTTAATATCTCCTTAACGAAGCTTCGGACAATATTTTCGCTAAGGAAAAAGTTGTTTCAAATCACCCCCTGAGTTACCCCTTCCAAGGAACTCCGACATTTTTGGGACACCCTGTATAAGAGTATAAGGGTATATAAGAGTCTAAGGGTCTAAGAGTCTAAGACATCTCGAGCAATACTTTTCTCGAGGAGCTGGGAGTCGTTGGAGTGAGACAGAACGTCAACAACCTCTTCCAAATTCGTAATCTGCCAGTTGAACTTTACCTGCGACAGTGGCCGGATCTCAGTGATCGCGTGAGCATATTATTTCATGATATCTCGATTCCAGAATTAATTTCATCGATTACTAGACCATGTGGGAGGTCGCTTAACATGATTCTACTACAATTCATCCAGTATCTAGAAGACTTCCTGAGCTACACTTTTCTCAAGGAGCTGGGAGTCGATGGAGCGAGACGGAACGTCAACAACCTCTTCCAAATTCGTACTCTGCAGTTCAACTTTACCTGCGACAGTGATCGGACCTCAGTGAACGCGTAAGCATATTATTTCGTGTTATCTCGATTCCTGGATTAATTTCCTCGATTACTGGACCATATGGAAGGTCACTTAATAAGATTCAACTGCAATTCTACCAGTATCTAGAAGACATCTCGAGCAATATTCTTCTCGAAGAGCTGGGAGTCGTTGGTGTGAGACAGAACGTCAACAACCTCTGCGAATGTCGCACCATCGCCGAACAATGTACCTGAGAGTTCAACTTTATTCGCGATCATGATCGGTACTCAGTGAACGCGTGAGCATATTATTTCGTGATACCTTGATTCCTGGATTAATTTCCTCGATTACTGGACCATATGGGAGGTCGCTTAACATGATTCTACTACAATTCATCCAGTATCTAGAAGACTTCCTGAGCTACACTTTTCTGGAGGAGCTGGGAGTCGTTGGAGCGAGACGGAACATCAACAGCCAAATTCGTACTCTGCCAGTTGAACTTTACCTGCGAGAGTGATCGGATCTCAGTGAACGCGTAAGCATATTATTTCGTGTTATCTCGATTACTGGACCATGTGGGAGGTCACTCAAGAAGATTCTACTACAATTCAACCAGCAACTAGAATACTTCTTGAGCAATATCCTTCTCGAAGAGCTGGGAGTCGTTGGAGCGAGGCAGAACGTCAACAACCTCTTCTAAATTCGCACTCTGCCAGTTGAACATTGTCTGCGATTGTGATCGGATCTCAGTGAACGCGTGAGCATATTATTTCGTGATACCTCGATTCCTCAATTAATGTCATCGTTTACTGGACCATGTGGGAGGTCGCTTAACAACGTTCTACTACAATTCAACGAGCACCTAGAAGATTTCCTGAGCTATACTTTTCTGGAGGAGCTGGGAGTCGTTGGAGCGAGGCGGAACGTCAACAATCTCTTCCAAATTCGAAATCTGCCAGTTGAACTTTACCTGCGACAGTGATCGAATCTCAGTGAACGGGTGAGCATATTATTTCGTGATATCTCGATTCCTGGATTAATTTCCTCGATTACTGGACCATATGGGAGTCCGCTCCACAAAATTCTACTACAATTCAACCAGTATCTAGAAGCCTTCTTGAATAATACTTTTCTCGAGGAGCTGGGAGTTGTTGGAGCGAGACAGAACGTCAACAACCTTCACGGATGTCGCACCATCGCCGAACAATGTACCTGCCAGTTCAACTTTATTCGCGATCGTGATCGGATCTGAATGAACGCGTGAGCATATTATTTCGTGGTATATCGATTCCTGGATTAATTTCATCGATTACTGGACCATGTGGGAGTCCGCTCAACAAGATTCTACTACAATTCATTCAGTATATAGAAGACTTCTCGAGCAATACTTTTCTCGAGGAGCTGGGAGTCGTTGAAGCGAGACTGAACGTCAACAACCTCTTCCATGTTCGTACTCTGCCAGATGAACTTTAGCTGCGACAGTGATCGGATCTCTGTGAACGCGTGAGCATATTATTTCGTGATATTTCGATTCCTCAATTAATTTCATCGTTTACTGGAATATGTGGAAGGCCCTTTATGAAAATTCTTCTGCATTACACCCAGTATCTAGAGAACTATTTTTCAAATACTTTACTCGAGTCCGAACACATCTTCCCACTGTTGAGAGATGTTTGAAAATGTGAAGTGCTTTTGTAATCGCGTGCAATGCGATTGGAGAGTCAGTGCTTATTTCGCGATAAAGTATTTCATAGTGGACAGTGTTCCTGCGTGTTAGTAATGTTGACACGAACGTATACTTAGTGTTTTAACGCATCTAGAACTAATTCAGAGCACCGGTGCTCATATTGCTTCTTAATCGCGAAACTAATGTGACATATTTGTGAGTGTGACGCATTCTATTCGGTACTGACCTTGCAGCTGCGGGACATTGGCCTGCAGATCTAATGGCTACTGCTGAAGGGGGATGCTTGTCTGCATGGATAGCAGTGAGACTGTTTGCAACGAACCGTGAGTGATACTTTTTCATTCTTCCAATCTTTCTGTATGCCATCGAACAAAATAATTGCTGTAGCGAGTGTAGACACGAAGAATACATACTTAGTATTTGCGAATACTAACATTAATGCGTGTGCTTTCAGATGTTTAATACGCGTTGAAACATACAATAAATAAATTTTAAATTCGCGATATATGTTTTAATATCGGGTTTCAAACATTTTAAACATTTTTTCTCTATTTTCACAATCATTCGGGATGCTTAATGTATCGAATACGAGTTACATTTCCGAAGTTGAACTCTTCCGTGTGAGATCTTTCAAATCTTCTCCCTTAACAGTAATTACATTCGAGTCATTAGAAAACATTAATATGGTATAATAACTAACAACATCAGTCATTGTTGGTACTACCTTCACACTATGCTCTCTACTTTTGCTTGGTTGTTGCATCTGCTAAATATAAAGATACACTAATGGCAATATTACGAGAAATCAACAATGCCACATTTACCATATAATAATAAACGGCAGCTGCCAAAGTGGCTGCTATATAAACTTAAATTTCTTTCCCCCTTGCATTAAAATAATTTTAAGCCACTAAACCTAAAATTTTACACATCGCGGAAGAACTTGCACGCGTGCTTAGTTTTAACTAGCTATAGTCCTAGCAATAAGTTTTAGTTTAAGAACTTTAGTCGTAAGACTTTTTCCAAATTTTCAAAAATGCGCAAGGCACTGGTCGAACACGGGCCAGAAATATTTCATAGAAACGGGTCACTTTCGTAGGTACCTCCATGTTGGTGTGCCCGGACTTGGTAACGTTTCCCAAGCATTGAGACTTGCGAAACGGAAACAAGACTGAAGCCTACGATCTAGGTTAAGAGCCCAGATCGAGCCAAACTTATATTCGGTGAGTTTGGTTCGGTCTGGACGTCTATTCAAAAATGCACTTCCGTACTTCGAGCGATAAGCTTCTATTCCGTCTCGTTCTTTTTAAATATAAGAGTGCCAAACGCACTCTTCTAGAAATACAATTCGCCTTCGATCACTGATTTCGATTTCGGGCATGGTGTGCTCGCCCTTCATAGGCCGGCTCTGCTGGGTAGAACTTATCACGACTTTACACACAGGACCATCGTTAGACGAAGATGCGCGCCAGTTCATGACCATTCTGATTTTCTAGTTATCCCGCCGATACCGGGCTTCGGTCCACCTCGGCCGGCTCTGTGGTCTCAGATGGCTCGTTCTCGGCTACGCTCGCCATGGCTGTGTAAAGTCGCGATATGGAGCACGCCATGTAGAAACGAAAATTCGGTGCATCGAGGGTGAATGTTCGCGTCGCGTCTTTCGGTCCTTTAGTCGTTCAGTCTCTTTTGCAATCTCAATCTGAAGATTCTTAGCTTTCTCATATCCCTCGAAAGTTACGCAAGTGTATATTTGCAATAGATTATGCCACTAGGGCCCATTGTAAAGAGTCCGATAGGCTAAATTTAAGGGTAGAGGTACGCTTGCTTGTTGAGAGTGACACTTTTGCTTTTGCTTTCTCTTACAATTAGCTTCACCGTGCACCGTGTCGTTTCGCATTTAGTATACTTTTAAACACTTGTCATAGTGACATTTATATTCCCTACTTTCAATTCTCTTCTCTTTCTTTTCGGAAATATAATTCGCTCACGGGAGAGATCTCGAATTAGCACAAGATGCTCGGGCACGATACACTCGCCTGTGCAAATTGTCGGCTTTGTAGTGGGAGCGCGTATCGCAGCTTCATGTGATTTAATTGTGAGGCGGTCTGCTGTGATTCTGACCCCCTCAGGCGCGGCCCCGAGCGGGGAACTCCCGTTAATGAGGTTGGCTAGATGAATGGTGGTCTCGTATTAGCGTTTTGTCGGTGCAACTGCAATGCATGAGTGTATCGTGCAGCTCGAGATCTCTCGCGACGGCGAATCCGTGTTCGTTTGTCAATTCTTTTCTATCTCTGCAATGAGATACTTAGAATCTGTTTGTCACTTGAAAGCAACGCAAGCGTATCTCTAAAGTATGCGAAATAAATTGTAATCGTGTGTATGCAGAGAGATCGACGAGGACTTTTCGTCTATTTCGCTCACGCGCGTCTGTTAACCCTTTAGAGTTTAAAGTAAAGTCTTTTAAAAGAATTTTAGTAGCCATTTACCGTATATTGCAATGACAGTCCGAAGGGTTAATATACCGAAGCATAGTCTGTTATGCTTCCTCTGAGTGGTGTGTGTGTGTGTGTGTGTGCGTGTTGCTAAACTTAGAAAAGTTGGGCATGCAAGTCTAGTTTTAAGCCTTCCATCGAAGAATTCTTCAAGGGATTCTTCAAGGGATTCGCCGAGGGATTCGCCGAAGGTTTCTCTGGTGAATTCTTTCAGAGATTCACTCAGAATTTCGTTGGCGGGCTCAGGGTGGAATTAGATCTGGGTTAAGGTTTACCAATATTGTAGGGTAGAATTAGAAATTGTTCCTGTTCGGTGAACTTACGTTCAATAAGTTTGGTTCGGTCTAGACATCTAATCAGAATTTTATTCCTTTTCATGTAGGTATTTCTTCGATGGTTTTGCATAACTTAGTATCCCTGTCATGCATCTTATCAACCTGTTTCCATTTCCAGCTCTCCTTTGTGTATCTCAACGATGGATTTGCATGGTTTTTTCCATTTCATGCATTTCGTCGATGGTTTTGCGTAATTTGTTCTATTTCCTTAGAATCGTCGATGGTTTTGCATGATTTATTTTATTTCATGGATATTTTCGATGGTTTTGTATATCTTATGTCACTCTGTCATGCATCTCATCGATGGGTCTACATTCTCAGCTCTCTACTTCATGTATCTCTACGATGGTTTTGCATGCTCGTGCGTGCTCTTCTATAGGTCGAAATTATCTCGAACGGTACCAACTCAATGAGTTTTTTTTAAAAAATAGTATATTTAAAAATAAAAGAGATAATGAAAAGTGATAGTGAAACGTGTTAGTGCAAAGTGATAGTGAACGAAGACATCTAAGGAAGCCAGGGTTAATTAATTATAGCATGAAGTATTTAAGGCCCCATATAAAATTGCCAAGCAGTCACTGAATCATTAGCTTTATTGGTCTTTTGTTGGCTCCTCATCTCCGATGAGGAGGTCGCCGCTGCTTCCGTTCACGGGAATGACCATGGAATCGATACGAGTGGATCAGTTTCATCCCCTGGTGTTCTTGTCGAAAGGGAAAAGTTTCGGGCGTAGGGGGTGTACCTTTTGGTATACTGCCTGCGTAAGTCACTCGGTCCGATTCCCAGTCTCTTCGTTAGTCGGCTTGAGTCAGGTCACACCTAGCGTTGCTCCTGACGAGTCGCTGGGCGCAGAGGAATCGTTTGGGATACGCCGAGCGCTTTTCCCTTTCGACTCGGACAGCAGGGTGGTAGGAACTTACTGTCGATTTTAATTAATCCTCTGTGTGTATTTATTAGCGACGGTCGATTTTGACGTACATTCTGTTGGCGGTATGCCGACGTTCCATCGGACGATTAATTATCGACTTACCTACTGTCGATTTTAATTTATTCTCTGTGGGTATTTATTATCGACGGTCGATTTTGACGTACCTTCTGTTGGCTATATGCCGACGTTCCATCGGACGATTAATTATCGACTTACCTACTGTCGTTTTTAATTTATCATCTGTGGGTATTTATTATCGACGATCGAAAGGATGTTCAGAATTCTATTAAACCGTCTGGGTTCAACATACTAAAGTCTCAGAGATTCGGAAAGAAGCTGCAGGGTCGTGCTCGCCCTGTTCGGGTTACTTTGTCCTCAAAACAAGAGGTAATGTCTATATTGAAGAGCAAATCGAACTATACCGGTCCGGTGAAGATTATTCACGATCGCACTGTGAAACAACGAGCTCATCTCAACATTTAAGACTTGAACTGAAGACTCTAATTGATAGTGGTGTAACAAATAAAGTTATTATATACGTTAATGGTATCCCGAAAATAATAGAGGTTAGCGTATCTATGAAACAAAATAACTAAGTAAGTACCCTTTGGTTTACTACCAAAACATTCGTGGTCTTAGATCTAAGCTTAGTGAATCGAAGTGTTCTGTATCAGTGTTAACCTGTAAATATGACATTATTATTCTAGGTGAAACGTGGCTCTGCGACAGTATTTCCAACTCTGAGTTAGGTCTTAACGACTTTAATGTTTACAGACAAGGTAGGAATGATCAGAATAGTTTATATATAAGAGGTGGTGGAGTGCTTATGGCTGTGCATAAGGTCATTTTCAGCCGTCAAACGAATGTGTCTGTATCGTGTGTCGAGCAACTTTTCGTTAAAATCAGCGTGAAATTTAAATCTGTTATTATCGGTGCTGTGTATTTACCTCCGAGCACTGTCCCCTCGGTTTACGAGGCTCATGGCACGACGATCGAACAAGCTCTTTCTTCGAACGACGGCTCTGACATTCTAATAGTTGGCGATTATAACCTTACACGCACACATATTTCCAATTACGTCGATGGTCTTTCGGGTCATCGTCCCATTGGTTACTGCCCCGTGGTCAAACAAGCTGATATTATCCGTGACTATTTTAATCTTTTTAACTTATTTCAGGTAAATACTTGTTCTTCATCCGAATACTTACTAGACCTTGTTTTCTCCTCGATTAAAAATATCTCTATCACTCGTTCCATCGAACCTCTTTTACCTCCTGATTCTTACCACCTTCCTTTAGATCTCTCTCTCCCTTTACCTCTTTCATCCCTTCCCATTCCCTCTTCCTCCGCTAAGAAGCGTTTTAATATTGCTAATTATCGGGACATTAATAATTATCTCTTCTCCATAGACCGGGACGATACCCTTAGCGAGTTGTCGGTAGATGAATCTGTTGATTTTCTATATCTTCAACTTAATTTTGTCATTAATTTATTTGTTTCCACTTCGTACGCACGCACCTTTTCCTATCCCTCTTGGTTCTCCAGCGAGCTCATTTCTCTTATCAAACGTAAAAAATTGTTGCACAAACGTTTTAAGTTTACTAATTCTTACGACAATTACCTGTCGTTTACCGATGTCAGGTCGATTCTCAGGTGGTGATTCTACGTCGATCTTGAACTATAGACCCATACGCATACAAAATGCTATGCCAAAGATTCTGGAAGAAATAATATGCCGAAAATTATCTTTTATTTTCAAAAACATTATCATCGACGAACAGCATGGCTTTGTTTCGGGTCGATCTACTATCACCGATCTTGCGGAATATCATCGTTATCTATCGCGTTCTATCGAAGAGGGTCGTCAAGTCGATGCGGTGTATACTGATTTTCGCAAAGCCTTCGATTCGATAAGTCATTCCGTTTTAATCGCTAAGTTAAAGTCTTTGGGAATCACTGGTTGCGTGCTCTCGTGGCTAACTACTTTTTTATCGGACAGGATACAAATCGTTAACTTTAAAAGCTCTTATTCGAAAGAGATCGAAGCTATTTCAGGGGTCCCACAAGGTTCCCATTTGGGTCCACTACTTTTTATATTATTTATCAACGATATCTCTGAAGTTTTTCTCTTTTCTAAATTTAACTTGTACGCGGATGATCTCAAAGTTTATCGCAATATTAGTAGTCCGCGATGTGCCAATTTAATTCAGAATGACCCGAATAGACTTCACGATTGGTGTATTTCCAATAAGTTATCTCTCGATCTAACTAAATGTCATATTGTCAGGTTTATTCGTAAGAAAAATAATCTAGTTTTTAACTACGCCATAAATGGGATACCGCTCTCTACGCTTAACAACGTTAACGATCTAGGTATTACTTTTTCGTCAGACTTATCTTTCTCGGCACATTACAGAAATATTATTTCTCGTAGTCTTAAGTCTTTGAGACTTATCCATAGGGTCTCGAGATTCCTTAAAAATACCAACACTCTCAAAATACTCTACTGTCGACTAACCAGGCCTATTTTGGAATATGGTAGTATAATACGGTCCCCATACTGGAAATCATATATCAACAAGATGGAGAGCGTTCGACACAAATTTTTAAGACTCGCTGCCAAACATAGAGGTCGACCCATGCCATTCGATTATCACAACTATGATGAAATTCATAGGAAATTAAATCTTCGGACATTAAGTAATAGAAGAATAATGTTTGATATTATGTTTCTAAGCGAAATTCTAAAAGGTGTTATACCTTGTCCTGCCATAATTCAATTGTTCTCTCTAAATGTACAGTTACTCACAAAATTGAGCGTACACCTAGAATACAAACACACATATTCAAAAATGTAAACACAATATATATTTTATTCGTATATTTTACCAAATAATACGTAAAAAGAATTCTAAATAAAATGGTCTATATTTAACAGAAATTGTACAAGTACACGTATTTTAGTGGTACAAAATTGAGCGTACACCTTGTTAAAATACTATTTACAAACTTATGCTATATCGTTTCCTTTATTAATACTTCGTCGCATATCCCCTGGCATGAATTACGGCTTGTAAGCGACGTGGCATAGAATAAATTAGGTGTTTTATTAAAGAAGGCGGAGTTTTCCCATTCTTTTTGCAACTTTCGTTTGAAATCTTCTATATTCGTGAAATTGTTATTTGCCATCCTGGATTTTATTTCTTCCCAGACACTCTCAATGAGATTGAGATCAGGCGACTGCGGAGGTGTTTTTAGCATCTTTGGGATATTATACAGCTACCATAATTGAACTATATATGACGAGTGCTTTGGGTCATTATCCTGTTGAAAGTAATACACCCGCGGCATTTTTAATTTTTCTGCAGAATTTTTTAGATTCCTTTTTAAGATATTTAAGTACTTAATTTTGTCTATAATGCCATCTATGTATTCGATACTTCCGGTACCATTCGCACCTATACATCCTCATAACATAACGGATCCTCCTCCGTGTTTAACCGTTGGACATATATTTCTATGGTGGTGCTCACTATTTGGCTGTAGTCTAAAAATTGATTTTAGTCTCGTCAGAAATTATAACATTTTCCAAAAATTTTCTATTTTTTTATGATTTATTTTATAATACTCTTTTACGACCTTGATTTTTTCATGTACTTGGCGCAATTTTTTTACTTTTTTGAAGTTTTTTGTGGGGATCTCACTTCTTTTTACAAAGATAATTTGCATAGGGAATGAGTTCAGATAATTTTTAATATTATAAATTAAAAAGGTTGACTATCAACAGCCATGGACAGCCTTATCACAGGACAGAATTGATGATAAATTGTACGCAAGTTTAGCAACTATGACACAAACCATGTGCACCGCATTGCCGATCTATATGTATTATGTATATGTATAGTACTTTGAGTAGGGGAGAGTCGGGTAAAAAGGAACGCTTAACTTTAGAGGGCGATAACTTAAAATCGGAAAGAAAAAATTAAAAAAAAAAATTAAAAAAACCCGACTGTTTAAAAAATTAAGTAAAGTGACAAAAATAATAATAAGATGACAATTTAAATTAACTCAATTGCCTGCAGTCGAAGGGCTTAAATTTTTTGATGCTCTTCTATCCCAAGCATGTACCGCAATGACTAAAGAAACTGCTTCAAGCTGATAACAAAAAGAGGTGGACAACATCAATTCAAATTCAAGCTTATATAGTGACATTTCAACTTCAAAGTATTTTGTAACTTATATGTGTCTCTCTTTATCCGTGTGGGAAATACTGTTAGTGTTGTTAATAGCCCATCAAATCTAATTAGGGCGAACAGCGATACACAATATTTATTAAGACAAAATGTAATTTTCTATTTCGAAATTAATGTTCGAATGTAATTACATCAAATCATTTGCATCAAAAGATTTAAGGCCTCCGACTGCAGGCAATTGAGGTAATTTAAATTGTCATCTTATTATTATTTTGTCATTTTAGTTCGCTTTTTAAGCAGTCGGGTTTTTAATTTTTTTTACTTTTTACTTTTTTGAAAATTATATATCCTATAACATTCGGAACGACAAGACAATTCGAAAGACACCTCATTTGTCCAAATCGGTGTATCCGTACAGGCTCTAGAGCGTAACATGGGACATACATAGCCTGATAAACACAATACCCTCCTTTGCGTGACGCAGTCGGGTAAAAAAGATACGGGACTTCAACAGCAGTCTTAAGTGGACCTTAGACTATAAGAAAATCATAGCCTTTGTTAAGAAAAATATTTGGCAAGACAGGAAAATGAGATTTACCGGAGGTATTGAAATCTTCGCCTCGCTCAAGTGGTAGGGTAAAGTGGAACACCCAGTTAAAGACCATGTAAACTTACAAAATCTTTATTTTTATGATTTAAAAAAGTATTCATTTATGTAAAAAACTATAAATATATGTTTTAGGTATATCTATTACACATAAAATATAACAAAAAAAATATATTATACACATAAGAAAAAATATTTTACCAGAAAACATGAAATTTATTTAAAATAATCAAATACACATGGAAAATAATAATACACATGAATATTGAATATCAACACGTGCATGGAGAATTTTTTAGATTTTAGTGTATTTTAAATAAAATCGTGTAACTTAAAACAAATCTTTTCGAATATTTTTTTATTATCTACTTTTTAGTGTCTAAGTTTTGATGTGTGGTTATATGCTGGTTGCATATCGATTGAACTGATTTGATTTGTAGTTACAGGCTGATTTCAAGTCGTTTGGATTTGTGGTTATGGGTTATATTTATTGATGACAGGGTAATTTTTTCACCTCTCCCGTTTTTTTCTTCATAATTTTGTATTGTCATCATAACCACGCACGCCTGCAAAGTTTTAAGACAATTGGATTGGTGGAAATGGGATAAATAGGTATTCCGTTTAACCCCACGCAAAGTGTTCCACTTTGCCCCACATGCAGTAATTTAGTAAACATTTAATAGGTATTTTTAATTAAATAAATAGAAATAGAGTGACCTTTTTTTGCTAGAGTAAGTTACTAGTTCTATTAATAAAATATAATTTATTTAAAAATTTATAATTCTTTAGTGAAACAAGAAACACTAATTAAATTCGTGCATTATCGAAGGTGTCCATCAAAATAACTGAATAGTATGTATACGAAATCCTTCCTACAAAATTATGCGTACATACATAGTCTGGCGTAGTCACAGCATCATTTGACGCTTTGATTATCTTCATATACATAAAATCTTCAGTTTAGTTACAAATAAAAAACAGTTTGATGATATACAAACATGTTGCAATTCAAATTTCGGCAACTTACCTTGTGTTCGAGACTGGATTTTGGTTGCAATTCAATGGTACAACGATACATATTTTTAAAACTTACCTTATTTAAGGGGTAGACACGTCACGTGACCTGGCCGATTTGGCAGGTCGGTATTACAGCAGGTTTTTTCTGCACAGAAATGGTAATACCCATAGATACGCGGCTGCCTGATGACGCGAGAGGGAGCTGTTTGCTATTTCCGTATTCTATTCTGAATAAGGAAAGAAATTCTCAGCTGTTACGTTGCGTTGTACTTATAAAAGTTTAAACGGAAAGTCGGCTGGTACTGCAAGCGTAGAAAATTCATTGCACATTTTAATTACTTAAAATGTGCTTATGCTACAATATTCTACGTTAGCAGTAAGGAAATATGAGTGAAAACGGAAAATAAATGAGGGGATATCCCCAGAAAATGAAGTTTGTTAGGTTAGACATTTTTTTATTAGCAAAGCAACGAAACAGAACATGAAATACACTTATTACACGTCCTATGCAGAAAGCAGTTATGAACAAACATTATATATAAAATTGTGTTGGATGTTGAATTGGACTAGTAAAAATGCGCAGGCTGGATGCGCGTGATTATTATATGGTCGGCTCCTCGAAGTGACAGAAAATATAACCTAAGTATATGCTATATGACAACAAATGTTTAGTAGCTATTTCATTCTTTTACGAAACATTTGTGAACATTTTAGCATCCTTCCAAAACATTATTATTAGGCCGCAACAGCATCTTTAGGAAATCGAGTATAGCAATTAGGTTATATTTTCTGTCACTTCGAGGAGAGAAAATCCGTTCGTGAAATCCGCTACTGAAAATGCGCAGGCCGGATGCGCGTGATTATTATGTGGTCGGTTCCACGAAGTGACAGAAAATATAACCTATATGCTATATGACAACAAATGTTTAGTAGCTATTTCATTCTTTTACGAAACATTTGTGAACATTTTAGCATCCTTCTAAAACATTATTATTACGCCGCAACAGCATCTTTAGGAAATCGAGTATAGCAATTAGGTTATATTTTCTGTCACTTCGAGGAGAGAAAATCCGTTCGTGAAATCCGCTGCTGAAAATGCGCAGGCTGGATGCGCGTGATTATTATGTGGTCGGTTCCTCGAAGTGACAGAAAATATGACCTATATGCTATACCCGATTTCCTGAAGATACTGTTACGGCGTAATAATAATGCTTCGGAAGGATGATAAAAAGTTCACAAATGTAGAGCAAAAGAATGAAGTAGCCGCTCTACATTTATTGTTTATTAATTTCCTTAATTATGGTCCGAATTATATCATTTTTGGGGCCAATTTGATCGAGAAAACATAAGGAATCGATTGACGCCACTTTCGCAAAGATCTGATTAGAAATTGCAGAACTTCAGATTCGTCACTGCTTAGTGTGCAACATTGTATAGCCCCGCTGGTTTCGAGCGTCGAAGCCCACAAAACTCAGCGAGACACATGATTGTTGGCAAGCATCGCATTTGACGATTCTAGCTAGCGAATGGTTACGCAAATGGTTAGGCTCGGATTATCGGGAAAGACCTACCCAGTACCCACCCCACTGTTTTGCTTTCTCGCTGCGAGCGAGGATCTTCGGGCCCGAGTAGACCACCCGTTGACAGCCGAGAGTAATAAAACCAACGGACCAGATAAAATGTTTATGTTTTTGATAACTGTTGATGAAAGTATTACCAATGCAGTTTTAAGGGTTTCTCGATGAAAATGATGCCAAACATGGAGCAATTCGGTCCAGTTTTAGTGAACGTAGTGTCTGTCCTAATCATGTATTCATAAGAAAAAATAGACTGAATTGCTTCGCGTCTCGACTCATTTTCGTGGACATAAACTCACCAATCCATCGGTGGTAACACTCTTATCAAGGTGTAATGAGAAATATGAACATTTTCATATTCAATACTCGATGACTCAAGTCGCCGTCGACCGAGGGTCTCTCGCTGGTGCGCAGCTATTTCACTCGCACTCGGTTTACGTCATTCAGTCTCCTTGTCAAGCAGTTCAGGCGAGGGCCCTGATAAATGTGAATTTATTTGGGAAACCAAAGTCGCGTCATTCGTGACTCCTACTCGCGAACATATATATGTTCTATGTACGAGAAAAAGCAATGATGACTTGAATCAAGACTTGAAGCAACATTTCTAATAGGGAAATGCATGAAACTTTGGGATCAGGAATTCCCAACCAAGTAATGCATATGAAAGAACTGGCGAAATTCAACAATAGTTCGTCGTCTAAATTTTACAATTAAAGTATTTATTTGACGTGAATATAAAGTCTGTCAGCAAAGTCTTTCTTGTTTTGAATTCTATAGAAGGCTGACTTTCCTTCGCCATGGAAAGTCTCCTCTTGTCCTTCACGCTGGCAATCATGCGACTCGCTGAGTTTCGTGGGTTTCGACGCTCGAAACTAGCGGGGCCATACAATGTTGCGCACTAAGCAGTGACAAATCTGCAGTTCTGCATTTTTAATCAGATCTTTGCAAAAGTGACGTCCATCAATTCCTCATGTTTTCTCGATCAAATTGGCCTAAAAAATTATAATATTTGGACCATATTTTGAAGGAAATTACGTGAAACATTGTTTGCACGATTGAAAGCCCGTGTTACGCGTTCGGTAGTGATGGTAGGCGTGGAGTCCGGATAAACGGTATCTAAGGACGATCTAATCGGAAGAATTTCTACGCGCGTTACAGTACAATTTAATATTTAAGGAAACTTTTGATTGTTAGTATTGTGGATCTAAAATCTAGTCCTATACAGGACTCGCACTAAGTGACTATCAGGGTTTTGTAGGCTTCTCTGTAAATAACTACTGCTCGAGCGTGAACGTTCAAGAGTGAATAATCATTCTCTTTATTCAATTTTTCTTTTATATCAGTTGTTAGAGAGGCTGAGGAGCCAAGAGCGTACCCAAAATATTGGCTAATGCCAATATTGACCCTCCGTTACCTCTAACAATCGCATTTGTTTTAGAACAAAGTTTAAAATTAATTTTACATGAGGCGGCGCTAGCCTATCGACATACAAATTATATAATTAGGGGAAACAATGAGCAACTCACCCACTCTATCGATCAATTTTATATTGTACGGATTTCGTTAACGCTCAATAGAACACTTGTTCTGTGCCTGGGAAAGAAAGAATCACACTCACTCACGATATTGGCGATTACACATAATAGCAATAGTTAAAATAAAATTAAACACAAAGGAATGAGATCTAACTGAAGGATGATCTCAACGCGATTAAATAAGATAGTGTGAAAAGTATTAAGCAAATATAAAACGCAGAATTATAATCATGGAAACGATTATTTGGTTGAACAGGGTGAAGTTAATACTATTTAACGTGGAAGGTTGAGTCCATTCACTATAAACTTCGGAATCTCTGGCTCGAAATAGAATTTTGAGTTAAAGAAAGAAATTACGATCCACGGACACCTTGTCACGCACCTCGCGACTGTACGACAAAGAGTGATCTCCGCTTCGCGAACTCGGGCGCGTCCAGCCGCGAGGACCGCTCCGAGATAAGCTGACGCTGCAATCCTGCCCCAGCAACCAATGCAAGACATCATTAGGTGTTCGCCATCATACATTTACGTTACTGATCTTCTAACCACTCTGATCATAACTTCAAAACGGAGTCCACTCTCCCTATCGTCACCATCATTCGTTCTTATGCTTAACAGATCTTGTTTCTTGCGACGGTCGGGAGTACGCTCGACAAGGTTTTCCCAGAATGCTTGAAGCATTGTTAAGCCGCACCCCCGCCGCTTACATTTGATGACTTTTACAAGACATGAGAACCACTGACCATTTCCGAACGTCTTCTGAGAACGGTGCTGACGCGTCAGCACGGTTCCACGATCAGAGTATCGCGCAGCGATTAAGTGTCGCGACGACGACAGTACTAGTACCGGAGGTATCTGTTTTCGGGGATAATTTATTATTATTCATTAAGCAAGAGTGCGCTCGACGAGGTTTTCCCAGAATACTTGAAGCATTGTCAATGCGCTCTACGTTAGTCAATGAAAAACTGAAAAAAAATTAAATTATATATTTCGGTACGTAACACCCGTTTCGTTAAAAATAGTCCGATTTAAATTATTTTTTGTCAATTTAATCGGGAGAATGCCAGGAATCCATTTGTGTCACTGTCATATCGATACGATGAAAAATAAACAAATTCTGTTTCTAGTAAAATCTCGTTAGCCGCTCGCTGTTCGGGACCGGCGGTGAGCCCGTTTCGTGAACGGAGTCCTAATTCCAAGTGTGAGTTTCTCGCTTCTTTCTGGCCGAAGGGGGGAGCGAGATGGAATGCTTTGCGCGTGCGGCGGGCGTGCGCGATGGTCGCAAGCGCTTACGAGTTACCGTGAGCATGGGAACCGCTTCGCAAAATCTTGACGCAGGCCCGGCTCAAGTCTTTTTTACGCCCTTTATTATAATACATTTATTTGAGTACATTGATGTCCTTAGTCTTAATTTTTAATCGTAGTATAAAACCGTTGTAGTACAATTTGTAGTATTTCATTTACAAATTTATTTTTAACAATGCCAACAATGAAAAGACCATTTTGCACCTCTTATCAACCTTACGCCCTAGCAATTACCTATTTTTTCAGAATAAAGTCATAAATAATCTCAAATAAATGTATTATAATAAAGGGCGCAATTTGACAAGTTCGCCTAGAGCGCAAAAAAGATTTGAGCCGGGCCTGCCTCAAGATTTGCGAAACGGTTCCCGTGCCGCCGTAAGCGCTTGTGACCATCGCGCACGCCTCTCGCGCGCACAAAGGACGGAGTGTCAGGTGTCCGAAAGACGGAGCAAGACAAAATATCAACGCGTCGTCTGCTCGTACTGTCCTGACTCGCTTTCAGTGCCTTCGCTCGCTTTCGTTTCATCTCGCTCTCGCCTTCGCCGGACAAGACTGAAACAGAAGTGGTGGGGATAGCGAAAAGTCCGTATCGTGTACACCAAACCGAGACCAAAGAGGAGATATAATAAGAGACGTCACTCCGGGTGGAACGTTTGAAGTCCTTACTTGACCTTGGCATTTAAATTGGTTGTCTATTCGAGCGGGATATTCAAATCAACTAAATCTACCTTACCGCAGTTGGCTGATTATTGTCGAAGTTTACCGATCCATGCCGAATGGACATTTAAATTGGTTGTCTAGTGATTTCCCCAGTTTATTTCTGTCCTTGTCGAGTGACGCCTCTTATTATATCTCCTCTTTGCCGAGACCGTAACGAGACTTTACTGTAATCGATGACACATCACCAAGCAACGGTGATTTCGCGCGGCTCGGACCACAAAGGTTCTCGTCGGTTATTCGAGCTTCTAAGATCGTATTCAGATATACCCTTCGGTGCCCACAGAACTCCAACTGACAAATCCACGATCGTCAGATGCTGGTGACTGATTTCTCCTCGATCGCTGTTCACGAAAACGAATCGACCGGCCAATATATCTGCATACGATCTTAGGATAAAAATACGATGACAGATGAAATAGTATTCGAAGCTCAAGATGAAAGGCCTTCGAATAATCAAAGGAAACTAAATATCCGAAGCTAAACAGAATTTTAGATTTAGGGTACACACACCCTCCCCGAAACCTCGTGTCGATCGGCCACTGGGGCCATTTGGAAGTATATTCTTTTATTTAAATAATGCCCATCTCTGCATAGGACCGTAAAGAATTACAAAAAAAATCAGGGAGTCAACTGTTGACCGATTTGGAGACTTTTCCTTGTTACATGTTACATACAATAGTCGGAAGAATAATAATAAGAGCAATAATTGCCAGAACTTCCACATTCTGAAAATATGATATCAGTAAATCAATATTTCCAGTATTAGTAAAAAAGCTCCAATTTCTCTTTTCTTATTTTAAATAATGTGATCATATAATTATAACATAAATTCGACAGCGATTTCAAGTGATGTATGTGTCACGGTAAAAGCATTAATTTAGTAAATGTATACAATTCTCAGCAGTTCCTGGTTAATATATGCCTAAAATGCATATACATTGACTGTATCACGCTTTTACCGTGGCACATGTATCCAGCTAACGCTTCAGTTTTGCTATGATTCCACGTTGGCAGTCCTCCCGAGTAGGCGCCATCTCGTATCCACTACCTGAACTAAATTTGTCACGTGACTTGCTCTGTATTATCGCCAATATGGCGGAACTCGTACTTTAGGAATGTAGTTACGAAATTACGTTGTTTGTCCTTATATGAGCAGATTTTTGGCTGGGTGATGTCTCATTCGAAAGAGGAACGTTCAATGCAGCGCGCTCTGGTCATCATTTTAGTCACAAAACACTTTTAGTGACTTAAAAGAGTCTTGGATTCTTGCGAGTATATTTTGTCGACTTTTGCTCTACTTTGAACGCTCATATTATTAGATATCAACACAATCTCGTCGAACCATGACCACAGCGCTGCACTGAACCTTCCTCTTTCGAATGAGACCTTGCCCAGCCCAAAATCTGCTCATATAAGGACAAACAACGTAATTTCCCAAACCCATGTTTCGGGCCAGATTGTGTCGGTATACAGCGCGCTGCATTACCCGTGTCTACCCCCTTAACACTCACCAGGTTATAACCTGACTGTAAGCTGTCAACATTTGGAGTAGATTGCGTAGTGAAGGTAGCGTTTGACGAACGAAACATATGTATATTAGTTCGTTTTGGCTGAAGGTGTGCGTGTGGTATACTACAACCAGAAAGTTTCAGAATTTTTTGAATTTTCGGGTTCGGGATGTTCCCTTGTTAGCACTTGGTAGGTTATAAAATTCAAAATAGTATATTATATAAGTATGTACATATGTACAATGACCAGCGTGAGGAGCAATTAAGCTTGACAATAAGGTGTTTTTCCCCCTCCATTGTTAAGCTTAATTGCTCCGCACGCTGACAATGACGCACGACGATCCCTGCCGAATTGTCCCGAGAGTCGACGAATCGACAAACGAACATGTGTTAGTTCCCTTTTGGCTAAAGGTGTGCGTGTAACGCGTAGTATATACGTATTATGGTTGACGAAAAATTTCTTGGAGAATCAGGAGAAGAAGAAGAAAAATCTTACCGTTTTTGACAGATCCATGAGACGATATTATGATATCTCTGTCATGCGTGGACCGATTTTATTGAGATTGGTCCTATTCGAAAGCTTATATGCGGCTTACATAAGACAAATGCCTTTAAATTTAGAAAATATTGCAGGCTTGATGAGATATTAATGAAATAAGTTTCAGGTTAGGTTGGAATAGACGGGCGACGAGTAAATGATAAGCGGTAGCGACAGTCGACATATACAGGGTGTCTTTCATGTACTTGGCGTCGAGACGTTACCGCGTCTCTAGATTATACCTGTTTAAATCGAATGTCTAACCACGCTAACACTGTCCATGAGAATACTGATTTATTTGAGCAATCCCTTGCATCTTTAAGATGCTCTCTCGACGATATTCTATAATTAATCATTTATTTTGTAATTTCTAATCTTTGCTCACTTGTAAATTTTTATATCTTCTGTTCTTCTCGTTCTCATTGAAATGTATATTTGTCATATGTGTGTTATGTCTCCCCGCATTATATCTCTTTTTACCAAAGGGTTTATTCCCGCGAATTGTAATAAATAAATAAATTTTGACTTACCTTCTGTTGCGAATATGCCAACGTTCCATCGGACGATAAATTATGGACTTACCTAATGTCGATTTTAATTTATCCTCTGTTGGTATCTATTATCTACGGTCGATTTTGACTTACCTTCTGTTGGCGATACGCCGACGTTCCATCGGACGATTAATTATCGACTTATCTACTGTCGATTTTAATTTATCCTCTGCACAGACGAGCTATAGAATAGACCTATCGACCAATGTATTTTTCTGTCACCGGTTTGGGGGGTCCTAGGACCCCCTTACCATTTCAGTGTCGCATGCAACGTTACCGGTGAAATCTCGAAACAGATTGTAACGCTACGCGTGGTATGAATTAGAATTCAGCACGGGTAAAACAAGGTTATTTTTTGACAGTCGAAGCCCAAGACTTACAAATGTTTTTGTTAGAGTAACAATTTAAAAATCGTCTTATAAACATATTCCGTTCAACGGAAGAGAAAGGAGGATGAATATAACACGATATCACATTCGCCTTTTAACTTTGCTGTCCTATTCCGGTTTATTTAACGCAAAACAAATTTCATTCGCTTGCAATAACGTAATTGGTAAAAACAGTGCTTTAATGTTTTTTAAGAGCACCTGTTGCTGAACCCCACCAATTCATCATGTGTTTGCGCATACATTAATGATGGTCTATATGATATAATACAGACATATAATAATAACAATAATAATAATAATAATATCCCTTTACTGTACTATATTATTTAAAAGGAACATATCGAACTCATACACACCGATTTTGATGGAATTTACAAGTGTGTAGAGTAGCCAAAAATATTCGATACATATTTTTTGACGAAGGAATTCATTCTCCTCCATAACTATTAGAAAAATTCATTTGTTTAAACTATATACTAACTGACGTTGACTGACTAATGTTAACTAATGTTCGGATGTTTCAGTAAGTTTATACACTATGTCCGATTTGTTTGTATATTATTTTTCACACGCTATTATTTTACTAACTATTGAAAAAGCAATAAATGTTTCATATGAAACTTTTTTTATTTGATCGAGGAAACTGAATAGTATAGGAGGGGAAAGGAGTACGGTATTTAGAATGCAAGAAGTGAATATATTTAAGGTTTGTAATACATAATGTGCTCGACATGACCGTCCTATGCGAGCGACTGCAGGAGACCAGAGATGGCCAACAAATTATTTGAAATAAAAATTTGTGTACGAAATTTTTATTTCAAATAATTTTCTGACCATCTCTGCAGGAGATTGCCTTCGTCGGCCGCCGATCGTCTCGTTCTTTTGTCCATGTCGACGGGATCGACGTCGCATCTCTGTCGCGTCCAACAATGCGTTTGCAGACTTCAGAATCTATTGTTCTGGTTTTCTCGACTTCAAAAAAATAAAAATGCGATAAAAAGTAAAAAATAATTTTGTTCCTTATTTAATCTATGACACTCAATTTTTTTAAGTCGGCGCCAGACTTACACAATGAAAATGATGAGGCACCGATGTAAAAAAAATGAGTGTCGTAGATTAAATAACGAACAAAATTATTTCCTACTTTTTAGTGCATTTTTATTTTTTTGAAGTCGGTTTTAATTATAATTTTCCATTTTATGCAAAGATGCCATTATTGTGACTTTTACACGCAGGTGGCGAAAAATTTCTCCGCACGGGGTTATAGCGCCGCGGTCAACCCTGTCGTAGCTAAAAGTTTTCAAATTGAGACGGGTACGAGACCAGTCGACATTATTTTCAAACCTCATTAAAGTAATCCGGGTTGCGAGTGGTAAACCGATCATAAAAGCGGATCGCGCGGCTCGCTTAGGGGAGACCGGGGATGGTTGTCTCATTTTCTTATTTTGATTTTTTTACAGGTTATAACTGCAGGGAAGTTAATTTAATCTTAGATTAATATAAACTAAGTACGTCCGACTTTATAAAAAAAATTGAGCCTATGGATTTTGTCAACCAGATTAGGAGCTAATTCACATTATTTGCAGGAACTATTTTGTGACAACATACCCCGAGGTCGGGTTGGTTGTCACAGTATGTGGGGTTGAATGTCACACATTTGGATAGCTAAGTTTATGAATAAAAAGTCGATTTAATTAAGAAAGTAATATCATTTTTTATTCTAGTTCTGACAATATCGCGCTAGAGTGCGGGAATTTATATTATAATCTTTTGCAATCCCTCTTATTGTGTAATTCCCCTTTTTAACCTCTCTTGCCGCACGTAACATTAATTCCGGGGGCACCTTACCTCTGGACGTCTTCTTATTATAAGTTCGCGGCATTATTATTCAGAACTGTTGCCAAACAAACAAAAAAAATATAATATCACATGATAGGTACAGCAAGGTACAACGGGATTAGTTGTCACATACGGCAAATACCTAACCGCAAATGTTCTGTGACAACTTGCCCCAAACCGTTAAAAAATTTCACCTGTCTATTCGTGCATTAAAAAGTTTAAAAATGTAAAAAAATCATTCCAGTAAGTAAGAAAAAAGTCTAAACTACGAGAATAATGCAACAATGTTATAGTCAATATGAAGAAACAACCTATACTTACTTGATAGAAAATACGGCGTAATTTACTTCGAGCGCAGGAAACCAAACAATGAGACAATACGACCTCCATGCGACCCCACAACGACTTGTGTGATGCGGGAGGAGGCGGCGATAGGTTTACGCATCGCCATGGATTATTAGTACATTCCTATTGTTTATAGTTTCTTTGTTACAGCGGTTGTGACAACCTACCCGTGTGACAACCAGCCCCGGTCTCCCCTACCTGGGCCGGGAAATTCTCAATAGCTCTTTGCCACGTGAATTTGAAAGAGACCATCCCAAGATTTTCGAAGCTCTCCGAACACCGGGACGGCGCATTCCACTACAACAGAGATGGGCAAAAAATTATTTGAAATAAAAATTTGTGTACGAAATTTTTATTTCAAATAATTTTTTGCCCATCTTTGTTGTAGTGAAATGGGTCCGTGAGGCGCTGTTGCCATTTTACCTGTTCGCGCAAGCACGGGTTGCAAGATTAAATAATGATCCTGTACATTTCTTTTATTATTGTTAATTTTTTAAATTTTCCATTCTTATAAAAGCATAATATGCTTAGTTTGAAACAACCGACCCAAATTCGAGACCCCGTTTCGAAGATCAGTAACAATGCTTTATGATGGGTCGGTTAATAGCGTCCAAATTGGGGACTTCCAGCCATGAAAACGTTCCAGCCGGAACATTGCATAAACGCATAATTAATACGGTATAGACACGACACATTTGACTTTTTAACAATAAGACTGTAGTGAACCTAGCCTATGCGAATCGAGATTGATCGAGGAAGATGAAAATTAATGGAAATAATGTATTTAATTTTGTTCTTCATCCAGCACCTCTATTTCTTATCAAGTCCATGTGTACTTAATTTGTTTAATAATGATATAAATTGTTGTATTGTGTAATGTGTAACATTGTATTTATACGATATATTGTACTGTGTTACATTTGCATTTTATTACATTCATCCTGCTGTAATTGCTTACGCCTTTTGTTACAAAAATATAAGTATAGCTTGACATGTTAGAAAATAACCGTGTGCTTATAGTTTAGTCCGCATATTCAGAGTCCTTTCTGGAAACATTAAAAATTGTACGTAACGTAAATTGTATATATATGCGGTGGATCTTCTGGACAGCAGTTTAAAGCCGAATCAGCTGAGCGGGTGGTTCACACACACAGTAGAGCAGCCCACGCTACCCATTTTCACGTTTTGCACCAGCACGGTCGGCTCTACTGTGTGTGTGGGTCTGTATCTACGCGTGCCTTGTGCGTGCGCGTGAGAGCATGTACTGCGCCACGCTCAGGTGTTTCAACTTTACTACACGGCCGGAAAGATCCACGCTAATATTCCACTGCTAATACTTCGAGAACGAAGCCTCGGATTCCAAAATGGTAAAAAACTGTTTAATTTCTTTTTGGATGAACAATTTGAATGTTTCGGGCGCATGGTGGGAGAATTGGTTGCGTCACCATTCTCCAATCCCAGGGTTCTTCTCTAACTTGTCGAGCTATACATACTATTTCTCATAATGGAAAATATATTTATTTCATAAAAATATTATATTATTTCTTATGTTTTACATATTATGCTTTTCTAAAAATGGAAAATTTGAAAAATTAGCAATAGTCAAATCCGAGCAACAGGTAGAGGAGTTGAACCTGACCTGCTGTGTTCTTATTCGGCAACCTTGCGCTTGGATACGGCGCGGTTAGCGACATTTCCGCGTTAGGTCGGTAGCCAACGAAGTGGTGAGGGAACTGCAGTAATTTCTGAGGATATATAAACCTTCTGCTTTTGTCACCCACCGACCTATCGGTTTTAACGATCTGCTTGCGAAGCAACGAGTTGTACAAGCCTGGTCGCGCCAATTCCACGATCGAAAAATCCCCGTGTGCTTTGTGCCTAAAGTGCAGTGCATATAAGGTGACATTCGGTGACAAGGTACGTTTCTTCTAAATACATATATAAGTGCATTGGTAGACATTGTGCGAAGTGTTGTATTTTGGATGCGTAGTACCTGATGGAGCAGCATAACAGTAAAGTCATGTTTAAGAAGTGTGTTTACCGTAACTGCGGAAAGACAAGTCGCGATAATGGCGATGGAAGAACATTTCATGCTCTTCCAATTTCGAATAATAAGCGTTTAATAACGTGGCTGGTTAATTGCGGTATAGACGACTGGGTGGAAATACCAAATGCGGAATTAAAGAGAAAATATGTATGTAGTCGACACTTTACGTCGAATAATTTTCACACTACGGGGCGTTTGAAGAAAAATGGTCAGAAAATTTACTTCTTGTTTGATTATTTACATTTATTCAAAAACATCAGAAATAATTTATTAACCGTTTTAGTGCCAGGGGTTTTTAAAAATCCGTGTCGGATTGTGCCATGAAGCGCGATAGCGCTTTTGTTAAAAATAAACCTTGGGACTCAATGTGTTAAAGAAAGACAGTTAATTATGCAGGTTGTTTGCGATTATTTGAAAGAAAATTTGTAATTACGAGAGGAAACTCTGACAGACTCGCGACAAGATACATTCTGAACCGAGCGTAATCGAATTGACGATCGTGACCAAAAAAAGCGACACGGTTCACCACAGTACGCGAACAGCGCGATCGCGCTGCGTGGCACTAAAACGGTTAAAGTATGATTTTTCAATTAACGGTTCACGAGTTTCTTGGTCTGATGTTGTACAACTATGGGATTTAGAGTCTAGTAAAGGTACGCGAGCAGCTTATAAACTATCCGAAAAACTCGTACGGTCAAATTCTTTTGACAAAATGAAATGTAAGTTTGCTTGACAAGTTTTTAGTAATAGAGTTTCTTCTGCCCTGCTTACTGCATGCGCTACTGGATGCATAAGATCGGATACCGTACAGCATACTGCCAGCTTCTTTGAAACCCTCAATAATTTGTTCGACAATTTAAATAGCAGAGCAACTTATGATTCTAATCCAAACAAGTGCGCGATTTCAAATGCATATCCGGTAGTAGAGATAACTTATTACAACAGCGCGACAATGTCACGAATTGGTTTGTTATTAGTCCACGTTGCAGCTCTGGGATGATTTGCACGAGGATGGCGCGTTATTTCTAATGACATCGCGTTTGAACACCGATGTAGTGAAGAATCTTTTTTCCGTCCTCAGAATGCATGGTGGTAGTAGTTACAACCAAAATCCTTCTCTAAAAGCGGTGCGTCTCGCGCTAAGGAAAAATATTGTACTGAATTTGAATAAGAATTCTGTACATAGTAATTGCTTAACCGACGACGACGAAACGCTTTTACAGGGGGATATGCTCTCACCGCATGTTCTATCCGCATTAGACAATAATGTTGCATGCAGTCGCGATACAAATGTGACTGGGGAGTGCGATGATATCGATAATCCGGATATGCAAGTGCTTGAAGATTTGACGGAAACAGTGGAGTATTTCGCTGGTTACATTGCCAAAAAAAAGCACGGATAAATCGCGTTGTCCCAGATGTCGCGCCATTTTCATTGATGCAAGTCGCGATTTTGAGCGCAAAGTACAGATTTTAATAGCATTCCGGGCGTATATTGTAAGGGAGGAGACAGAATTCGGGCACCTGGTAACACCAACAGTAGAGTTTTCACATGTTTTTAAAATTATCAATGCTGTATTTGACCGTTTCTATCCAGCATTGCGCAGCGAAACAATCATTTTAGATAAACTGTTTCGGATTATAACTCACACTGTACATACAAAATATCCGAATTGGTTTGCCGACAGTGAATGTGCTGCACACCGTCAAGATATGGTTTACTTTGCAATGACGGTTAAAATCCATAAGGATGCGGTATGGCTCGGTCAGAAACTACGCAATTCTGTTAGTAGGAATTGCGGTTCGCGATTGCAACATTTCTAAAACCTTTACACGTGCTTTTTTCAGGTATTTTTTGTATTCAGCGAAATAGTTTACTTGCAATGCATGATTATAATTATAAGACCTCTGTACATAATTGTAAAGTAGTTATGCATGTCTTTCTGTGTGTATACATGATTGACATAGCCGGCACATTCCATCTGTAACACAAATGCACAGCCTAGAACGGTCTTTCTTCACATGGTTGGCATCTCTTTCTTGAATATTTCGACAATATTTTGTAAATGCCTTGGATAGAGCCTATAACATGGCTTTATCAGAGACCATATTCAGAAAATATTGTAGAAGTTTCGCGAAACAGGTGGCAACTATGTAAAATTGTGCCTCCCTCCGCCAGGAATTTGTTTTTAGAGGACAGTATCGGAAGTGCTGGCTGAACCATTAGAATTAATTTCATAAATCAAGAATACATTCAAGGTTTCAATTTATGGGCTTTTTATTTCGCATTTTGCATGTTACATATCACTTTGTCGTGTTGGTAATCGCTTTGCATTTTTGAATGATGGTTACTGGTAATGAGCATTTCGGTTTGTCGGTTTCAAAAACATTGAATGTATTCCGGGATGGCAAAGTCCTTCTTTTACGCCTTCAGGTGGCCCATCCTGTTAACACTATCAAGTAGTAGTGATAGTGGAACTAAGATAAAAGAAAGGCACTAATTCAATTCTACAGATTACTTATTATTTTGGTTTCATAACAATCTTACAATCTTTCTCCTATTAAGACAGACAATGGTTTCTAATTGCTCTGCCGGAAACATGTAAGAGACTAAAAGTGGGATAAATAATTAAATTATTTAATAATAATGATGATAATATCATTAATGAGTGATAATGTGATAGTAATAGTCAACTGTTATTAAAATTTATCGTGTAATATTGTATAACGATTTAGTTTCTTTCATGTTTTACTGCTCTCTTCGAATGATTCTCTGAGGCTATCAATAGCACATTCACGTATTTCATTTATTTGTATCATGTAGTTTAAATAATCGCTAATATTATTTCTATGTGTAATGTATTAGTATGTGTGTCGTTGTACGTGACGAGTGCGTGAGCGAGTCCGCGATACACAGAGCGAGAGCGCCAAATAACAGACACAGCAGAGTGCCGTGCTGACCGCCAGAGCGAGATCACGCATGGTAGCCGTTCGCGAGTGTGCCTGAAAACTCCAAGCGTGGTTCCTTCGCCGCACATCGTATTGTTCACTATTTAGTAAACGTATTATTACTGGAAGTTGCCCGTGTCTATTTATTATCCATACATAACACTATGTATTTACAAAAAAGAAGAGATATCCGACACACGAAAACCCAAAATGGAATACAATAGATGCAAAGCATTTCATCCGAAGCAACGAAATGATAAAGCAGTGAATCGATAATGATTATGTTAGAAATGTTTATCCATCCCCTGTTTATTACTGTTCTTGTTAATAGATTAATAAATTAAGAAACAATTTGCAATCGATTTGATTGTTCACAAAATACACCTCACCCAGCCCCTTCCAAAAGAAATGTAACTCCTGAATACTTCAGATGTATGAGTAATCCGCAGCGTTTCAAGACCATTATACTCATTCATCTTTTTCCTTAAGTGTCGGATCTGTATTCGTACTCAGAAAGTTAAAATTCGATGGCCACGACATTCTGGCCTTTTCACTGTACACTCTCTTAAAATCGGTTGAACAGTAACGCGTACCTTTTTTTACGACCCCGATGGATACTTAGGTAAAAGTTTTCGAACGACGCGGCTTGGGGGTCATAAACGCTAGGATAGTGACATAAGGACAAAGTCAGCAATAGACCATTCAGTAATGAGTATACCAATTTCTATCATAGAAGTATCACAAATGGATTACTAGTATTTTTCTGATGAAAATGACACCAAACTTGATAAAATCCTGATTATTTTTAATGACTGTGATGGAAAGTACTTGGAGTAAAGTAATTGAGGAAAGTAATGAAGAGTACCTGAATTCTACGTGAACTGAGACGGAACTTTTATGTGTGCCCAGATCTGAACATAAGGCTTTTAAGCGCTCGTAAGCGATACCTACCCTCGTGTACTAACATCGTAGATGTTTTTTATAATTTTTAAATCCATTCAATAGTTAATCAGGCCAGACCCAATCAATTTGTAATTAAACGTAGGGATTTAGGGGCCTTGGGTCCCAAAAACTACGAATATAAATTTTACAAGAACGTTTCAATTCATTATTTTCAATGATTTTTACGTATCGTAGAATGGGCACCGTCTATTTAGACACGCGTGAAGTGCAGATATTTGCGGGAATGTTAGTAATAGCATCATTTTTTAATATTTTACGGCGTACAACACGTGAAAATATTAGTTAAATGTTGCACTACACGTAAAATACTAACAATCAATTTTATCTTGCAATTTATAGCTTGTATAACCTTTCAGGAAGTGCCATCTTTCAGCGGCATATATAGGCTCCTAATCCTCGAAATAGATTTTCAGAGAGAAATCCAGCGTAATTCGTTGAAAAACCGAGCCAAAGCATAGCTTAGCGAAAGCACGCCCTCTATGTTAAACTCTCCCTCTAAACAAGTCACACGTATACAAGCATCCACACATCTTTCAGTATTTCAACACATTTCAGAGTAGTTCTTGAGTTGGACGCTGTTCATGAACAGAGGTCGCTAAATTCAGTCCTCAAATTATGGGTCGGTAACATAGTTTGGATGGTGACACGAAGTCCCATAAGGTCATAGGTCTATTCTATACCTCGTCTATGGCTGTGCACTAGGCGCGTCTGTCGATGACCAGGATCGGTTCAGTGACCTAGTGACACAGGTTTTCAAGCTACAGGTGAATTTCCGAAAGGGTGAGTTTTAATTACATTATTGGCGACTAATATTTTTTAAATTTAACGCAGGCTATGGTTTATTTGCGGCGATAACTCTCCAAATTTCCGTACGCAAATTTTTCTTCGCAGTTTTTAAACGGACTTATTCATTATCAACAACAGTTTTCACTCGTTCCCTGTTGCATTACCTTCTCGTTTCTACGTTATTAAAAAAGGAAATTTACATGTTCTTTATCCTCTGTTAGGAAAATTGAGACACCGTTCGACGAACGAGACGCAGCCGCGTGCAAATGTTTATAAAAGGCGAGCACGGCGACGCCGAGTCCGAACAGCATGATGTCAGGCCCATCACAAATTAGATAGGGTCTTAAGGAATGTCCGATAGCATTATTGAAAGGACTGCCCGGCCCAGAACCAGCAGTCTTCTCCAGACCTCGAATCGAAAACGACACATCAGCGTTACTTCTTGTTCGCCATCGAATTAAATATAGATATATATCTAGAGACGCGGCAGCGTCTCGACGCCAAGTACATGAAATAAAAGACACCCTGTACTATGTACATATAAGACACCCTGTATACGTAAAAGACACCCTGTATATGAATGTCGACTGTCCCTGCCATGTATCTCCATTTTCCAGAATCCGAAATGAAACTTATTTCATTATATCTCATAACCCTTGCAATATTTTTTAATTTTAAAGGCATTTTCCTTATGTAAACCGCATATAAGCTTTCGAATAAGACCAATTCCGCAAAAATCGGTCCACGCATGCTAGAGATATCGTAATATCGTCTCATGGAATTGTCAGAAATGGTAAGAGAAAATTTTTCTTCTCCACACGAAAATTTGTCGTCGTCGACATAATACGTATTACACACACACCTATCAGTTTCGCACACATGTTTCGTTCGTCGACTCTCGGGATCATTCCGCAGAGTATATATCCTTATATACCCTTATACTCTTATATACGTACCCTTATACCCTTACACCCTTATATACCGTTATACCCTTATACCCTTATACTCATATATATTCCCTTACACCCATATACTCTTATATATACACCCTTCTATACCTTTATAACTTTACACCCTTATATACCCTTCTACTCTTATATACCCTTATACCCTTACACCCTACTCTTATATAATCTTACCCCTTATATACTCTTATACTCTTATATACCCTTATACCCACAAACCCTTATATACCGTTATACCTTTATACTCTTATATACACTAATACTCTTATATACCCTTATATCCTTACACCCTTATATACCCGTATACGCTTTTACTCTTATATACCCTTATACCTTTATATACCCTTATATACCGTTACACCTTTTACCCTTTACCCTTACACCCTTATACCCTTTACACTTGCACCCTTTACCTTACACCCTTGACCCTTGCACCCTTGACCCTTGCACCCTTTACGCTTGCACCCATCACCCTTGCACCCATCACCCTTGCACCCTTCACCCTTGCACCCTTTACCCTTGCACCCTTTACCCTTACACCCTTTAACCTTGCACCTTTTTTTTTAGACATTTTCTGAAATTTTCTATTAAAACCAGTAGAGATTAGGTTGATGCATAGTTAAACTGAAGGACTTATTACCAAAGAATGATTTAAACAAAAAAATTGATTAGTTGATTATGAAAACCTGTGTTTTATTCATCATCAAACCTTAACTATCCCATCTTGTCCCACCTTCCCCTACAAGCTCAACCTATCAGTCGGGATTGCGGAGTTGTTGCGAGTGCATTTGCTGTTTCGTTATTATTCATCATCAATTCAATAAATTACCAGACAAAGTAACGTACAATCATGCGTTAATGTGTAACGTACCGCTACCTACCGCCATAAATTTTTCCTTTGTTTTCATCACATATTGTTAATTTCCTTTATATTAGACGTAAGATAGTATACAACGCGTGCGAGAGCGTTTCAAACAGCGCGCGAGAAAGTATAGTGACGCGCAACGCATGCGCACAGCCGCCGATTCAAACTACATACTCAGTGCCGCGAGTGAATCAAGCGCGCGTGCGCATATCGTACGAACAACCGGACGCCAAATATTCTGAGCGTAGTACGCGAGTGGCGCGAACCGGATGTTAATTCTAATTGGTGCGCGAGTTCGCGCAGCAAGTGATTGGTGCGGGCCAAGTACCAGCCACCGGTATAAATACAGGCCCGCCAGCAGCAGTAAGGCAGACTTGGTTCTGCCTCCGAACCATACCGAGGTCGCTTTAACTGGCCCCTCAGTCTAGCAGAGTTTTCAAGAAGTATTCTTAAGACTCCTAAATCTAAATCCGAGGTAGCTTTAGTTAGCTCCTCTAAATTCCTTCCGAGGTAGCTTTAGTTAGCTCCTCAACTTCCTCGAGGTAGCTTTAATTAGCTCCTCAACTTCCAATCCGAGGTAGCTTTAATTAGCTCCTAAATCTCAATCCGAGGTAGCTTTAGTTAGCTCCTCAACTTCCTCGAGGTAGCTTTAATTAGCTCCAAAATTTCAATCCGAGGTAGCTTTAATTAACTCCTAAATCTCAATCAGAGGTAGCTTTAATTAGCTCCTCAACATCCCTTCAAGGCCATTCATACTAAGCCCTCCACCTCATCTTCCAAAGCGTGGGCCAGCTGATAAGCACCAGAAGCTATAACCAAACTGAGGGAGAGCTGCCAATAATTCTACTTCCATCTGGGGACGCCCTAACAGGCTACCTGGCTACCATCCTAGAAAGCGTGGGCAAGCTGATAGGCAACTGGAAGCCATTTGCAATCCGAGAGAAGGAATCCTCTCGTCATTCTCAACTAAACGTTTCTAAATCGACCTAGCGTCAAAACTGTATCATACGTTATTACGACTTCGTGTCGACAACTCTGTTCATTAGAGATTTAGTATCAAACTCTAATCTTAATCAACGCCTATAATTATAATTATTACTTATTGCCGACATAGCGTCGAAACCAACAAACTACCGACCGATACGTAGTGCAAAATCACTTTATGTTCAGTTCAAACGACTCAGCGTCGCATTCTATGTCAAACTCGACCAAGCGTCAAACTTATTATTGAATAAATCTTTTGTTACTTATTACTAAAAGAAGGACTCTCGTATCTTGAAATTCATTTCTTAATCGCACGCCACCCGAACCAATCCCACAAATTCACAGGTAAACCGCTCTACTTGTGAATCTCCTGTAAAGAACGGCAACGTCTCGTTCGAGAACGTTACAAATGCGTCAACATTTGATCCAAATGTTTCGATCTAATCGTCTAGAAGATTTTCCATGCATTCAGGATAAATAAACAATTAACACGTGTGTATGAATATGAATTTGCAAATAATAGTACAATTAATCTTTGAAAAAAGAAGTGATATCCCCACAAAAAACTTCAAAAAGTAAAAAAATTACGCCAAGTACATGAAAAATCAAATAAATCACAAAAAATAGAAGGTAATAATTACAAAATAAAAAAAGATGTGAAATCAGAATGAGCTGTCAGTACATAAAGATGCTTTCCAACTGCGCTTTAGATGACACAACTACATATGCACAGCTAAAATTCCATTACTCATAATGGCTATATATACAAAGAAAAAATGTATTAAATAATATTAAGCAGATATATTTTTACGCAAATAAATATTTTAATACGAATAAATATTTTATTCAAAATACTTGGCGCTGCGCCCCGAATTGGTGTTTCTAAACTGAATAAACATGTATAAATTGCATCAATCTTTTTCTTTCTTGTGGGTGCGTTCATAACTGTGTGTGTGCGTGTGCATATGCTACGTATTATATTAGAATTAAATATATGTAGAATAAATCTGACTGCGTTTCTAATATGTGTATGTATATGTTTATGTATTTTAGATTGTAAGGGAGTAATTGTAAATTATTAATACTAATTGTAAGACAATTAACATTTTTTCGGTTGCGCAGCGCCAAGTATTTTGAATAAAATATTTATTCGTATTAAAATATTTATTTGCGTAAAAATATATCTGCTTAATATTATTTAATACATTTTTTCTTTGTATATATAGCCATTATGAGTAATGGAATTTTAGCTGTGCATATGTAGTTGTGTCATCTAAAGCGCAGTTGGAAAGCATCTTTATGTACTGGCAGCTCATTCTGATTTCACATCTTTTTTTATTTTGTAATTATTACCTTCTATTTTTTGTGATTTATTAGATTTTTCATGTACTTGGCGTAATTTTTTTACTTTTTGAAGTTTTTTGTGGGGATACACGTTTACTTAGTGAGTTTATTCTTCAACGTTTAGTCTCTTTACCTTACATATCAGAAGTGGGATATACTTTAATCTTACGCGCCGTAGTGTGTTTTTGGTGAAATCTTTGTGATCGTGACTGGCTGTGATAGCGAACAATGGGCCGATCTAAGGGTGAAGCACGACGATAGTCGCGCGATTGTTCACGGGGACGTTCGCGCAAACGTGGACAATCGAAGGACCGGTCACGTGAAAGTTCGCGTGAGCAAGTGCGTGAGCAAGTGCGTGATCGTCCGCGAGATCGTCCAATGGAACATTTGAGGGATCGATCACGAGATCGTTCGAGGGATCGCTCGCGGGACAGAAGAAACGAATCTTCAGTGGATCGCAGGCGAAATCGGTCGCGAGATCGAGGTGATAGTCCTTCGCGAGATCAACGGCGAAATTATTCGCGAAACCATTCTTTGGATCGTGAGCGAGGTCGATCTCGAGAACGTACGCGAGACCAGGGGCGGCGTCGCTCTGACGATCGAGCACGAAATTATTCACAAAGCCACTCGCGAGATCGTTCGCGGAATCGGACAAGTTCCGAAAACACTTCTTCGTTGGAAGATTTGAGAGCCACGGTGAAACAGGTTAAACGAGAATTGAGAAGCGTACAATCCAGATCTGTGAATGACGAATACGCTGTGCCGAAATTTGATCCGTCGCGGAACAACGCAGATATTGAACAGTGGGTGCGCCAGGTAGATCGACTCGCGCGGCGATACCTGTGGAGTGATGATAACATCATCATCAACATTTCACGCAATCTGAAAGGGTATGCACGACGAGTATTTGACGAGGAGCAAAAACGAGACCACACGTGGAAGTCACTGAAAACCATACTCGTCCAGCGGTTTAAGCGACCGTTACCGTTTGGTCGGTTACTACACGAAGCGCCGGAGTATTCGGCACATCCCGGACAGAAACTGGGAGATTATTGCTTGCTAAACTGCGCGCTTTAAAACTTAAGATCCCGGATGCGTATTTGGAGGACGCTATCATCAGAGGAATTGGTGATGAGGGCATCCAGCGGACGATTCGTTCGAATCGCTACGAGGATGTCGACGAGTTGTTCGCGGTGATGACCGAAATGGGAGTGATGCCCCGAGCTTCAACTTCAAGCAAGGCGGTGGTGTCAAGACCAGCAACATTTAATCGCGGAGCACATCCCGGGCGAGCAGAGACAACGGCCTCGACTTCAGGAGCGAAACCTGGTAGGTCCACGACGGAGGAAGCACCTCAGCGCTCAAGCACCTGCTATTACGTGCTACAATTGTGGGGAAGTAGGGCACTTTTCAACCAAGTGTCCAAAAACCCCTGCTACTTGTCGTTCGTGTGACAGACGGGGCCACTTGGACAAATTTTGCGCCCGAGTGAAAAGAGTGAACATAACAGGGGTAAGTCTGTGCAAGAACAATATGTACTTATTATCGGCTACGATCAATGAACGTAAAGTCACATGTCTCGTGGATACCGGGTGTTCGAAAACATTGATTCAAAAACCGGTGGCGGTTCGACTAAGACTTCAAATAGTTGAGGACACAGGATTAGAGTTGCGAGGGTTCGCGGGTTCCGAAACGCGCTGTAATCTATTTGCCAATGTCACGGTAACGGTCATGGAAGCAACAGCGAAAGTACGCGCGGCAATTGTTGGCTCGGACATGATGCATTACGAGGCAATCGTCGGACGCGATTTTCTGGATCAACCCCATGTGATGCTAATCAAACGGCAGGACAGCATTGTAATTCGAGAATTACCTACAATGGAAATCATGCGCAAGAATGTACTGGACGTCTATGCAATGGACGGAGCGTCAGGAATAGAACAGATTGTTTTTGGGGATGTCGATGATCGCGAAAAAGAACGGTTCAGGGATTTTGTTAGGTCATATTCAGATTGCATTTCGACTTCGATGCGGACTCTTGGAAAGACCGCCACCGTGAAGATGGAGATTCGTTGTACAACGGATACGCCAGTATGTTACAACCCATATCGGATGGCTGAGGTTGAGCGTGAGGTAGCGCGAAGGATAATTGCCGAATTAATTGATAACGGTATTGTACGGGAATCTGTATCGCCAAACTCTAGTCCGATTACTTTGGTGACTAAGAAAACAGGGGATAAGCGGTTGTGTGTAGACTATCGACGCTTAAATGCGGTGACCATCAAGGACCGGTATCCTTTACCATTAATAGAAGACCAGATTGACCGACTGGGGGGTAATAAATACTTTACGGCCCTAGATTTGGCTTCGGGGTATTACCAAGTACCGATGGATGACGCGTCAATAGAGAAGACAGCGTTTGTAACGCCCGACGGACATTATGAATTTTTAAGAATGCCATTCGGACTGACCAATGCGCCCGCTGTTTTTCAACGATTGATTAACACAGTATTGGGTTCATTGAAAAATACAGTAGCATTCCCATACATCGACGATATAATTATACCATCAACTACTGTTTTGGAGACTTCAGCTTGTTTTGGATAAGCTACGGGAACACAAACTGACGCTTAATTTGAGTAAGTGTTCATTTCTGATGACGACCATCGACTATCTTGGACGGGAGATAAGCGCCGAAGGTGTCAAACCGGGCCGTAGGAAGATAGAAGCTGTGTTGGCGATGCCAAGACCCACCTCCGTAAGAGAAGTTCGACAATTTCTCGGGTTGGCAGGATATTTTCGAAAATTTATAAGTGGCTACGCGACCATAGTCACGCCGTTAACCATTTTAACGAGGAAAAGTACAGTGTGGCACTGGGGGGACGCGCAAGCAACTGCAATTGCAAAGGTGAAGGAAGCTCTCACTACGCGACCAGTACTTGCAATATTTGATAGCACGCTTCGAACAGAATTATATACTGATGCTAGTTCATTGGGATTGGGTGCTATTTTGTTCCAATTCACGTCGGAGGGAAAACAGCAGGTAGTCGCGTACTATAGCAAACAGACGACTTTTGAACAACGCAAATATCATTCCTACGAGCTAGAGACGATGGCCGTAGTGTTCGCGCTTCGTCATTTCCGCGTGTACCTACTTGGGTTGGACTTTACGGTCGTTACGGATTGTAATGCACTTCGCACTACATTTACCAAAAAAGATATAATACCACGTATCGGACGATGGTGGTTGGAGGTGCAAGATTATACTTTCGACATCGTGTATCGAACGGGGTCGAGGATGCAGCATGTCGAAGCTCTCAGCAGGAATCCCGTGCAAGGGGTGGAAATTTATTCCGTGGATATTACGGAAGCGGACTGGATTTTAGCCGCACAATTACAAGATGAACAGCTGAAACGGGTGCGACAGATATTGACAGAGAACGTACGAAACGCTAATACTAAACAATATTTTGCGGATTACGTTCTTAAGGATAACAAAATTTATAGACGATTGGAAAACGATGCTATAGCATGGGTAGTACCACGAGCGACGCGTTTTCAAATTTGTCGTTTATGCCACGACGACGCCGGGCATTTAGGGTTAGAAAAAACTCTGCGGCGCATACGCGAAAATTATTGGTTCGCAGGAATGTCCGCGTTTGTGAAGAAGTATATAGGGGCTTGTTTGAGTTGTACATATTACAAGTGAACGTCAGGAAAGAAGCAAGGAAAACTGCACCCCATTGAGAAGATTCCGGTGCCTTTCCATACGATCCACATCGACCATGTCGGGCCCTTTGAGGTCAGCGCACGGAAAAACAAATACCTGCTCGTCATTGTGGACGCTTTCACGAAATTTACGAATATTAAACCCGTGAGGGATACCAAGGCAAAACGGGCAGTGAAAATTTTGCTGAACGTGATTCATTTGTTCGGAGTTCCGTCGCGTATTGTCAGTGATCGAGGTACTGCATTCACTGCGAGAACTTTTAAGATATTTTGCACGACGTACGGGATTCGGCATGTTTTAAATGCGGTCGCCACGCCACGCGCTAATGGGCAGTGTGAACGATACAATCGAACCATTGTGGCGTCATTGGCTACAACTGTGGCTGGAATGGAGTCGAATGTATGGGATGACAATGTCAAACAGGTACAAAGTGCAATGAACACCAGCTTTAATAAAGGTATTGGGACAACACCAGCGGAGGCGTTGATGGGTTATAAGGTCAAAACCACGGCGGAGGCACGAATCCTGCATGAGTTGCAAACCGAAGTGCAGCGTTTGGACTTGAGCGAGCTTCGGAAACAGATCTCGAACCATATCACAGAGGATCAGCGGCGGCAGAAAGAACGGTATGACAAGACTCGACGTGAAGCCACACGTTACCAAGAGGTTATGGTGGAGATCACGAGCGAGCAGGCAACAGGAGAGAGCAGGAAGTTTCATCCGAAGTTCAAGGGACCGTTTAGGATTTGTCGAGTTCTTATAAACGACCGTTACGAGGTCGAAGATTTACGACAGGGAGGTAGACGGGCCAAGACAGTTGTCGCGGTCGAACGTCTAAAATCCTGGATCGCGGCAATCGAATGAAGTTGTAGGATATAACTCATATTAGCATTTAGTCATTTACAGATAGTAACTGAACAGCGACAAAGGACACACTTATGGCATGACAGTTGGGGCTGGTCAGTGTCGTCACTGCAGCAGCGAAGCATGGACTTCTGGACTATCACTGCGACAGTGAGGGAAAAATCACTGTTGAGTGACTATTGTACGATTGTTTATGCTACCAGGCCGACAGTGATGATATAGCCGCTTTCGGACGATGATGAACTCGATATCATGACATTAGTGAGCATTGTTGTTGCTACTATTGTATGATTGTATTATGCCATCGGGCCGATAGTGATGATATAGCCGCTTTCGGACGATGATGAACTCGATATCATGACATTAGTGAGCATTGTTGTTGCTACTATTGTATGATTGTACCGAATCATCATGACAGCAAGCGGAGCTCGCTACTGTATGATGCAAGAATTGGATCATCCGTCATCAGCTGGAGATCGAGATAATCAGCTACACGATTCAACATATTACATCGCATCGGGGTGCAGAGATTCTGCAATTCAACAACAAAATATTCAACGAGCAACGAGCAAATGATGCATCGCCAAACATCTGCACGCGATGTATTCATCTTCCATGGTCGTTACTATATTGCAAGAAAGAGGATTGATTTGAATAAGGAGAGTATCGTCAGTTGACGAATATTTTTGTTCGTTTAAGGAATTTCTTTGTCAATCTTGGGATAATATTATTAATATTGACGTAGATACTCAGATGTGTTTTTGATTCTTGTGTTACAGAAAACAATGTAAATTTGAGGACGGCTGTGTGCTTGAGGACAAGCATAACTGCAGGATGGCCGAATGTTAGGAAAATTGAGACACCGTTCGACGAACGAGATGCAGCCGCGTGCAAATGTTTATAAAAGGCGAGCACGGCGACGCCGAGTCCGAACAGCATGATATCAGGCCCATCACAAATTAGATAGGGTCTTAAAGAATGTCCGATAGCATTATTGAAAGGACTGCCCGGTCCAGAACCAGCAGTCATCTCCAGACCTCGAATCGAAAACGACACATCAGCGTTACTTCTTGTTCGCCATCGAATTAAATATATATATATACACGTTTACTTAGCGAGTTTATTCTTCAACGTTTAGTCTCTTTAACTTACACCTCTCACTCCAAATAATTATTATTTTCGATTCTTCTAAAAAAAAAAACAACTGTGTATTCGTCCTTTTACGTTACACATGATTTTCATCCATTTATCATTAATTCATTATTCACTTTAAATGGTAAACAAACCATGACAAAAGGTTAGATTTTTTGTTACGTCTTTTTCATTTCCTATTCTACACAATTTCCTTCGATGCATGCCGCCTTGCTTGTTCGTGGTCGCAGCGCGGCCCTGCGCGCGGCTACGCTAGGGCGGGAGCTCCAGCGGAAGGCTCACGCTCTGATTGGTCGAGGTTTTTTCTTAATATCTCGAAAACGAAACCTCGGATGCCAAAACGGTTAAGGGCTTTTCGATGTCTTTTTCCATGAGGATATTGCATGTTCCGGGATGTACATCAATTCTGGGACACCCTGTACACATGAATCCTACTGCCGTATATCTTTAAACATCTACGAGGTGATTGAAGGAGGAGGTGCGTAATATAATTGAACAATTAAACGAACTTACCTAAGTGAAGTTCTATCGTAATTGTATGAAGCGCCTCCTCCTGAAAGAACAGTCCCGCCCATATTTAACTTAGCAGTTAACCCTATTTATACGGCAGTGTTCTTGGGCTTTGAAATAATGATGGGCTTACTGATGGGATACTGCGATTATGGTTTATTGTTTACATACCACGGCACGGCACGGCACCGTATACACGGCACCGTTTATACGGCACAAACACACATTTCGCAATATTCACGGTTAACACATTCGCGACTGCTGACGTGAATTCACGTCATTTCAAATTCTATTCCTGGTTGCCGCCGTCGGGAATTCACGTCATTTCAAATTCTGTTCCTGGTAGCCGCTGACGGGAATTAACGTCCTGCTATTTATAACCGAATGCTAAAAAGCGCGAGAAAAAGCGCGAGAAAAAGCACGAGGCCCACGGCGTGGCGACACGTATCGCGTTTTCTTCTTCCCAGACACTGGGCTCGTCGTTGCGAGAATGTTTACACAAACGTACGTCAGACACCGCCATTCTGCGATAAGCAGGGGTATAAAAGGGTGTGAGATCGAAGAGTAACCATTAGTCTTAAAGTTCGGAAGCAGGTAAAGAGTGGCAGAAACAAAAATTAAGTAAAGTTACTGTTGAAATAAATATATTAGGTGGGTTTTATATACTATTTAACAAACTATAAAATAATTTACCGTTATAATGGACAATGAAGAAATATATGCTGACGAGATTTCCGAGATCGAATCCACAGAACGTAGTGTTAGTAGTGATAGCGAGACAGGACGTGACATAGTAACGCAATTTACACGGAGAAATAAAACGCAGATAATATATGATAGCGACTCTAGCGACAGTAACTACGAAACAGATAGTCAGTGGACAAAATATGATCCAAAAAGGAACTTAGAAATGTTTAGGGGTAATTCAGGTGTCAAGGTATATCCAAAGAATCCTCAAAGTATAAGTGAAATTGTCGGACGAGTCATTGAAGATGATTTTATAGAAATGGTCGCAATTGAAACTAACAGATATTATGATCAGATGCACCACAGATATAAATGTGCAAAGAAATCAACAAAGTGGTACAATACTACAGTTTCCAAGATGAAAAAATTTTTCGCATTAAATATTTTGATGGGACAGGTGCAGAAAACTACAATACATGATTATTGGTCAACTCGTCCGTCAATCGCGACACCCTTCTTTGCAAAAATAATGACATGGTATAGATTCCTTCAACTTTTGCGATTTTTGCACTTCTCCAATAATGCAGAAATGTCGTCAAATCCAAACAAGTTATGTAAAATTCAACCCGTAATAAATTATCTTTTACATAAATTTAACACAGTGTACAAACCAGAACAGGAGCTTTCTTTAGATGAAGCCATGATACCATATCGCGGAAGACTGTCCTTTAGGCTTTATAATCCGAGTAAAATAGCAAAGTACGTGATACTAGTCAGAGTCGGGTCTGAAGCAAGTACTGGATATGTCTGCAACTTTTAGCTGTATTGTGGAAAAGGAGACAATTTAGAAAAAAGTATTTCACTTCTTTTAAATAAAAACGAAAACTTCTGGCACCATGTATACATGGACAATTACTATAATAGTATTACAGTAGTATTACAGTAGTATATATATATAGGGGTTTTCCAAAGGAACTAAATGATCTCAGATTGAAAATAGGTGAATCTGATTTTCGGCGCAAAGGTAAGGTACTAGTTCTCAAATGGAAAGATAAACGAGATGTTCGAATGATATCCACTATACACAATCCGATATCGTCGAGACTGGAAAAAGAAATAAAAAAAACTGGACAGCAAGTTCGTAAGCCAGAGTGTATAATGAAATACAATCAACATATGAAAGGTGTTGATCTTGCTGATTGTTAGAAAACTTATGACGGATCGGCGCGAGGAAGATAGGAGCTATTGTAAGCGATACGAAGGAAGTCAAGACTTTTAAGGAACACAAAACTTTATAATTTAAGCGGTTAGGAGTTATTGTGTTTGAATTATGTACAAGGTTACGAAAATTAAACTGATATTTACACAGACTATTTAAATAAACTTAACTTAATAATTGAATTGTTAAACGCAAGTGCGTAAACAATTTGTAAGCGAGAAGTAGCAGTTACTCCGCAGATGAATAATTCCCGTAAGCAGCGAAAGCAAGCGAAGCGCGTAGCGTTAGTAAAAGGTGCGTGATATTAGTTTTATAGTCGCGAACAGAATGCTGATCCAGGAAATCACCGTCGATTTCCTGGAAGGAAGAGCTTTCCCCTTCCATAGATCGTGAGTCGATGGAAGGGGCCGCGATCGCTGCTCCACATGAGCAAGCAGGCCGTTGCCTCTGCCTAATTAGCGTTGGGCCTGGGAGATGTCGCTAGAATGCTCACTTCTTGAACACTGATCAATATCTTTCATATTATTCATTTTTGAGAAAATCTATCAACTGGACAAAAAAGTTTTCATGTTTCTCTTACATTGCACACTCTTCAATTCATTTATTTTGTATCGTAAGCTCAATCCAAATAGCAAAATAACTTTTTCGAAATTCTTACAACTTCTGGCAGAAGAATGGATTGCTTCTGCTACTGAACATCATTATCCCAAAAATTTACCAAGTAGTAGCTCAACAACAGTGGGCTGAGCACCTCACCATGACCCCCCTTATAGGCTTTCAGGCGACATAGCAACACACCAGTTGGAAAGAATCGCAAAGTCGGGAAAATCAAAGTATCCACAAAAACGTTGTAGAGTCTGCAAAGCTCGTGGAAAACGTCGTGATACTTCATATATATGCAAATTATGTAGAGTTCCCTTATGCAAAAGTCATTGTTTTTCGATTTATCACACTAAACAGAAATATTAAATTTTATTTTTCATCTTTGTAATCCCAAAATACATGTAATATAATGCTAAATAAACTATGCAAAATAATATCAAGTGGTCTATTATCTACCGTAAAAGCAAGTGTAGAAATTATGAAAATCTTTATATTTTAAACAACAAATATTTACAACATTGATATTTCAAAACGTATTTTATAATTTTTACCTTCGTCCTAACAATACAAGTTTGCGGCAATCAGCTTTAGAATTTCATTATTTTCGCCGGTACTCAGTATTAGAAACGTAAAAACACTCCCGGTCGCGAATATGTTAATAGACGGTTTTCCAAATCAGTTGGGTTTCAACATGGAGCGTGAACGCGTTATAGCGATGTTGTTTCTACAGGGTGTCCGCGGGAAGAGTGGACAGCTGGATATCTCCTAACCTATTGGAGACAAAAATATTTAAAAAATAGGGAATTGCATGGTTCGAGGGGGCCAACTTATTAGCGCGGACGAATTTTTTTTTCGATTATTATTTTAAAAGATACGATGGTCAAGTTCGGTTTTTTAAATGAAACTATTTTTTCTGAAGACCTGAGTTGATAGTGCGTTCTAAGACAAATTCAATAAGCTTTAATGTATACACTTGATTTCCACTGGTTTTTGAGATATTGCGCTTGCAAATTTACTGATTTTCCCTGGAAGAAAACTCGCTGGAATAGCAAGGACCGGGGACGGTCTCGCTGGCGCCACGGGTGGCCTTGCCTGTTGAAACAGATACCTACCTGCCAAAGGTCTACGCCAGGAATGGCAGGCCCAAAGGCTGGACAATTCTTTTCCGTCAGAAATGCTACTTAGGTAGGTACATCTGCGGTATCGAGAAGCGCACCGTTACTTTTATTTCGCACTTGCTTCTACGCTCGGATGGCCGGTTCTTTTGGAAGGGATGTAAGTTCAATTGGTTAGGTTAGGAGGTGTGAAAGTTGCTAGAATAAATTTCAACCATAGGGAGCAGATTATATTAGAACCAATCGAATTTGCATCCCTCACAAACGGCTGCTCTCTTGAAGAGGCCCTCTTCACAGCAATACCTCCTCCCCAGTGCCCACCTTCTCTCGCACAGAATACGATGACGCATGCTTTTGTTTTGATATTAAAGCTCGAGTTTATATTCGAGAGGACCACGTGTCAACAGCGGGCTACCATTTTTCTTCCCGTGTCTCTCTACGAGGCGTATTGACGGTGGATTGTAGGAGCGTAGATGTCTGGATGCCAGTTATTGAATTCAGGAGACGATAGAAACATTTTATTACAAAACACACATGTACTATAATTAAAGTAAATCGTATTCCTCTCGGGAAGGAGTACTGATAATCATCGAACTTGCGCCCTACTTCGCGCAGACCGATTACACGCAGGGTAGTCAAGTCACACACTGCACAAATGATAAGCCGCGTCTAGACGTTGCGAGGCTGCAGCGCGAGGCGTGCCTCGCGGAGTGAAAAGTCTGGAGAGTCCTTAGCTCGCCTTGGTCACTTTGCAAAGCAACCTCGTGCTGCTGCCGTGGCGAGGACAACACCCCGCAGTGCCTCGCCGAATTTTATGGCTTTCGACCCTCGAAGGGTTTGGAATATCATTAAGAAGTGAGAACTGTTCAGGATTTCAAATGTTTGTATCTTTTCTCCATCGTATCGAAGGGGAAGAGGCGGCAATGGATTCCTGGCGTTCCGTCGATTAAAATCATACGAAATATCATGCAAATCGGACTACCTTGACACAAGCTATTTGTATTCCTTATGTAAAAGTTGTCCGATTTACACGACATTTGTAATGATTTTCATCGGAAAACCACAAGGAATCCATCGGCGACGCTTCCATATCCATACGATAAAGAATAAAAAATTATTTTATTTCTTAAACAGATACAGGGTAATTATGGTGGTACGCCCGTCACCCCGTAGCGAGGACTACATCCCGCAGTGCCCCTCGAATTTTATGGCTTTCGACCCACGAAGGGGTTCGAGTCCCTATTAAGAAGTGAGAAATCTTCGATTTCCGCATTTCTCATCAGATCTTTGCGAAAATGAGGCCAATTGATTCCTTATGTTTTGCCGATGAAACTAACACCAAATACGACGTAATTCGGACCATAATGAAGGAAATTCCATGAAAAATCGTTTTATATCATTTCAAGCTCACTTGTCTTGGTTAAAAATAGTCCGATTTACATGAAATTTGGTATGATTTTAGTCGACGGAACGCCAGGAATCCAATGGCATCACTTTCCCCTTCCATACGATGAAGAAAAGAAGCAAACATTTGAAATCCTGAACAGTTCTCACTTCTTAATGATATTCCAAACCCTTCGAGGGTCGAAAGCCATAAAATTCGGCGAGGCACTGCGGGGTGTTGTCCTTGCCACGGCAGCAGCACGAGGTTGCTTTGGAAAGTGACCAAGGCGAGCTAAGGACTCTCCAGACTTTTCACTCTGCGAGGCACGCCTCGCGCTGCAGCCTCGCAACATCTAGACGCGGCTCATCATTTGTGCAATGTGTGACTTGACTATCCTCCGTGTAATCGGTCTGCGCGAAGTAGGGCGCAAGTTCGATGATTATCAGTACTCCTTCCCGAGAGGAATACGATTTACTTTAATTATAGTACATGTGTGTTTTGTAATAAAATGTTTCTATCGTCTCCTGAATTCAATAACTGGCATCCAGACATCTACGCTCCTACAATCCACCGTCAATACGCCTCGTAGAGAGACACGGGAAGAAAAATGGTAGCCCGCTGTTGACACGTGGTCCTCTCGAATATAAACACGAGCTTTGATATCAAAACAAAAGCATGCGTCATCGTATTCTGTGCGAGAGAAGGTGGGCACTGGGGAGGAGGTATTGCTGTGAAGAGGGCGTCTTCAAGAGAGTAGCCGTTTGTGAGGGATGCAAATTCGATTGGTTCTAATATAATCTGCTCCCTATGGTTGAAATTTAGTCTAGCAACTTTCACACCTCCTAACCTAACCAATTGAACTTACATCCCTCCCAAAAGAACCGGCCATTCGAGCGTAGAAGCAAGTGCGAAATAAAAGTAACGGTGCGCTTCTCGATACCGCAGATGTACCTACCTAAGTAGCATTTCTGACGGAAAAGAATTGTCCAGCCTTTGGGCCTGCCATTCCTGGCGTAGACCTTTGGCAGGTAGGTATCTGTTTCAACAGGCAAGGCCACCCGTGGCGCCAGCGAGACCGTCCCCGGTCCTTGCTATTCCAGCGAGTTTTCTTCCAGGGAAAATCAGTAAATTTGCAAGCGCAATATCTCAAAAACCAGTGGAAATCAAGTGTATACATTAAAGCTTATTGAATTTGTCTTAGAACGCACTATCAACTCAGGTCTTCAGAAAAAATAGTTTCATTTAAAAAACCGAACTTGATCATCGTATCTTTTAAAATAATAATCGAAAAAAAAATTCGTCCGCGCTAATAAGTTGGCCCCCTCGAACCATGCAATTCCCTATTTTTTAAATATTTTTGTCTCCAATAGTTTAGGAGATATCCAGCTGTCCACTCTTCCCGCGGACACCCTGTATACAGACGATTAAAAAAAAAGGAGGAAGAATAGAATTCAGTGGGTTCATCCAATAAATATGAGTAGTAAAGAGTTTGGGGCATTCGATATACTCTTTACAGACTTGAGAAACAACGAAGAAAAATTTTTTAATTATTTTCGAATGAGAATATTAACTTTTCATCAGCTGCACCTACGACTGAAGGATGCACTTCAGCACAAAGATACAGTTATGCGAGAATGCAGTGAGCCTATCGAAATGTTGGCCGTTACAATCAGGTTAGTAAAACAAGGCTACGTTTAACAAATAGAACGTTCAATTTTTCAAAATGAAAACCAAATCGAAAAAATGAACCAGATTTATATGCACTTCTTGTGATAATTAATAAGAAACATTTATTAATAATAAAAGTGTATCACTATTATATACTTATTTATTTAACGGTAGTTTTAATAGTTACTATACAATTACTGCCGCCTGAGCGACAGCGGAGAAATACGCGTTCTCCACGCACAGGAAGCAGTCAATGAGGGACACCACCAAGTGGTGGAAGCCAACACTACCACAACATGTATCCACCAATGTGCAGTACTCCAAAAACAGTACTAACGCGTTTTATATCGTAAAGTCGAATGAGTCGTCGAATGAAACGTCAGAAATTTCTAATGGGCGGTACAGAACATCGTATGTATTCACGTTTGGTGTACTGCATATTGGCGGACACATGTTGTGGTAGTGTTGGCTTCCATTTGATGGTGTCTCTTGTTGACTGCTTCCTATGCTTGTTGAACGCATATTTCTCCGCTGTTTGATGGATGTTATGGTGCTTAACACCTCCATTTGGAACTCTATTATTTCATCTTCATCCAATGAAGCTAATGAGGGGATTATTCCTTTAAAAAAAGATAAATGCCGATCTGGTTTTTCTCTTAAAGCTTGAATCATTTCGACTTCGACCGGGTCTAATTTTCGTTTCCGGGGCCCTTGTTTGATAACTTTCGTGGTACGAGGAATGTTTTTGTTTTGGGGCGGATTTTCAAATGTGTTGACATTTGCTGCTCCTGCTTCAGCAATTCTATCTGTTAATGAATCTTAGGTTTGGTGCTCCTCATATACTTTCAACAAAAATTGCAATTGCTTATTATAAATATAAGGTTTTCCACTTGGTGCTCCCGCTCCAGATTTTTTAGCTTCTTTGTTCTTATTACACGATTTTTTAAACGAATCTCTCACATTAATACACCTCTTCACCACGGCCTGGACTGTACAAAATCAATTTACGAAAATAATTAAATACCCTATAATATTCTTAATTATTTCAGATATCTGGCGAGCGGTTGCACTTTCACAGAATTACAGTACAGTTATCGACTTGGTATTTCTATAATATGCAAAATTGTAAGAAAAGTATGTTGTGCCATTTGGGATGTTATGCGTTCAGAATGTTTTCCTGTACTCTGTAAAGAGAGTTGGGAAACAATTGCATCAAATTTCGAACGAATGGCGAATTTCCCCCACTGTTTAGGAGCTGTTGACGGGAAACATATCAGAATATACCACAAAAATTCATATTTATTGTGTGCTTGTAGTAATAATTTTGAACCTAACCGAAATCGTTCTTTTCTGTGGCTCCATACTCCTCAAAGTCACTTCTAAGTTGAATAAAAATTTCTTTCCACGCCTTTTTAGTGTCCTTTTTATCTGTGTACACAGTCAAGGTCTCGTCTCAAATGACTGACTGGTCTTTGTTCGATGAGTGAAATCAAAAGGTCACCATTTAAGTCTTCCATTTTCTGTAAAGAAACTACAGTGGCTCACAGCCATAATCGTACTCTTTAAAATCGCATAACATTTTTTTACTTACGAGTTTTTTTGAGAAGCTAGAGGAATTAGTTTGCTAAGTGACGTGTTTCGTCGTTTTTTTAAAAAAGATGCAATTGGTCGGAATAGCAAAAAAAAATAGTAATGGTCGTTTTTTAAACTTTTTTTTGTTAGCCTGTAATGAAAATTAAAAGAAAAACCGTTTGTAGATTGAAGTAAGTCATATACATGCCTAAAATTTCATTAAAATCTGTTAACGTTGCTCTGAGCTACAAACGTTTAAAAATCGCAGAATAAGGTCGAAAATCGCTGATTTCGGGAATTTCCGCGACTCATCCGCAAATAATTTTGCACATTTATAATTTTATTATTCTATCACCTTTTAAGACTATAAAAAAAATTGTAAGTAAAAAATATCTATTTATAGCAGAATAGGAGCATCGTGAAGAGAACAATATCCTTCCGCATGTCAGACCTGACCGCAAAAAAGCCTGAAGTATCGGTGCGTTGTTCCTCCCATATTTAACTACCTCATGCACGTGATATGCTTAAAATTGACTTTTGGGCAGCCAAATGGGAAATTGGACAACTGTGCTTCGGTTCAGGCCGAACATCCCGTTGTCGGCATTCTCACCCAAACCATCGGAGTCCGGAGGATAACTTTTCGGAGAACAACCCACGGTGCAACGACGATATTCTCGCTGAGAATCTCCACGCACGGTACCTCGCAACATTATCAAAACCATAATGACACAAAATCTGAAAACAAAAAATGTACTTACGTTTTCTTTGTAAGCTTGGATGAAGTAAATGATTTCCTTCCAGATAGTACGTTTCTAATTTGCGCGATAAGCGCAAAAAGCGTTTGAGGTTTAGGAAGAGGTTCGAAAAAGTTATGAGTAGTGTTAATAAAATTCAATGACACAGTGTATTATGACATAACTATCTAATAATGTATTTAGTGCCGACATCTGTCGAAATTAGGAGCTGAAAAATAGATACAAAAATTATTCGGACTGGTCTGTTTCAGATGAGGGAAATTTAAAAAAAGGAAGAAAAATTTGATTTGATTTCAAATAACTTTATTTCTATCATCATTATAGTTACTAGAAAATGAGAGACACCCATGATCGTTCAATTATTCGTAATTCAAATTCTCACTCAACGATTACATAATTAAGTAATGAAGAAAGCAACCCAGACACTTTTCCGAAATAAAGAAGAAAAAAGTAAACATCTTAATATAAACATATATTAAATTCATACAATTAATTAATATACATATGCATTTGTGTGTGTGTGTGTGTGTGTGTGTGTGTGTGTGCGCGCGCGCGCGCGCGCGCGCGTGCGTGTGTGCGTGCGTGCGTGTGTGTGTAACGTATATATTAATTAATACAACTTTTACAGATTCAAGATAAAAATAAATAATAAATGAAAAACACGGTAATTTATCTCCAGACTTCTCATAGGTGTGTAATATTTTAATACCTCTATAATGAACTACTAATTCATTATTTAATTATTCGCTTATTGGTACGGTTCTACAATAATTCAGTAATTAATACGTTCGCAGTGACAATCTAAAAATCCTGAAAGAAGCGTACACAATTGAGTTATATCTTATTTAATTAGTTAAAAGGGCCTGCATTTAAGGAAAAAGTGTTTGAAAATGCAGGGTGATCAAAGAATAATGGTGCAAGAGACATTTCAGAAATTTTTGAGTGGAAAATAAGACGATATTCGAAATATTCCAATTATTCGATATATCATAATTCGTAATTGTGCAACGGGATCAAATTACCTCGCTTAAAAGGACCACATTAACACCAAGGCTACTACTCCGATTACCTTCTCGGTATTATACAATTTCAATTTGATTGGTAATATTTTGATTTCCTACATAAAACTACTTATCAAATTACAGACAAAACAAAAAAAATGTTACTTTTAATGTGCGTATTGTTACAACTGTGTATACTCATTCCGTACCGCCAACTTATGCTACTCCACGAGTTAAAAATACCTTAGCAATTTAAAATCGAATCAAGGTTCATAAGAGTGAATCAATCAAGGTGTCATTTTGTCAAAGCAATTGTAATAAAATAACCAAAAATATAACTCAATGTCAGATATTAAATTTTTATTACAACTAGTTTCAACGCCTTAAAAAATGCTCTGATTTGATTTTTTCATGTCGTAAGACATTGCAAGGTATAACGCCATAAAATCTTGAACCGTCGCATCCTTTCTTCATAAATTATTTCTATAAGGAAAAATAAGTTAATCGTTTCACTTTCAACTCAAAAGTACTCAGTTTCGCAGCCGTAGTGTTTACTCTTGAGCCACGATCGCTCTTAAAATTTCGATTGTTTACAATGAGGGAAGGGCACGGTTAAGGATAATATGTTCCTTTATATCTAGGAAGGCCGCAGTTTTCTCTTGTACTATAATCTTCAAAACACCCTGTATGTAGGAAAGTATACCCTAAATTAATGTATGTACACATGTGCATGCGTATATGTACGCATCCATTGTGTGTGCCTTGCCACACAAACTACGCGCTCGTACGCGCACACACGAGTGTGTACTAATTCATGTAGGTGTGTACATATGTATGGATAGTCATGTATTGATACAACTCCATACACACACGTGCGCACGCATACACACGTTCTAGGTACGTATACACATATTAAAGCCACACACACACACACACACACACACACACACACACACACACACACACACACACACACACACACACACACACACACACACACACACACACACACACACACCGTACGTACAACACACGCACGAACGTACGTACATAAGGTGTGTAATAAGACTGAAAGTGCGATATGTAAAATTCCCAGGTTCAAATTAAACAACTTTTTCAAACATGAATTTCATTAAACGAAATTCTTTGTTACAAATAAATCGTCGTTAATCTGGATTGCGTACGAATGCAATGGTACTTGTCATGTATTTCCAAAAAAAAAATGGTTCATTCTGAAATAATTTGTTCTTGAGTATCATTTGATATGGAAATGACGAGTTTATCCGATGTCTTATACTTTCTCGCATACCCTGCACGTAACAAATACATGTTGTGAAAAATCAGATTCGCCTATTTAGAGCGTTTATTCCAACAATCCGGTTCATTTTCGAAAACTGTATACATGTAGGGTGCTCAAAGAAAGAGGCATTACAATGTACAAAATTGTTGCCCAACGTAAAGTAAAGCAAAGCAATTTTTTCGACAATCATCCTTTCATGAATTTGTAAATTCCCTTAAATTTACTTTTCTCCATAGCTCGTACTTGTCGAAGAATTTACTCATCACCGGCAGCAGCTTAAGGGGGCTTTGCGCCTTATTGGGCCGAAAAATACGTAATTCTTTGTGAATTTTTTCTACAAAAACGGTTCAACAAATTAATTTGAGGTTTGGCAGGCTGTTTTATTGTATCTTGAACTATTGTTCTGAACTTTTGTGTGACAGTGAAAAAAACATGGCTGATACAAAAAGTGTTGAAAAATAATCGGGTGGTCCTGGCGTTGACGAAAGTGAACTGTAAGGTTTATCCGAAACACAAAAAAAAAAGAGATTCTTAATCTATATGAATGTGGATATCGGTGGTAGTAGGTGCATTAAGAAAAATAAAAAAATGTTCAAATGGCAGCCTTTTGAAGAAGGCGAAACGTCCTGATTTGAGTCTGAAACAGGTTTTGCTCCAAAATCGGGAAAACTTCTGTAAATAAAAAAGGAACAATAACACATACGGCAATAAATCTACTACCACCGATAGCCACATTCATATAGATTAAGAATCTCTTTTTTTTTGTGTTTCAGATAAATCTTACAGTTGACTTTTCGTCAACGTCAGGACCACCCGATTATTTTCCATCGCTCTTTTTGTATCCAAAATGTTTTTTTTTCACTGTCACACAAAAATTCAGAACAATAGTTCAAGATACAATAAAACAACCTGCCAAACCTCAAATTAATTTGTTGAACCGTTTTTGTAGAAAAAATTCACAAAGAATTACCCATTTTTCGACCCAACAAGGCGCGAACCCCCTTAACAAAAAAGAGGGGGGGGGGGGGGTCGATTCTAAAAAACATCTCAGTATTCGTAGAAGATTCCTAACTGCGCCCTCGTACTATAATTTATAAGACACCCTGTACAAATACAATCATTTTAACAAGCATATTTAAATATTTACACTCCGATACGGGTGTGTACCTTTCACAAGAAAGATTCTCGTTCATCACAATCGGCACGCATGCAGAGGCGCAGGTAGAAAATGAGGCAGGTTCACTGTGCATGCGCAGGATATGCAACGTGCAAACCTTTGCTCAAGTAGAAAAAGTCGAGGCTTTTGAGAATTTGCTTTGCAAAAGTAACCCAGCGTATTAGTTAGATTCTAATTCATTACAGTAATAATTTATACCCTAGAGCTATATTCAATATTTATTATCACAACAACATTTTTTTCGCTAACTTGAGGAAGCTTTCCACCCTTCTTTCGATTAAATAAATTGTATATATGTGCACGTATGCACATACAGGGTATCCCATTTATCATAATCATCCTGAAGAAGTCCAGAATTTTTCATGATGGAGATTTTGTTACAGTTTATGTATCACCTTTTCGTGATTATAGTTCTCAAGATCATCATCTTTCTTTAAGTTTATAAACATACATTCGTGCCATTTAGTCAGTATTTTGTACACATCAATAAAGCATATTTCTCATTTCATAAATTCTTTAATTCTTTTTACCATATTCTCGCTGGAACATTGATTTTATATGTTAAAGGTTTTCTAGAGTCACATTGTCGGGGGCAATTAGATCCGAGAAATTACACAATAATGACCCATTTGAAGCAAAGAAGTTTTTCTTACGATGTTTCTTATATCTACAAACGCACTGGAGATATTCAACATAATTATAATAAACAGGACATTTACTATGTATGCACTTATGTATTTCGTGTGGACACGCAACGCGCGCGCGTGCCTGTGTGCGTGTGTCGGCGTGCGTTACACACGCGATATTAAACATACCCTACTTCTTTCACTCTGAATTCTTTCTAGACTTCTTTCTTTCTGGCAACAAACAAAAAAATGAGTATTATGTCCTGATCCTCCGACGCATTATTACATTTCAAAATGATATTATCAATATTTCCGCAGCAATTTTGGACTTTAATAGACTAAAGAATAATCTTCGACGATTATTAAACTGTGATATGTGTAACGTTTAAAAGTTCAATAATTTTATTCAAAATACATTTACACTTATTTGTAGAAAATTTCAGTGAAATAGTTCGTCATAGAAACCATTCTTCAAACTAGATACAGCAACAGATTGTATTGATGATCGACTATCAACGATGCAAAATAACAGTTAAAAAAATAAATCCACAAAATATAAGCATTAAGCCGTGTATTCACCTGTGCATTCGCCCCGAATAATGTGCATCAGGCACGCACCAATTTTTTGCTCGTTCGGCGCACGTTCGGTTCCCCAATTGGTGCGCGCCTGATGCACATTCGGGGCGAATGCACAGGTGAATACGCGGCTTTACATGAACATACCTATGTAGTTCTAAGGGTGAAAAAGTCGGCGAACTGCTGAAACTACTCAGTGTTAAATCAGATTGTTAATGAAAATAATACAAAAGAAAATGTAATAAGCAAAATAATGTAAAGTTCAGGAAAATCATTTCAGAATTCTTTTCAAAACACCGAAAGATGCAAAAATATCTTCATTGTAAAGTTATCGAAACCAAACTTAAAGACATCGACACGCAACATTTTCTGCAAAAACAAAGAGTTTAGAGGAAAGAAAGAAGGCCCAATCGTATGAGACAGGAACAAAGTAAAAGATGATCTTGAGGTTCAAATATCAATGTCACCGGCATTATGAACTTCTAGATCATAGATGATCACTGGTCACAACAAAAATGTACCAGAGATAAATCATTACTGAAACATTCTTGGACAACATTTAAATATAAAATAATCATAAGATGCTTCAATATTATCAACATCAAACAGTTATCTTCGCTCCCTCCCCTTAACATCTCCCGCCCATTGCTACTACCTTTCACATAATAATCTCCCAAATCGTAAGTCTTATCCTAAACTTCTCTATTGGTGTCGTTAAATTACTACACTACCTGCAGAAGTATCTCTCGACGCCATCAGGGAAGATGAAGTAATTTCGAATTGTAATTAACTACTATTATTATATTTATCATTATTTCATATCGGTACTGTATTCATTTGTATTATATATCTTAACCTAGTACGATCATTATTATTGTTAATACGTATATTATTAATTTACCATTCATTATTAGTAGTTAATATTAATCTGTTTAAAATTAATTCTTCATTCTCGTTAGGAATAGAGGTTACTCGCGAATTAGTCCACTTTGTTGCATTAACCGATAATAATTTTTTACAATACCTAATCACCTTATTAATTACTACTCTCTTCCAACATCTTGCTTTTATATTTTATATATATATGCTGTATGTGTATAATATGTGTGAACGTATGTATACATATATAGATTTATACTTTACTTATAGGTATACAGACAGACAATTTATATTTAAGAGTGTACGATTATTTTATATATGATTTTTCCTTATTGTTAATGCATTGTAATATATGCTTATGCGTGCGTGTGTGTGTAGGTGGGAGGAATGCGCGCGCGCGCACGTGGGTCCCCACGTAACCTGTTTTACTACTACTACTACTACTTCTCTTGCAAGAGTATATTATTTAGATAGGTAAGTGCCAATTGGTGATTTAAATTGTTCCATTAATTCTTGACTTACTTTACTGTTTCTTAACTTTTCGGGATGTTTTTCTCTCTGAAACGTGTGCACAGGGGGTAGATCCTACTAACTAAAAAGTCTAATACATCGTGCGATACTGATTTCTTGTGGTTCTCTTACAATCATACTGCCTGGATAGAGGATAAGATGGGTCATGGCACACCGTTCCGAAAACGGTCACTTGAAAGTTTGTAAAACCCTATGAAACCTAAGTGTTTGCATATTTTAAATAACTAACTATGCGTTTAGGATTATTCTGAAAGATAACGTTCTACAAATGTGTATTAAATGAATCCAACAATTAGGTCAAATAAGAAATGTGCGTAAATATTTTGTTGAAATTTGGTTCGCTTAAACTTAAGTTAAAGTCTGTAAGTAAAACACTCGTATGATTTTTTTTAGCCCGGATTATTTAGAATATTCATACACACCAAAAATGTGCTCCAACTAAAAATTCATCCGTCGCTATTGACACTGATAAACAGAACAATGAGAACAGAGATAAACAACAAAAAATTATTTCATTTACAAATTTGAAATTTGACAAATGCCGAAAATAGCTCACAGGTGTGTAGACGGTCCCTAGATACCATACGTACATGTGTACGTTTCTATTGTGTATGTAGGATAATGCTAATTATGTATACACGTCTACTATGTTCATAAACAAACTTTTGAGAATGTTTTAAGAATCCATTGTAAAGCGGGAAAGTCTTTAGATTCCATTTTGAACACCTTTTATTGAACAAAGTCCGAGTATTCGATCATGATTCTTTGTATCTCAAGAAACTTCTAGTAATTCTTTCTTTTTTTTTCCAGATTCTCACCTACCGTTTTCCCAGGTGCACCAAAAAGTGCTTAACGTTTTTTAAAAAAATCTTAAATCACATGGGTTTTAACCCATGTCCAATTTTTATTCTTCAAAAAGTTTTAGTTTTTCTATGTTAAAGTATATTCGAGGCATATATGAAAGTCTATTTTGTAAGTAATAGTGAGTAATTAATCTTGTGTTGCTCCAAAATTTTCCATATGCCCGAATACTTTGGGACATTCCTCTAAATCTCCTTGTGCATTTGCAGCACTTACAGTTTTTTCAGACTAATATAGAATATGCGAAATACTTCCGGATTTTATCAAAACTTTTCGTCTGTGATAGAAACTTTCGAACATCTACATTTGTAAGAGCACTTGTACGTAACTCTTTAAAGAAACAGAATTTTTATTTCTTGCATATTTAAATTTTACGTTCCTCTCTAAATACAACAATGCATAAATCTTATACGTGCAGTACTGATTTATTGACTACCCACCAAAATGATCCTATAGGTGTTCGCGAGTTACCCAATACCAATTTTTGGAACTACCTCTAGCGATTGACCCTTCGGGCTACCTGTATTCAAATCACCAAGTTGCCGGGCGATATGTTATCATATCAGTCGTACGTACGAAAAATAAAATGTTTAACATTTTTATTGTATTACAATTAAATGAGTTTTACTGAGTTGGCAACACATTTCTGGTAAAAAATATGGATTAGAGTTAATGAGAGAATTAAAAAAATATAAAAATGTAATTTCTCATATATCTCTGATGGTAGAGCAAGCGAGTATTTCCAGGATTATTAGTTTTGAAGGAAGACACTTAGAATATTTAAAGTGCTATGCACGATCAGGTGTTAAATTTTGGACGTGCAAGTTGATGTTAAAAGGTAAAATTTCATTTATACTCGTTTGCCCGCCCACCGATATGGAAAGATATAGGAGTGATGTCATCCTCAGCTGCCTTCAAGCGCAGATAACGAAAGAATTTCCTCTCTCACGCTCTCATTCTCTCTCCCCCGACGCCGTAAACATTATATCCGGCAGCAGAGCGAGCAAAGCTCTCGCGATTCCTTGAAGAAAAACTCGCCACTGATCCGACAAATACATACGTCACTGGTTACAAGGCGCGACAAGATATCAGAGCAGTACTGCGTGAGTATTAATACATATGAGTCAAGAGTAATTTTTATCTTTGACTTGAACTCGCCGAAAGTCGCATTTTTTATACAAAAGTTTAAGAACTATTTAAAACAGAGAGCCCGGAGTTTTTTTACAGTACTTTAGAAGTGCATTTGGATGAAAGCAAACTGGGCTATTATAATTTCAAGTTTAAATGTTAAACATAACTTTAATTAAAATGCATTTGTAGAGAAAATACTAAAGGTAAAAACGTGATAATAGTCTACTTTGAACAGATGTTGCAAACATGTAATAAAAATCCAAACGTCCATCCCAAATACTTTTAGAGAAATGAATGCCGTAAATTTCTGCATGCACGCTGGCCTTTTCCTTACAATTGTTTAATGAGAAATGAAAGGATTAACGTTTGAACATCGGGCATAGTTTCTATCGTTAAAATATTCTCCAACGATGCATTTGTAATGCATTCTATGTAGATTTTACCTTTCTATCACTTTTACGTTTGATGTACCTATGGTAGGAAGATGCGCATATTTACCAGTATTTCTACTGCGCTCACGTACATACAAGTGCCCTTGAGAATATATCACACTTTTATTATTTCAATCATTTTAATATACTCTAAAGCCTTAAGTAACAATTCAATCCATCAAAAGAATCTTGGGAAGTTTTATCGCTTTGAAAAATGAATGATTCTAAGACTTTTAATAAATCTACAAAAATGAAACAGACGATTTAGCAAATAAACCCATTCTCTCCAGTTTGTCCGTGAAATTCAAAATATACGTGATAATTTACTGAATTTTCAAATCTGAGACTGTTTTATAACCATGTTTCGTTTACAATGTGTCATTACAATAGGACGAATTAGAGAATCGACAGGAAGAAAGAATAATTACATTCTGAATACACACAAGCCTAACTGTTAATTAATACTGTATCATAATTAGCAAATCAGACTATGGAAAGTTACGACTAACATAATTAGATTGCAATAAACATCGATATGCGAAAGCCTTTATTTTAAAAAATAAATAGAACACTAACATTTCTTACGGTGCTGGAAGCATCGATCAGCTCTGCTACTATATTGTGTTATACATAAAGTTCTGTATGCCTTACAACAAATAGTCACGTCTACAATTGTTCATCAATTCGTTTATTTATCATTTATTTATTCATTTACTTAATTATCTACTTAACTTTTACTTAAATCAACTCGATTAACCGTCGTAAAACTATTTAAAGTACTTCCAATTTCTAAATGTTATATCATTAAATTTAGTGACTCGAGAAATCAAATTTATAATTGCTTGAATAATATTCTAAAGGATTATTGGGACATTATAAATGAAACTACAAACAAATATACAAATTAATTGATAACTACACTCGATCCATCCGGAACAATAAATTAAGATAATCGTTACTTTTTGTCCTATAAAGGCAAATTTGATGTATAGTGAGTGTCACTTAAAATCATACACTGTAACGCTTACCAGATTATCGTTTGAAAAATATTATTACCATGGATTTAAGATGAAGCTTTTATAGGAATAAGTACACTAACATAATTGTATTCAATGTATACTGATTGCAAACTAAGAACTTTATTTGTAACAGGAAAATGAAACATATTTGAAAATAACGCACAGGAAAAAAAATGCCAGTCACTGAAAGTCGTACATACAGATATACCTGTAAAAACTAGGGGAATACCTGATTTTCTTTTCTTTAACAGTTGACTTTCTTTTGTTTACACCTTTATTCAAATATTTCTTATAACTACGAGCCACAGTTCAGTGTAAAACGGGTTAAATTAATTCATATGAAACAAGCGATTGTTGTGGAACAGAAATTGGTTAATTACCATTAATCCTGAATAAAATAGCCGACATTATTAACAGAAAGGGAAACACTATACAGTACCTAAGTAAAAGATACAATAAATGTAATCGTGTATCAAAAGCATTAAAGACACGAATAAATGAGAAAGTGTAATACGCGAGATAATCAGGGAATTATGAAAATTGTAAACAAAATAGTCAACGGATTAGTGCATCAAAGTTGGCTACAGAAATATAAAGTATTTAGGCAAAAAAGTAAGCGATTAGGAAAATCAGACGCAATAATTATCACGGACGGGTTACATTGAATCAGTCGGAAAAATAGGAGAAAGCGAAGAGAATTCGCAAAAGAATATTTAACAAAAGATTTGGATTTTTCGGAAGACGTTATTTTTGCGGACGACTCAAAATTTAACATTTTTATTACGACTACAAGCAGTCGTAAATAATTGTGGACACCCCACAAAATATTGGAATGCATTATATTCTTTGTTGTGAACGATAACAACAATTTTTTGCATCTGTAGGATTTTCAATAACTGGCATTTTCTGTACATTATTTCCAAATATGTTTAACTTTCTTGTTATTAATTGTGTTTCTCATTTGCAATCAGTATATATTAAATAAAGATATGTTGGTGTACTGAGTTACGGTCTACGATTTTAAGTGGCATTCACTGTATATCGTATCATCAAGCCTTGACTAAATTTATTCTATTTGTTTGTATATATATATATATATATAGACAGAGAGAGAGAGAGAGAGAGAGAGAGAGAGAGAGAGAGAGAGAGAGAGAATTGTTGGAGCAATTTCTTTTTCTGATACAATTTCTTTTCTCATTATCGTCCCCGTCATCATGAAATTAATAAATGGCACATGCCCCGAATGCACACGCATTTATACTCAAAGGAAGAGGAAAAACAATGAAATCCCGAAAGGAAAAGGGCGACATGTGTTTACACATTTTTCCGCGTATGTACGCATGCGCTCGAAACACATACGAGAATAACTGTTGATTAAAGGGTATTAAAGAATAAAACGATATGTAAATGATGTCTAATAAAGTAGCGCGCATGCGTACAAAAAACGAAAACCAATACACACGTGCGTGAACATACCAAATGTAAACCAAATGAAAAGGCACAAATTTATTAAATGCGTGTGTATATGTATATAACATTACGTGACCTTCTTGGCTGCATTCTTTTCGAACTTTCGTTCCTTCTTTTCAATCTTCATATAATTATTAATCGAAAATTTAATTCATCACATTAGAAATGTGTGTTTTTGAATGCTTTGAAACTTTAACTCTTTGGCTGGCAGCGAGTCACCAGAAGTACCATCTCAAGCCCGACAGTTCTTTTGTCAATGTATTGTTTACCTTATCTCTTATATACAACGCGTCCCGATTAGGCTAAGAACACGCGAGGCGGTTTTTATCGAATTGACGGCTAATTCGCCTGCCGATTGGACACTTCATCTCACGTTCAGTGGTTGAACTGTACACACGAAGATACATCTTTCATCAAACCGCGAATATGATCGTTCGACAAAGATGCCAAATGCATTTTTGGTGCTTGGCAGTGTTTACAAGATAGGCAATTATTTATCTATACATGCGTTACATGGTTTCGAATTTTTTAGGATGATACTACAAAATATTTTTTTTTTCGCGATATGTTCATTCTTTAACAGAAAAGCTTCAGTAGAAACTGACAAACTAACTTGCTTACCTTTTAGTGAGAAATAGCATTTACTGACAATAATTTTTTATCCTTTACACATCAAATCGATAACACTTTTTTTGTTTACAGTTGATAGCGTTGCCCGATCGTCGGAAACCGCCTCATGTGTGCTTGCAAAGAAACTTCGGTAACAAAAATTCCAATTTTCTGAAAACTCTGCCACTTTATAGAGAACTTTAATAGAAGTATCAAACTTCATTTTGTGCTACTCTTTTATTCTTCAGGGTGAAAATACCCCTTACGGGTTAATGTGTTCCGTCTTATTTTCGCATATTCGCATGTTTGAATTTGTAATTTAAATGAAAAACGTTTCAAACCGCTCTTATTTTAAAAGATTTTTATGTTTTTGCGGGTTCAAAGAACGCAACATTTAATTATAAATACACATGTGTGTTTTAACCCAAACCTATATGTATGAATGTATACTGTTTGTATAATTTTATCGGATACGTGCATTCCGGACGCTTGTCGTTGAATTTCGAATAATGCGTTATCAAGTATTTGGAAATATACCTTGTTCACTTAAATCCAACGGTAAAACAATAAAATAAAGTCGTAAACAACTATGTGCACAAGTCTTAAATCTCTTTTATGTAGGTACAATTGTGACCGTCTACCCGATTTGAGCGATAAGCAATCACACAAACAAACGTATTCCCACAATCTCGTCTCATATATAATAACTGTGCATTCAGCCACAATTACCACTCAATCTGTATCATGATTAAAAAGGTATCACTACACATTATTCGGTGTATACAGTGGAAATTTATTATAAAAATGGGCCAAATCAATCTTGGAAATATTAATTCTACAAATTCCAAGCATGGTCATCATACTTTCGAATCCTTGGTAAATAGTGACGCAATACTGAATATAATTACAAGATATATAAAAGAAGATATAATGAAAGATAATCTTGCATTGCAATTTGAAAAGTTCGATTCAGCATTTGACAGTGACACGGAAAACTGTTCCGAGAATACCTGAAGAAAGTGGAAGCATTATTAACTCAGAGTACAGAACAAGCGCTATGAAGTACTGCAAGTGAAAAATGAAAACGACTTTCTCTTCACAATGTACAAAATCGACTTAGGAAGGCAAAATCTGTAGTTGAACTTCATAGGCAGGAAGCTAGTGCGATCAAAGATGGCTCCAGGCAGGACAAAAGAATTTTTATAACAGAATATATGGTACAAAAATATAAAATTGTTACTGAACAAGGCTGATAATACATGAAATTAACATTCGGCGATGGCCTTTGGAGGCAACAATGACATAAACTATTCTTCGTTTATTGTAGAAAATCGATGGATATGGACAAAAAAAGGAATTGTACACTTAAAATAACGAAATTTATGACACACCTTATGTACAGTTTGACAAATTAGAAAGAATACGCAACGCTATTCTAAATGATGTGAAATCAATAATAAAGTACTTTGGTGAAGATAACGTTTATAATGCAGATGAAAGTGGTTTTGCGATAGAAATACATTCGGGACGCACATTAAGAAATAGAGTTGACTGCCGTTCAATCTTGATGCTCCCTGCCGCACAGTTGCGATTCTGTCTACAATCTCCGCAAGTGGAAAGTTACCCAGACGTTTGTTTATTGTGTTGAGTCTACTGGAAAGAACCTGGGGTACAGGAAACCCTCTTTAAACCAAACAATATTTATATACTATACTGTTTATAACCCGGCTACGACACTTGAAACATTAACATCTTTTGAGTCCAAGAAACAGTTAACCATGTCTATTTGTCATGTTATCATGTTAATCCATGTTATTGTCTAACTACTTTACAATAAAAATGACAGGGCTAATTTTCAATCACTAAATATTTATGGTTTCCCAATATAGAAGAACTTTGTTAGAACATTCTCTGATAGAGTTACTGTATTATATTTGGATGCTAATCTTCACTAACGAAATAACATCATAAAAAAACAATCATTAACGTATAATCAACTAGTACCATCACGTTTTCATAATTTTATTAAATATGCCTGGTATAAAAGTGGTTATTTTTCTGATACACCCACAGCCAGAATCCAATAGATTTTGTTACGCAAGATTCTCATTCTACACCTCACTGTGTAGTATATGGAAAACTTGCATTGTTGTAATGTGCTTGGTGGAAAAATTATGTACTTCTGTTTCAAGTATTTTTCTGAACAGTAGGTACCATTTCTGCAAAAAATGTATACCATAAAAAATAAATGCTTATTAAATGATACAAAAACCACAAAAATGTGCATATACGTGCTGATGTGTAGATATGTGATAAAATACTATATTACACATAAAATGTATGTATTATTCAAAATAAGGCATTGTGCAATTCTAATTGTGACGTATTATTACATAATGATTACGAATAATCAAATTTGGTGACGAATTAGTATGGTAGAAACGTCCTTATTTTACATTATTATTTGTTGAATAGAAATGAACAAGGTGTATTAGCAAATACTTAATGGCGTATTGTTCGTGGTACAACAACAAACGTTCGAAATGCACGTATGAGTTAAAATTATCGAAATAAAGTATTTTCAGATAGGTTTAATATATATACAGTACTGGATATAGTGGTTGCATCACTCTCTAATTTACATACGCACAATGTTCATAGCACTATCCTACTGCTTAATCCTTATAATAAATGCGAAAGTGTGTTTGGATGTTCGTTACTCACTCACGTCGCAACTACGCAACGGATGTTTCTGAAATTTTGTATATACAGTATTGTCTCCGTATGTGCTCGGTTTGGTGTACACGATAGGTGTTCGTCGCTACCCCCACCACTTCTGTCTCACTCTTGTCCGGCGAAGGCAAGAGCGAGATGGAACGAGAGCGAGCGAGAGTCACTGAAAGCGAGCGAGGACGGTACGAGACAGACGACGCGTTGATGTTTTGTCTCCCTCCGTCTTTCGGGCATCGTGACACTCCGTCCTTTGCGTGCGCGACGAGCGTGCGCGATGGTCGCAAGCACTTAGGTGAGCACGGGAACCGCATCGCAAAATCGTGACGCAGGCCCGGCTCAAGCCTTTTTTGCGCCCTAAGCGAACTTGTCAAATTGCGCCCTTTATTATAATACATTTATTTGAGATTATTTATGACTTTACTACTAGGGCGGAAAGTCGACAAGAGGTGCAAAATGATATTTTCATTACTGGTATTGTGGAAAATAAACTTTAAAATTAAATATTACAAGTTGTACTATAAGTGGATTAAACTACGAATACAAATTCAGAGTAAGCTTATCAATAATCTCAAATAAATGTATTATAATAAAAGGCGTAATTTGGCAAGCTCGCCTAGGGCGCAAAAAAGACTCGTGTCGTGCCTGGCTATCTGACCGTGGCGCGCATGCGTCGAGCAGTCACGATTCCATCTGAGTGCTCGCACCCGTCGCGCACGCTCGCCGCGCATGCAAAGCGTTCCATCTCGCTCCCCCCTTCAGCCAGAAAGGAGCGAGAAACGAATACTCGGAATTAGGGATCTGTTCACGATAGGAGTTCAACGCCGGTCCCGACCAGCGAGCACATACGGAGACAATACTGTATGTAGTCTAGGACCAGGAATAACATATAGAATACTTTTTGTCACCGATATTTTAACCGATCGGGACCAAATTTTGTATAATTACTCTCTGGAACCTTGCGGAAAAAATAGGCTACCATGAAATGTGGGCATCCCACCCCCTTCCCCTTATATCACCCTCTTGACACTCCGTGATTATCGAAGTTTTACTCGGACAACGCCGGGTACATTAAGGATGTATCGGACCTATCTTCAAAATGGTACCAAGTTGATGAAAATTTGCGAGCTTGTTCTTTTTAATCTTCCTGATGTGCTCCAAAAATTTTAAAGGAATTCACAAAACGGTTGCTGATTTTACACGTACTCTTTTGGAAAGAGACGATCTTGACATAAAATAGCTGAAAATGTATTGAAGAAATGGTACCAATGTTTTCAATTATTTTGTACGTATAGTATATGGATGGATGGAAATATCTACAGAGTTTCAAATGTTGTCACTACACTGTTTTAAAGAAATAAATTATAATTTGAGAAAATTGTGAATTCACGGCATTTTCACTGCCAAAAGTTTAGCAATGCTTGGAAAATGGTTTCTAGGAGTGCAAATAAGACTCCAACTGTCGTTCGGATTCCTTACATTTAGATTTAATATGCGTAAGACGTAGATACTCAAGTATTTCAAATTTCATATACTTTTTACTAATATTGTATGTCCAATACATCCTTAAGCTGGTGATTGATAAAATGATTCGTATGCAACTTATTTTTCAAATTTTTGCGATATATAAATTTTGCAATATTTTTCTAGTACTAATAATAAGAGAAATATAAGTGACAACGTGTTTATTCGAGTGATGCAATAAATATTTCGAGTAATGTATGAGTATATACCGGGTGTTTGGCTACAGCTGGTAAACCTTTTAGGAGGTGATTCTACAGCCCAAAATGAGAGGAAAATACAGAAGGCAATTTTTTTAATATCGCACTTCGTTTTCAAGAAAATTGACTGTGATGTTCTTCTAAATACGGGTGCACCCAAGTGCAGTTTTTGACGCCTATGGAGAGGTAAGCGAAACGGCCAACGGACAGCACAAAGCGCCTCCCTTATCTCGGTGTGCCCCTTAGGTGCAAAAAAGTGCACTTCGGTGTACGCGTACTCGGCTAAAATTTAAAGTCAAATTTTTAGAAAATGCAGTACTATATTAAAAACTTGTATTCTACATTTTCGTCTTATTTTGGCCTGTAGAATCACCCACCAACAGTTTTGCCACCTGCAGCAACGCACCCTGTATAGAAAAAAAATTAAATAGGGATGGTGGAAAACGTTTTTTATTTAAATTACAAGGTTTAATTAGCTCCGTGACATAGTTTTATAAAAACACGCTAAACTTTCATTATAACAATTTTTTTATATCTATTGTAGTTTTTAAGATATACACCTAAATAAGGAAGCACACATTAACCTTTAAAGCAGACCACCCCAACTGGCGGCTCAGCGGGCCCGAGCATAGCGATGCATCCCGTTTTAATATATTAGTTGCGCGGACGCGGTACTCTCACTACTTGAGCTGTTCCTCACTATTCATCTCCTGCTCGTGATGTCAATTTGCCCACATTTAAAAGCTGTGTGTCCGTCAACGTTTGGAGAGCATCCGAAGAGCAATGTTGTGCGTACCTGCTTTAAAGGCAGGACTAAACATGTGCAGCAGCGCGCAGAAATACGCGCAGAGCCATGCGCAACTAGAATCACGTCCATACTTCATACTGCACGAGGTCCTTCGTTGCGCATAAACTCATTAAAATCGACCCCTTCAAGACTGTCCTACAGCGTGCGTTGCACATGTTTAACCTTGCCGTAAAGGATGTTTTCACCTTGAAGAAACAACAAGTGCGACGAAACAAAAATTGTCTGATACCGGGTCCTTTATAAGCTGGCACAGCTTTTAAAAAACGAAGTCTTCGGGTTACCGAGGGTTCCTTGTTAGACTAAAAGGTTCCACAGAAGTACGTCCGTGAAGCAGAACACATGACAGGTTTCATCGTACAATCGTCAAATACTAAGGCGTTGAACGATAAGTCGTACGATCGCCCTACGCCGCTATGAGTGTCGTTCAAGCCAGCGTAACATCTGTGGGCCCCTTTAAGCGACTTTTAGGCAGGGAGTAAGGAGACAGAGAGAGCTAGAAACGTATGCATCACCTGTAGCATGTGGTTGGCAAGCGCCTACTCTCAGGTCAGAGAAAAAATCGAATTGAAAAGCCATCCCTCAATTGTCTTGCTGAGAGGAACTCTTCTTGCATCCAACTTCTTGGCTGACATTTTAAACATTCAGAACTATAGGGATAGATAGAGTGTACCGCGAGTCACATTCACGAACTAATCCACATTAGTAAATACGTATTAGACATAACATAAATATAGAATGTACACTATAGTAGTATGTAGATAATAGTGATAATAACAATAGAAATAGTAATAGCAATAATAAGTGTTATTAGCGAAAGTTGTGAAATGCTTCTAATACTTTGTACAAAAGTCATAATATGTTCTAATACAATGTTCAACAGAATAGATAGTAGTAGAGGCACGCGGACCCCAAACTGTCCCTACCATACAAGTTGTTAGTCTCTCTGTCTGATCCAAGACTAGGGAGTAGTATTTTTGCCACCGCCGATGTGGTCCTCCGGAAAAAATCTTCGGAATGCTTTGTATATAGAGTGACTTTGATTCCTTCTAACCAGCCAAACTTACACAGTGAAGCAGCCCTCCTAGGCGCGATGCATACGGGATGTATAGGGAGTATTTTGTAAGCATATTAGAAACCGGCAGAAATGGTAACCCCCCCTTAATTTTGCGTAGACTACAGTATATTTTAATTTTTAAAGAATACCTGTCATCAAGTGTAAGAAGTGGTCGATTTGATGTTGAGTGATACATGTATACGTATACAAAAATACGTTGCGTGCTACGAAGACTTAAATTCAGGTCTTTCCGAAATGCTACCCTTACGTCACCCTTTACCCGCAGCTTTACTCATGTATAGGTATGAATTGGAAATATGGAAAACGCAGAACTTTCAAATCGCTTTCTTGCAAAACTTTGAATAGTGCACCCTGTACGTCAGGGCTGCACAAGGAGCTATTTTTGGCGCCTAGCGACGAGCAATCCACCTGTCCCGTTACTAAGGTTAGAATCGGTGAGAAGAACTGCAGTTGTGTACGTGCATTTGGTACGACTTGAACCCAGTCATATATACTTACGCTACGAGCCTACGAGCACGCACATACATTACTGCAGTTCTCCTCACTGATTTTAACCTTAGCAACGGGACAGGCGGGTTGCTCGCCGCTAGGCGCTGAAAACAGCTCCTTGTGCAGCCCTGCTGTACGTTTAAAAAATCATTGTATATGACGTGCACTAAGAATATATAAAATTTGGGCGAAATTGATGACATTGTACCTTATGCACTCCCGTTGTAAATGTTGCCGTTACCATAGTTTTCACTTTGTCTATTTCTATGTATTATTAGTTGCAAAGTACTCATATTTGGTACAAATAAAGTTATTTTGATCCTAGAGACGGTACAAATTCGACTACAAAACTTGATAAAATTTATGTTATAGTTGATGGTGGTTTCAAATATTCTTCAATAAAACGTATAAGTCATTATTTTCTCTGTCATTTCGGCATAAAAACATGTTAATGCTAAGCAACGAATGGAATCACTTGTACAATGATATCACGTCAATGCCAGTCAAAGAATAAAGGTCACGCAACATTTACTATTCCACCGGACAGAGGAACAGCTCGTATCTTATTTAGAAAATATTTATATTAAAAAAAAATCGATACATAATCGACAACTTAGCGAGTTACAAGGCAAAAACCAACATAATTAAATTTATGTTCTACCTAACATTATTTCCGACTTGTATTAAAAAAGTACATCACAGCAGACACATTCCAGTTATTTGCCTACATTTGCCATTCACACGAATCTTACTCAGATATCTTATATCAATGTACTTAATTTAAAAATGAAACGAAGGACGTTCCTAAGGGCCACTAGATGGGCACCAGCCGATTATTTGGTGCTTTAAAACTTATTCGAAACGAAACGGTATTACATCGAATTTTTCAATTTGACAACGCATCTAGGAATTCCGAATTGGTTTTATAATTCTACAAAATCAATTTGTTTGTCTAACCCATTTGTTTCTTAAATTTCATTTACTAGTGAAATATAAGTAAGCAAGCAAAAAAGTTGTCTAACAATAGTCTGGCCGTCTGAAATTACCTAAAACTTTCAGAACACTTATGCGTAATATAAAGATACTACTCGATGAATACTAGTCGATGTCTAATGAAAACAAACTATCACAGTTATACCATGTTAATCATATAATGATATAACGGTGACAATTTGAAAACTGGAAAGAGGTATTTCCACTTTCTTTATACGAACAAACTGAATAAAAGTTTTTTTATGTGGACGAAAATGTTTCGAAAGAACACAGACAATAAGTACGATGAAATACATACGCGCACGTGTGTAATACACAGAAATCAAGATATGGAAACGAGGGGAAGGGGGAGAAAACATGGGATGGTTTGCGAAAGTAAAACAAACGAATGTAAAGAAGAAAATGCGGACAAGAAACCGTAGTAGTATTACACTAACTAATTAGTGTACTTGATGTAAAATTAATTAGACAACTTCAGGGTTATTAAGGGATACATATCCTCAGACCATTCAGCTAATCTGCTATTCTGTTTGTGGTCTCTTCGTTTTATGTTCACTCTGATGAATTATTTGTTTTGAACACAGAAATCGCAAACGCAACGCGTAACGTAAGTAGATGCTAAATAGGCTACTTACTCTCCGCACATCCACTCCAACAGGACTGATCATCATGCTTATAGACAGGGCATACAATAGTGAAAACTATAAAAGAGGAGATCGCAGTTAACGTGATGACATAGTACGAGACATGACCTTGAAGGAGTCAATTAATTTTGCGTCAAGTAAAGCGTAATAAACTCATGCTTTTCATAAAATAGTAATTAACGACACTGAGGAAAATGGCTATTACTGCACTGGTACTTGTTGTTCCTATTTGTTCCAAGTTCTTTTCTTTTCCAATGAAAGATGCCCTATGGTAATCAGTTCTTAAGAGCTTGAAAAAGTAAACTTTTCCGTCGAGCACTTAAATTCAGCTTTATATAAATTTTAATATTTTTCATTTAAGGACTCTTGAAATCTTGACTTTTCATTTTCCCTTTGCGTAATTATTAAATTAAATACTATTTAGTCATTATAAAATGTCGGACTATTTTAAAATTTCCAATAAGATAGTAATATTAAAATCAGATGTATGTGTTTTTTAATTGTTATAATATTCCAAGTATTCAGAAAGGAACAATTACTGAAAATAGTTCTGAATTATGTTCCCTCTCTTTTAAAAAAGAAAAGTGATGTGAGAATTGTGTTTAAATTACTAAAATTTCAGAATTGGAAATATAACCAGCCAATCTTTCGAATATATTATTTAAATGAACTGTTAATACTAATTGTAGACACTATGACTTTTGAATATATATAAGGTAATGTTTCAAATAATTTTTTTATACTCCGCTTGCACAACATAATTTCATACGAAACATGTTTCTAAATAAATTAAAATTTTTAAGAAATAAGGAGATAAACGTAACAAAATGTAAATTGCATTATTAAAAAGAAATGTTACTACATACTCTAAATGAAGATCATCAATCACCCGGAGAAGTTCTTAAAATATACAGTAAAATTATGCAACGCGCGCGGATGTATATGTTAAATCCTCAGTGTCGTAAAAATTCCTTATATAAACTCCTACATTTTCTTTAACTTAATTTATCAAACGATTACAAGCATCGTGCTTGGAGTGTGCTGCCGTCTATCCTCACGATGAAGGGCAATGGATTGTTTGTCGTTGGAAGTACCAGCGCTCGCATAAATTTAATTTTTCCCTTGCAATATAAATTTAAGTTCCACCTCGCGGTATGCAAAAGAGGTACACATTTATTGTGTTCATAGAACGCCCTCAGACCTGTGCTCGTATATTATCAGTTATACGTCTCTTATGATTCATTCCTATTAATACAATCATTACCTGTTTTTACATAATTGCTGCTTTATTACAAACACCGCAACTGCCACAACCCCTGCACGTAGAAGTATCATCGCTGCTACTATTAATGTTACTACTTGTAATATTATATTAGTATTATCGTAATTATAATCGTCAATATTATAATCTTTAGTACTATTATTATCGTCATAAACATCATCACTCTTATTATTGTTTTTACGGATTATTAATTATTGAACATTATAATAAGTAACATCATATACCTTCGTAACATTCACATATCATTAGCAGCCTTATTACTATTACCATGATTAATGATCCTATTTCATCTAATACTACTGTGACTACTGCCGCTGATATTATCCACTACCATCATTATTTCACCACGACTGTTATTATTATTCCTACTACCATTATCTGCGCCATCTGCGGAATAGCGGCAATACTGACAACTGTAAGTAGTGGTAGCACTAATAACCATAACAAAAGTAGCAATTAATAACAATACCAGTAATAACAGTATCAGTAATTAACAGTATCAACAATTATTCTATTATCATTAATATTAAGTAGCAGTATTAGCAGTAACAACAATTGCACTCATAATAATAGTAATAATAACAGTAATGCTGTACTACTATTAATTATAGACAATAAGTAATGGTAATGATAGTAGTAAAAGTAAGAATCGGTACAGCAGCGGCGGCGACGGCGGCAGCAAGTTGTGGTGGTAGAAGCAGTTTTAACAGCAGAAACAAAACGAATGACAGCAATATGAACAGTTAGCACATGTAACAGTAACAGTGGTAGTAATAATAGTAACGGCAGTGGTAGCAGTACTATGAACAGCAGCAGCCATAAAAGTAGCAATAGCAGCAGCAGCAGCAGCAGGAACTAGAGCAACAATAAATATAGCAGCAGTGGATGCAGCAGCTACAATAATACCAAAAGCATCAATAGGGGTGGTAATGATGAAGATTATAATAACGATGATTGTAGTAGTAGCAAGGGCAGTAATAGTAATAGTGGGAACACTATCATTAATACTACTATCACATTAAATAATATTGCCACTATTACTATCATTGTTAACGCTATTACTACAGTTACAGCTGCTATTACTACAATTATGATAAATACATTTGCAAATACTGTCATATACCACTCCACTACCGATAAAATTGCTAGAACTGTTATGTTACTATTGTTGTCATTACTACTAATACTACCCTTACTATAGTTTTTCTTAAAAGTATTCCTGTTATTCTGACTTTTATTTTTATTCGTACGTATGTTACTCTCGTCAAATTATTATCATCGAGGCTGTTGCTGTTGCTGTTACTGTTACTGTTACTAGTACTGTTACTGTTACAGGTACTGTTACTGTTACAGGTACTGTTACTGTTACTGTTACTATTGGTAGTACCGATATTCTTGTGTCCACTATTATTTAATAATAATAGTAATTCAATAATGAAAACTAATTTCAATGAGTTGCAGAAACAGCTTCTTCAAGTGCTAAGATAAAAATTCTATAGATTATGTTATTGAAATATCTGATGTCGCGTTAAATTTAGTAGAGTCCTGTTTTAGAAATTATTCATCTAGGATTCTTGAATTGCATTGCTAAATGGCTCCTTTTGAATACAGATATCCTTCAGGTTCCACCAGCGTAAATACAGTTTTAAAGAAATGAACTAAGGGAAATGCATTTTTAAGTTTTCAGATTTTTAGGTTTATATATTTAACTACTATCGTTGGAATAACATGGTATCAAGTCACGTTGCACTTGGAAAGTCTTTTAGGATAGCGACGACATGAAGCGCCAATATTTTATGCTTTTTTATTTTCTTTTTTGTTTTCACTTTTATTTTTAAACATAAATACGTAATACTATGTACATTGGATATTGTACAAACTACTTATCAGCTTTTGTAAGCATTTTAGTAATTTATTTAGCAAGTAAATACTACTGTATTAATATTACTAGCAATTACTGTTAACAATAGGTAAAATATTAATAAGCGTCTTCCAAAATATTACAAAATCGGCAGGGTTAGAGAGGTATATCTTTCTTCAATAAATTTCCATCCATCCTTAATTAATGTCACATAATGTTAGATTAGTGAATATAGATTCTATGGGAAAAATCCTACTGAGAATAACAAAGACCTCAATGAAACACTGTCCATATTGTTCAATAAAAATAGCATTGCTCCTATTTTGTCATAAACATATGAGCCTTTTACTTAAAAAAAAAATCTAACACGTATAACTGAATATCTGTATCAGTCTAAAATATTACACAATCTCGGTCCATATAAGATTTATTTTTATTACCAACGTCAGTAGTTAATTGGTACAAAAACGTTTTCTAGTATCGACTTTCTTTGGTTTTCCAAACTTACTCCTGGGAATTTCTCATATTTTAAGTAGTTCTCTATCTACTTACACATCTACCAATAAATTTTCACTTTCTAAAGTATACATGTAAATTCATTAAGTATTACCACTTTTGGATAATTATGGAATTTCTAATATACTCGTTTCTCAAACTTTTGATTTTTGAAGTATTAATCATTTAAATTTCAGGTAATCTTCTCAAACTAAACTCAAATTTTCTTTGATCCCTTCATTTGTTTACTATTACGTGATTAGTTGGCAACAATTTGATTAAATACCAAGCATTGATCACCAAGATCTGTTTACTTTCGAATACTTTCATATCGCAGTAAACTTAAAAACGCAAAACAACTTAAACCTCTAATATTCAAATGCTAAGAATCTCGAAAATTTAAATCCCAGAACACTAACGAAATTTCGCGTCATTATTTGAAATGCATCGGCACTTGAGACAGATCGAAACTGAAGTTTCAACTAGCACGCACTTTACGTTACCGCACGATCCGTTATCTGCTTAGTAGCAGATTGTAAAAAACGAGCTTCAGTTTTGTAACTATACAAAACTAAAGGCCTGAGGGCGTTACAATGTACATCAGAATATCAGAAAAAATATTGTGCAATGAATAAACACTTTTCCCCATCAGTATGGTTATCAGTCCATTCAGGTACCTTTGACGTTGAAATCATTCATGCATAATTATCACACGCGCGCGCAGAGGCATACACGCGGCACGCACACGCACACGCACACGACGCAGGCACGCAACGGAGGGGGGGGGGGAGAGGGTGATGAGAATTTATAAGGCTTTAGCCAAAATCTCATGTGGACACCTCTATTGTCATCGAACCTCCCTCCCAATGGTCCAATCAGAATTTTACACTACCGTCAACGTCTATTTTTCCCTTGATTCGTCTATCGAATTTTCGAGATCAATTGCTTTCCCCTTTCTTCAATAGTAAAATTCTTTAGAATGAAATCACAGTGGCGTAGAATATACTACCCTATTTCCAATTAAACGGCTAATGAAAACAATTGATTGCGCAAACAAGAAATCTAATACGAATGCAATGTGTACGTGTATTACATATGATATCTTAGGAAGTCATATAAACACAAACTATCCGCTGTTACTAAAATGCATATAATACAAACACGAAAATCTAGCGGAACCTATAAAAATACTTACGACGGAGTAGATTGTTAAATTTACTCAATGCTTTCTTTGTAAACAATTAATATATTTTTTTCGAATCTTGTAAAACATTTTACTTAAAAAAATATTACTATCACTTTTGTAAGTTATTTTTCAATGCCTTTCAATGATGCCAAACTTATGGAATAAAAGTACGCTAAGTTACATTTCTTTTATATATGTGGGAAAGGTCTTAACTTATATTACTCTAGAATTTGTTTCACCTTACAATTGGACGACAATTGGAAAAAGTAGTAACATAATCTTGTAATTGTACCACATTCACTGCATGTCAGTATATTTAAGTTATAATGCATTGTAAATAAGAATAATTCCTGTTACATACCGATAACACGTTAGTAATTATATTGTGTAGCTAAGTAAATAGTTGCAAGAGATGTCAAAGAGTTCTAAAAATATATTTTACGTCACTGCGCAATTGGAAAGATTTCTGTCTCGAAAATTCGAAATTTCTTCGAAAAAAATATCTTTGATTTAGAATTTCAACTTGAAGTTTGATATTTGTATGAAGTTTTTAGTATAATTTTTAATGCATAGTAACCAATGGGAAGTGGTACATCTCAGTATCATTCATTTCAGGAAGTATGTGTGGGAGAGGGGGAGTGAAGAGGGAGTGAGAGGGAGAGGGAGGGCAGGGGGAGAGCGAGAGAAGGGGGAGGGGCACACAAATCTGCAGGCAGACAGACAGACAAAGATAGCTAGAGAAAAAACATCGAATTGCCATATTCGTTATAACTCTATAATTAGTAAATGGTAGAGACACGCTGGACATTGGCACGACAGGTGGCATTTAGATTTAATATAGAATAAACTTTACGTTATTGCGATAACATTTGGTATCGTTTTTTTTTGTTGTCGTCGCAAGAACTCGAACCCCGATGTACTACCCCTTTTTAAGGATTTTGGGCATTTTACGATAAAGAATCGATTTTTAGTTGAATTAATAGCTGTTACATTTATTAATAACACTTCAAAATGTATCACTGCACGTTAATACGTTCCGTGCCGAGCCGGTTTCGCTCGACTTTCCATTCAGGCCATTTGATGTTTTGACTAAAGATTGATATATTATCACACAAGCTTGTTTAGTATGGTTAACACAGTGTTGGAATTTGTTGCGTAAAAAACGAGGAAAATAAAATATTTAACAAAAGAGATATAGGCAGATAATTGCGTGCTGGGGGTGCTCTTTGAAGGCAGATGTGTCTGGGGGCGCTGCGTAGCGGCGATGCTTTTGGTGGCCCGCCGAAGCTCCGCGAAGTAAATGTCAGCGTGTACCATCGATGCTACACGTGGTCTGAATGGAAAGTTTAACATGTACCATCCATGGTACACGTGGCACGGAACGTGTTAATGATAGTTTTCTAGAATTATAAACGAAGTCTCACAATTTTAAGAAATTATAGCAGCAGGAGGAACAAATTAATTCCATTACAGTTTAATTTATGGTAATGATTTTTTTCATTTTGTTACAATATTAAATATAACTGCATTTATTCATTTTCAAATCCCAATATGTTATGATGACATATAAAAATAAACCCTACTATGCATATTGTGATTGTTATTCTGGTAACAACAATCATCTAAGCCGGACCCTGCTAACACGAGGGTTAAGCCAATCAAAATTCTACTAAAAAGTCGATTCTCTATGACCGGTGCTAATGGAAGAGGTAGGTATAGCCCGTAGCATCGACGCGGATTCTCGCTTGGATTCTTTAAAAGAGGTCTTTCTATTTCTTCCTCCCTTTTTCCATTCCCTTTCATTCATATCTTATCCTTTTCTTCCACTTTTTTTGTTTTGATTAGATTGATACAGTCTATGTTTGATACGCATTGCAGTCTCGACTAAAGGAAACTGTTCAGAGCAAAAAAGTGGAACACTCGTGAGACCAACGGTTAGAATTTACTTTCTTATACGCGCATTCCTAAGAAAGCATTGGCAGCGCCACATTCGTTAAAAACAGCCAAAGTTTTATCTCTTCGAAGCTCATGGCTGCACTATATAGTTATGTGTATCTTTTACCTTTCTATCCTTTGTGCTCCAGTCCCAAAATACACAACAGGAATCGATAATTCTATTATTCCAATGTTTGCACTTTGATGTTTTAATATTAGTCATATGCACGCGCATTCTATATATGTATAGATTAACATACTGAATCGAAATTGTAACGCACACCAATATAATACTCGAAAAGAGATAGAATAGTGAATTTTAAAAGTTTTTGACAGATACACAAATCAACACGTTTGACAAGTAGAAACACTCATGAACGCTACGCACGTACATAAAAATACACGTTTATTAAACAGCGTGTGTGTAAAAAAAATTAAAAGAAGAATAGTGGATAAAAGTACTACATATTCAATAGCTGCAACACCGTATTATATTGGTGTTAAAGCTGTGTGCTCCACATATGCATACCTTACTTATTAAACGTTATGTTGAGTTAGAAACATGCGCGTACAGTATGAAATCAGAATTGGAAATATTAAAACATCGAATGATTCAGCATTACGAGAAACCAACTTAACTATTGAGACTAATAATACATGTTCGTTGAATAAACGGACTACTAACAAAGTATATATTGGATACACATGTTAATAAAAAACGCAACCTGCACAGGAAGAATACTAATTCAATGATCAAGACGTCATAAACCGTGTCTACCGAAATAGGGTACGCACTACGTACACTCATATGCGCATATTAGCGAATGAAATTTGTATTATCTTAAAATACCGAAATACCGAAAGTTGTGACAGAAGCAATGTTATGATAATACTAATTTAAAGTTCAGAACATCATAGTACGCGGTCATCACATAATACGCGTAATTATAACAGAATTTACGCCCAATGTTAAATATTAAACGTAATCGGCACTACCTCAGGATTGTTGAAAAAACACGGCGCACACCAAAAGCCTCGTTATACGTAACATTCCCCAATTCCCCACGCCCCGCCCAGATAAATCCTGAATACAAACATTTGATGAAAAAAATTAAATCAGATTCCTAACTGCTGCGTCATGATAGAATGCACGTATACGCGGCACTGATTTAAGTAACTTATTTGTGAGAATCGGCCCATCTGACAATGCGGAATATAATTGACGTATCGTGAAGAAGGTTTGGTCGTCGTACAAGTAATACCGCTTCTCCGTGCGAGCGGCACTCTACATCGACTCACCTCCCAGAAGGTCTCCGGGTAAGTACGAGTTCAGGGAGCTGGGCGTAGCACGTTGCTGATCGTTGCTATCGATTCCAGCGTTGCTCCAAAGAGAATTACTACTAGGTGGTGCACCCCATAGTTGACTGGAATTGCCGCCCCAGGTATCAGGTGGTGGAGCAGTTTTGTTCGATGGTCTTAAGCCCCAACCTGCTCCCCCTGTTGCTCCAGCTTGCTGCTGACCACCATGACTTAGTTGCTGTAGTAGAGTGTGTACCTCGCTGTCAGCCGGTGATTCGGCGAAAATTGTTGTATTGCCCAGAACGCAATTGTTCAGAGCACCTTGTGCCTAAAACATGATAGAATTTTTCTTAACAAGTATTCTTCTTATGTTATTTGTATGCTATTCAATACAAATGTCTCCATAAAAGTTGATTGACCCTCGGACGGTGAATGGTTCGAATGATCACACGGAACTCGGCACATGGGTCAACTTGGAACCATATTAACTATCCTACTATACGAATTTTAAACGACGTTTTTTTCTTCGAGCAATAGAGAAGTAAGTTTTTCGTATCCTGAAGTTTTTCCTACTACCATTACACGCGGTAACGTTACGCTTGGATCCAAAAAGACCCCGGCACGGCCCGCCGAGGGTTAACTATAATTTAGTTAATACCACATATATAAAATAGTCAAAAGTACTTTTTCAATTAACCTAACATTTTGTCAGGAATTGGCGCCCGTTCGGAAAACGGCCCAACGTGCGAATGGCAGATAAGTGGCGCCCCGTTAAGTAGTACATATATTTAGTCTTGGAGAAGAAGAGTCACCGTCGGCCCTGGATAACTTAATGGTTAGAAAACAGTCGCCCGAGAAACGGAAGATACGGATTCGAATCCCGGCCCAGGCAATCCGATCGGCCGACTGTTTTTCTCCAACATTTTGAGGTCACCATGACGTTTTTGAGCTGAACATACTATATATGGATTGTGTACCACGTGGTCATTATAGCCAATGTAAAGACAAATGATCTGAAGTGTTACTATCTTGGGATGGCCATCAACCACAACATTCACAATGAAAGTATGACAGCCTTATGAAGTTTTATCTGCAAACTTTCTCTTATAACACAGCGTAAGCATGAAGTTCATTTTATACACGGTTACTGTAAACTGGGGGAATATTGGCAGGTTTTTAAAACGTTTTGTTATATAATGTAAAAATTAACATGTTTACATTTGTTTTTAAGTATCCTATCATAACATTGCATCTTTTGTTATTGTACTACAAGTGTCAAAATGCATAAAATTTGTGTCCTTTTCCTTCTTTAATACATATTAAAAACATTGGCACATCATATAAATAGCATTAACAGGTTAAGTTTTACTAATGTGAAGTCAGTAAGATACATTGACACTTAAATTTATTTATTTTACTTTATTTTTTACATCTTAACTAAAATCTAATCGTCATCCAGACAGGCTGGACATTCATAAGAAATTGTTTTGGTTCCTCGATTACAAGTTCCGCAGACCCACTGACGACACATTATGCACTGCTACACACACCCGGTCAAGTCCTTTATATGTTTCCCACTTACAGAAACATATTTTGCAGACATTACCGTCTATTATATTAATAGTTCTATTTATAATGTCATGCAATCCAGATGTCGATGGTCTAGAAATGTCGATGTCTTCGAGGTGTGATGATTCCTCTCTAACAAGTGCCTTTCCTGGGATTACATTCCTTCCTCGCGCCTTTTTCGGCACATTGTTATTTTGTTCTCAAAATGTCTTGTAGCATCTCCACTAGGCAGTGATCTAAAATTCGTCCAACGGAAATTTCTTCATCTGGAATTTTCGCCAATAGTTTGGAGGGATCAAATGGGGTTTAGCCGCGCTGTTCGAAAAACAGACTGAACTGTTTTTGGGGAAATACACATTTTGTCTGTCCCACAGTTTTTTCAACAATCCTGGAATATGCTCTTTTGGTAAACATCCGGTAATTTTACTTTCTTTCCTCCAATTATCCAAAATCTTAGCCCATTTCATCTTCATAGGTCTGAACACAGCCAAATCTAGGGGCTGAGTCAAATGAGTGGAGTTTGGTGGCAGAGTTCTAAAATAAACGTTATTCTCCTGGCATGCATTTATAACTGCTGGTGAAAATCATAACAACGAACACTTTCAATACGAATATTGATGTCGAACGTCATGTCTGGGTAACAACACTTTAAGGCCAGGGTTGACTAACTGGTGGCTCCCGAGCCACCGGGGGCCACTTCGCCTTGCTGCCACCACAGACGAGGTATAGGATAGACCTATCACACTATGGATGTTCGTGTCGCCACCCAAACTGTGTTACCGACCCATAATTTGAGGACTGAATGTAGTGGCATCTGCTCATGAACAGCGTCCAACTCAGCAACTACTCTGAAATGTGTTGAAATGTGTTGAAATTCTGAAAGGTGCGTGTGTGCTCTTGTGTACGTGTGCCTTATTTGAAGGCAGGCCTTTACTATGCTATGCTTCGGCTCGGCTTGTCAACGACTCACGCGGATTTCTCTCCGAAAATCCATTTCGGGGATCAAGACACTATGGCGCTCAACAATGGTATTTCTTCAAAGCTCGTATAAGCTATAAATTGCAATATGACATTGCGTATTAGTACTTTGCGTGTGGTAGAACCCTTTCACGTATTGTACGCCGAAAAGTATTAAAAATTCACGCTGTTACTGACATTCCCGCAAGTTTCTAATGCACTGTTTAATCATTCTAGTGAAGTAATAATAATTGGATTCTAATTGCCTCGAGTATTAGGTTACGCCGACATTGAAATTTACAGTAAAATCTAATTTTTAAAAGCCTCGCAGAAAGTTGCACGATGCATGAGTGACGTGGGGTGCATGGATGCAACTGCAAATCGAGTTACTTTTCAAACCCGCATTGCGAAATAAAATTTTGTCTAGCCCTGAGAAATTCATCGGTTCAGTGTTCACTAAAGTGTGTGCGTATATAGTGCATATTATTTCGTGATTTCTCAAGTCGTGCATCAATTTCATCGATTACTGTACCATGTGGGAGGTCTTTTAAGAGGATTCCACTGTGATATACCCGTTACCCAGAAGACTTTTTCAGAAACTCAATACTTCGTCGATGTTCGTAACTAAGGGGGCGAAACCAGTATGTCATTCATATTTCTCCAAATATTCCTCCAACTATTCATTTACACCAAGTTCAACTAAAATGTATTTATACATTATAAATAATACTATGTGATAGGTATAAGCATTAACATTCATTTATCAAACGATTAAACATTGAGAATAAAAGAGAATTCATTCGGCGTAGAAAATCATTTACAAATCAAAGGCCAAATGTTACTAATTGCTTGATATTTCGAGTTGTATCGATCATAGTTAATAATAATTTATACTGGCCGGTTAGTGCAAATGTTGTTAACATTGTTTGTCATAGCAATAGCCACTGAGATGGATATTTTAGCAGAAAATCCATTTTTGCCGAAGAATTCGTTGGATTTCGCAATTGTAATCAACCGTCGACCTTGTTTTGATCGGGGCACATGGTTCCCCGAAGTGTATATAGGGAGCTCACGGAGCTCCATGTACTCAGTCGTCGTCGGTCCTCCGGGCCTGGAGGACCTCCGGGGACCCTGGAGACTAACCCCCCCCCCCCCCCCATACAGACCAGATTCTGACGATCGCACTCGATTCCTGCTTCTTTCCTTCTCTTTTCGACTGCGATTGTCAGAGTCTGATAGGTATGGAGGGGGCCGTTCAGCGCGGCAGCAAGGCGGAGGGGCCCTCGGCGGCTCGCGAGCCACCAGTTAGTCAACCCTGCTTTAGGCCAACATGTTTATGTAACTAGCTACAAAACTATAGGAAACGAGGTTTCCCAAGGTTTGAATATAAAGGTTAATGTTTACTAAAACAAGTAAAATAAGTACAAGTCCCACTAAATACTCTCTACACGTCTATCGCCCCAACAACTCGACACAACCGTCAGTAGTATGGCAAGGGGAATTCCAACCCAAATTTGAGTTTCAAGGCCATTTCCCCCACCCCTCTCCCGACCATGAAATCCAAATTTGAGTTTCAAGGCCGCAGGAAATCCAACGCGGTGGCGCGGGCGGGCGGCGCGCGGCGGCGGCAGATGACGTCACCGAGATGAAGGAGTGGTGGGAGGTATAGCGCGAGAGCAGAAGAAATCGAATCAATCGATACCGAATCAATATCGAACCGCATCGAGGAGGAACCGTGGGTGAATTGCTGCTACTCTGGAGCGTGGTACCAACTACAGTCGGTAAGGAAGGAAATATTAATTTAAGATATTAATAATAATCGAAAAACTGAATCTCATGCGACGGGGCTCGAACCCAAGACCTCCGCGTTACGAGTCAGTCGCCTAACCAACTCCCCCAACGCCCACTCTCTAACATTAGTCTTTAATGAATGGTACATATACCGAGCGTCACCAAGCATAATCCATTATTTTTTTTATCGGATGATGTCGGGCAATGTCGGGAAAGATCGGCGTTTTTACACACCCCGTCTTCGGAGGAGGGAAAGAAAGAGCATTATCTTGTAAATTCACTGCGTCCTTCTGCTACATATCTTCTTATTATTATAACTCCATTCCTTCTAATATACGTTCTCTGTCGTCGTTTGCCTCATTTAAACTTAGTGCTCGGTCTTTCATCCTCTCGCGGTTTCCTATGTAATTTTCTATGTAACTGGTTTATTCTTATTCTTATCATGTTCTTAGTTTTGTTTGTTTTATTTTATTTTATTTTATTTTAGTGTATATTTTTTATTTTTTATTTTGTTCTCTTTACTTTCCCTTTCTTACCTCCCAACGACTTTTTAGATTAGGTTGTAGAGCAGCAGTAATGCTGAACCTCGCCTACTCGCCATCGTAATTTTATGTGTAATGGTGAAATAAAGACATTTAATAATAATAATAATAATAATAATAATAATAATTATTTTAAAGCTAAACTCGAAGGAGGGAAAGAGACAGCACTACTTAGGGCTACAATCGCATGCATTCTATACCAATATAAAATTCCGTTGTAAAAAAAATATCGATGTAAAATAGAAATTATTGTATTTATTAACTACTTCATAGAAATGATCAAATTATTGTATAAAAAAATTGTTCACACATGTATATATCATTGTATTTTTATTGAATCATATATTATTATGTTACAATACATTATTTTTATTTATCCAAGAATTGTGTGATTTATCAAATCCCAACCACTTGACGTATACCTTATCCCCCTTCCTACGCAACACTTTTTCCACTAGATACACATCAGGATCGGTGACGCGTTGCAGCTGGTGTTCATAGAATCCTCCGGCAACAGGTTTTCCACAGGAATCGAGGAGCAGATACGTCGCGGGATTAGTTGCCTGTACTTTGGCTACCTTGAACACCTCCATTGTCCAATTCGGCGTATAGCCTTTATCGAAGATGGTTTTAAATTTGCTCACGCGCACAAACTCGCCCAACTTGAATCTCGCCGGAGCAGCGATCATTATGTTGCTGTATACGGTGGCTAGCAGCTTGTCGGCGATCGCAGGGGTAACATCGCAAGGACGCATTCTGATGCTTCTATGTTTTCGCGCGTTATACTCTGCGAGAAGACGCGGTAGCGAATCGATCCATCTGTAGGTTCCATTGAGCGTAAACATTTTCCACATATTTTTCTTCAAAGTTCGAATGAAACGTTCTACGACGGAGGCCTTCATCACCGAATACGTCGAATAATGATAAATGTCATGCTTTGTCAAGACTTTCTGCACATCGGCGTTGTAAAATTCTTTTCCTTGATCTGTTTGCAAATTTTTCGGATATCGATCTCTAAATATCTTTGCAAACGCTTTGGTCACCTCAGCGCCACTTTTAGTCTTGAGCGGCACCACCCATGCATATTTGCTAAGCACATCGATGATGGTGAGTATGTAGTGGTGACCTTGGTTGAATAGCGAGTATGGACGCATTTCTACAACGTCAGCTTGCCACAGATCGTCGTATCCATGAACTATGACGCGCCTCCGTGGGAAATATCTTCGGGCTGGAGCATGCAATTCCTCAACGAGTTACCGCTTCTTGGGGTCATGGTTTTTTTTACTTTTGGATTTCGATAATGGTTGCATGTTTGATCGCAGAGGTGTCTTTGACACGAATGATGTGATAATTATCATGTATGTGCATTATGTGCTCCCCATCGGTCCGAGGAAATTCTGGACAAGTTCAACCGTCTCGCATGATTCTCCTTCGCAGCGCTGCTGTGGGATTGAATTTGACGCCTGCGATATCTTTTTAACGCTGTTTTGCAACGTCAGCATATCTCTCTGAAACACGACCAGCTTCCTCTCTAATTCTTCCTGCTGCTCTCTCAAAAGTTTAATGCTCTTTTCCATGTATAGTTTATTGACGGCATCGCTGTCAGCCACCGGCTGAGCTACGCGTCGTATCTTGCGTGATTTTGCATCAAAGTCGGCACCGTCCACACAAAGAGCGTTATCTCGCATATAATTTCGAAGCATGCCGCTCCATTTGTAATAGTCCATTCTAGCTGCTCCACTCTTCTCGAGCGATACTCCAAATTTGTTGATCGGCATCTCGATGCATACAGTGCAAATCATCGACGTGCGGTTTAATTTATAATGAGGCCTACCTCGCGGAGTTCCTCGATAATCGATAGACTTTCAGTATCATGAGAATTGTTACCAGCCTGTCGCGACGCTTCCAGCAAACGCAATCGATCCACCAGCTCGTTGGGATCATCCCAATGCACGTAATCGATCTTGTTATCGTTTACCATCATCGCTAGCGATGTCCTTAGACCTTTCCTAGCCCTACTAGCCGATACACGGGGGAGTAGAGGTGCAATTACATGTTTGTACTTGTATCCCTGGTTGCTTAATATGGGGTATTTAGCATTATGATCGCGTCTGTGGGCATTCGTCGTCAGCAGTATACTTTTGTATTTTTGTTTGTCGGCATCGGTGTACAGGGCATCGTCGGGAATTCTCTTGAAAATCAGTTCGTAAAGACCGGACGTTCCTCTATATCTTACACCATCAATGATTATATTATCATCCTCGTCTATATCGAAAGCTTTATCCCCAAGCATCGTTCCACTATCACCAAAGTATACACCATACACATAGTCCATTGTTGTATCCCTATCACCACTTAGGATTGCGCTCATGTATTTTTGCCCGAGTGGGCCGAAATGGCTGCGAAACGTTTCTTGTCCCTCAGATGTTTGAAGTTGATGTCTAACAGATGTTGCAAACGACTCATCGGGACTAGTTTCGAAAACGTCGTCATCAATGGTTGTGAGCGATTGTACACCGGTATTTATTGGTGTGGGTGGAACGGGGGAATCGTTTGACGTGGCATTCTGTCGTTTCCGCTTCGATTGAACTGGTGTGGAGGTTATGGGCGAATATTCCGATGACATGTGTGGTTTCCTCTTTGTCTTGCGCGATGTGTTCCCTTTCGACTGAATTTTTGTTTTAGGCGTTAATGTTTCATTCCCTCCAACGTCTGTGCTCATCGACGGTGATGCGTCAGCTTCTGCTGCTGTGGTATTTTTCATGATATGTTTTAAGGGTTCGACGACAGGTTTGAAGTATCTCTCCAACACGATATCTTCCTCCATCATGCCAGTCTTCAAAGCCTGATGTTTCTTACGAATGGATTCGCTGGTTTTCGCAATTTCCTTCGCTATTCTCTCGCGATCCATAATCTCCAGACTATCGATATCAATCATCGTTGTACCGCAGACGTTGCTTTCCCACCGACGTGTTGACGACAATTGACCATCTCACGGTATGGCAAACTCGTTAATTCCCTTTCTATAACGTCCATTGGACATCGCGCTACCCTTGCCTATTACCACGAAACCATACTCCCGTTGCCAACAATTACGACACAAAGCGCAGAAATCCTCGTAAGACTTGTCAGTGTTGACATGATCGTTGTACACATATTTCAAGTTGGTACCATCCTGCTTAAACAGAATCAGCAGATTGGCATTGTCGCGTATAAGATGTTTGGGAATCTTTGCATACGTCTGACACAGATAGAAGCAGTCAACGTTCGAGTGGCGCCCCATTGCAAAGTATTCTCGTATCGTATCTTGCTTGGCGCATGCGTCGTCATGAAAGATAAAAATTGAATTCGGGAGCGATTCGCTCGGTGGGATGACGTCATTGCTATTCGAAAATGTAACGTAGCCAATTTCATCTATCGGGGTCAATAAATTCTCCAAATACTGATATTTCGGCTGTTGCAACGACTTCGAATACACGTACACGTTCTCGAAGCGGGCGCCGTGTGGACTTTCCAACAAGCTCACCAACACGTTGGTCTTTCCACAATTTGATGGGTCGCAAATGAGACAGCGTATAGTGTTTGCTAGCATGCTACCATGTTTGCGTCTTGTTTTCAAGGACATAATTTGCGATTTATCGTCAAAATTTGTCACGCCTATCGACACAGGTTGTCGCATGAATCGCATCCTCTCCGCGAACTGCGAAAAATGATTTGGATACGTCGAAGCGGCGACGCGCCCTATTTGTAGGTCCACGCTGAAGCATAACAGCTCAGTATTCAAAATGCTTCTGGTCCTGTCGGATAATTGTAATATTCGAGACTTAACCTCTGAGCAGTTGAAATATATACCAAAGATTTTTCTACTGCGAGAGTTTGGCAGACACATTGATCAGTTGTGGGACAGACTCCCCGAGCATATAAAAGCCGATTCTGAGGTTCAGTAGTATCGTCGGTGCCTGGAACATTATAATCGCCCTTGGCAGCGAACGCATATCGACGGTCCAGCACCATTGATTAAAAACTGTGGTGAATGTCGCCAACGAGAGTAAAGAAAGGTTGTGGTTTGTTAAATCGGGCGATAAACGCGCTACCTATCGAATTACATATTCCGGGATACCAGTTTTGTGGACCAGGAACTCATCTGGCTAAACGATTGGCTAGAGGTGATCAAGGCTTCAATCCGTTGGACGCAGCGTGTCGCGAACACGATATTGCGTATTCGCGTAGCAACGACCTCGGCGAAAGGCACGCGGCAGATAACGTACTCGCTGACAAAGCGCGAAAACGCATCGTTGCGCGAGACACGACTCTGGGTGCAAGAGGTGCTGCTACAGCTGTTTGGGCAGCTATGAAGGCTAAGACGAAAATCGGAATGGGGATGAAAACAAAAATCCGCAAAAGCACTACAAAGAGAGCATCGAAAAAGCGGATTCTCCCGGTGGCAAAACGGGGTGGTATATTACCACTTCTCCCACTGCTAGGTGTTCTCGGATCATCAGCTGGTGGAGCGGCGGGGATAGCCAAAGCTATAAACGATAATAAGGCGGCGCAACATCAGCTGCAGGAAATGCAACGCCATAATCGTTCCATGGAAGGTCGTGGACTTTATCTCGCACCATACAAGCGCGGACAGGGAATATCGAAACGAAAAAAAAGCCGGAAAGAAAATAAAAATGCCTGTCGGCGTAACTACCGACGCGCAATTGGAGGAGTTGGCAAAACGTATGCGTATTCCATTCTGTAGAGGTGTTTTCATGCGCAATTCATTTCCTGCCGGAGGAGTACGTCGAAACGAGAGCGGTATCATAAATTTGGACAATGTCGAGGGGCCGGGGACTCATTGGGTGGCGTATGCGAAGAGAGGGTGTCCAGCTATATATTGCGACAGCTTTGGGAATCTTCGACCGCCTAAGGAATTGATACAATATCTGGATAAAGATGCTGTGAAAATCGAATACAATCGAATGGCTTATCAGAAGTACAATCAGAGCAATTGTGGACAACTATATCTACGCTTTCTACAAACGATTGGCACCAAATTTAAGGATTGACTTCCCACCACTCTGATTCAGTACTAGTCGAGTCGTACAGCTCGGAATATGTCGTTAACATTCACTCTAACCGGCAAGAGTAGCACCCTCGCGGTGAGCTACTTTCCACCCATAGATTTGAGCGACGATGATTATGAGCTTGGTTTAACAACATTTGAAACTTATCATACAATACCGAACATCGACTCGAGCAACGATAAATTCTACTTCACCGCAAACTATGACATCAACAGCAGCGTCGATACCATTCATGAATACATTATGATTCCCCACGGCTCCTACGAACTAGACGCCATTGCCAAGTATTTGAAGCAGCGATTACTCGAGCGGTATCCTCAAAATCTCGGTGGCATCGATGTCAACGATGGCGATTACAACGATGTGTATCCAATAGTGTTGCACCCCAACAACAACACCATGAAAAGCGAGCTGTACTGCTCGTTCGCCGTAGACTTTACGAAACCCAATAACATTGGATCGCTACTGGGATTCTCGACGAATCGGGTATTAGAACCTGGACGGTGGCATGAATCGGACGATCCAATTAATATCATGAACGTGAACATTATTCGCATAGGATGTAGCGTGACCGCTGGCGCGTGCAACAATGGGAAGCGCGTACATACAATACATGAATATTCTCCGAGAGTCCCACCAGGATATAAGATATCGGAAACGCCCGCGCAGATCATTTACCTTCCAATCACTGCCGGGTCATTACGGATCTAACGATACGCGTTGTGGATCAAGACGGACAGTTGCTCGATTTTCGAGGTGAAGAGATTACCAGCAGATTGCACGTACGACGGCGACGACGATAATACATGTGGTGTGACCGAAAGAGATGCTTGTGTTGAATGACTCCAGAAACTCGTTTCTTCCAAGTGAAATAGTTTGCAACAACAACAACAACAACAACAACAACAACAACAACAACAACAACAACAACAACACGTGCAACAGCTCTGATTACACTAAAAAGAAAAGGCTCAGTCCTGCGAACATTGCATTTTTGAAATCATTGGGATTCCTTGTGCGCATTTAAGTTGAAAAAATGGTGGACATTCTAAGCATTAGAGGGAAGCCGACGTTTGACGATCGCATCGTCAAGCTCGAGACTCACACATACAACCCATACGTCAACACGACGTTTGGATACAGCGATGAGATAAGAATACCCATACAGCAGCAGGATTTATACACATTGCCATGTGAAAGTTTCCTCTACTTGGAGGGGAAATTGAAGATAAATAAGCCAAGCGATACATTAACGGTGACGTTGGGAAATAATTGCGTGCCGTTCTTATTTGATGAGATTCGATACGAGCTGAATGGCGTGGAGATTGATCGCAACAGAAACGTTGGGATAACTAGCACGCTTAAAAACTATGTATCGCTGACATCTGGAGAAGACAAAAGTATGGAGAATGCCGGATGGGGCTTGAAACGACGCAATGGGCTAATACTGAAATATCATTTCAATTTTTGCATCCCACTTAAATATTTGCTCGGATTTTGCGAGGACTACAAACGCATGATTATTAATGCGCGTCACGAATTGATTTTAATACGATCGCGCAACGACAACAATTCTCTAATAGGATCGCCGATGTTGGAACCAGAAATTGAATTACTTAAAGTGCAATGGCGGATGCCTCATGTGACGTTAAATGACGTTAATAAGCTATCGTTGCTACGTGCTTTCGAAAGTGGAAAAAACCTGAGCATTTGTTTTCACTCGTGGGATCTGTACGAGTATACTCTCTTACAGAGCACGACCAAGCATTCGTGGGCCGTGAAGGCATCCGCACAGCTGGAGAAGCCGCGAGTTATTATCCTTGTTCTACAGACTGATCGAAAGAATGTGATGAGCGAAGATGGTACTAAGTTCAACAACTGCAAATTGGCCAATATAAAACTTTTTCTCAACTCGGAATTTTACCCATATGATGACCTGAATTTGGACTTTGACAAGAATATGCATGCCATCTTGTTTCACATGTATATACAATTCCGTAAATCGTATTATGGACATAGTTGCAACGAGGCATTATTCACCGTGGCCGAATTTTTACAATTTGGTCCCCTCGTGGTGATTGATTGCTCGCGACAAAATGAGTCGATCAAGAATGGCACCGTGGACGTGCGCATAGAATTCGAGTGTAAAGAGAATGTGCCGGTAAATACTACGGCCTACTGTCTGATTCTGCACGATCGTGTGGTTGAATACAATCCGCTGACAAACGTGGTGCGCAAAATAAATTAAATTACCATACTACTTGCCCCGCCCTCTCCTGTGCTAAATTCATACAAATATTTCGTCGTGAAAATCGAGATGCTTTATGAGAAAGACCCCATTCTCTCATCTGCCCTGGAAGCGAGTGGACCTCCAAATTGTATCGATAATGGTCGTACCAACATTTGTTGACCTGCAAGGGTTCATCGTTGATGGAAGATTTGTCGTCAAGGAAGTGGCTGTCCTACGAAAGGGAACAATTCTGTCGCACTATATTTTTGGGAGTTCGATGCCGCAATATCTTCTTACAAAATCCGACAAATCGCGCATCCGGTGGTTGGTGGCAAAACATCATGGACTGCGGTGGGATGATGGAGACGTTCCATATAGTATGGCAAAACAGCTAATTACGAAGGCTGTAGCTGATGCTTTCGACGAAGAAGATGACGCATCCCATATCGTATACGTTAAAGGGCTACAGAAAGGCGACTGGCTTGCGAATTTCCTCGATGAAGATACGAGAGCGGGCGTGATCATTGAGACACTAGACATTGACTATGAGGATAGCAAATCTCTAAATAAGCTAAATGTAGTTAATACTCTGCGTTGTGGCAGACACGCAAAGCACTGTGCCTTGCAAAATGTATTTAAAATATTTAACTGGTGTTCTAAACGTCAGAGTGAAATACATAAATAAATAAATTCAATTTTTTAATGTATAAATGTTTATCTTCACCATCCCCAACCTCTTGCATGTAATGTACGCTAGATTAAGACGATAGTTATAATTATGCAGAAGCGGTTCAATATGCGATCAAAGCGGTACAATACACGTTCTGAGTAGTATGATACACGTTTAATACACAATCAGGGTGGTACGATTCACGTTCAATACCCGTTCGATACACGATCAAAACCGTTCAATACCCGTTCGATACCCGATCAAAGCCGTTCAATACCCGTTCGATACCCGATCAAAGCCGTTCAATACCCATTCGATACACGATCAAAGGCGTTCAATACCCGTTCAATACCCGTTCGACACACGATCAAAGCCGTTCAATACCCGTTGGATACACGATCAAAGCCGTTCAATATCCGTTCGATACACGATCAAAACCGTTCAATACCTGTTCGGCACATGTTCAATACACGATCAAAGCCGTTCAATACTCGTTCGATACGCGATCAAAGCCGTTCAATACCCGTTCGACACACGATCAAAGCCGTTCAATACTCGTTGGATACACGATCAAAGCCGTTCAATACCCGTTCGATACCCGATCAAAGCCGTTCAATACCCGTTCGATACCCGATCAAAGGCGTTCAATACCCGTTCGATACCCGATCAACGCCGTTCAATACCCGTTCGATGCACGTTCGATTCACGTTTAGAGTGGTACGATTCACGTTCGATTCACGTTCAGAGTGGTACGATAGACGTTGAAAGTGGTATGATATATGTTTAATAGATGTTCAATACACGTTCAGAGGAGTACGTTAGGCGTTGAAAGTGGTACGATACACATTTGATAGATGCTCAATACGTGATCGAAGTGGTATGATAGACGTTGAAAGTGGTATGATACACGTTTGATAGATGTTCAATACGTGATCGAAGTGGTATGATAGACGTCTAATAAACGATCAATGTGGTATGGTCTAGTCGAATGATGTGTTGAAAGAAGGAGAAACGATACTGTTAGCTTTAAATCTAGATTGCTTGCGATTGTACCACTATGTAGTGCTGTCTCTTTTCCTCCCTCGAATTTAGATTTAAAGTAATGGTCTCTCTTTCCCTCCACCGAATATGCGGTGTGTAAAAACGCTGATCTTTCCCGACATTGCCCGACATCATCCGATAAAAAAAAATAATGGATTATGCTTGGTGACGCTCGGAATATGTACCATTCATTAAAGACTAATGTTAGAGAGTGGGCGTTGGGGGAGTTGGTTAGGCGACTGACTCGTAACGCGGAGGTCTTGGGTTCGAGCCCCGTCGCATGAGATTCAGTTTTTCGATTATTATTAATATCTTAAATTAATATTTCCTTCCTTACCGACTGTAGTTGGTACCACGCTCCAGAGTAGCAGCAATTCACCCACGGTTCCTCCTCGATGCGGTTTGATATTGATTCGGTATCGATTGATTCGATATCATCTGCTCTCGCGCTATACCCCCCACCACTCCGTCATCTCGATGACGTCATTCGCCGCCGCCGCCCGCGCCGCCGCGTTGGATTTCCTGCGGCCTTGAAACTCAAATTTGGATTTCAAGGTCGGGAGAGGGGTGGGGGAAATGGCCTTGAAACTCAAATTTGGGTTGGAATCCTCCTTGCCATGCTACTACCGTCTACAACTCTTCACACCATGTCTTTTGGTCGCTCTTTTGGCACCCTCAACGCACTGTCCTCTCACCGTCACCAACGCCTCCACGCACGCGCCGCTTTTTCTCTCGCTCTCACTCTCTTCCCCACGCTCGTTGTCAAGTCAACACTCTTCAAACGTCGTCAAACGATCATTTGTTCTCGCGCAACCCAAACCGACAAACCGGCAACCCTGCCCATGGCCTGCTCTGTGTCACCGCGTCGTTCCGGCCGCTCGGCGTACCCGGAACTTTATCGTCCCTACAAAACTATGTAATAAAAAACTTCCTCGGTAATTAAAAAACTTAATGGTAATTAAAAATGGCCTTAACATCTTAAAAACTGCGACATAAAAAAAGTTATTGCAAGTATTCTGTGTCCGACAAACAAAATACAATTGTTTCATCCTTTAACATGCTTCTTTAACCCTTTAAATAAAGGCACTGGTGTATTTTGTACACCACTTCGGCGAGATATCTAATAACTTTTCTCAAAGAATACTATTGTTTCCCTCACTGCGTGTATCCTATAGCCGAAGCGTTTTCTAACACCCGTAACAAAATCAGTTACGAAAGGTCATTTTAAGCAGAAATATAGAGTGAAATGACCTGGTCACTCTGGCGCATTGGTTCCGAACTTTCTCCACGAAGCATGCGTTGCCCAGAAAACAGCTTATTGTTAGCTATAAAACTCAGGCTTCCACCCCTCCGCAAGGTCAACACGTGCCTCCTACGCTTTTCAGAAAAAGTCCTCCTACATCCTGAGATGAATTAGAAGATACTATCAGACTAGGTAGTTACTAAAAATCTGCAAGACACACAGATCCCCCTGGAAACATGTTTGGTTACGAATTACAATGGTGTACAATATACATTTATGCCCGCTTAAGCTTAATAATTCCTGGTTCCAGAGAACATCCTTTATTCGCGTTGGTAAGCGAAGGTCACACCCCCGATTTCACGCTTCACTGGATTTTATGTTTCTCAGCGCTAGACTATAGGAGACCGGAAAGACAATATAGTACTAACCATTGAAAAGTGAAAAATATAAAGTTCCGCATTTCTCATCGCATCTTCACGAAAGTAACACCAATCGATTCCTACTATTTCCACGATTAAAATGATACCGAACCCGACATAATTCGGACTATAACTAAGAAAATTACATAACAAAAATAATTTGCAGAATTGAAAGCGAACTTCGTTAAAAATAGTCCGATTGACATGGTATTTGGTGTCTTTTAATTGGGAGAATGTCAGAAACCCATTGGTGTCATTTTCATATCGATGCGATGAAACATAAATACCTTGATATTTTTCACTTCTAAAGGTATATTCACACTATCCGCGTAGCTGGCGGCAGGTCGACAAAATATTCTTGAATGGGTTTTACATGGTGACGGTAGACGGTCGTCGGACGACACAATGTGAATGTCACCATACAAAACCCATTGGAGAATGTTTCGGATGATATCCTGCCGCCGGTCGGCGGATAGTGATAGTCTACCTTCAAGGGGTTAGACCACCTTGGCCAGGTCAAGAAATACCGCATCTTTGGGAATTTAATCCTATGTGATAAAAACACTTCACGATTATAATTTTTTTAATAAGGACAGAGGCATCTTTGAATAATATATACAATTTTTTCAAGTTTCCATTAAAAACAAATATGGCGGTCGAGAGTATACCATGGCGTGTACGGTTGGATGGTGTGCATTAGTGATAAACAGGTTTTTGAAACAAAATTTTAACCATAGAATATTAAATAAAACGAAGTCGTCTATCGGCCGACGTTCGATTTTTTCGATCGGCTGAAAAATAACAAAACAGCTACACTTCGAAGCAAGAAGCTCAGTTTCGTGTGTGTCAGGTTCTGCGACGTAGAGTCAAATATTAATTTAAGTTTCAAATCATTTACATTTACTATTTCGTACTCTAGAGGTATTATAACCACCTCGTAAGTAAACACAAGCAATGTATAGCCGATAAGACACTGTAATCAAAAACCACGATAAGAATGGATATAGCCGAGAATCCACGGACGATAACAGCGGGCAGGAGAACAGGCACCAAGGAGGTAGCGAGCCAGTACACCAGCTAGCCGATCGCACGCACACCAAGAAGACCACAGTGAACACCAGCTGATGGGTCAGAGGTCCCATCCGCCAGCGCAGTCGACAGCTTCGCAAAGCTTGCACCCCTGATCCTCCCCAAAAGATTGCCCTCCCGTTATTTCCCGTAAATCGAGCTCTAATATAGAATCAATATATTTAACTTCAAGCCCTAGTTCGCAAGCTGTACGAAACCGATCGTACAGAGCGTATTGTAAGCCATTAGCGTAGGAATCTAAATAAGAATTAATGTAAGAATCTAGCTATCGACGCTGCTGGGAGTCAGATAGCAAATACGCACTAATGGCGAAGAGGCCTAAAGCCGGATCCAGACTTGAATCAATATACGCTGAGCAAGGCTGAACGCGCACGAATATTCTGATGTGGACGGGTGAAACGGTAGCCAGGGCCGCATGCTTCTACGTCAGAAAGGGTGAGCGTGAACGCATATACTAGTGTGGATGTGTCATTCGTGGTGACTCGACGCATGCGACACGACTCGCGAATGCCGATGAAGGCACATAGGCTGAGCCGACCGTTGTCGGTTTTCTTCCACACATCAAAGGAAGTTTGGAGTGCATTGCGCTCAGCGTGGATGATAGGAGCAGATGAGATCCTTCTCTCAAATTCTCGATGTCCCGGATTTTCATGATATTGAAATAAATTGTAGTCCATATGAAATTAGGGTGGGCTAAGTAGTACTCATTTTTCTAGTTTCGAAATGGTTTAAAAAATACAAATCTTCGAAGTCCCTGCTTTTGGTGATTTTTACGAAACCCGCCTTCAGAAATAAATTTTAATGACCTAAATTATTGAAGGTATGAATTTGCGTCTTTCTTTTTTTAATAATGAAGAATGAATCTGTGTGAATGAATTTAATCCATTACTAATATTGTCATAAACAGTTAATGAAAAATAAAGAAATTACATCTTTATCAATGTAATGCATTTACCATATGATAGACTTTAAAGCTCTATTTTAACCGTTTTAGTGCCACGCAGCGCGAACGCGCTGTTCGTGTACTGTGGTGAACCGTATCGCTTTTTTTGGTCACGATCGTCAATTCGATTACGCTCGGTTCAGAATGTATCTTGTCGCGAGTCTGTCAGAGTTTCCTCTCGTAATTACAAATTTTCTTTCAAATAATCGTAAACAACCTGCATAATTGGCTGTCTTTCTTTAACACATTGAGTCCCAAGGTTTATTTTTAACAAAAGCGCTATAAACCCCTGGCACTAAAACGGTTAATGAATAATTTGTCTTTCTTTTCTTCATTACACCCTGTATTGTTCTCAATTCATACAACCTAACCGACTCGCTGTTGTATTAAAAAATCACACGAGATTACTCGCGGGGAACGGCAATACGCTTCATGGAGGGACGCAGGAAGAAAAGGAGTAGTCCGCTGACGGCGCGTGGTTCCACCTGCGTCATCCTTTCTTCAAATTAAACACGGATCCCTTATCTTTCGAGTATAAACACGCGCTTAAATTTCAATACCTTCGATGCCATCTTTACGACTGCGGCGTGAGCTAAGCTAAACACAGAAGTTGGTCACGAAAAACAAATGACAGTAATGGCACTTTCGATCCCTCCGCATGCATCATTCGTGCGCGTTCAGCCTTGCTCAGCGTATATGCATTCAAGTCTGGATCCGGCTTAAGGGGTGCGCAACGAAACTTCAAATCTAGTAAATAAAACTCTCAGGTAGCGCGATGGGAAGATTTCTCCTGGAAGCTCACAGGCAGATACTGAGGGGAGAGGTCTCCCACCACTGATTTGTCATGTGACAATCCTAGAGAAGGGGTGATCAGAAGGCCTATAAAAAGGGACCAACCACCCGCGGAGTGCACTGACTGATGGATTAATTAATTGCTCTCATAACTATCATCTCAATATATATATTTTTCGAGATACCGTAAGTGTAAACGTATAAAAAGACACACCAGTGAAAATAAAAGTGTTTATAAGAAACATACAAGTGAGTGAAGTGTTCAATCCCTCCTAATACCTTATCCCTAACTCGGGCATTATCATCTTTTTCCTGTAAATCGAACAGAAATTATTACTATAAGAAATTATGAGTAAACCGATCATGATTTGCACCCGACAATGGTGACGCTTACAAGCGGCCAGCCGTCCATGGTGTCATCGGGCATTGGGTGTAAAACGCGATTTTCGCAATCAATAGCTTTCTCTATTTTAATAAAAAACCAGATACGGCGTTTAGTATTAAGTTACAAAAGTGCGCCAGTCAGAACGCCTGTGCCATTGGGAGTCTCCGCGGTGCCGACGGTGAGCGTCATCCCTTTGGGGGAAATTCTAATCGCGGGACATTGGGCGTCACTCAAAAACAGTTCAGTCGCCGAGACGTTGGGGATTCCATACGCGCTCATCGCTTGGAAACTAATATCAATCGACCAATAAAAAAGGTAATCATGGCCAATATATCGCGTTAATTCGCTCTCAATCTCTCTCAACTATCCCAAAGCGATAAGTTCCTGGACTTGCTCAAAAGGGGAATATTAAATCAACTCCGTTAAATGAGTGTCCGAAATCGCGAATAATCCGTAATATCTTTAAACTGTAAAGTAGGGACGTAATAGCCACATATAATAATTTATTGAGATATGGGTCATCTCGTAAAGCATGTACAAAAAAAAGTTGCTTCATAGTGCATACTATTCCGGCTGTTTCGCTGATCCAAAACAAAAAAAAAAGGATTCTTAATCAGTAGGAATGAGGCTATAGCCGGTAGCAGATTTATGAAAAAATGAAAAATTCACAAAATGGCGGGACTTTGAATTTAAACTCCTCTTTTCCGCGTTTTCTCGTCTTCAAACGGCGTTAAACTTGTGAAAAAAACTACCTCGCCTTGAATTATATGATTTCTGAAGGCGTACGAAAAAGATGGACCAAACTGGCCCACTAGTTGAGATATCGTGCGTACCGTTATGAAAAACTCCGTTTTGAGAAAAAAACCATATCTCCATTAATTATTATTATATATGACTGAAAATTTTTTTTACAACTTACTGGAATGTTAGTAAATACGTCTGGATAATAGTTATCGGTAAAAATTGCGTAGTTTTTTGTGGGTCGTCCCTAAAGAGAATAGGGGAGATCTCGTCCCTCTAGACGAGAATACACACTTAATATGTTCTGTACCTTACATTTCACCATTAAGAAGAGTAAGAAGGAAAAGGGAAGTAACTAAAATATATCCTGAAGAGATGAATAATTTATTAAATATTGATGTAAATCATGTGTGCAAATATTTTGTCAGAAATTAATCAATAAACTTTAAGCTTCATAGTATCATATATGAATTGTGTTTTTATTTCCAGCTCACGCAAATACGTTCCTATTATTTTAGCATGCATTTATTTTCTTTTTTCATTAATCAAGAAGCATGTTAATAAAATGTAAGTTGCAGTTGGCCAGTGGCTTCCCTCTATTCTACGTTAGGCATGTCCAAACTGGGCCGCTTGGGTGTACGAGGGACCATCGTGGATTCCAGAATCATGTGGGAGTTGAACTCGAAGCCAATTATACCGCGGGCATGCAACGGATGAGGAAAACTGTAGTAGCGTGCATGTAGGTTCATACCCGTAGGATAAGCTTAAACAACTGGGACACTTGGGAGTCTTCGTTGTTTTTTTTTTATTAATTAAATTTACTTTTTTACTTGAATTGTTTATAAAACTGTGTCATTTGTTCCAGTGTATTTTGTTTCACAGTTTGCATAAATTTTTATTTAAATCACTTGTTTAATTTCTTCATTTTGCTCTCTTCAAAATTATGTACACATACTATATTTCTGAAAGTAATGGGGGCTTTCAAATATTTTTGTTTATAAGTAAATAAAATCAAGTATACGAAACTAAGGAACATGTAAAGAAATAATTCATAATTTCCTGTCGTTGCCAAGGTTGCAAGTCAGCTCTGAATTGTCTGTAGAAAATATCCGTGAAGGGTTGAAGGGCAAGTCTAATTTCAATTGAAAGTTTTAACTGTTATTTCATTCTATTGATTTGTAGAAAAGGAAAAAGGCTGATTAGCAACGGATAAGAAACTTTTTGTTAATCAGTGTTGTCAAACGTTTTGTTAATTTTATTCCGTCCAATTATACAAGGTGTCCCAGAATTGAGGGATAATCCGGAACAAGCAATATCCTGATGCAAGAAGACATCGAAAAGTCCTTTATCGTTTTGGAATCCGAAGCTTCCTTCTCGAGATATCAACAATTAAATATTAGCTGTGGAACATCCGGTTTGCGAGGTTTAAAGTCGAGTCAGTTGAGCGCGCGCGATAGCGTACACTCGCACACACACGCAGGAGCGCACGTAGATACAGGTTCACACAACAGTACAGCTGACCGTGCTGGTTCAAACCGTAAAAATGCATACCTAGCCGTTCTCTATTGTGCTTGAGTCTGTATTCTGCGTGTGCCTCTTGCGTGTGCGTGCTAGGGATCAGTGTTCCGCGTCAGTTGTTTCGGTTTTAAACCTCACGGCTCGGATGTTGCACCGCTAATATTCAACTGTTAATATCTCGAGAACGAACCCTTGTATCCCAAAACAGAAAGGACTTTTCGATGTCTTCTTGCAATAGGATATTGCATGTTCCGGATTGTCCCTCAATTCTGGGACACCCTGTATAATATTATTGTGTATTCCTGAAATCTAGAACACTGGGGCCGCAAGAGTCCCAGTTATTTAAACCTACGGGTGTGAGCTTGCACGCACACTAGTACTACAATTTTCTCCATCCGTGTTGCATGACCGTGATATCACTGGCTTCGAACTCCTCTCCCACGTGGCTCAGGGAGGCAGCATGTTCGCTCGTACTCTTAACCGGCCATGCCTCTCTTATTCGTGAAGTAAACGCGTAGCGATCTTCCAATAGACTGAGTGTCCAAATTGTAATTAAAAAAATTAAAAATAACGAAAAAAGTAAAGAAAAACTTTCAAGAAGTTTATTTGGCTTGTCTTTATTGTCTTATTGCGTAAAATGAGAGATAGACTACGCCTTGTTGTAATCTCCACAGGCACTTCCATAATTATGCAAATATGCAAAAATCTGTCAATAATAATATTTGCCCTTTCAAATTATATTACTTTCTTAGGCACTTTTTCATATGATCAAAGAAATGGAAATTTTTTAGATGACTTAATCTGTATACACATACTAGACTATCAATACGTTGAAATATAATAATAATATACAGTGCTGCATGCAAAAGCGATCAGGTTCTCCACTATTTCTTTTGTTGTTGTCGCGGCGAGTGAGAGTGATTGAGAATGAATGAGAGGGCACCATAATTTATGGCTTCTCGTCCTCAAACTCATTCTCAATCTGGCTCACTAGCCATGGCAGAGAACAAAGGCAAGCTAAACAGACTAGCCCTCTCAAAAATCGCTCGCAGCCGGTCCCGAGGCGCAATCACTTTTCGAGACAAAACTGTAATCTGGAAACTCCGCGAATTTTGCGTCCTTTGATTTAAGAATTTCTTATCGCTTCGCATAATTGAACCTTATATAGTAGAGAGATATAATAAGATATGTATTAAATACATAAATTAGTACGATAACAACATAAAAGTACTTGAATGATACGAAACCTTAATAGCCTCATCTCTTGATGAATACTTGGTTAATGCAATCCCATGATTAAGATAGAGTCGGAAGTCCTGAACAGGACCATGCTGCATGCAAAGAGTTTTCAACGTAGAACCATCAATCTGGGGCGTCAGATTCTTCAGTAGTAACCAAGTAGAAACCCAGCCAGCATTTGTACTAGATTGAAGACCCCAAGAACTGGATGATCTACCGACAGTGCCAAGGCCTGCCCAACCGTTACTAGCATTGCTCGTTGTTTTGGTACCTAGACCAGGCGGTGGACCACGGACCTTACTCATTGGCGCTCCCCAAAGCTCCGAAGTAACTGCAGTTGGTGGTGGCGCAGCCTCACCCCAAGTATTCTTCGAGCTGAAAAACATATATTTGTTCAAATTAGTTTCAGATTTTCTTCAACCGGAAAAAGAATGACAGCACTTTTTAAATTAACAATTCTGAAGTTTCTACTACAGGAGAAAAGTAGGAAGTGGAGGTAGTAGACAGTATTAAGAAAAAACCATATGAGCAAGATTCGAACACCTGAAATTACTCTTACCAGATACAGTAATTTCTCGATATACAGAACAGGATTTCTTAACAGTATAAAAAATATTTATCCCCTCCAAGTAGGGAGATCTCTCATTGGAACCGTATTCTTGAATTGCCTTGGCAAGAAGCTGATCGTTGAAATTTAGCCCCGTTACGCCCCCCCCCCCCCCCCCCCTTCAAGAAGATGCAGACGACCACGAGGAACGCGTGAATATATGAGTTCATACGCACGGTGTAAAATGTGTTTGGTCTCTTGCGGACCAAGTTGCCGGCGACTGATGCGACAGTGCGTAGCCGGCCTTAAGGCTGCCGTCTCATTTTTGTTATGGTCCGAATCGATCGAAGCGTCCCTTGTAAACAGACGGACTCTAATGAAACTACTGTGGTCGATAAAAAGAACTAGTACACAGGTGGCATCTCCAGGCACTCTATGTAGACAAATTTTTTACGCATAGTTGCCACATTTTCGGTTCTCTCTGTCTCTGCCGCGCTGTTGCCACAGCTCCTACTATCGAGAAGTCTCGAAGGAATACGGCACGAGAGCTGCGTCTGGGCAGGGATCGGCGGGCTCCAGCTACCACTGATGGAGCCCGTCGATCACTGCGTGTAGCGTCAGAGCCTCGCTGAAAGTAAAGGAGGATAGCAATAATGAAAGTTAGAGAGGTTGGGTAGTGAAGTTAGGAAATATATCAATGAAACAATACTAAATTGCGTATCAATATCCCTTCTAAACTTCTTATTATCTTCTTTCATTCTGTGCAATATTTATGTTTACTTGTGAAAAACTATAATGATATGATTGTTCAATGATTGTTATTTTGTTTGTTTTAATAGAATGTAAAACTTCCACATTTTCTATCGTATCGGCATGAACGTTTCAGTAAGATACTTCTGAGATTTCTTAGATGAAAATGAATTTAAACACAGCATAAATCAGATTATTTTTAAACGAATTTATTCAGCTTCAATCTTCGGTTTGTTTGTAGGTATTTTTGTGTGTTTGATAAATGTATGGTTCAAATCTGGCAACTCAAATTTAACCAACTTCCAGTATCGAATTGTCTTGAAGCTTTACAAGTGTGCGTAGTTTGGGTGACAATACAATATCTAAAACAAAAATAAACCCTGAAGGGGTGAAAAAATTACTCAGTCATCAATATATATAATCCATAACCACAAAACGACTTGGAATCAGTCATTCGCGTTCTTTACGAAAATGACAAAAAGCCGTTGCATTCGGGACGCTAGTGGCATCGCGATATCCGTAGTAAATACACAATTTAGAACGAGAAATGATTCGTTATGTTCGTATAGGAAAAAAATTGTAGTACAAGAAAATAATTTTTTAGTCTTTAGTGTATTTTAATTTAGTTTTTAGTGCATTTTGAATAAAATCGTTACATAACATAATTTTTTTTTATATATTTTTTTAGCATTATTAGATTAGAAATGTTACAATTATCTTTAATTATATAGTGCAGTTGTAGAAATAACCCGATTTATACCGTATTTGAAATCATTTTAATCTGGAAAATCTCAGCAGTATGTTACTAAAACCGTTAGGTTTTACATTTTATTAATACATAATGCACTTCAAGCAATACGTAGGTATGCGTTTCGAACCGAGGCTCCAACTGAGATCAGCAGCTACCACCGAACAGCCGAAGTCCTCAGCACGAAGAGAGATCGCGTCGGTTCGGATAAACACGCTGCCGAAAGTTATTTGAAAGGGTATAGCAGGATAAAATGGTCAAAAGTGCTCTTGAACCGATTTTAGCTGGCAATGCACCTTTCAATAGTGTAGCACAGGAAAACATTGTACACCAAGTTTCGTCCCCTATCTCAACCAGGAGGGTAGTTATAGGGTAAATTCGAATTTTCGGTTTTTGCCATATTTTTTCTATTTAATGGTCAACAAAAATTCTAAAAAAAAATCTGAAATATTGTAGACATGATTGTGTATGATTGTGAATTTTTTCAGATTTTTTCGTTGCAACTGCTAAGTGTAAGAAATAAAGAACGCAAAAAAATGTCGAAAAAAGCAGATTTCGTGTTGAAGTTTTCGAGCGACTAGATTTTTAATTTTACAGTAGTTAGATATTGACATGACTATTATGTACAATTTTTTTCAGATTTTTCCGTAAGGTGCGACATAGTTAAAAAAAATCAGAAAACGATATTTTCGAGATATTTCGCGTGAAAACGTGATAAGTACTTTCAATTTTTGCATTTCCATCATACAGTGAATGCATTATATGATTTTTAATATCTTTACATTCGACAGAGTAATATGTAAACGGAGGGAATTAAGTTAATATGATTAATTGGAAGTGTATACGCACCATATATCATATGGTACGAAAGAATCATTCAGCGCCGCAGTTAGCAGAGTGGTTAGAGTGATAGACTCCAAAACCGCTGTATACTCTCTTTTGTCGTAGGGTCGCACCCCACCAAGGTCCAATTTTTTTTTCATGATATAAAATTTTTCATCGTTGATAACATGACAATACACGATGTTCATTTAAAAATGTTTCTAGAATATTTTAAAAATATTTTATCATAAGGTTTCCATAAAAATAATTTAAATGCACCGCCGCGCCGGTTTTCTGCCTATGTATTATTCTAGCTCCGGATAAATAGGAAAGTGCCTGCGACAATTGATACAACCCGGTAAATAGGAAAAATTCCATTCAAGCAGATGTCAGCAACTGATTGTTTAGATTTTCCTGAAAAGACGGAAAACAATTTAAAAATCCTATTTACCGGGTCGTATCAATTGTCGCAGGCAGTTTCCTATTTAGCTGAAATAATGGATGCCGATAATAATATTAACATCCTTAGCTTGAAACAAAAAAATAGTATTGTGAAATTCCACGTACAGTCGCGTCATGTCAATAGTAAAACATACCGTTGCTATATCGACTATGTACCAAATTCAATTGGCATTTCGGGGATAAAGCGTTATTGCTGTGAATGCGCAAATGGTAACCGTACTATCGGGTGCTGTTCCCATGTAGCAGCAATTATTTACTACCTGTCGCACGCGCGGTACCTGTCGACAATTGTCAGACCTGCCGAAGTTTTAAGCAACATATTTCATCAAGACGAAGTAGTACCCGCAATTAATGAAGATAGTGACGAGGACTAAAATCATAATAACATACTCATTATCAAACAGTTACGGTGGTAAGTATTCTTAAAATAAATATAAGTATCCTAATTATAGAGTTGAACAAAAAAGCTAAATAATTCTATACCTAATAGAATACGCCGCCCTCATTCGATTATGGTCGCGGTCCGTTCAATTAGTGTCTGATTCCCTGATCAATAAAAATAATATAATATAATATAATATAACAATAGTACAACATAACAACAAAAATATAACAAAAATGCAATGCAATGCAATATAATATAATATATTATAATGTAATAAAGCATAATAACAGCTGTACACTACAGCTAGCTTATGGCAATCCCGACATGGCAATATTTTTACGTTTATTTTTTAAATCAGCCATTAATCGGACGCACTGCGACCACAATCGAATGAGGACGGTGTACGTTGATAAAAGAATGGCGAATCCAACCAGTGGATTCAGAATACGTATCATAAGCCAATACCACACATCTATTCCATTGACAAAATATTATAAACTATACGGAGCTACAACAATACATAGGCAGAAAACCGGCGCAGCGGTGCATTTAAATTATTTTTATGGAAACCTTATGATAAAATATTTTTAAAATATTCTAGAAACATTTTTAAATGAACATCGTGTATTGTCATGTAATCAACGATGAAAAAATTCTATATCATGAAAAAAAAATTGGACCTTGGTGGGGTGCGAAAATACGACAAAAGAGAGTATACAGCGGTTTTGGAGTATAAAACTCTAACCACTCCGCTAACTGCGGCGCTGAATGATTCTTTCGTACCATATGATATATGGTGCGTATACACTTCCAATTAATCATATTAACTTAATTCCCTCCGTTTACATATTACTCTGTCGAATGTAGAGATATTAAAAATCATATAATGCAATCACTGTATGACGGAAATGCAAAAATTGAAAGTACTTATCACGTTTTCACGCGAAATATCTCGAAAATATCGTTTTCGGATTTTTTTTAACTATGGCGCACCTTACGGAAAAATCTGAAAAAAATTGTACATAATAGCCATGTCAATATCTAACTACTGTAAAATTAAAAATCTAGTCGCTCGAAAACTTTAACACGAAATCTGCATTTTTCGACATTTTTTTGCGTTCTTTATTTCTTACACTTAGCAGTTGCGACGAAAAAATCTGAAAAAATTCACAATCATACACAATCATGTCTACAATATTTCAGATATTTTTTAGAATTTTTGTTGACCATTAAATAGGGAAAATATGACAAAAACCGAAAATTCGAATTTACCCTATAACTACCCTCCTGGTTGAGATAGGGGGTTGAAACTTGGTGTACAATGTTTTCCTGTGCTACACTATTGAAAGGTGCATTGCCAGCTAAAATCGGTTCAAGGGCACTTTTGACCATTTCATCCTGCTATACCCTTTCGAAGCCTTCGAATAAAAGCCGAATAAACTATGGCTAAAGATGAAAACCTTATTCGGCGGTTCGAATGAAAAAATTATCTTTTGCCGTCGAATGAATTCACTTCGGTTCATAACGGATAAACATAAAATATCTTTTATTTGAGTTTATCCAGATATTATTTTTGCTCATCTTCGTTCTCCAGCCGTTTCGCCATGATTCATTCAAGCCCCCCTGACGATAAAATAGTAATAGGGGAAATGCGGCAACAGCGCGATACGACTCTCAATACATATTGGTAACTATGTTTTTCCTACATTTATCGGATAGCTTGGACTTCCACCGGTTCTGATGTTACATAGCGCGAATATACCATCAGCGCTGGTGACGGAGAAGCCTCGAAGCTTCATTCTGTCAGTTTTCGATCTGTCTCAGTACACGAGTCATAAATTCATTATTCTTTCAAACATACGGTGCTTATTAGCGTTCAAACGCACCAGATCCGTCTGCACGGATGTCTACTGGAGGCAACTATACCCGCAAAAGCTTTCTTCTTGCCGATTCCACGACGTCAGTTGGTTGAAACGGTTTGTTTACTACATCGCGTATACGTACACACTTTTCCTAGCTTGTGTAAGCGTAGATACACATTCAAGGCCCGCGGAGACGGCAGCCGTAAGAACCAAAGCGTGTGATAATGATGAATCATATACTATTGAAAAATAAATTTTTTGTATGTGTGGTTTTACTCTGAAGAAAACAATTGTAACATATTAATGAGATTATGCTGATAAAAATAAGATCAAATACCACTTGAGTTGAATAATTTTTAGCCACTTTTAGGATCTATGTACATCTCGTTCACTCTCATCTTTTCTCACTCGTTCTTCTGTCTCACTTGCTGTCCTTTTCGGAACAGAAAACCGAGCCGATTGTGGCTTATATACCATACAATAGCTCATAACAAATGCAGAGAAAATGTGATCCTGCACACGATACAAGAAACGAACCGGTCCCGAGCGAGTTCTTTCTGTTGAGAAATTATTGTATAAACCTGGGCTCTCCAGCGTAGGAGCCCCCCTCACGCGCCTGCTTCCCCTTCCAATCTTCCTCTGACTCAACGTGCCGTCCGTTGTCAAGGAAACCGCGCGACGCTACGAAGGCTGCCACCAGTGATGTCAGAATTGTGGGACGCGGGACCAAACGGTTACCCCCACTATGACCTACCGTCGTCACCCACTATGGCCTACTGTCGTCCCCCACTTTCTTCCCATCGCAATGCACACAAGCATATTTTTACTCCTGTCCGTGTGAGATGCCTGTTGGGCTGCCGAGCATCACTGGCTGTTACGACGGGTAAGCTGGGCAAGCGTCTTCGCGGTTAGCGTCGTGCGGTATCCCTGACAACGCGGAAGAGAGTGGGAGAACCCCAAGCTCCGGCGGGAGTGATCTTGGAGAGCCCTGGTATAAACCAATTCGACCACAATAGTAGTAAGGCTAGGGGGATTACAACCCAGGTCCTCTGAGGGGAGCGCGGGGGCGGGGGGAAGTGAGGGCGCGCGGGGAGCGCGGCAGAGGAAAACCTGGGCGCGGGGCCTGCAGGGAGTGGAAGAGCGGTTGCGCGCGCACGGGCCGCGGAGTGGGGGAAGCCGCAACCGTGGAGGGGATCAGTCCGGGCCGAGCCGCCGCGGCGGCCTGGCCCACCGCCGAAACATTTCACAGAGGGAGAGGCCCACCCCCGAAAAGTCTTTTTCAGACCTAAACCAGGGAGGGGACGGCCCCCGAAATTTGTTTTCCAAACCAATATGCAGCAGAAATAATAATAATTAATTTTTGTATCAGCGATCTACCGAACCATTATGTAGAAATATTTTTTTTCAAACATATATGCAGCGAGCATTCTGAAGCTAACAGTATTCTAAAGCGTTCCGATTTAACGTCGCAGCGTATCGCACGATCGTGTATAATTCGAATCCTCTGGAGCAGTCGCGCGGGATGACGTCATTTGATGGCGCGTAGAACGCTCGAACGAAATAGAATTATGCGAAGTCAGCAAATCTTAAAATTATGTGGCGAGGAGAGAGGGAGGACGGGTAAATAAAATGGAGAAATAATATACGTTTAAGAAATTTTATTTAAAATTAAAAGAATATAATTCAACATTTTTTCCTACGAGCATTAGCTAGAATATCATTGATGGCGCACGCTACCAGTTCGCAATCTATATGATAATCTTCACAGTAATGTTCGCTATCACATATGATTTTAGCAGCACGACGCGCATCTAATGTTTCGCAGGCAACATCGCCCTGCTGTAGCACGTTGACAAAAGTTTCAAATTTCGTCTGCACATCTCTTACATTTTGATGCAGCTGCGCATACACATAGTCTATACATGCTTCAAGATTTAATAAAAATGTTACTGTATCCGGTTTGAAATACAGTGGCTTATCATGTAGCATCATCTTTACAATCGGAGAATTATAGATCTCACAAAAATCCATTGTTAATTTATCCATCTGCATCGAAGGTGATCCAGGTAATCGTGAACGTTCTTCGATGGCTGTACGACTGTTGCATAGCGCATGCCATGTATACGATGGTAACGTGAGATACATCCCATGATTGTCACCGAGAACCATTTCTACATCGACCGTAGGCCGTACGTGGATTCCAATTTCCAAATATTTGCTGCCCATAGATGTTAATGCGTATCTTCTAACCATGATACGCGATGTTCGGCGCGGGCTAAGAGAACAATTAAAGCTATGAAATTGTCTGCTCGTATTATGAATACAATTTTGAGAATATGTGAAAATTAAGCATTAGCAATAAAATGTATCCTCCTCGCATTGAGCTACGCCATCATCCCGCACGATCGGAACGTAATAATTCATACGTTCGACGTTTCCTTCGGCACTGGTACTGCACATTTTTTTTTTTCAGAGCACTATTTGTTCCGTCGAAAGTCACTGAGGCTACTGAGCGATTGATGGAATAGCATTCGGGAGATTGGCTTAAATAGAGGTGCAATTGCTTCCCCCACCACAGCATTTTATTTTAAAGCAATCAATTTTTCCATAATGTGTTTCAATCTTAACGTCGCAGCATATCGCACGATCGCATGAAACTTGAGCCTCATCCTCAAGGATAAAAGTCTCGACACGTCAGCAGAAACTGTGTCGGATGATTTTGCGCGCTAATTCGTCATACGCGTGAATCATAGAAAGAATTATGCTGTATTGGCAGAAACTGCACAGAAACATGTTGGGACGGATCGTCGTTTTTGCATGCGGTGCATTCGAGGGAGGGGGTACGCCAAAAGAGTTAGACAGAGATACCAAACCATGCTATCAGTCTTAAAAGCGGGCTGTAAACTGCACAAAGCCCCAAATCGTTGCAACGTGTTGCGAGGAAAGACATTACATTCCATTTACAATCATGGAATTCGCGCAAGTAGAAAGCCAATTATTGGATCAATCTGAACGATTGATTTCGCGGGAAGAATTCCTCGCGTGGGAAGAACGGTGCAACGAGTGTATCGAATCGTTGGAAGAACACAGCCGAGTGAAACGCCCGCGATTATCGATTGGTGTTCAACAATCGCTGATTGCTCGAATCGCGCGACTCGAAGAACTGAAACATTCGTTACGCGGCCGTTTCGTGCGTGAAGGTGCAGGACATTTGAACGCAAGACTTTTGTGGCGCAAAATAGACACTGCGTTCGATAGCCGCGTGTTAACTGGTGCCGTGCTCACCTCGAACTATATCGAGCCGCGCAACTTCCTCCAAGATGCGGCGACCATTTTGTTGGAGCACGTGCGGGGCGCTTTGAGGAAACGTCGAAACCTCAAAGTGAACACTGTATTCAACGGCGAATTTGTGGCGGGTGATAAACATGCTTGCAAAAGCATCAACACCCGGAACTGCGAACTCTTCGGCACATCCGATCTGCAGGAGTGGTACCAGCGATGCGTCGTCGAACCCACCCTGGCATCGCTGGAAGAGTTCCAGGAACGTGACAGCGGATGGGCATTGACGAGAATCCTCAACCTAACCGTCAATGTCAACAAATATAATCCGCTGCGCGCAGGGTACCACCACAAGTTACCGCGGGAAATATCGCTGAAGAAGGCAACGATCAGTGTACAATCCCCGGACAAAGCGTGGGCAGTGGTCGCCGCTCTTCATCCTGCGGAAAGACATCCTGATCGCCCAAGTTCATATCCGCCATATGCTTCCGTATTAAATCTCCAGGACATTGAGTTCCCAATGTCCCTGGAGCAAATTGGGAAGTTTGAGCGGCAGAAAGAAATCTTCGTCAACGTGTACACCTTCGAGGCGGAGAAGACGAAGACCGTCTTTCCGTTGCGTCTCACCAGCCACAAGAGGGATCGGCACGTCAATCTGCTCTACATACTGAATGATGGAGATGTAGGGCACTTTGTGCTGATTAAGAACTTGTCCCGGCTGGTGAGCATGCAGCTGAGCAGGCACAAGGCAAAGAAATTCATCTGTGACCGGTATGTACATAAGCTTATGAAATGAGGAAATGTCTCGCGAAACAAATTAAATAAAAAATTTTTGTGTTTTATTACAGATGCATGCACTACTTCAGATCTGCCGAGAAGTTGGAGCTTCATTCGCTGGACTGTGGGCAAATGAACGACAGCGCCATCCTGCTGCCCAGCGAAGGCAAAAATTTGCTCAGCTTCAACAACCACGACAGGAAGGAGCGGCTCCCCTTCGTGGTATATGCCGATCTGGAATGCATCATCGAAAAAACAGAGGACAGTCACCGAATGGGTGACAATAAATTACATATGTACCAGCACCACAATGTACATAGTATAGCCTATTATATGCATTGTTCGTATGATACATCGCTATCGACGTATCGATGTCGCCGCGACGCGGATTGCGTTTCATGGTTCGTCGATGACTTTAAAAATTTTGCAAATTTCGCCAAACCCATCCTGACCAGCAATGTTCCCATGCATGATTTAACCGCCGAACAGTTGACGGCATTTCGCGATGCAACACACTGTCATATTTGCGAAGAACCATTCAAGGCTATCGATATACGAGTCCGCGATCATTGTCATCTATCCGGACGGTTTAGAGGTCCAGCACATGCGGAGTGCAATTTAAATTATAAAAATGCGTTTTACATCCCCATAGTTTTTCATAATTTATCCGGCTATGATTCACATTTCATTATCGAGGAAATAGCTACCGCTTTCGAAGGCAGCGTTGACGTATTGCCTATAACGAAAGAAAAATATATTTCATTCACAAAAAATGTCGAAGATACGGCTAACTCAGACTCGCGAAATTATATAAAATTGCGATTCATCGATTCGTACAAATTTCTCAACACCAGTCTCGACAAATTAGCATCTTTTCTTAGCACAGAACAATTAAAAATTTTACGATCCAAATTTGAAACATTATCCGCCGAGGATTTCAATTTATTGACGCGAAAGGGTGTCTTTCCGTACGAATACCTTGATTCCGCGAACAAGCTGCAGGACCCATGCTTACCGCCGCGCGAATCATTCTATAGTTCGTTAACGGGTGAGACTGTATCCGAGAGCGATTACGCGCACGCCAAAACTGTCTGGCAGCGTTTCGACATTAGAACCTTGGGCGAATACAGCGATTTGTATTTGAAAACAGATGTCTTGTTATTGGCAGATATTTTTTGAAAATTTTCGCGAAAGTTGTATCAAAAGTTACGGATTAGATTCAGCGCATTATTATACTCTACCCGGTTTCACCTGGGATGCCATGCTAAAACATACCAAAATTACATTCGAATTGCTCACCGACGTCGATATGGTTATGTTTATCGAACGCGGTATACGCGGGGGTTTAAGTCAATGTTCCGGAAGATACGCACATGCCAATAACAAGTACATGCCATCTTACAACGCATCGGAACAGTCACCGTACTTGATGTACTTTGATGTAAATAATTTGTATGGATGGGCAATGTGTCAACCCCTGCCACACGCCATATTTCAATGGGTCGAAGATGTTGCAAGTTTTAACGTGCCTTCAATCGCTGTCGATTCGCCCACGGGGTACATTCTCGAGGTGGATCTGGAATATCCACAAAGTCTGCACGACGCTCACGCCGATCTACCGTTATGCCCGACGCGTGCCAAACCACCTGGCAGCAGCCAGAACAAGTTACTCGCGACGGTATACGATAAGCAGCGTTACGTTATTCATTATCGCAACCTGCAGCAGTGCACGCGTCACGGTCTTCGTATTACAAAGATACACCGCGTGCTTCAATTCGCTCAATCCCCCTGGCTCCGCGATTACATCGAACTCAATACACGGTTTAGAACAAGCGCGACAAACGACTTTGAAAAAAATTTGTACAAATTGGTGAACAACGCGGTATTTTGTAAAACTATGGAAAATGTACGAAATCATGTGGATGTAAAACTTTTGACACATTGGGAAGGGCGATATGGCGCGGAGGCAATGATCGCGAAACCGAATTTCCACAGCCGAAGTGTTTTTTCGGAAAATTTAATAGCTGTTGAATTGCGAAAACTCGAGGTGAAATTCAACAAACCGATATACGTGGGGGGTATGTGCATTCTGGACTTATCAAAAAATTTGTTTGTACGAATTTCATTACGAGTACATGTCTCCCCTGCACGGGCAAAATTATAAAATTCTATACACAGACACAGACAGCCACATTTATCACATTCGATGCGAAGATATCTACGAGTCCATGAAACGCAATATCGATAGATTCGACACAAGCGATTATCCTATCGACAATTCATATAATATGCCGTGTGTAAATACGAAGGTTCCAGGGCTGATGAAGGACGAAAATAACGGCGCGATAATGACCGAATTCGTAGGTCTTAGAGGGAAAATGTATGCACTTCGCGTAGACGGTAAAAAAGATACTAAAAAGGCGAAAGGCGTCAAGACCAACGTCATAGCCATAACGATAACTTTCGACGACTACGCGCAGTGTTTGCCCAGGGAGATCGAAATGGTTCGCAGACAATCATGTATACGGTCCAAATTGCACAAAGTGTACACCATTTCGGAATCCAAAATCGCTCTAAGTCCGTACGACGACAAGTGGCATATCGTACCTGATTCGATCGACACTCTGCCCTGGGGACATTATAAAATACCATTATGAAATTCCGTTGTAAAAAAAATATCGATGTAAAATAGAAATTATTGTATTTATTAACTACTTCATAGAAATGATTAAATTATTGTATAAAAAAATTGTTCACACATGTATATATCATTGTATTTTTATTGAATCATATATTATTATGTTACAATACATTATTTTTATTTATCCAAGAATTGTGTGATTTATCAAATCCCAACCACTTGACGTATACCTTATCCCCCTTCCTACGCAACACTTTTTCCACTAGATACACATCAGGATCGGTGACGCGTTGCAGCTGGTGTTCATAGAATCCTCCGGCAACAGGTTTTCCACAGGAATCGAGGAGCAGATACGTCGCGGGATTAGTTGCCTGTACTTTGGCTACCTTGAACACCTCCATTGTCCAATTCGGCGTATAGCCTTTATCGAAGATGGTTTTAAATTTGCTCACGCGCACAAACTCGCCCAACTTGAATCTCGCCGGAGTAGCGATCATTATGTTGCTGTATACGGTGGCTAGCAGCTTGTCGGCGATCGCAGGGGTAACATCGCAAGGACGCATTCTGATGCTTCTATGTTTTCGCGCGTTATACTCTGCGAGAAGACGCGGTAGCGAATCGATCCATCTGTAGGTTCCATTGAGCGTAAACATTTTCCACATATTTTTCTTCAAAGTTCGAATGAAACGTTCTACGACGGAGGCCTTCATCACCGAATACGTCGAATAATGATAAATGTCATGCTTTGTCAAGACTTTCTGCACATCGGCGTTGTAAAATTCTTTTCCTTGATCTGTTTGCAAATTTTTCGGATATCGATCTCTAAATATCTTTGCAAACGCTTTGGTCACCTCAGCGCCACTTTTAGTCTTGAGCGGCACCACCCATGCATATTTGCTAAGCACATCGATGATGGTGAGTATGTAGTGGTGACCTTGGTTGAATAGCGAGTATGGACGCATTTCTACAACGTCAGCTTGCCACAGATCGTCGTATCCATGAACTATGACGCGCCTCCGTGGGAAATATCTTCGGGCTGGAGCATGCAATTCCTCAACGAGTTACCGCTTCTTGGGGTCATGGTTTTTTTTACTTTTGGATTTCGATAATGGTTGCATGTTTGATCGCAGAGGTGTCTTTGACACGAATGATGTGATAATTATCATGTATGTGCATTATGTGCTCCCCATCGGTCCGAGGAAATTCTGGACAAGTTCAACCGTCTCGCATGATTCTCCTTCGCAGCGCTGCTGTGGGATTGAATTTGACGCCTGCGATATCTTTTTAACGCTGTTTTGCAACGTCAGCATATCTCTCTGAAACACGACCAGCTTCCTCTCTAATTCTTCCTGCTGCTCTCTCAAAAGTTTAATGCTCTTTTCCATGTATAGTTTATTGACGGCATCGCTGTCAGCCACCGGCTGAGCTACGCGTCGTATCTTGCGTGATTTTGCATCAAAGTCGGCACCGTCCACACAAAGAGCGTTATCTCGCATATAATTTCGAAGCATGCCGCTCCATTTGTAATAGTCCATTCTAGCTGCTCCACTCTTCTCGAGCGATACTCCAAATTTGTTGATCGGCATCTCGATGCATACAGTGCAAATCATCGACGTGCGGTTTAATTTATAATGAGGCCTACCTCGCGGAGTTCCTCGATAATCGATAGACTTTCAGGATCATGAGAATTGTTACCAGCCTGTCGCGACGCTTCCAGCAAACGCAATCGATCCACCAGCTCGTTGGGATCATCCCAATGCACGTAATCGATCTTGTTATCGTTTACCATCATCGCTAGCGATGTCCTTAGACCTTTCCCAGCCCTACTAGCCGATACACGGGGGAGTAGAGGTGCAATTACATGTTTGTACTTGTATCCCTGGTTGCTTAATATGGGGTATTTAGCATTATGATCGCGTCTGTGGGCATTCGTCGTCAGCAGTATACTTTTGTATTTTTGTTTGTCGGCATCGGTGTACAGGGCATCGTCGGGAATTCTCTTGAAAATCAGTTCGTAAAGACCGGACGTTCCTCTATATCTTACACCATCAATGATTATATTATCATCCTCGTCTATATCGAAAGCTTTATCCCCAAGCATCGTTCCACTATCACCAAAGTATACACCATACACATAGTCCATTGTTGTATCCCTATCACCACTTAGGATTGCGCTCATGTATTTTTGCCCGAGTGGGCCGAAATGGCTGCGAAACGTTTCTTGTCCCTCAGATGTTTGAAGTTGATGTCTAACAGATGTTGCAAACGACTCATCGGGACTAGTTTCGAAAACGTCGTCATCAATGGTTGTGAGCGATTGTACACCGGTATTTATTGGTGTGGGTGGAACGGGGGAATCGTTTGACGTGGCATTCTGTCGTTTCCGCTTCGATTGAACTGGTGTGGAGGTTATGGGCGAATATTCCGATGACATGTGTGGTTTCCTCTTTGTCTTGCGCGATGTGTTCCCTTTCGACTGAATTTTTGTTTTAGGCGTTAATGTTTCATTCCCTCCAACGTCTGTGCTCATCGACGGTGATGCGTCAGCTTCTGCTGCTGTGGTATTTTTCATGATATGTTTTAAGGGTTCGACGACAGGTTTGAAGTATCTCTCCAACACGATATCTTCCTCCATCATGCCAGTCTTCAAAGCCTGATGTTTCTTACGAATGGATTCGCTGGTTTTCGCAATTTCCTTCGCTATTCTCTCGCGATCCATAATCTCCAGACTATCGATATCAATCATCGTTGTACCGCAGACGTTGCTTTCCCACCGACGTGTTGACGACAATTTACCATCTCACGGTATGGCAAACTCGTCAAATCCCTTTCTATAACGTCCATTGGACATCGCGCTATCCTTGTCTATTACCACGAAACCATATTCCCGTTGCCAACAATTACGGCACAAAGCGCAGAAATCCTCGTAAGACATATCAGTGTTTACATGATCGTTGTACACATGTTTCAAGTTGGTACCATCCTGCATAAACAGAATCAACAGATTCGCATTGTCGCGTATAAGATGTTTGGGAATTTTTGCATACGTCTGACAAAGATAGAAGCAGTCAACGTTGGAGTGGCGCCCCATTGCAAAGTATTCTCGTATCGTATCTTGCTTGTCGCATGCCACGTCATCAAAGACAAAAATTGAATTCGGGAGCGATTCGCTCGGTGGGATGACGTCATTGTTATTTGAAAACGTAAAGTAGCCAATTTCATCTATCGGGGTCAATAAATTCTCCAAATACTGATATTTCGGCTGTTGCAACGACTTGAAATACACGTACATGTTCTCGAAGCGAACACCGTGAGGACTTTCCAACAAGCTCACCAACACGTTGGTCTTTCCGCAATTTCATGGGCCGCAAATCAGACAGCGTATAGTGTTTGGTAGCATGCTACCATGTTTGCGTCTTGTTTTCGAGGACATCATTTGCGATTTATCGTCAAAATTAGTTACGCGTATCGTCACAGGTTGTCGCACGAATCGCATCCTCTCCGCGAACTGTGAAAAATGATTTTGATACGTCGAAGCGGCGACGCGCCCTATTTATAGGTCCACGCTGAAGCAAAACAGCTCAGTATTCAAAATGCTTCTGATCTTGTCGGATAATTGTGATATTCGAGACTTAACCTCTGAGCAGTTGAAATATATACCAAAGATTATTCTACTGCGAGAGTTTGGCAGACACATTGATCAGTTTTGGGACAGACTCCCCGAGCATATAAAAGCTGATTCTGAGGTTCAGCAGTATCGTCGATGTCTGGAACATTATAATCGCCCTTGGCAGCGAACGCATATCGACGGTCCGGCACCATTGATTAAAAACTGTGGCGAATGTCGCCAACAGGAGTAAAGAAAGGTAATGGTTTGTTAAATCGGGCGATAAACGCGCTACCTATCGAATTACATATCCCGGGATACCAGTTTTGCGGTCCAGGAACACATCTAGCAAAACGATTGGCTAGAGGTGATCAAGGCATCAATCCGTTGGACGCAGCGTGTCGCGAACACGATATTGCGTATTCGCGCAGTAACAACCTCGGCGAAAGGCACGCGGCAGATAACGTACTCGCTGACAAAGCGCGAAAACTCAATGTTGCGCGTGACTCGACTCTAGGTGAAAGAGGTGCTGCTACAGCTGTTTGGGCAGCTATGAAGGCCAAAACGAAAATCGGAATGGGGATGAAAACAAAATTGCGCAAAAGGACTCCAAAGAGAGCATCGAAAAAGCGGATTCTCCCAGTGGCAAAACGGGGTGGTATATTACCACTTCTCCCGCTGCTAGGTGTTCTCGGATCATTAGCTGGTGGAGAGGCGGGGATCGCCAAGGCGGTAAACGATAATAAGGCGGCGCAACGTCAGCTGCAGGAAATGCAACGCCATAATCGCTCCATGGAAGGTCGTGGACTTTATCTCGCACCATACAAGCGCGGACAGGGAATATCGAAACGAAAAAAAAGCCGGAAAGAAAATAAAAATGCCTGTCGGCGTAACTACCGACGCGCAATTGGAGGAGTTGGCAAAACGTATACGTATTCCATTCTTTACAGGTGTTTTTATGCGCAATTCATTTCCTGCCGGAGGAGTACGTCGAAACGAGAGCGGTATCATAAATTTGGACAATGTCGAGGGGCCGGGGACTCATTGGGTGGCGTATGCGAAGAGAGGGTGTCGAGCTATATATTGCGACAGTTTTGGGAATCTTCGACCGCCTAAGGAATTGGTACAATATCTGGATATAGATGCTGTGAAAATCGAATACAATCGAATGGCTTATCAGAAGTACGAACAGAGCAATTGTGGACAACTATGTCTACGCTTTCTACAAACGATTGGCACCAAATTTAAGGATTGACTTCCCACCACTCTGATTCAGTACTAGTCGAGTCGTACAGCTCGGAATATGTCGTTAACATTCACTCTAACCGGCAGGAGTAGCACTCTCGCGGTAAGCTACTTTCCAGCCATAGATTTGAGCGACGATGATTATGAGATTGGTCTAGCAACCTTTGAAACTTATCATACAATACGGAACATCGACTCGAGCAACGATAAATTCTACTTCACCGCAAACTATGACATCAACAATAGCATCGACACCACTCATGAATACATTACGATTCCCCACGGCTCCTACGAACTAGACGCCATTGCCAAGTATTTGAAGCAGCGATTACTCGAGCGGTATGCTCAAAATCTCGGCGGCATCGATGACGGTGACAACGATGTGTATCCAATAGTGTTGCGTCCCAACAACAACACCATGAAAAGCGAGCTGTACTGCCCGTTCGCCATAGACTTTACGAAACCCAATAACATTGGATCGCTACTGGGATTCTCGACGAATCGGGTATTAGAATCTGGACGGTGGCATGAATCGGACGATCCAATTAATATCATGAACGTGAACATTATTCGCATAGAATGCAGCGTGACCGCTGGCACGTACAACAATGGGAAGCGCGTACATATGATACATGAATTTTCTCCGAGAGTCCCACCAGGATATAAGATATCGGAAACGCCCGCGCAGATCATTTACCTTCCAATCACTGCCGGGTCATTACGGATCTAACGATACGCGTTGTGGATCAAGACGGACAGTTGCTCGATTTTCGAGGTGAAGAGATTACCAGCAGATTGCACGTACGACGGCGACGACGATAATACATGTGGTGTGACCGAAAGAGATGCTTGTGTTGAATGACTCCAGAAACTCGTTTCTTCCAAGTGAAATAGTTTGCAACAACAACAACAACAACAACAACAACAACAACAACAACAACAACAACAACAACAACAACAACAACAACACGTGCAACAGCTCTGATTACACTAAAAAGAAAAGGCTCAGTCCTGCGAACATTGCATTTTTGAAATCATTGGGATTCCTTGTGCGCATTTAAGTTGAAAAAATGGTGGACATTCTAAGCATTAGAGGGAAGCCGACGTTTGACGATCGCATCGTCAAGCTCGAGACTCACACATACAACCCATACGTCAACACGACGTTTGGATACAGCGATGAGATAAGAATACCCATACAGTAGCAGGATTTATACACATTGCCATGTGAAAGTTTCCTCTACTTGGAGGGGAAATTGAAGATAAATAAGCCAAGCGATACATTAACGGTGACGTTGGGAAATAATTGCGTGCCGTTCTTATTTGATGAGATTCGATACGAGCTGAATGGCGTGGAGATTGATCGCAACAGAAACGTTGGGATAACTAGCACGCTTAAAAACTATGTATCGCTGACATCTGGCGAAGACAAAAGTATGGAGAATGCCGGATGGGGCTTGAAACGACGCAATGGGCTAATACTGAAAAATCATTTCAATTTTTGCATCCCACTTAAATATTTGCTCGGATTTTGCGAGGACTACAAACGCATGATTATTAATGCGCGTCACGAATTGATTTTAATACGATCGCGCAACGACAACAATTCTCTAATAGGATCGCCGATGTTGGAACCAGAAATTGAATTACTTAAAGTGCAATGGCGGATGCCTCATGTGACGTTAAATGACGTTAATAAGCTATCGTTGCTACGTGCTTTCGAAAGTGGAAAAAACCTGAGCATTTGTTTTCACTCGTGGGATCTGTACGAGTATCCTCTCTTACAGAGCACGACCAAGCATTCGTGGGCCGTGAAGGCATCCGCACAGCTGGAGAAGCCGCGAGTTATTATCCTTGTTCTACAGACTGATCGAAAGAATGTGATGAGCGAAGATGGTACTAAGTTCAACAACTGCAAATTGGCCAATATAAAACTTTTTCTCAACTCGGAATTTTACCCATATGATGACCTGAATTTGGACTTTGACAAGAATAAGCATGCCATCTTGTTTCACATGTATATACAATTCCGTAAATCGTATTATGGACATAGTTGCAACGAGGCATTATTCACCGTGGCCGAATTTTTACAATTTGGTCCCCTCGTGGTGATTGATTGCTCGCGACAAAATGAGTCGATCAAGAATGGCACCGTGGACGTGCGCATAGAATTCGAGTGTAAAGAGAATGTGCCGGTAAATACTACGGCCTACTGTCTGATTCTGCACGATCGTGTGGTTGAATACAATCCGCTGACAAACGTGGTGCGCAAAATAAATTAAATTACCATACTACTTGCCCCGCCCTCTCCTGTGCTAAATTCATACAAATATTTCGTCGTGAAAATCGAGATGTCTTATGAGAAAGACCCCATTCTCTCGTCTGTCTTGGAAGCGAACGGACCTCCAAATTGTATCGATAATGGTCGTACCAACACTTGTTTACCTGCAAGGGTTCATCGTCGATGGAAGATTTGTCGTCAAGGAAGTGGCTATCCTGCGAAAGGGAACAATTCTCTCGCACTATATTTTTGGGAGTTCGATGCCACAATATCTTCTTACGAAATCCGACAAATCAAGCATCCGATGGTTGGTGGCAAAACATCATGGGCTACGGTGGGACGATGGTGACGTTCCGTACAGTATGGCTAAACAGCTAATTACGAAAGGTGTAGCTGATGCGATCGACGAAGAAGATGACGCATCCCATATCGTATACGTTAAAGGGCTGCAGAAACGCGACTGGTTTGCGGATTTCCTCGATGAAGATACGAGAATGGACGTGGTCATCGAGACGCTGGACATTGACTACGAGGATATCAAATCTCTAAATAAGGTAAATGTAGTTAATACTCTGCGATGTGGTAGACACGCAAAGCACTGTGCCATGCAAAATGTATTTAAAATATTCAACTGGTGGTCTAAACGCCAGAGAGAAATTCATAAATAAATAAAATCAATTTTTTAATGTATGAAATGTTTTTTCTTCACCCTCCCCAACCTCCTGCATGTAATGTACGCTAGATTAAGACGATAGTTATAATTATGTAGAAGCGGTTCGATTCACGTTCAGAGTGGTATGATTCACGTTCAATACCCGTTCAATACCCGATCAATGCCCGATCAAAGCCGTTCAATACCCGATCAAAGGCGTTCAATACCCGTTCGATACCCGATCAAAGCTGTTCAATACCCGTTCGATACCCGTTCAATATCCGTTCGACACACGATCAATGCGACATGATTCACGTTCGATACCCGATCAAAGCCGTTCAATACCCGTTCGATACCCGATCAAAGCCGTTCAATACCCGTTCGATACCCGATCAAAGCCGTTCAATACCCGTTCGATACCCGTTCAATACCCGTTCGACACACGATCAATGCGATATGATTCACGTTCGATACCCGTTCGATACCCGATCAAAGCCGTTCGATATACGTTCAAAACCATTCAATACCGTTCAATACTCGTTCGATTCACGTTGAAAGTGGTGTGATCTAGTCGAATGATGTGTCAAAGAAGGAGAAACGATTCAGCCAAATGATACACGCGAAGAAGATAAAGGAGAGGGGGTTACATCCAAGAGCCAGAAGATGCAGCGAGACCAGTTGCCTTTCAATCGCGACACTAGTAGCTGGTTCTTTTTGGAAGTGACATTTTGTACAACTTTGTGTGAAAATTTTGGTGTATGATAATGGGATTTTCAAGGATAGCGCCGGAGTGTAGAGGCAGTCCAGAGGTATGTACTTTTAAATATTTTAACATTTATCGCGTTTAACCTTTGTTATCCAGTGAGATTAAAATCAGACGTTTGTGTAAATATTATATCGCGGGATGCAAAAATTGAAACGATTTTTCACTATTAGCCCATTGCGTCGTTTTTAGCCCCATCCGGCAATCTCCATACTTTTGTCTTCGCCAGATGTCAGCGATACATAGTTTTTAAGCGTGCTAGTTATCCCAACGTTTCTGTTGCGATCAATCTCCACGCCATTCAGCTCGTATCGAATCTCATCAAATAAGAACGGCACGCAATTATTTCCCAACGTCACCGTTAATGTATCGCTTGGCTTATTTATCTTCAATTTCCCCTCCAAGTAGAGGAAACTTTCACATGGCAATGTGTATAAATCCTGCTACTGTATGGGTATTCTTATCTCATCGCTGTATCCAAACGTCGTGTTGACGTATGGGTTGTATGTGTGAGTCTCGAGCTTGACGATGCGATCGTCAAACGTCGGCTTCCCTCTAATGCTTAGAATGTCCACCATTTTTTCAACTTAAATGCGCACAAGGAATCCCAATGATTTCAAAAATGCAATGTTCGCAGGACTTGCCACCACCGTCGCCCCCCTCGCCTCAACCGCAGGGGCCCCACTCGCCACCGCTGCAGCCACTGCCTCCGCGTTCCCCCAATTGGTCTCCCGATTGGGGGTCACCGCCGCCGCCTCCAGTGGTATGTAATACATTGCATTGTTATGTGTGTTTGATGTTTATTATGTTTAATGTGTCATTATTACACCGACGTTTGTATCTGTGTTCTAGGACATATTTTTCATGAATGCACGGCTGGTGGAGGAGGAGGTGGCGCCCCCCGCGCCACGGATCGCGGTTGGTCCGGCGATGGTGGCTCGGCTGCGGCAGCCTTGGGTGGCGTATCGGCGAGTGGGGCCCCTGCGGTTGAGGCGGCCGCGGTCCCCATCGCCACCGTCGCCGCCATGGATCGACGTGCGACGGTTACGGCAACCGCTGCCGCCAGCTGCCGTCGCCACCCCCAGAGCAGATGGTCATATCCCCGTCGCCCTCGCCACCATCGTCGCCTTCATCGCCACCTTCGCCGCCTTCATCGCCACCATCCCCCTTCTTAGAATAGTTTTATATTTTTTCTTTTTATATTGTATTTTTATATTGAATTTTTATATTTTTTCTTTTTTATTTTATATTCTTTTTGTATTGCCTTTTATTTTATTATTTTATTTTCTTTTTTATATTATATTCTTTTTATATTATATTTATTATTTAATTGTATTTTATTTTATTATTTTCTTTTCTTTTATATTTATATTGTTTTATATTTTTATATTCATTTATATTTGTATTATTCTTTAATTTTTTTTTGTAACAATATATATATATATATATATATATATATATATATATATATATACCTTAAACGTATATTATTTATCAATTTTATTCACCCCTCATCTTCCTCGCCACATAATTTTAAGATTTGCAGACGTCGCATAATTCTATTTCGTTCGAGCGTTCTACGCGCCATCAAATGACGTCATCCCGCGCGACTGCTCCAGAGGATTCGAATTACGCGAGATCGCGCGATACGCTGCGACGTTAAATCGGAACGCTTTAGAATACTGTTAGCTTCAGAATGCCCGCTGCATATATGTTTGAAAAAAAATAATTCTACATAATGGTTCGGTAGATCGCTGATACAAAAATTAATTATTATTATGCATGGGGGAAAATTTCTGCTGCATATTGGTTTGGAAAAAAAATTTCGGGGGCCGTCCCCTCCCTGGGTTAGGTCTGAAAAATTTTTCGGGATGGGCCAAGGTCTGAAAAAGACTTTTCGGGGGTGGGCCTCTCCCTCTGTGGAATGTTTCGGCGGTGGGCCAGGTCTCCGCGGCTGCTCGGCCCGGACTGATCACCTCCACGGTTGCGGCTTCCCCCACTCCGCGGCTCGTGCGCGCGCAACCGCTCTTCCACTCCCCGCAGGCCCCGCGGCCATGTTTCTCTCCGCCGCGCCACCCCGCGCGCCCGCACTTCCCCCCGCCACCACGCTCCCCTCAGAGGACCAGGGTTGAAATCCCCCTAGCCTTACTACTCACAATCTCGTATAGAATGCTTAAAACTATTTGTAAGCAGGTAAATTTTTTTTCTTATTTTTCTCAGAACCCAGGAACTATGGGAAAGAAAGCCAATAAGGTTAGTCTCTACAGAGTCTTTACTTTAATTGATGAGTCTCATCAAAAAGTGAAATATTAATTTGATATCTCCTGGTTAAATGAGTAGCTGACTAAACGTCTCTCACTGAGACTAGAAAAAATAATTGTAAACAGAAATTGTAACCGTAACCCAGATTATCTAGATTAGGTTCTTAATGGCGTATAGTAACCTAAATACTGTTGCTGCGTTATATTCGTAAGCGATGTTTTAGCTGCCTATAAGTGGCAAGCGAAGTCGACGGTTAGCACTCTTTTAACTCAGTTACGGAAGCATCGGCCGTTCCCACACGATCAAATAACATGATTTAGTTCTATTGCGTTAAAGTATACTCTATCATACAGGGTGTCCGCAGGAAGACTGAACAGCTGGATATCTCCTAATCGATTAGAGATAAAAAAATATTTATACGGAATTGCATGGTTCGAGGGGGCCAATTTATTAGCGCAGACGAATTTTTCCTTAGATTATTATTTTGAAAGATACGATGGTCAAGTTCGGCTTTTTAAATGGAACTATGTTTTTTTTTCTTAGATATCACTTGACAGTGCGTTCCAAGACAAATTCAATAACCTACAATGTACACAAATTATTTCTACTGGTTTTCGAGATATTGCGCTTGCAAAGAAAACCCGCTGGAATAGCAAGCACTGGGGTGGTCTTGTTCACGTCACGGGTAGCACGCGTTGGACATTGCCTGTTGAAACAGATACCTACTTACCAACGGTCTGCGCCAGGAGTGGCAGGCCCAATGGCTGGACAATTCTTTTCCGTCACAAATACTAGATACATCTGCGGTATCGAGAAGCGTACCGTTAATGTTTCAAAACGTCATAAAAGTTATTTAGAGTTTGTACGCAAGGAGAAGTAGGAAAAGGTGAGTCAATTTTCACCTTCAATAGTCTTTTATTTCGCATTTCATATACCTAGCATTTCGATGTACCTTGCATTTATGACGAAAAAGAATTGTCTAGCCTTTGGGCCTGCTAGTCCTGGCGTAGACGTTTGGCAGGTCGGTATCTGTTTCAACACGCAATGCCCAACGCGTGCTTGCTATTCTAGCGGGTTTTCTTCCAGTGAAAATCAGTAAATTTGCAAGCGCAGTATCCCGAAAAACAGTGGAAATAAGGTGTATACGTTATAGGTTATTGAATTTGTCTTGGAACGCACTATCAAGTGATCTCTAAAAAAAAAACATACAGTATTGTCTCCCTGAGGGTTCGCTGGTTGGGACCGGCGTTGAGCCCGTATCGTGAGCAGAGCCCTAATTACGAGTGTTCGTTTCTCTTCTTTCTGACCGAAGGGGGGAGTGAGATAGAACGCTTTACGTGTGCGGCGGGCGTGTGCGACCGTGCCTCGCTCGCTTTCGTTCCATCTCGCTCTCGCCTTCGCCGGACAAGAGTGAGATAGAAATGGTGGGGATAGCGAAAAGCCCACACCGTGTGCACCAAATCGAGCCCATTGGGAGACAATACTGTAGTTCCATTTATAAAATCGATATTGACCATTGTATCTTTTAAAATAATAATCGAAGAAAAAATTCGTCTGCGCTAAAAAATTGGCCCCCTCGAACCATGCAATTCCATATATTTTTTTATCTCCAATATCTTCTTATATGAATTTACTATATAATCCGACTCTCCTCCCTCCCACTACTCGCGGCGCACCACGTGTTTGAACTGGCAACCGTGATCCCCACCACCGTGCGGGGAACCGTACGCGCATCGCTTACACGCACGGCGGTGGACGCCACGAAAGATTTATGTGCCTCGCTTCATTATTTTGCTTATTACTCAGTCCCATTTAGTAATATCGAGATGATAGATAGCCTATAACCTTCCCAAATGTTGTCTCTACACATCTGTGAAAACCGCAGCAGAATTGGTTAAGTAGTTTCCGAGTTTACTGGGTACAAACACAATAATACTTTCCGCTTTATATATGTAGAGAGAGAAGAGAAGTAACCTACCTTGCCTAGCAAGGGGAACTTCATGTTTGGCAATTTCAGAAAATGTTGATAGTTAGTGTACGTGAAGGTCTTCACTCGGACATTAATTCCCCAAAGCAGTAAGGCGCGCTTTTCAGCCAAATTTGAGAAAATCCACTTTGAAAAATTCCGAGTTCATTATATAAATTTGATAGAAAGTCAATAATAGCGACAGATCGCGTGCGTCAGTGCGTAGCACCCCTGATTAGTAAGCGTGGGGACGCTCGTTCCGCGTCTCACTGATGGCACCTTTCTTTTTATTCATTCTAGTAGTACCGAGTCAACAGTCTGCTAATTGCAAGACGCATTCAGGAACGCCGCAACACTTGTGCGTATGCTAGCCGCCATTCGCCGCTATTTTTTCTTATAATTCCGATACCAGAATATACTTTTCCGTCAATGAAGTACGTAGTGAGTGAGAGAAGCGCTCATTCCATATCGGACCGCATCTTACTTCTTTCTTTTGTGGCAGACGATAATGTGTCTCGTCCACTCTTTCGTCCTCTCCCGTTCGCTTTCAGGTTATCTCACTCTCGACCGAATGATTCGAAGAAGTAGTGAAAATAGCGACAAGCGCTTAACGCAGGGGCTAAGGCGAACGCTTAACGAGAAGTTAAATCTACTAATATCGGTGTTGTATCAGAAGGCGAAGTTTATACTGGTATAACCGTAAACAGTTGTTCTCAGTTAACATGATAAATTTACCTCGATTGGATTGATACAAAATCATCTCCACTACTATTTTTTGTCTGGGAATCTTCCCGACCGCGTTTGGCTCTCAAGAATAGGCACTGACGACCGGATGATCGGACATCCAATGCTATTTTCTGTTCCACAGTTTTGGGGCTAATGAGCCCCATTACTACTTCTGTATTACATACAACATTAACGGCTAAGCATGAAATAAGAGTGCAGCTAGTACAAGCGGTGGTAATAAAAGTTATAATAGAGGTGAGAATTTACATACCGGGTGCCCCGATACCAAATTAATACAACATATTCGAAAAGTCAAAAAATTGAAAAAAGTTTGTATAGAAATTAAAATTTTTTCATGTGTTTATTAATCAGCAACTCTACAGGCCCATTCAACAGAGAAGCAGTGTACAACTTTGTTTAAGATAGAAACGCTCGAAAACGTAGAGGGCACTCGAAAACCAGTGGTGTTTCAGGAAATTGGTATGTCCAAACGTGAGACAACTCAAAAATGTTGAGGAAAGTGCGGTATATTTTGAGATTGATACGTGAAACGATATAATGGACGCGTAACGCGTTGTCGAGATACAGTATTATATAATAGTAGTATATATATATATTATCTCCCTAGGGGCTTGTTTTGATGCACACGATGTGGGCTTTTTGCTATCCCCACCACTTCTGTCTCACTCTTGTTCGGCGAAGGCGAGAGCGAGATGGAACGAGAGTGAGCGAAAGACTCGGGAAGCGAGCAAGGGCGGTACGAGACAGACGACGCGTTGATATTTTGCCGCGCTCCGTTTTTCGGACGCCTGAAGGCTGCCGTTCCAATGCGCGGTTGGCGACTGCGGCTGGCGACGCTTCCACTAGTGCAAAGGAGGAGTATGCATCTGTTTCTCCTTTGCACTAGTGGAAGCGTCACCAGCCGCAGTCGCCAGCAGTGCATTGGAAAGGCAGCCTTGAAACTCCGTCCTTTGCCTGCGCGACGGGCGTGCGCGATGGTCGCGAGCGCTTACGGTCAGCACGAGAACCGCTTCGCAAAATCTTGAGGCAGGCCTGGCGCAAGTCTTTTTTGCGCCTCAGGCGAACTTGTCAAATTGCGCCCTTTATTATAATACATTTATTTGAGATTATTTATGACTTTGCTCTGCAAAATTAGGCAACTATTAGGACGTAAGGTTGAAAAGAGTCGCAAAATGATCTTTTCATTATTGGCATTGTTGAAAATAAATTTTTAAATGAAATACTACAAATTGTACTATAACGGTTTTAAACTACGAGTAAAAATTAAGAGTAAGGACATGAAGAAGCTCAATTAAATATATTATAATAAATGGTGGAATTTGGCAAGCTCACCTAGGGCGTAAAAAAGACTCGTGCCGGATGACAGATCTAATCTATACCCCGTTTTAGTGGCAACGGGATGAAACAAAGATCCTAGTTATTAAAAAATGAAACTGTCGAGTTCCGCATATCCTGTCGCATCTTCACGAGTGTGGTACCAATGGATTCCTTGTGTTTTCTCGATTACAATACACCAAACACCAAGTAAGTCCGATTATAATTAACGAAATTGCATACAAAAACTTAATTTGCAGGATTTAAAGCCAACTATGTTAAAAATAGTCTGATGCCAGGAATCCACTGCTGCCACTTTCATATCCAGGCCAGTCGAGCCGGCGTGCTTTGATGTAACGATAAATTTATTTAATCTTCATGTGGCCAATTTTAAGGTGTCCGTATTTTTCAAAATTAGTCCGTAAAGAGGACAAGTAGGACTGTATCCTTAATTCTCTTCAAATTTTTCAATATTCCCTTGTCATTGTGGGATCGGGAACCCCATAAGAGGGAGGCCGGGATAAGAGACCTCGGAGGGTCGACTTTGGAGACATTGGTAAGGCGGCTGGCCAGTAGCGCATCAGATCCGAAGATCGTGAGGTTCGAGAACCATTGTCCGAGGCCTTCTTTTTCCGTGGCTCCCGAACATACAGGAATGTCGAAACCTGTTCTTGCACTATTATCAAATTGCAATTATTAAGAAGACATCTAAATAAAATGTTTTAAAAAATGTTTTAACTGAAATAATTTGTATTGTGTAATTTTATGCCTCCAATGTAAACACCCAAAAGGTCATTTCTATCAGTTTGTGAGTTCAATAATTATAATTTATTGAAAAAAAGTTTAACAATATATCTCAAAGCGCTGTAAGATCAACAATTTGTGGAATTATGAAAAATCCTTCGGTACACGTTTATATATCCTTGGAGATGTGACATCCCACTAATTTTCGCGCGGTAATAATTAGAGTCTTCCCCATAAATCACTCCCCAAACTCCGTCAAAATCACTAAAACTCAACTAATACCCCTCTCCCCAACCATCCAGAAGATGTATCTTAGCGGTCCTCATCTAGCGGTGGTCAAGTGGGAAATCCCCTTCCCCTCTTCGCCCTAAGAGGCATGATCTCCTCACTCGCATCTAAATCTAAACAAGTCCCGCGTCCCTAAAAACCCTCTTAACACGAGAACATGTCTCACCCCCTCTCTACGGCTCACCAAATCAAAGCTACTCCTACCCCTTTCCAATCAAAACACCCAAAATCCATCCAATGGGTTGAGTACCACCTTTTCGGAAGCCCCAAATAAGAACCGCTGATATTCTATAGCGACACACATTTCGCGCATGAGTTATCAGTACATCCCAATTATATAACGCATATTTTCCGGAGCACTATATTAATACAAGGGGATATATATATATACATATATATATATATAAGTAGACTGGTATATTGACAGATATGCACTGGTACAATAATTAATTATAATCGTTTATAGTAGATGCCGTAGATTAATTATCCTTTTGAGCGAAGTCGTCGCACTCATTTTAATATTAACACTGTTATTTACTGAGATTATCAGTTTAAGGTTCTTGTACAGATACTTGTGGGTTTCGTAGAAGTGTTTCCGTAGAAGAGAGCCTACGAGCGCTGGGTCCCTTGTATTTATATAGTGCTCCGGAATGTCAGGTATGAGGGGTATGTGCGGCATGCGCGCACGCACGCACACGCACGCATACGCACGCACGCGCGCACGCACACACACACACACCCACAAACACACACACACAGCTATTGTTTAATTTATCGTTTATATACATGTTATGTGCTAATGCTTAATGTCCAACGCATTATTATATTAATTCTACCGTCATGGCATTAATAGTGCATGGCATACTCTTGTGCATTAAACTAAATAAACGCTCTTATCTTAAATGACGTTTCGAATTATTGTATCGATCCTTCGGTTACGAAAATTCCAAATCATAAGAAGCTACTGCAACAACTGATGTTGGTTCGCGAACGCCGGGATTTCTTATAGTATTTACAAGGCTTACTTTTGCATAGGTCTTGTACGGCCATAGGGCTAGACATATTTCGCGGAAATATTACGTGTGGTTTCTTATATTAATGCAGCGGTAAATCCAATTACCAAGCCTTTAAATACCACCACCTGTGCTCTAATGGGTGTCACCCTGGTGCGCGATTATTGCTTAATCTTCCCTGGTTGCCAAGTGCTACGAAGCTTACCTTTTCGCCTGAATTCCTACTCTCCAAGTACTACGAAGCTAGCCTTCGCGCCTGAATTCCTACTCTCCCCAAGTGCTACGAGGCTTTTCTTCGTGCCTCACGTTCCCATACAATCCCACAATGTCATTGTCGTAAACATCGCCACCCAGGACGTGACAGAGACTATAACATATACAAGTTTCTGCGAAATCCGTAATTTTGCTCCAAAAACTGTACGATTTCGCGTAGAATGACCCGAATAAGACTGCAAACACTATAGCAGTAGGGTGGCTCTTATTTACTCTCAGTAAAATTTTTTTTTCAAGATTTTCTTCGGGGTACCCCCTCCAGAATAGTTCCAAATAATTAAAAAAAAAATCTCTGCGAAGTTTGAGCCCGATCGGATAACGGGAAAAGGTGCCCCTGAGCCCTTCAACATTTCAATAATTATTTAACAGCTCAAAGAGTCGATTTTTATATAATATCCTCCAAGCTATTGATTATATAAAAAAAAAATATGTCAAACAAAAGTTGTAGACCCAGACAAGGAGCATATTTTATGTTGTATTGCTATTTCTCGTGCGACAAACGGTTTTCGAAAAAAAGTCCGAATAATTTAGAAAGAAAAAATTTTCCCTCAAATTTTGAAAGTTTAAATGCTTCTCGAACACTTTTTATTTATGAAGGTGAACAAAAAAATGGAATTTTTATTTTCGAGGACAATTTTTTAAACATTTAACGGGGAGATATATACCGAAATATGCCAAAAAGATAAAAAAAATTCTCCTTATTTTCAGTGTTCGAAAATCTACTTTTCTAGTCTTCGATAATTTTACAAATTTCGGTCTAAATTTTCAGGAAATATTTATGACATATCAAACACTGAAGATAAGGGAATTTTTTTCTTATCTTTTTAGCATATTTCGGTATATGCCGTCCCCATTAAATGATTAAAAAATAGTCCCCGAAAATAATAATTCCATTTTTTGTTCGCTTTCATAAATAAAAAGTGTTCGAGAAGCATTTAAACTTTCAAAATTAAAGAGGAAAAAAGATTTTTTTTTCAGTTTTTCGGACTCTTTTCAAAAACCGTTTGTCGCACGAGAAAAAGTAATAGAACATAAAAGATGTTCCTTGTCTGGATCTACAACTTTTGTTTGACATATTTTTTTTATGTAATCAATAACTTAGATCAGGGCTGCACAAGTAGCTGTTTTCGGCGCCTAGCGACGAGCAACCGGCCTGTCCCGTTGTTAAGGTTAGAATCGGTGAAGAGAACTGCAGTAGTGTATGTGCGTGCTCGTAGGCTCGTAGCGTAAGTATATATGGCTGGGTTCAAGTTATACCAAATGCACGTGCACTACTTCAGTTCCCCTCATGGATTCTAACCTTAGCAATGGAACAGGCGGGTTGCTCGTCGCTAGGCGTCGAAAACAGCTCCTTGTGCAGCCCTGACATAGAGGATATTATATAAACTCGACTTTGTGAGCTGTTAAATAATTATTTAAATGTTCAAGGACTCAGGGGCACCTTTTCCCGTTATTCGATCGGGCTCAAACTTTACACAGATTTTTTTTTAATTATTTGGATCTATTCTGAAGGTTGCCCCGAAGAAAATTCTAAAGTCGAAAATAAGAGCCACTCTACTATAGCAGTCTATAAGAGTAGAAGAATACTGTAGAGATTCTATCTATCAAAATTCATAGAACCTTCTGTAAATTAGTAAAAACCAAAGAGTGGAGAGCAAGTCAGACGGAAGATAGAAAAATTGGCTTCATCTTTAAGAAGAAAGGGCAGGGTATCGTTTGTTTCTCTTCATCAATGAAATATTGGTCGATTTGGAATTCATTTGAAGTCAGGGATGAACTTTTATTTCGAAGATGGAAATCAGCCAGTGTAGAATCCATTTCGTAGTTATTGATAGTGTCACGAGGGAAAATATTAGAGATGCTGATGGAGTACCATAATTCTGCCCACTTTAGTTAAAATGTCCTATCTAGCATTTTGAAACAACCGAAAAAACTGAAATTTTATCATTTACTTTGTACCGTCCTTAATTCCCTTCTTTCAAATTAAAAAATGTTGTCATTATTTTGTAACAGCCTAATATATTTTTTTTGTAATAGGTATACCGGTAGGTAATGTATTATTAACGTACCAATTAATTAATTGTTTTAGATTGGATATTTTAACCATTTGGAAAGAAGTTAGGTTAAATGCATTAGAGTGTTTATAAATCTTTACGAAGCACGTAGAGTTTTCTGACTTTACTTAAAAGGTAAAAAACGCGTGGAACTTCAAATATTTCAACATATCTCAAAAAATGAAAAAATGCTAGATAGGACAGTTTAACTAAGGAGGGCAGAATTCTCCAGCAGCTGGACACTTTACCGCGAATAAGACCTTGGCCAAACTATGTCAGCAATTTTATTGGGCAACTCGTCAGCAAGACGTTGAAGATTGGTACCGACAATGTGACACGTGAGCGGCGAAGAAAGAACTGCGAGAGAGAGGAGCGGGGACGCCATTTGTATTTCGAACAGATACAACCACATACATACATGCTGGTTGTGGCCTGAAGTGGCCTGAAGTAATCGCGATACAAACCAAAAGGCGGTCACGATCGCCACGACTCTTTTTGGAGAGACTGGTGTGTCGATACGGAGTGCCGCTAGAAATTTACTCGGACCAGGGGCATAAGTTCCAGGGGCGTCATGTTCCAGGAACTGATACAACTGTTGGGAGTAAGGAAAACAAGAACCCTTACAGCCTCAGCCTGATGGTTTGCTGGAACATCTTAACATTGGTCCAACAGTTAGGAATGTATGTTTCAGAACACCAGGGAAATTGGGATGAGTAGATCCCTTTTTTTCCATTGGGCGATACAGGCTAGGGCAGAGTTGCTCCGTCGGGAGCCGTAGACCTCCTTAGATTCGGGGACCCGGGTAACAACCGCGCGCGAAACTGTAACGTTGTTAACCGGTGGGGGAACAGCAATAGTGTGCGTGGTACAAGCCTGCACGCACTTACAATCTTACAGTTAGCCCCACTCTTTGCCGTGGTTGGCAACATAATAGTTCCGCGTTCGGTTGTTACCGGGGTCTCAGAACCTAAGGAAGTCTGTGGCTCCCGACTGAGCAACTCTCAATAATGACTAACTGTCTTTCGCGTTCATATCGTACAATCCTGAATGAAGTCCGAACTCCTTATTTGCCCCTATATCTCCCAAAGTGTAGTTTTGACGTTAAAAACATGTTGACTTTGCTGCTGGTTGGGTTTTATGACCACCATATATTTCCTCCACATGGTCACCGACAACGGCGAATCATCGAGACGCAGGGTATAAAGCGATCTCAGAGTCTGCTGCGTTTGCAAAATAAACATTGAAGAACGCTTAATAAACGGACAATAACCGGACAAAGTGATGAATGAAATAGTTCCATAAAATATTATATAGTACGATCAACTAATTCGTCGTGTATAATACAAGTATCACAACGTGAGCGTGTGCGAGCCGGCGTAGCAATCTGTTTTGTCTTACTTTAAACTTCATATGTCAGGATTTTGTTATTCCCTTTTAAATATTATTGTTGGTTCAACTTAACAATTAACTACATTCACTGTGGTAATAAATAATTAGAGAACTATATGATATTTATCTATTGAATGTAAAATATAAAAAATAAATACAACCGTTTTAGAAACTTACCAAAACAAAAAATATACAGGGTAAGTTACAAAACTTGATCACCTTAAATTACTCGTAAACTGTTTATTATATGAATAAACGATTCAAACAAAATTCGTATGATATGAAGGGGAACGTACAGTGCAGTAATCAATGTTTTGCTTGTGTGCTTTTTGTCAAGATATGGACAGCATCTTTAGTGTTTTAAATAAAATATGTAATAGTTTACCCTGTAATTCGAAAGAATATTGAACGCTGAATAAATAACTATTATGGTATATAGGTTAAAAAAACATTAATTACGGACATATTCTTCAAACAATCTTTAATGTAAATGAATGAAAGAAATAAAATTTTGTCTGCATTTCATTAACAGATCATTAACAGCATATAAATATTTTTTGTGCCTGAGACACTACCACTTTTATTAATACATCTACCTTACCAAACCCGATTAACAATATGTACCAACACGACGGCTTTCTTGCACACTATACACAACAAGCACGTCAAGTATTACAAAGACAATTCCGTAATCGATGAATTGGATATAAAGAGCAAATGTCATATATGATAATTGTTACTCAGCGTTCAATACGCATTCAAATAGCAGGACGAGATGTTCCACATTCCATTTAAAACTAAAAAACTGAAGGTGACAATCATATCTCGATAAAAAAACGATGTAGGAAAAAACTGAATACTGTGCTGCACGCCACCCTTCATACTATACGACTTATGTTTGAAATATTTTTTCGTATAACACAAAGTTTACGAGTAATGTTAGGTAATTCACTCTGCATATTAAGAACAGTGATATTTAACAGTAGCACAAATCAAAAGGTACACTTAATAAAATACTTTCTCTGTCTTGGATGTAACTGTGTAAATATAATCATTTGTGTAAAATAAGAAGTTTTGCTTTGTTTTGCAGGGCACTGTGAACGTTTACTCTATGTTCTTGAAATTAGTGTCTTTGTAATGGTATAAATATTTCAAAGCATATATGAGCAATAAAACAGTTTCGACAACGTGGGGTGTATAGTGCAGTCCATGCGGCGTAAACGAAAAGCCACCGAAGTTTGTTCCGGCAAAGAATATGATAATATAATAGATAAACAATAAAAACTACAACTGTAAATAAAGGCAACTACAAAATTACCTGGTAAATGCACTAGGAGTGGTGGCAGGTGGGTTGAATGTCCATGTAGAATTACTTAAGCTTGGAATCGAGATGTCAGGATTTGTAGATTGTTGTGGCGGTGGCGAAGTCTTGCTGCTTAAAGAGAAAATGGCATCTGGATCTTTGATCGTTGCTAAGGACAGTGGCGAACGAACAACAGATCCGGGAGTAATACTAGGATCATCCTCGATGCTTTTCATCTGGGTACCCTAAAACAAAATTAAATATAGGTGGACCTGAATGAACCTCATCTCTAGAAATATTTATCTTTTCCTTACGTAAAAATTTATTTAAATCTTTAAACGACTGGTTATTCTGTCTAGTCTTACTGATATTCACAGTAAATAGTTCACATGATTATACTAGGAGGGTATACTGAACGATTATGAAAAGTAGCAAAAATTACATATTCATTCAATTGTTGTTTTTCATAGATTAATACACACTATCATTTCACACCTACTGTGATTACGTATAAATATCAACCTTAACAGTGACTGCGACATTATTCTGATATAACTTTTCAAGCAAACCCGGCTAAAGTTATAAACTTTATATATTTATACTCATAGACATGTAACTGTTTTTACTTATTTTCCCAGTACACTTACACAATAATCACCAGTTGCATGTGCACTGGTCGGATTCGATCGTTCGCATGGGCAAAAGGGAAGTACAGATTTATCTCGATCTAAGGATTCTAAGGTGACGGTACCGGACCGAGCGTCACCTTAACCCTTACGCAGCGTATTCAAATTTTCGAACGATTCTTGGAAAGTTTTTAATTTTCATTTTTTTTTTCATTTTTTTCGGAGAACATTGCTGAGTATCACGGTACAAGAAAATACATTTTTTTAATGCGTGAACTATAGTTGACATCCGCAGCGAAAGGGTTAAGGGGACTATTTAGGCAATCAGATCGCTCCAAAATCAAGTATTTTGGGGGAATTAATTACAAGGAGGTGAAAGCAAGCACGGACTTTTCCTTGTATACAATGTTTATTACTATCACGTAGAGAAAAAAAAAATTTTTTCTTCATATCTCTTTTACAAATAGCGCCACACGAGATTGATTACACAGTGTTTTAGAAAAAGTGTCTTTGGTTTTGCACCGATATTGGGTTTGAAAATAAATATACAATGGTTTCCTTGGAATGTGTTTCTCCTGGAACCTGTAATATCGGCCTGAACCTCGGCAAAAACAATTGAACCAAAATGATTTAAAAAAAAATGTAAAAAATTAAAACCGACTTCAAAAGCATAAAAGTGCACTAAAAAGTAAAAAAAATTTTCCCCTTATTTAATCGACGACTATCACTTTTTTTTATGTCGGCGCCTCATCATTTGCATCTGGCGCAGAGTTAAAAAAAGATAATCGTAGATTAAATAAGGGAAAAGAATATTTTTTATTTTTGTGTGTATTTTTATGTTTTTGAAGTCAGTTAATTTTTTTAAATTGTTTTATTTTTACTTTTTAGTTAATTAAGTTACATAACTGAATTTATTTTAAAAAAATATGAGTAGGCCTACAAAAGAGCTGCTCGCAAAAAAAAGAACCATTTGCTAGATATGGAAGATTCTAAAAATAAGCCACTCGAAAAAGTGAGAATAAGGATGTCTCAAATTCGTTGTATGGGATCTAAAACTGAACGCGTGGAAATACTTTAAATAGGAGAATACATGAAATACAAATTATGTAATGAGGCGAAGTTTGAATTAATCTGTACTGTCTAGTATTGAGCCAACACTTATGCGCTGTGTGGAATGTTACCACCACCGGGGTATCGTCGTCTTTTGAATATATAAAAAAAAAAACATCAAAATCCATCCATATGCTGTGGAATTATACGGAGACAAACATAAAAAAAACATACGGGTCAAATCTATAACCTCATCCTTTTCGAAGTCGGTTAAAAATAGCGACTAGGAGAAGGCAGCCTTTACGATAAATGTCGATTTTCGGGGTGCACAAATTTTTGTTTTCTTTTTTATTTCGGAAATCAGAGTTATTACACTCCATTGTTGAGGTTCAGGGCAGAAAGGAATATACTTTGAACATGCTGTAAAAATTTCAAGTCGATCCGAACTTCCGTTTTTTTTGCAATCAGCGCAAAAACACCCCAAAACGCCTACACTTTGCCGACTCTGGCGCCGTCATATATATGTACACATTATAAATTTTTTTTTATATAATTTATAGTATTAATAAGCATTATCCAAAAGTACTAGGTATAATTTGTATTTATTTCCTTGTAATTAAATCCCCCTGCCCCCCGAAGTTAAATTTTTACCAAATGACTACCTATTCCCCGTAACGGGTTTACCAGAGATCGACAAAATTTTTATTTAAATAAAATTTCGAATAACGAATAAAAGTTAAAAAATTATTCGTCATGTATCGAATAAAGTTAACCTGAGATAACTTTATAATAATTTTCTGGCAGCTCGAACGCGCGCCAGAAAATTATTCGTCACCAAATACACCGTCGAATAAAGTTAAAGTTACAGTGACAGTTGATGTTAAGGTAAAGTTAAAAAAATTATTCAACGCTGAAGTTGAAACTCTCGACGAATAAAAAAATGATTTTTTATTTAGTTAATGCCCAACTTTGGGGTCTGTACACGCTGAAACATGTTGCGATGCATGCATCGACTCTCAGGTTTCATGAAACTGGCATCTTGCTCACCAGCCAGGACGCTGGCTGATGCTGGAACGCAGAAACAAATCTACACATGTAGTAACAAGTGTCATGAAACCTGAGAGTCAATGCATCGCAACATATTTCAGCATTTGTAGACCCCTTTAGATTGAGACAGGGAGTCTTTTCGGCTTCCCTTCATTGCCATGACGCGTACAGTGACGCCGCGACCAGAACAGAAGAAGTAGAGGGGACAGCGCTTACTTTAGACCGAGTCAGAAACCTCGTCCTTAGATCGAGACAACATAGTAGTTGGCATTAAATTATTTCACGACTAGCTGGATTGTCGCTCAAATCATTTGGCCAGCAAAGTATTAAGCACCCATGAAAGTTCATGCGGGTTTCCTACGCCGTCTTTAAACGTTCTTGGACATCTAATACATGGAATACAGTGAAAGCGAACGAAACCGTGTAATGGTGAATGACAGTGATAAACGACGCGTAAGATTTATGTAAGTGATCCACTATGGACAATAAAATGTTTTAAGTTGTTCAGTAGACCCTCATGAAGGATTTTTTAAAATTGCCAAAAAATGGTACTTCTAATGAAGAACAATATTGAAAAAAAAAAATAAACTCGAAATCAGATTTAGAGCCATGAACCTCACATTATGAAACTTAAACATTACTCAGTTTACTAACTCGAAATATCATACAAATATAGGTGTTTCTTTAATTATCACGTTGACTGCCAAGTCACTCACATCCGCATAACACAATTCTCAGTTCTCATTCAATTGCGTTTCGACTGATGGACTTATGGCCGTGAATCAGTAAAGCAGAGAATGAATCTTCCATACCCCTTACGGAGGAGATTAGCATCACGCCATTTTTATACCTGTAGCACCTATTCAAGGGATAAATCTTAAAGATATAATATCTTAAAATATCATAAAAGTGTATTGTGTTTCCTACGAAACATACTCAAATACTCCATCCTCCACGGACTGGGTGCAAGGTACGTACATAATAATTATTATTGTAAAGCTAAAAACCCAAAATCCAAAATATTCACAATTTCTATCCTGCTCCACCAGTTATACGTAAACATTTACTGGAAAATGAGTTAACGGACTACTACATACACCCTGGAGGCGAAAAAGTAGGACGGATTTGAAGAAATTTTTTCGTGCGGAAATGTTTTCATGAAATAAACATTATATACATTAGAAAGGTCATACTTTTGTCTATAAAATATGAAATTTTCATTAAAAAAAAAATCGCAGAAGAAGCTGCGTGGTAGCTGTTCTCGTACAACGGTTTTTTTTTAGAAAAGCCGTGTACGGTAACCATAATATGAGGCAGTGAGTGCAAAAACGGACTAACCCACATTGAAAAAATATTTTTTCCCCTATTTTATATGATTAGTAGAGCCTATTGGAATACATTATTACTACGAACACAATTTCGAAAAAAATGTGGGTTAGTCCGTTGTTGCTCTCACTGCCTCACATATTTTCGCCGCTTTTCATCTGAATCAAAAAAGCACAAATTATTTTTAAAGTAGACCAAAAAAAAATAGTCCTCGTAACCTGATTATTTTTTTTTTAATTTGTCGCAAAGGGCGGATATTTAACCACAGATATCGACCTTATGACTGAGAATACATATGCTCGCCCGTTTGCTACAAATTGAATAATGAGAAGACAAAAAGACAAAAAAATAATTGGTTACGAAAAGGACTAGTTTTTTTGTCTACTTTGAGATTAATTTTTGCACTTTTCACTGTACGGAAGCAGCTACCACGCAGCTTCTTCACCGAATTTTTTAATGAAAATTTCCCATTTTATAGACAAAAGTATGAGCATGGTAGATGTTTCGCAGACTCGGGAGCCTCATATAGTTTCCCTACTCGCTCCTGTTTCCCCTCACTCACACTCGTATCGAAGCCCAGCTGTGTTTTCGCGAATCGGTATATTGATTATGATTTCACCTTTACTTTAAAGGCGAGGAGGAAAGGATGTTAGTGTGAGTAAGAGAAAGCGGAAACAGGAGCCGCTGGTTCAAACCATGAAAATGGGTTAGCCGGTTAGACTCCACTGTGTATGTGTGTATCTACGCGTGCCCCCTGCATGTGCGTACGAGCGTACGCTGCCACACGCTCAGCTGACTCGGTACTAATCGCTAGTATTCAACTGTTAATATCTCGAGAACGAAGTCTCGGATCTCAAAACGGGAAAGAACTTTTCGACGTCTTTTTGCATCAGGATATTGCATGTTCCGGGAAGTTCTATAAATTTTGGACACCATGGCATGAAAACTGAAAACAAACGAAGTAGTTGACCGAAAAGATTAATTTCTTCAACCATTCTTAGTTGAAAGAAAATGAATGCACAAGTGAAATGTACAGTATTGTCTCCGTATGTGCTCGCTGGTCGGGACCGGCGTTGAGCTCCTATCGTGAACAGATCCCTAATTCCGAGTGTTCGTTCCTCGCTTCTTTCTGGCCGAAAGGGGGAGCGAAATGGAACGCTTTGCGTGCGTGGCAGACGTGCGCGACGAGTGCGAGCCCTCAGATGGAATCGTGACTGCTCGACGCATGCGCGCGACGGCCAGATAGCCAGGCACGGCACGAGTCTTTTTTGCGCTCTAGGCGAACTTTTGAAATTACGTCCTTTATTATAATACATTTATTTGAAATTATTGATAACCTTACTCTGAATTTTTATTCGTAGTTTAATCCACTTATAGTACAACTTGTAATATTTAATTTTAAAGTTTATTTTCAACAATACCAGTAATGAAAATATCATTTTGCACCTCTTGTCGACTTTCCGCCCTAGGCAGTCGCCTAATTTTGCAGAGTAAAGTCAGAAATAATCTCAAATAAATGTATTATAATAAAGGGCGCAATTTGACAAGTTCGCCTAGGGCGCAAAAAAGACTTGAGCCGGCCCTGCATCAAGATTTTACGAAGCGGTTCCCGTGCTCATCGTAAGTGCTTGCGAACATCGCGCACGCTCGTCACGCACGCAAAGGACGGAGTGTCACGACGCCCGAAAGACGGAGGGAGATAAAATATCAACGCGTCGTCTGTCTCGTACCGTCCTCGCTCGCTTTCAGTGGCTCTCGCTCGCTCTCGTTCCATCTCGCTCTTGCCTTCGCCGGACAAGAGTGAGACAGAAGTGGTGGGGATAGCGACAAGCACGTATCGTGTGCACCAAACCGAGCACATGCGGATACAATACAGTAGTTGAAACTTTCAAATGACTTCTGAATTCTACGCCCTCAGCGGCATGATTGCGTATCGGGATTACAGTGGGAAAATTATAAATCGGTTACAATTTAAAATTAGATGAGTGTAAGAAATTTTTTAGAATTTGATAACTTCAAAAATAGTGTTAGTCAATAAATGACAACACTTAGGTACAAACACAATTCGTCGATTGATAGAATTACATTTTATTCGGAAAATTACTCTAAAAGAGAAAGAATCAAATTTTCAAACACGTTGCGTAGTATGTACTAAAAGGGGGAAAAAAAGATAACATACTGCCTCCGAAGACAGTGTAGGTGAATGTTTCGAGATCTTCCACACAAAACTTAATTTCTAAGGTATGCTATTCGCCACCAGCCTTACAGACTGTTTCCGGTTAAGCAGTTTCGGCCGTCAAGGGGGTAATATTATTAAAAATGTTCCTGGGTGTTTATAAATATGTGGGACAATATCTCAGAGTCGGTTCTACTCATCAAGATAATAAGAAAAGTTAGTATATGTCCGCTAATGTTTAGTTTCACAGTTACAAGCATTTTAAAGACCGAAACGCATATTAAAATGGCAATTACCGAAGCCCAGCTGTGTTTCCGAAGTGTTATGAATAAAAATATAGTATATTAGGCCAACTGACGAGTGCGCCAGTCTTCCGATTGCCCTTTAATACACATTTAAGGCCGGTATTTTACGGAATATAAAAATGCTTATACATAACTGCAAAACTGACTAAGCATTATCGGGCATATGTGTATATATCGACTTTTCTTATTATCTTAATGAGTAGAACTGGCCGTGAAATATTGTCCCACATATATATAAACACCCTGTATATATTTAAAAAAAAAATGTAACTGCGCATATACAACATATGTAATACCACAAATGTACTATACCCAATGTACTCATTATAAACTCGTTTTTACCATGTGTTGTACGCCTGGCGACGACCCCCCACCATTTGTTGCAATTCTTCGGATGAGAGTGAGAGAACCCGTTTTCTCTGGCTCGCTCTTGGGTTTTCACCCTCACACCATTGGCCGCGCGGAGGAATAGTGTCGACAACGCGCCGTACGACCGCCGCCGCCAGGCCCGTTCGTCGGGCTTATAACGAGTGCAAAGTGTATTACCATTGATGACACTTGTTACATACTTGCTTTTAGACACTTACATAGAATTACTGATTTATTCAAGAATTACAAATATTACCCGAAGGGAATAAGGATATACATCCCGCCCAAAGACTCCGCATATCTTATTAGAATTTCTCCAGCACTGTGTAATTGCAACTCAAAGATAAATAAATAAACAGTTATCGGTTTATTTGACTTAGAAATATAATACATAATATTAAAATAAATTGAAGCGAATTTATGTTCAATTATTAATGAATAAACTGAATATATAGAACACTGTAACAGAAATCAAATCCAAAAGTCTTCGTATGGTGCAATTACTATGGTATATATTAAAACCATTTCGCGCTGCATTTATAATTAATGGCCAGAGGGAACCCTTCTGTTGAAAAGCTGTTTTTAAGAACAAACGCAGTATATGCAGCAGCGCCCGCACAATTGAAAGGTTGCATTGGTACATAAATTTTTATTTTATTTCCTTTGTTTCCGTTCCAGAATTTTAATCCTTCTAACAAAGTTGAAAATATAAAAATCTTGAAAGCTATAATAAATACCCGATTATTTATTTATTCCAGAGTTAAAATTACACAGTGTTCATGACATTTTAATAACGTGTATGGAAAATTAACTGACAAAAGAGTACATAGGAACTTTATTTATTGAGTGTATCAATTAATAAAACTTTGAACTGCCGTAGTTACAGCAAAAAGAAAACTAGCATATTTAGAAATAATTTTCTCATAGAAAGTACGATATTGGAAATGGATTACCTTCCACGGCTTGCCGGGTTCAAATTCAGGTACAAGGTCAGTGAACGCAGCTGCACCAGTTGGCTGCCAATCCTTTCCGTCAGTGGAATCCGTATTACCTGGATCTGGCCATCCACTTTCTCCGAGTCTGGTGGACCATGTACCATCTCCTTGACCCAACAAAGGATTCATGTTAGGACTACTGTGTGATTGTGTCAAACCAGCCGGTGTAGCTGCTGGCTTACTAGTTGTTCCTGGCGCTCTCGAAAACTCATTTGAAACTAACTCTCCATCCTTGTCCAATGAAGGTAATTTCCACTGATTTAGTCTTGATTGTTGCTGACTCTGTAACAAAAAATCATGTTTTTAAATACTTAATTTACAGACCACGATTAAATACATGTACTTGGAGAAGATTAACAATGAATATCTTTATCGTCCTTGCCATAAGTTTTGCATTTAACAACTGAACAAAGAAGTCGAATATACACCTCCAGATTATATGTACACACAGTGAATTTGAATCCCTCGGCTCTCGCACATAAACACACGCGCGCGTGCACGCACGCACACACACAGTGATGGGCCGGGATTGCTGCGAGAAAACAAAAACTGAATTTGTTCCAAATATTCATTTATCTTCATTAAAAATAGTCTCCCTCTGTGTTTATACCAGGGAGTCGAGAGCGATATAATTTTGGTTATGAATGCAGTCACGGTCAGTGAGACGATCAAAATGACATTTACGATCGTCTCAACCGAAATTGATTAGCGACAACGTCTTGAGAGACAGAAATACGGTCAACCAGAACTCACATATTCGTGAGAAATAGATAGAAATGCGCTCGATTAAAATTTGTGAAACAATTTGTTACTATCCCGGTCGCGATTCGCAAGCCCCGACTAAAATTATTTATTTTCATTATTTGATATCACATTAGTAACTAGACCTTAAATCTTTTGCAATCGACGGAGAAATACCAATTATAAATGAAATAAATTTATAATAAAAAATAAAATTAATTGATTTATTCAATTTCATAGATAATTTTGAATACTTTAAATATTTTTACAAATGAAATATAATTTTTATATTATTTTTAATTATATTATTCTAATAAATAAATATTTGTATTAATAATTTTCATAAATAATATATATTTTTATGAATAAAATATTTGTTACTAATAAATAGGTTTATTTTTTGCCTTTCGGCCTCAAAATGGGGTTACATGTGATGTGTGTGCAAGTGTTTCTGAGACTGATAATTCAAGATTGGGCTTTAATTTGATGTATTTCTTCCTCTTGGGCCTTTTCTTCTCCTTTTCTCCAGAACCATTCGCATCCACTCCGCTCCTTCCTTTTGTCCCTTTAGTATCTCTCTTATCGTTGAATTTTCGACTTCTTACAGTCTTGTAATTCCCTTCTCCGCCGTTCTTCGCACACTTGTTTGTACTCCCTTCTTTTCTTCTGGTGGTCTTCCTTGTCTCCTTCTCCCCTTCTCCAGTTCCTCAGTGCTTTCTTAGCTTCCCTTTTTTTTTGTATAATTCGAATTCCACCACTTAAAGCCGCCCAATCTCCAGTTCTTGATTTTTACTTCCTCTTTTCGTACTGCATTATTTATCTTTCCAACTATTTCTTCTACCATTTCATTTACCTCCGTCCTATCAAATTTTATTTTGTTTAATTCCGTTTGAAACTCTTACTTACCTTCCTCTGTCCAAACTCTCCTCTGTCACCACCTCTCCCTCTGATTTCCCACCCGCTCTCTCCTTTTATTTCCTCTATATAGTTCCACAATCAGGGGCATATGATCTGACTCAACTCTTTCTTCCACTGTGAATTTTTTAATATCTTTTTTCGCCTCTACATTTGTTATTATATAATCGATTACCGTGCCCCCTCTCGGCCCCGTATATGTATACTCTCCTTTTTCATCGCCCTCCATATTCCCGTTCAGAATATTCCATCCTCTTTCCTCAACCATCTCTAATAATAACTTTCCCTCCGCGTTTTTAACTTTGTCTTTTGATTTCCTTACGTCATGCCTTTCTTCTGTTCTAAAATCGCCCCCTTCTTGTCCAATTCTTGCATTGAAATCTCCTCCGCTTATCAATTTTTCCACCTCCTTCTCCTGTATTATCTGGTCTAGCTCTTCTTTCGTCTCCTTCATATCTCTACTGTATACTGTTATTATTCTCCATTTTTCATTTTGTATCTTTATTCTTTTCTCTTAGATATGTTCCGTTCCCTCGGTCGATTCCTCCTCTTCTATGTCCTTGCTTATACCTGTGATAATTTCGCCTATCGCTCTCCCCTTTTTCTTCTCTCTGGTGGCACATTTACATTTCCAAGATAATTCCTGTGGCAATTTATCTTTCAATCCTTCCCATTGTTTCTTCTCAATCCACGTTTCTACTAATCCTATTACATCGAGTTCTTTTAAGAAATCACAAAACTGTTTGTCCTTTGCTGAATAATCCTGCTACATTACAGTATCCAATTTTAAATGTGTCTGTTTCTCTTTGATTTCTTATTCCTTTCCCCATTCTGTGTACCCTTTCTCCCCGCATGTCTGCATCCGCAGGCGCGCGGGAAGCAGATGTTGGTACTGCTTTTTGCCGTGCTTCCATTGTCCTTGTAAGCTCTGCGATCCTCCAATGATTCAGAGATTCGCCGAGCTTTGCCGGTTCCAAAAATTTACCTCTTTCAACCCACCATCCTCTTTCCAGATAAATGTCTTCTCGTTGATTTTTAATTTCCAGTAACCTACTTTCACCTTTGAACCTTGGTCCCTTTCCGCCTTGGCAATCTCTTTAATATTTCTTTGTATCTCCCTTTCCTTTTTCGTCAGGTCATTGTCAATAAACAACCTCTTATCTTTCAATGTATTCTTCTTCAGCATTACTGCTCTTTCTGTTTTGCCAGGTCCTTAACTTGGCTATCAGTAGCCTGCTTTTATCTCCCGTTCCTACCCAGTATGCTTCCTCGATTTTTGCCTCTGCCTGCAATTCGTGCCTTAACACATACTCCACCGTTTCCTTCAGCGTCTCTTTACACGGTAGATCTTCTCCCCTTAGTGTGGTGTTATTTCTTCTCTCTCTCTTTTTTCTCTAGCCTCTTCTTTCCTCTCTAGCCCCTCCAATTTTCCTCCCAGCCTCTCTACCTAATCCTTCTTGGCCTCCAGTACTCCTTCCAGTAACCTTCCTCTCATTTCCTTCCTTTCCATTTCCCACATCTCATCTCTCCTCTTCCACTTGCCCCTCAGATCCTGCATTCCCTGCCTCAGTTCTTTATTATCCTGCCTCAGATCTCTATTATCTTTTTTCAACTCTTCCTCGTCTTTCGTAACTACCAGCACAGCCTCCATCAATTTGTCTAATTTTGTCGCCTCCATTTATTTTTCTTGCTCTGTCTTCTGGCTTTCTGGCGTTTCCGCAGTTCCTATCTCAAAACCTCTATTTTCTTCAGCGGTGGCGGCCTCTCAACTCTCCTCACTTGTAAGAATTCTACTTCTATTTCCTTTTCAGGCCTTATAACCTTGTCCACTCCAACGCGTACTCCCCTTTCCTCTTGAATGAATTCAGTATAGGGCCTTCGTTGTCCGCTCTTCGTCTTTCCTAGCCAACGATGGTCTACCCCTTCCTCTTGTTTCCTTTTGCTCTTCCATCCCTTTGCCTGCTTTACTCATTAGCGTTATCGCTCTTCTTTACCTACTGCTGTCTCCGCTTTGTCTTCTTACTTCTTCCGCTCCCACTAGTCGATTTTGTTGCGACCTACAGCAGGGGGGAGCATGCGGTACGTGCCGAGGTCCCGGGCGTCACTCGGGCCATGAATCCTGTGAGTGTACAAACATTCGGAGAGCGGAAGTTCCCCCAGGGCTGACCACGCCGCCCGGTGTGACCGCATCTCTTTCCCCTGCGCTGCCACGGGGTCAGAGAGTCCCCCTACAACGGCCGGGACCGAGCAGGGACGACTTGCCATTTGGTCCGGAGGACTACACCATCTACCGTGCACGGCCCGGGAAGACGGGCCTCCCCCCAGGGGCGGGGGGGGGGGGGCGGCTTTGGATGACCGCCTCCTCATGGTACGCATTAACCCGCCAGGATTCTACCCCGTTTCTCGGGTACGCGTCCGCTTTTTATAGGCCCGGGTCAACTTGCGGACATACCGTATTCGCGGAGGTGACCATCGACGAGGGTGGGCAATCCGTATCTAAGACGCACGCGTAGGTGCGCCGGAGTCAATATGCGTTGCGCAAGCCTCTCACGAATTCTTGTTAAATGAATTCGCGGTATATGGAACCGTGTCTCGACGCCGCTCTACCAGATCTCCTATTCACCCCGTAAGATCGCTTTTACTCATCGTCCTGAACCCGGAGTTGCCAAGTCCCCTTCACGTCCCCGCTGGAAGCCTTCAGATTGCGCGAGCACACGCATACGATGTCTCCAGCTTGTTGGGGTGACGGCTTGTTTACCCTCATAAGGCTAGCTATCCCTCCCTCCTACTCCCTTCCTCACTCTCCGTTGACTCGACGCCCTAGCACTCTCCCCTCTTATTCCTGTTTCCTGAGACTTCCCACAGCTATCCTGCACTGCAACACTGTCCCATTGTTTTCCCCCGACATACACTCTTTAATCCTGAGGTTAAGACATATGAAGAAGAGTGTCCTCGCGGCAAGAGGGCCCCAGGGACCCCCCCCCCCCTCCAATTCCAAGTTAAATCAAGTCTAATAAATCGTTGCGAGATCTGATAGCGAGGCACGATCCAGAATGTGGCGGTCACCACCCGCCCCTAGCGACACTCCTCATTCCTAAAGAAGTGTGTAAAAGCCGGTGCGCCGGTAACGCTTAAGTGCTTGGAGCACTGGAACCATTCTTACTTTCTTTCTCTTGACACCGCTACCCTTCCGCGGTCCCGGACCGAACTTTCCAAGGTTCGGTCGCCACTGAACCACGGTCGAAATAGCTGCCTCACCACCCTGTCCTCATTGGCTGCCTTTCAAATCTGTGAACTTATACGTATACGCGATGTAGAAAACAAACCGTAAATTACAACTTTCGCCTTGGAATTGGCAAGAAGGAAGTTTTTGCGGATATAGTTGCCTCCAGTAGACATCCGTTCAAGCGGGTCTGGTGCGTTCGAACGCTAATAAGCACCGTACGTTGCAATAATAATGAATTTGTGGATCGTGTACTAAGACAGACTCAAGAAATGACAGAATGAAGCTTTAAGGATTCTCCGTCACCGGCGCTGATGGTATATTCGCGCCATGTAGCATCAGAACCGGTGGAAGTCCAAGCTAGCCGATAAATGTAGGAATGACATAGTTGCCGAGACGTATCGAGAGTTGGATCGCGCAGTTGCCGCATTTCCCCTATTACTATTTTATCGTCAGGGAGGCTTGAATGAATCACGGCGAAACGGCTGGAGAACGGAGATGAGCAAAAATAATAGCTGGATAAACTCAAATAAAAGATACTTTATGTTTATCCGTTATGAACCGAAGTGAATTCATTTGACGGCGAAAGATAATTTTTTTATTTGAAGAAGAATCATTTGTTTATTCGAACTGTCGAGTAACGTTTTCATCTTTATCCGTAGTTTAATCGACTTTTATTCGAAGACTTCAAACAACTTTCGGCAGCGTCTTTATCTGAACCGACGCGATCACTCTTCGAGCTGAGGACTTGGGCTGTTCGGCGGCGGCTTCTGATTTCGGTTTGAGTGGCATACAGTGTTGCTTGCAGTGGATTATGTATTAATAAAATGTTAAATGTGATGTTTTCGGTATTCAGTAACATACTGCTGAGATTTTCCAGATTAAAATGAGTTCAAACACGGTATAAATCGGATTATTTCTAGAACTGTACTTAGTAATCTCTACATATTATAAAATAAAGTCCCCGGTAGGCGTCTGTATGTTTGTACCAGTTAATCTCGAGAAACACTGGACGGACTGTGATGGAGTACTGCAATTTCGATGGTGATATACTACGAACGCTTGCAAAGTTTTAGTTTTACTATTCGTACATACGTAACGGATGATTTCTCGATAAATTGTGTATTTTCGGTAATCGCGATGCGACTAGTGTCCCGAACGCAACTGCTTTTTGTCGGTTTCGTAAAGAACGCGAGTGGCTGATTTCAAGTCGTTTGTATTTGTGGTTATGGGTTATATTTATTGATGATTGGGTTATTTTCTCACCCCTCCGGGGTTAATTTCTTTTTAAATATTGTATTGTCATCCAGTCTGCACACCTGCAAAGTTTCAAGACAATTGGATAGTTAGAAGTGGGTTGTTAGATTTGAGTTGCCAGATTTGAACCAGACAAACAAACAAACAAACAAACAAACAAACAAACAAACAAACAAACAAAGGATCGAAGCTGAATAGAGGTGATTACGTTATTAAATTGGTGTTTAAACGACAGACAATTCTTGTTGATAAAAAAGATAATTTGATGTATAGCTAGATAAAAAAGAAAGTGTCATGTTTTTCGAAGAATTATAGCATTCATAAATTTCATGACGATCGGCGTGTTACACTTCGGTGATGTACCTTATTCAAATTGTATGCTTTGAAATTGCACATTGATTATACAAAATATTACATCCTTCAACGTATAAATAAAAAAATAATGATTCGCAAATTAATATTGTTTCACTGACATGTTTTCTAACTTCACTCTCGGACCTCTCGATCTTTCATTATTGCTATCCTCTTTTATGTTCAGCGAGGCTCCGACGCTAGACGCAGCTCTCATGTCGTATTCTTTCAAGACTTCTCGATAGAAAGAACTGTGACAACAGCGCGGCAGAGACAGAGAGAACAGAACATGTGGTAATTATGCATAAAAAATTCGTCTACATGGATTACCTAGAAATGTCACCTCTGTACAACTTCTTTTTATCGACCGCAGTAGTTTTATTAGGGTCTGTTTGTTTACTGGGACGCTTCGATCGATTCGGACCATAACAAAAATGAGACGGCAGCCTTAATTTCTAATATAGCCTAACAAGGGAAATTTGAATAGCCGAATATTCCAATTTTTTCCACACTGTGCACTGGCCGTGTAACTAAACTTATAGTAGATATAAAGAAATTATTACAATGAAAGCTTAACAGCTTTTTATGCCCTATGGAACTGTGAGATCAAATTGTTTAAAATTTGTAGTGTAAATAGGAAAGCATTCCACACCAAGCATTTTAAACAATTCGGCTAAATAGCTTTATATAGCATAAAAACCATTAAATTTGCTTTATAACAATTTTTTATATCTACTATAGTTTTTAAGATACAGTGGAAAATAATTAACCATTATGGGGTGTTTCCACCCTGAAGAACCGAAAATGACCACAAATTGAAAATTGCCTATTGAGGTCCTCTACAAAGCTGCAGTGTTAAGAAAATCGGAAAGTTCGGGTAACCAATCTTCCAGTTTTAAGTCATTTGAGATATGAAAAAATATACATTTTCAAAACTATTAATAGCATTTTGCAATTAAATAAAATAATTATTTTTCAAGAATAAATATATTTGCGTTTTTTTATGATGATAAGAAAATATGTTCTAATTTATACAAAAACAAAATTCAAAATATCTTGAAATTTAAAATACATGACTTAAGGGGTCGTATACGTTTCTCAGCACTAAAACCAGGCCAATATTTAGGAGTGATTCAGGGATAAGTGTGTTTGTGTTGTACATGTATATGTTTATAGATTATAAAACAGGTCTGAGAATAGGAAAATGTTTAAAAATGTAGCGTCTGCACGCAGTGGCGTAGAACACGTTTACTGTCGCAGCCCCAAACGGCGGACACGATTCAACTCGTACGAGCGGTCTGAATAAAAAATCTCCGATTTTTTAACAATCTGTGGGATCGTATTTATTCGGTGACGTCACCATTTTTTTTCGAAAAAAAAATTGCGGCAATGGTAACACTTTGAAGAAAAGGCTCGTGGTTTTCGCTATAAAACTCGTACGTTTTTGCTTGTTATTAAAAAATGGTTCAATGTAATTGAAAAAGTTCGCCGTAACCAGATAACGAATCGATTATGTAGAATATGTGTGTAAATAATGAAGTTAATCGACTGAACGGTGAGGCAGTTATCATCCCCACCGTATTAGAAAATAATGTTTCGAGAAAAACCCGCATTTTTAAAAATTTTCCAATTCTCATACCTGAGGTACATAACCGTAGGTATATAAACATGTACCCATAAAACACAAAAAAAAATTAAACCAATCGGATCAATAGTTTGACTACGTTTTAGCGCTGAGAAACGTATATGACCCCTTAAACCAGTTTTATAATCACTGATACAAATACAGGGTGTCTGCGGGGCGAGTAAACAGCTGGATATTTCCTAACGCATTGGAGATTACAAAATTGTTTATATGGTATTGCATGGTTCGAGGGGGAAAATTTATTAGCGCAAACAATTTTTTTCTTCGATTATTATTTTAAAAGATACGCCCGTCAAGTTCAGTTTTTCAAATGGAACTATTTTTTTTAGAGATCACTTGATAGTGCGTTCCAAGACAAATTCAATAACCTATAATGTATCCACCTTATTTCCACTGGTTTTTTGAGATGTTGTGCTTGGAAATTTAACGATTTTCACTGGAAGAAAACCCGCTGGAATAGCAAGCACTAGGGGTGGCCTTTTTCGCGTGTTGAAACAGATACCTACCTACCAAAGGTGTGCGCCTGACAGAGTTGGGCAAAATGTAATCTAATTACAACTTACAAATTACGATTAAACTGTAATTGTGTAGTTGAGTACACATTATTTTCTGTAATCGTTAATTTAATTTAGGTAGTTGATAAAAGTGTGGTCAACCACCTACATTAACGATTACAGAAAATAATGTGTAATCAACCACACAATTATAGTTTAATCGTAATTTGTAAGTTGTAATTAGATTACATTTGCCCAACTCTGACGCCAGGGGAGGGGGGTGGCAGACCCAAAGGCTGAGCAATTATTTTCCCTCACAAATTCCAGCACGCGTGGACGTATTCCGTGCGAAAGAAGGTAGGCATTGAGGAGAAAATATTACTGTGAAGAGGGCCTCTTCAACAGATCGGCCGTTGGGGAGGGACGCAAATCCGATTAGTCCTAATATAATCTGCTACCTATGGTTGACACTTGGTCTGGAAACTTACATACCTTCTAACTCTAACCAATCGGACTTCCATCTCTTCAAAACGGAACCGACCATGCAAGCGTGGAAGGAAATTCGAAATAAAAGACTATTAAAAGTGAAAATTGACTCATATTTTCGTACTTCTGCTTGCGTACAAACTCTAAGCAAATTTTGTGCCATTTTGTAACATTAACGGTTCACTTCTCGATACCGCAGATGTACCTAGCATTTGTGACGGAAAATCATTGTCCAGCCTTTGGGCTTGCCACTCCTGGCATAGACCATTCGTAGGTAGGTGTCTGTTTCAAGAGGCAATGCCTAACGCGTGCCACCAGCGGCGCGAACAAGACCCCCCCAGTGCTTCCTATTCGAGCGGGTATTCTTCCAGTGAAAATCAGTAAATTTCTAAGCGCAATATTTCGAAACCCTAAAATACAATACCTCTAAAAAAAATAGTTCCATTTAAAAAGCCGAACTTGATCATCGTATCTCTTAAAATACTAATCGAAGAAAAAATTGTCTGTGCTAATAAATTTGCCCCCTCGAACCATGTAATTCCATATAAACCATTGTTTTAAGGTCTTTATAGTAAAGCTGTTTCGTGTGAGGGTATGACTATAATGATGTGCTAACGTTTCGTGTAACACAAATGCGATATTTATAAATAAGAAACAAATACTTACGATAGGAGGCTCCTTGTTCATTGTCAAATCAGTAAAACTGTTTTGCAATGCTGACATGGGATCATGCACAGAACTCTTATAATATTCCGAGCCCTGAGATGGTGGTGCTGGATGTTGTTGCTGCTGCTGTTGTTGTTGTTGCTGCTGCTGCTGCTGTTGTTGCTGCTGTTGCTGCTGCTGTTGTTGCTGCTGCTGCTGCTTCATGTACGTAGCTTGCTGTACAGCGATTTGATTTTGTAGATTTGCGATTTGCTGCTTTGTCTTTGTAATTTGTACACTGATTTGAAGAACAGATTGGCCATTTCCTTTCATTGTACTTTGTACTGAATGTTGCTGATGAAGTTGCTGCAGTACTTTGATTTGTTGCAACAATTGATTCAAAAGTATCAAAGTTTGTGGCGCGAGCGGTTGATTTAGGATTTGATGGTTTAAATAACCTTCCTGGACGGCTAACTGAATTTGTTGCACTAACATGCGCAGCTGTTGAGTACTTGGTTGGTTTTGTGGAGCTCTGGATGCCTAAAATATGAAAACATAGCATATTTAAAAACTATTAAGTAAAATGTGTTTTTATATCATTTTGAAGAATTATTTAATTTCCATTTATTTGTATTACTGTATTTGCATATTTTTAATGCGTTATTTAAAACACTGATAGAAAAAAAAACACAAAATATTGTGAGGGAATGCGACTGGACAAAACATGCAAACTGATTACGTTAAGAAAATTAAAAAGTCTTCTACTGTTTTACAAACTGTTATAAACAGGTAGATTTATGTTTCGTGCATATTCTTTAACACATTTGTAACCTTGCTACTGCAAAATAAGTGTGTGAAATATTTGAAGTACTAATAAATACCGACAGTTGAAGAAATGATAATACATAGAATTACAGTAAGGCAGGCAAATTTTTTACGAGTTTGGATAAATTATAAAAAATTATAAAATTATTGTAATCCCTAAAAGGTCAACCTTTGTCTCTCGTATGCATCCCATACTATTCGAAACAGATCATACAATCCATAATTTTTTGGGGTAAAGACTGTTTTACATACTCAGTTGCATTATTATTTTAAACGTAATAAGAACATTGTTTTACATTCTACACAGGCTGACTATAAATTGCAACAAGGTAATCTTGTATGTGAAGATATAAAAAATTGGCAGAGGGAAAGGTTGAACAACAGACGAGGTATAGAATAGAACGATCACCCAGTGCTATGTTCTGTCATCCGATTTTGGGGCACATGACCCCCTTACCATTTCCGTGTAACGACCAACGTTAGCGGCTAACTTATATTAGCGTTGAGAATTTAAATCAGGCCTGCACAGCTAGGTTGTGGTGGGCAAGAGCGCTCTCGATTGCTCGTGAGCAAAGCGAAGAGCGACGTCGTGAGCAAAGCGAAGAACGACGCCGTGAGCAAAGCGAAGATCGACGCCGTGAGCAGTTCCCCCACCCTGTGGCCAATAGCTGCCGTAGTATGCGTATAAACTGTAAGGTGGGTTGCTGACGTTCAGCGGCACACTTCACTCACGAACACTCCCTACCACAGCACTGTTCCTCGTGAAGGCGTGGCTTAGCACTTTACGATGCTCTCTTTCCGCACGCGTTTGAAAATTTTTGCCCGGCGGGCATTCAGCTGTGCACGCCTGATTTAAATATACACAGAGATATAATTTCATTGATCATTTTGAACATTCCTATAATAATCATTTAGAAAATTATTAATACATTAATCTTAACGTGTATCTCGTTTGCTTTTAAATTCTGAAGCTTCAAATTATTTGAAGGTCACACTGTTATATATGGTATATTAGTGCCAACCACTTAGTGTTGCCGATCATTAGTGATTAACCGAACCGTCGATTATGCCGAACCAGTGCTGCATCATCGCTATCCCCACCATTTCTTGGAACCACTGTAGCGGTACCGATTGAGTGATTGATTTTTGCATAATATACATTACATTTCAAATTACAGCAGTAGTACAGATCCTGCAATATAACTTTGCCTCCGAGCGGCCACTGAGTAGGTCGTTTGTCAGCCGTGCGTGCGAGAGAGTCCGACCGTTGGCGATCTTTTAATTTGATTCGAAAAATGTACGATCGCACACGCATGAGTATCGCGTTGTCCTGTTACTTTGTATGATACTCGTCCGTGTGCGGTCGCATGTTTTTTTAAACGAATTAAAAGAACGCCGACGGACAGACTCTCTCGTACACACGGCCTATTCTGTGGCCGTTCGGAGGCAATATTATATTACGCGATCTATATTCTAGTATTTAATAAGTAATTTTGTGTAATTCCTATAGTTACAAACTGGGTAATTATGTGCATGGTTCATTCTCCGAACTGTTCGATTATCCGAACAATTCGGATTTCCGAACCACCTCGCTCCCAAGCATTTCGGATAATTGACGTTCTATTGTAAAACAACATTGGTAACCTTGAATGCTTCGAAAGAATTATATTGAAAGAAGGTTTCCTCTCGTAACATACTCGTTCTTGAGAATAAGTAATGAAACATGCTTAGTATCGTAACAACAGAACTTAACAAAAATTTTACCTGTACTAAATGGGCAACATTGAACGGCAATTGTTTTCGTTGCAAATCCAACGCCACCTTCAATTTTTGTAAATTAAACCATATGATTATTTGTCAAAATATTGTAGGGGACATTAAGATGAATTCAACAAGTGTCATAATGTATCACTTTTGTTCATAATAATATTAAATTTACAATAGTGAAAATAGTTTTGAATCAAAGTTTCAGTAAAGGTTATCTACGCCGAACACATTTTAGCTACCACTATTGTAAGTTAAGATTATTATGAATAAAAGTGTTACATTATGATACTCGTAGAATTCATCTTATGGGGACTAGGCAGTCGAAAAATTGATTTCTTTTTATTATAGCTTTTTCCAAAAATATTATCTTTTCTGAATAATATGCCACTTGGTTTATATTAAAACTCGCAAAATTGCGGATTTGGCAGCTTAGAAGGTCAAGTGGCAACTTACACCGTCGCCTTTGCCCAGAAGGGGCAGACAATTGGTGCTCATGCGAAAAGGTCAATTACATTAGTAAAGATATTTTTACGGGCGGAAACTCCGGAAGTCCTGAAACAGGGCACAGTACATTGGCTCCTCTACCCTGTTTCCCGCGAAACCACTGATATGGTCCGTAAAGATTCGAAATTTTCACCAAAAGAAATTAAAAAATCGCAGATTTTTAGTGGCACACAAACACGACCGAACTTTTCTTGAAATAACCGCCGTTTTTCGGCCACCAATTTTATAATTTTTAGTTTTCATTGGTTCCGCGAGAAACTACAGATGTAACAAACAAGAATGACAGATAGTGTCGGTTTTTATAAGGTCCAACTGACGGGTGCTGCGCCTCAGAGTCTTATTTCTATAGCAGCATTCAAACCTACGCAAGATGGAGTGGAGCTTCAATACCTCCTAGCGAACCATCGTGCGCAGCAGGCCACCGGGGGGGGGGGGGGGGGGAGGAGGAGGAGACAGTCGAGGGAAGGTGAAGAGACACCACGCTTCACTCGATGGGATATCACCGTAAGGAATTTTGCTATAGGGTAGGCGCTTTGCCTTGAGGTTGCGACGAATTATATACGTTCGCAACCGTGGGAGAACCTACCTACCCATATGGTGTGCCAGCAGCAAGCGACGCACCGGGAGAAAACGGTCACCACCCATCTCTTCCCGGTACGCGCCCCGTGATGTTTAACTTAGGTGATCGGACGAGAACCGGTGCTTTCACCACGGCCACTGCCGCTGGCAAAACAAGAATGACATCTTGGAATTGGATTACGTCATTTTTTAAGACCAATATTGCGGCAAAACTACAGAAGAACGTTAAAATGTTTACCAGTCAGCACCGCCGTTTTTAAAGCACATGTATATTTCATACCGAATTTTTGCAATCTGTATGATAATAATAAACATTGGGTAAAAGAATATGTACATCTGGATTAGCTTTCATTTTTTTGCAAACATATTAAAAAGAAAGTGTTTCTTTCACGGAAAACGAGTACCTAGTTCCCTTGATACCTCCTACAATATTACGAAAAAATTCATATGATTTTGCAATTGAAAATAAGTACAGTATATACACCTCAGGACCGGTGCATATTTATTAAAAATAACAGAAACTGTTCATTAAATTTTTTATAACATTGGAAATTAATGTTAAATTTTGTTTACATTAACATATTCTACGCGTTGTCAATATCAGAACTCCAGTACAGAACACAAATGACTACTTTTATTATTACCTATGAATAACAGAATTATTACCAGTAAAATTTACCTGATTGAAAGGTGGTTGAGGTGCATTACTACTGGGTTGTTGTTGTAACGGAACAGCAGCTTGTTGTTGTTGCTGTTGTAGTTTCAGCAAACTTGCACTAGCAACCGATCCACCCACACTGCTGGTTGTATTTCCACTAGGTACTCCCGCACCCTGTAATTACAATTTGCAAATTATAAAGATTTCTTTATGGATGTAACAAAATGACAGCGTAATGCGATCTTTATGTTCAACGCCGCTGACACAATTGCAAATAGTAGTTTATACAGGAATTGGTAAATACTGTAGGGGTTCTTCAATTATTACAGACAACTAATTGTAATTGTCAGTTCTGACAAAATGCCTTTATCGAATCTTCGGTGCCTTTCTTTTCTAGGTGTAGCGCGAATTTGGCCCGTAATGATTACGGACATGAGGCTAGGAGGATGAGAACGCATGGAAACGAAAATCGTGAATTTCGCAAATCTTGAATTTATTTTCTTAAAGGTAAGGAAAAAATTGTCCAAAGTCAAAATTCCAACTGGTAGTTATCCTAACCCGTTGAAAACACAAGAGGTGTGTGGCAAGTAACAATGCGCCGCGGCCTGTCGCGACACATGTGTGGCGCGAGTTTCTTGTCGGCTGTGTTCGAAATAAAGAGGCACCTTTTTTAATGGTTTCTTTTCAGTCACTGTTCTTTCATTACTCTCACTATGCGGCCACGTCGATGTGAAAATAAATGTTAAGGATTTCGAATGGTGAATGGTAACGAAAGTTAAAACTCGCTTGTTTGAAAAATCGCGGCTAAACATCTTTCCAGCGGGGCAAAAACGGTGCAAATTGCTGCAACCATCACTGCGTGAATTTTTAACTAGGTATTACTTCGAATTATTGAGGTAACAAAAAGAGCTTGCCAGTTTCGATGACGTTGAAATATATTGCCGGGGGCATGATTCTGAACAACTTTTTTTTTATACGTGTTACCGGCGTCCAGATTTAGTATTCGAGACATTCCAAAAAATCTCTGATTGGCAGCTGGTTGAGGCCAGACTGGTTTAGCGCCCCCCCCCCCCCCCGGGAGCCTCTAACTTTTGAGAGATTAAAGATAAAAAGATGTGTTTCAGAAACATTCTCAAAACACGAGTTGCTGGCTCAAATCACCATGACCATCCATTGCGGAAACCGATTTGTGTGTGTTTGCTCACGTCGTGATATATACTAAATTAGTAAAGTACTCTATTAGAATGTTGGTAACATGATGAGTAGGGGCATAGGGGGCTTGTTTACATGACAAGAACTGTCCAGGCTCAAACCAATCATTGGTTATTATATTACATAATTTTTTTCGCCCGAATAAAGTGTACTCGTAACCTACGTTTAAAGTTTTTTACGAATATCTCGGTAACTAAGGCCGAGCGGTGGTAACATGTATAGGGAAAAGTTCAGAATGACGACATTGACAATATATTTCGAGGTCATCACAATCAGTAACGAATACAAGTAAATGAATACCGTAAAAATGACACACATACGAAGTCTGTACTTTTTAAATAAATTCGAAACCAGCAACCTGATAACTTGGAAAACCTCCCATAATTTCACGTGGACTACGTTTATATTTTTTAGTTTCCCAGGCATTGACCTTAGAAAGTGATCGATTTGTAGAATTTCGTAGATCAATTATAGTAGTGCTTCATGAACTGTGTAATCATTCCGAACTAGTCGCATTCCCTTTTCGCTATGGTACTGCCTTCGTTCCAGGTATACGACTTTTTTCCGAGCTCGAGCATTGCTTCACGAATCCCCTTCGACGAAGACAGTAAACGGAGATACGCCGACTGAGCAAGACAGAACGATACGATACCGAACAACGCGACGGTGTATATTTATTATATAGCCCCCAAGTAAACGTGAAATTTTAACAGCATAGGGCACACAAATTTCTCCAGGTTTGGTATTAGAATCAACTGAAGATATGAAATATTAATCAACAAAAATTTACACGTTTCCCCCTCCATCAATGTAGCTTAAGCCCGGCGATCGATCCCTGATTTTTCTTTTTTAAGGGAGCCCTCCGGTCAAAACGCTTGGGAAAAAGGTGAAGTGTGTGAGTGTTTTACAAGACGGGATTATAACATATCCAAAAAAAATATTCTTGGCTTTTGTTAATACACTCGTTAGGGTACAAAAACTTTTGTTTCCTGTTTTCGGTCTTGCTGCATTTTTTAGGTGGCGCTTAGTCCAGTGCCGCCAGAAAGAAATGCCTAAACGGTAAGGTAATCAAGAAATTTACTCACGGAATCGTCCAAAATCAAAAATATAGAAAGTTTCTGGCAATTTATGTCAATATCGCATTATCCTCTGATCGCGGCAAGAAACACCAAAACCACGATAATTGATGCACATTTGAACGAAATAGTGCAAAAACGCTTAATTTTACGCATAAAAGTACACATAAAAAAACCCGTGTTTCAAAAAGTAATATTAGAGGATGGTGCGATAGCGGGTCCAATTACGAATCAAATGCCTCAAGGTTCTTTTGAATCAGTTCATTAGATCTTCTGAAATCGGGGTTGTCGTTTAGGCATCCCTTTTGGCAACGCTGCACTAATTGTAAGCGCTACCTAGAAAATGCGTCAAGACCGAAAACATTAAACCAAATTTTTTGGTGTACCCTAACGACTGTATTCGTGGGTCATTCCACTTTGATCGGTCGAAAAATGAAATTATATTTAAAGATTTCTTCTCAGTAAATACGATATATAATTAAATAAATCTTTTTGGTATTTATTACGCTACCCTTATATTATACAAAAAAAATTAAAAAGAATTATTTTAATCTGTTATAATGTTTTTCTTTACTGCATTAATATTGCACCTGAAACAAAGAGGTACGTTCGTGGCGCAAGTGTTTTCCCAGCTCAGGCTTATCTGAAACAAAAAATTCGAAAAGATTTTTAATCTGTATGAGATTCTCTCTCGCCCGTAGCTCAAGTAACAACGGTTGTTGAAAAGTAGCAAAATGGCGTCAGTTTGAAGAAAATGTTTATCGAAACACCCAAAAGGATGTTTTCTCGAGTGTTCCCCGAGAAAAGTCTTGGTTATTTTTTGACAAAAATTGTTAATTGGGCTGCGGGTAATAGCGACACTCATACAGATTAAGAATCTTTTCTAATTTTTTATTTCAGATAAGCTTGAGCCGGGAAATCGCCTGCGTCACGAACACACCTCTCTTCTAGGTGCCACATTTACGCTATAAAAACACAATTAAAAGAAATTAAAAAAAATCTTTTTAAATTTATTTTCTATAATATAAATGTAGGTTAACAAATACGAAAAAGATTTATTTCATTATATGTTGTATTTATTGAGAGAAAAATCTTTAGAAATAGCTTGACTTTTTACGGCCGATCAAAGTAGAATACCACTTAATCAAAGCCAAAAACGTATTTTAGACTGTATTTTAGTTTCGACCGGAATGTTCCCTTAAAGGATAAATCTTGAAATAATAAAGGATAAAGGACAATCTTGAAAGTTTTCGACTTACAATGCTTATTCTATACCGGACGTCATAATACTTCTACTATACGAAATTTACTTGAAATTGTTGTTTGAGGTGAACTAGTGGTGAGATTCTTATTCTCATATCGAACGATGATTCTTTCATAGACCATGCCTTAGTGACTCGTAAAAGCCAACTGTATTCATATTTTTACAATAAGAAAAGATCAAAGTAGATTAACTACATATATGCTAGTCTTGTGTTGAAGTCTCAATTTATTCGCATCAATGCATTTCCCGCAAAAAATCATGAAAACACATTTTCCACTTGCAAATGAGAGTACCCCTTAAAAATCATAAATGCAATTACATAGGAATATTGAGACTATTCTAAATTCAAATCAATAATCAAATCAGACAATTTACACATATATGAACAACACGCTGCATAAATGCACATGTAGGTATATGCACTGTAGAAAATATTGAAGATTACGAAAACCATCTTACCGGAGGAAAAGACATTTGCTGTGCGACGTGATTGAATCTAGGATATGCTGGTGCAGTCGTAGCTTGATTAGTCGGATCGTAAGTTGAGTTTGTATCGTGTCTTCTCCATTGATCCAACGGCCTCAATTGACTTAGAAGTTCCAAAGCTTCCTCCCTATTCATTTCGCGATTTCTTAATGCCAATTCAACGTCGTCTTTCTGCAAACAAGAAATGATCTCTAGATTTGCTAATTCAAAAAAAGATTTTGTTCATTAACCCTAGAACACGAACATTGGACAATTTTATAACTGTTATTTATTGTCGCGCAGGAGGAATATCCGGACCCCAGAGCCAGAATGTATTACGTCCAATTTTTTCAAGAAATAACCTTTTACATTTTCCGAAAGTGTAAAAAATTTGATACAGAAAACATGTAAAATGTCAATTTTTAAAAAAAATCCATAATATACTCTGGCTCTGGGATCCAAATATGTAAATTAGCTTTGATCTTTATGACATCATTATCTTTGTCGTCATTTTTATAAACACTGGCAACCATTATTCAACACTTAGCTTTAGAAATTATGAAGTAAACTATGCACACAAATAGAATACATAGTTGTGTTATAAAACGTATTTATAATTCAATCTATTCTACAACTTAATTTGAATATAATCGGCTTAAGAATGTTTACATACTTTGAATCCTAAATCGCAGAGATACCGAAACTCTCTGCTGTTCCATATAACTTCTTTTGTAAGAGTAGGTTTTGTGGGATGACACCAACTAGGAGAAGGATCCATATCAGTATCACCCCAACTTCCAGCAGGTCCCATTGGCTTGGGTTTGTGCGCACTAGGTCCACCCCAAGTGCCAGAATTCAATGGAGCTTCGTTCCAAGTACTTGGTGTTTTTGGGTCATCCCATGAACTTGTATCTTGTGGACCTTCTGTCCAGCTTCCATTTCGTCCTCCAGGAGCACCAGGATGACCCCACATTGGTCCACTTACATCTGGCTTTATACCCGGCTGGCCCGGCATTCTGTTCTGAGGCATGCCTGGAGGACACTGCATTCCTACAATAATAAATTTGTAATTAACGAATTATATATTTCATAATCCTTGCTACGTCCTTCCAATTAATACAAACCGTATTTTCAGATATTTTTAACTTTCGTTAATAATAATTCGTTTCAACAATAAGGTAATATATATGAGCAATAATACAATGTGGGGGCATTAATATTGCAAAAAAACTTAAATATGTAATATTGCACAAACCTCCTCTTCCTAAATTTTGTGTTGGAAGATCTTTCCAATGAGAAACTTTGCTACCAGGTATAGTTCTCTGATTGGTTGCAGGATTTCCCCATAAACTCGTGCCGTCATCATAATTTGGTACATTTCTTCTTTGCGTTGGTGGGGAAGGTTCTTCCCAACCAGACGGTTTTCCTGGCATTATATCTTTAGGTGGCGGAGCAGCCCATTGGTTTATACTGGAAGGATTCAACATCTTTGTAGGAGGACCCGACGGATGTTGATGTCCCATTTGATGATGCGGGGGACCTGGTGGTTGACCCCACATGGCATCGGTATTAGCGCCGTTTAATCTCCCCGAAATTCCACGATGATCTCCGCGCATGTCTGTCATCCTCGGGTCTCTAGCCATTGGATCCATGACACGCATATGCTCCCGAGGATCCAAGGACATTCTATGATCGCGGGGATCCCGCATCTCTCTAGGATCAACAGAACGGAGATCTCGGGGATCTCGATGGTCAATCCTCGGATCACCCCAATTAGATCCTATAAAAAAGATATATTTATAATTTAACCTTCCTGAACTCGCGTGAGTTTTCATTGCGTAATGACTCGCGTCGATCTGTGAGACCGTGTTTTTCGCGTTGAAGATATGATATTTATTCTGTATAGTTCCATAAGATTAATTTTTAATATTATTCAGGGTTATAATACAATAAAAAAATGCACAAACTAATTTGGAAAACATTTATTTCTTTCTTTAGTAGTCTTCTGAAACAGTCTTCAATAATTTGAACATAAAACTACATTCCACGGGTGTATTATAAAAAATCAACTTTCCCGTTTCATAAACTAAAAAAATGTTAACAAAAAATAAAATATAATAAGTATGATATTATAAATGTAGGAACTAATTGTTTTCGAACACCGAAAGAGAGCAATCCTGGCATGTCATATTTTATCATATATCATATTGATATTCTATGGAATAGCATATCAAAAGGGTATAACGTACAAAAGTGTGCGGAAAGCCACTGTTGTCATCCTAAGAGCTATTTAGGAAGGTACAAGGCGTGGGGAACCGGGGCTATTCATGATTTCTGAAAAAATGAGCGTATTTTATATTCGCCGGTCTGTGAGACCAACACGCGAGTTCAGGAAGGTTAAATTAGCGGTTTCAATCACGTAATAAAATTTTTATGTTAACCCTTTGAATGCTGAGATCCAAACATAGCTTCATGCCCCAGATAAAAACTCGTTATAATCGGTGCGGCGTGAACCGTCACCTCTCCATATTAGGTCCTAACTCCAATTAAATGATCTTAGGCGTTCGGCGAACACAGATTTTATTTCCCACAATTCATTTTTTTTTCCTATTACAGGCAACTCCCGTATATCACGGTCGTTAGGTCCCTAAACAGTGCCGTGTCATGCGAAATTAGCTTTCAAAAACTAACAAAAACGCACTATTTTGCTTTCATGACTATGAGAAATATGTTTATTAAAAATGTCAAAAATTGATCAGACATATTATACATTAATGTTAAATAATGCGCGCTCAATTTGTACTTTTTCATCGCCGATAAGTACAATTAAACAAAAACATTTTCTTTATTGCATGATATCTTCATCTTCATATACAGATAGATTTCTACGTTCTGCATTTTTAAACAAATCTGGCATTTTCGTTTGCTTGCTCCTTGAAATGTGAAGTCACAACTTTTTAAGTTCTTCTTATAATTTTACGCTTCTTTCAGTTGATGGATCCGTGTTCAGAAAATAGAATTCCTAGAACTCGGCTAAGTTTATGCCTTTCTGTGTGCTTTCATACAATTTTGAATTTTAAAATTTTCTAACCGAATTAGAGCGAAACCGTGTCTTAAGGGGGGGATTGCGCCTTGCTGGGCCGAAAAATAGGTAATTCCTTTTGACTTTTTTGTACAAAAATGGTTCGACAAATTAATTTCAAGTTTGGCAGGCTGTTTTATTGTATCTTGAGCTATTGTTCTGAATTTTTATGACACTGAAAGAAAAAACATGGCAGATACGGAGTGCTGACTGAAACGGAAAAGAGATTCGTAAGATATACCAATATGGCTATCTGTGGTAGTAGATTTATTGCCGTATCTGTTTTACCATTCCTTTTTATTTAAAGAAGTCTTCCCGATTTTTGAGCGAAATCTTTTTCAGAAGGTTTTTATACTATAAAAAGTGCGGAGTCCTTTGAATGAAATCTGCCGTGTTAAATTTGAACAAACCATCCCCACAAGCTTTTTTGGGCGACTGTCTTTATTCGCACCATTCATCACCTCGAGTTTAGGGAAACAGCAGATTGGAAATGAAAGTGAAGAGATAAATAAAAATGTTACTTTCCATAATTTTCATCCTATCTTTGAGAAAATAGTGCGTATTTATCAGTAAGGTTCTTCCGATGAAGAGGGCTGCAAAATACTGGAAATTCAAACCAAGTCGTTTATGTTATCGAATCGAGCCAAGTACTCGATTATCTAGTAATACCTCAAATAGCTTCAATATTCGAACATGCTTGATAAAATTCGATCCTTTTGAATGGTTTGACTGACCTGGCAAAAATTCTAATACTACTCGAAATTTGGAGTCAATAATAACAATTATTATTTAATATGGGTATGTCTATTCTGAACGACCAAAATTACCGAATACTAGCAGTCACTGTTCACAGCCAATATCCACTAATTTTATTGGCGGAATCTAAAATCATTAGTACCTATTAATGTATCAACTTATACAGACATATGTATCTACATTAGTAATTATAAACAATCAAGTGCAAAATTATAAGTATTATATGAATCGAAAAATTTAACTTCCACCCATAATACAGCCTATAGGTATCTACATATTTTACATGTTCTTATTCTTAAAATACAGCAACACACTTCTGTTCTCTAAATATCCTCAATTACTATCGTTTCATTTTATTCTTATAACACCCTTGATTGAATCGAATTATTTCGAATGATACGAATAACTTGTTTTTCAAGTAGCATGAAGGGATTTGAGTCATTATTTCAATCCGAATAGCTTGAATGTAAGTAGGTCGTTAAAACGTTCAAGCTGCTCAAATCATTACAGAAGATCGCGATTTTTTTCAAGCTTGCTTGAATAATTAAGCTACTTCGACATTCGAGTAGGTACGTAGCTTGGTTCCAATGATTTGACCTGAATTTAACTTACAATTAGCTGAATTTTCAAACTACTTGGACAGCTCGAAAATAAGTACAAGCACGTCATAAATCGAATCATTTGTACGATTATTGATAATTAAATAAGCATGTACTTTACCGCCGTACACAATCCTAGGAATCAGGGTCCCCGGACAAAATTTTGTAGAGCCGATGTTTCGCGGAGGGGCAACGCCTACACAGGGGTGGTGGCAATACGTGGTGACGCCAGCGCCAAGCCAAGCCAAGCCAAGCCAAGCCAAGTGACATCCAAGTGAAGCCAACTACGGCCAACCAGCGTCACCGAGAAATAGGTTGTCGACGCTGGTTGGCCGTGCTTGGCTTCGCGTTGGCGTCACTTGATTTGACCTGGCACTGGCGTCGCCACACGCACACACATTACCACCACTCCTGTCGGTGTTCTCCCTCCGCGAAACATCCGGCCCTACAAAATGTTGTTCAGGGACCCTGCTAGGAATAGTCCGATTTGTGTCATGTGTGGACTCATTTTCATAGAGAGAGTCTCGCCAATCAATTTATACTATTTTCATAAACATACGATGCCAATGTTGGAAATTTAAATTTTAGTCATTGCAAAATACAATGTAACACCGCACCGCATTCTTTTGAGGTAGCGTGCATCGACCGCGGTCGCGCGATGTAGTATCTCTATCTTGCTTACTCTCGCTACATCTGTTCACTTTCCCGGTCAATCTGTTACGAAGCCAATTCTTGAAATCGAAATGCCATTCTGCTCGCCAGAATTTAAATGCGCGAACCCGACACCTTGAAATTTAACTGGACACTACTGTATATTGTTACTCAGCATGACTTTATCAGAATCTGATTAGACATTAAGTAACTTTTCCGAGTGAATGTAACACCGAGATAAATCTCTACATAGTATAAAATAAAGTCCCCAGTTGCTTCTTCGGGCTAATCTCGAGCACCACCAGACGGATTGTGATGCGGTTTCCACCGCTTTATAGTACATTTCTCCCGGAAAGTTTGCGCATATGAAATATTAATTTATGGTAAGCGGAAGCGGAGCAGTGATGATTTTAGTGAAGTATTCCTAGAAAATGTTCTATGGGGTGATGAGTTCCGCATCACAGTCCGGTTGTTTCTCGAGATTAGCTCGAACAAACAGGAGGTAGAGTCCCCTTACCGGGGATTTTATTTTATACTATGTAGAGATACATATAAGGAGTCCGGGTAACGCCGGGTACTTTAAGCTAGTAATACAATAAACAAGTAAAGAATTCAAAGAAAGAAAACCTATTAATTCCTATTCACAGGAAATGATTGATTCATATTGGAATTAAATGATAAACTAATAATTTTATAATAGAAATCCCTAATATTCCCACAATTGAAACAACTATTGTTACATTTTCATAGTTCACGTCACGAAAAGAAATAAATAAAACAAGTAATCGAACACAAAACAAATAAAACTTTGACATGATCAATATTACCTCCCCACATACCGGCTTGATTGCCGGTACCTGTTGTCCACTGACCAGCGGCAGTGTTCGGTTGAGAAGATGCAGGAGCACCGGTCCACATATTGGATGAATCAGCGGCATCATCATCTTCACCCCAAGTTCCACCAATGTTCGTTGCTGGAGTACGACCCCAAGGTGTTTTTGGTTGTTGCTGAGGTGGTGGTTGACCACCGTTTCTGATATTTGCTTCCCACAGGTCTGTGCCATTGTTCACTGGTGGTTTCCACACTGGGACGCCATCCTTACTTACACCAGGCTCTGGCGTAGTTGGAATATCCCAGTTCGTGTCCTGATTTACATGTTGCTGAAAGAGAAACAAAAGGTTTGATTGAAACACGCATCATTGTAAAAGACTATAATGGAATAAATGCGTGGAAGCCTCTCCAACATTGACAACCACCTCCTTTCCTTGGTAGGGTTATACTCTACATCGTCCCTTACTTTCCTCGATTAATGAACCACAGACAGACATTAATTTATTGTTACTTGTTGTAAACTTAATACGATTTAAAATTAAATATGTAATTCGTTTTGATGTCATTTAACTATTACCAAATGCTTCATAATTTTTTGTGATAACGAATCCAACAAAGGCTGAAATGAAAAGCAAAATAATCCCAGAACTATGAGACATTTATCCAGAAAATATCAAACTAATACTCTGTTGGCCATTATTTGATGTGAAAAATGAGAAAAAACTATTTTAATGTACCAACATCTTTTGTAGATCGACCAAAACATGTAACTTTGTAACACTTTGACTGACAGCGAATCTGTTGAAATAGCATCCCATACTTGTCGTCATTTCGCATGATCACCTTTGCCGGAAAAACTTTCTCTAGCTCGTCTGCGCGCTTGGGCATATACCAGGGCTGCACAAGGAGTATTTGTCAGCGCCTAGCGGCGAGCAACCAGCCGTACGTCATTACTAAGGATAGAATCAGTGAGGAGAACTGCAGTAGTGTATGTGCGGACTCGTAGGCGCGTAGCGCAAGCATATATGGCTGAGTTCCTTGTGGGGCCCCAGTGCAGAGAGCAGGTCCCGCAATATAATTCGGTGAGTTCATGAAATTTCCAAAACATTTGCTACTGCTGGCATTTCGTATGACCTGACGGTTGGATTTTACTGATAATAAAACATTTATTCCTAATAATACTTATCTTTTCAGCGACGCATAAAATAATTAGAAAGTTAATACTATACAAATAAATAACTCGGACACAAAGAAAACATAATTTTAAGTAACGATATATATCATTTATAAAAGCTAGAACATGATATATGAATATATATATGTCGGAATTAAGGGAAAAGATGAAGCCTCAGAGAGTGATTCAGCATTTCCGCTGACTCTTCTCCTCGCAAGGCGTCTCATTTTTTTTTATTTGAATTCAGCAAGAATTGAATAATGTAATTATAAAGAACTTTCAAGGAATTACTTTAACACAAACTATAAACTATAATTCTATTTAAATCGAAAACTAATGAATTCTCGGGAAGGGAAAATTGAATTGTCCTCGATCAAGATTTCTTTTCGAAAGCCTTCCTTTTTCGGTTGCTAAACCACCACTTCTGTTTTCCTCCCGAGACTACATTCAAGCGCCCACTAACAGTCTGACGCTTGCGTTTTCGATTGGCGCCAAAATAATCTTGCAATTCAATGATACATGACTTTATGTCGTCATTAGTAGTTGCATTAGTAATAGATTGTAAAGCTCGACTATCTATTTGCTCAACCCTGTGTAAGCATTGTAACGAAATAAACGATACATCTCAATTAAATTTATTCATTATTTATTTATTTTTTCTTTTTATTCATCGGTATTCTCCGACATATATATGTTTATAATTTTGCAGCTATAAGACTATTACTATGTGCAATGAAGAAGCACCAAATGCGTACTGTATATATGTATATATTATTAATAGCGGACCATACTGCATATTCCGTAACTCCGTCGTATATTGTTACGTGTACAGATTTATTAGTTATGCAACTTTCTGCTTGTAAATATCACTAAGTGCAATGATGAGCACCAGATGCGTACTGTACATATGTGTCATGTCTTGCGATACTTGGGAATTAACCAAACACACATGTAACTTTGGTGAATATTTCATATGATTCTAAGATTACAAAGTATATCATATCGGGTGCCCACACGTTACGCGTAAACACCGACTGTGTACTGACTATTCTCGTGTCCCCATCTTAGCGGTATCCCGACATCGTACGAGTGTGTGAATACACCACAACTCCTCCCCCTTTAGTTCCGACTCTATTTCCTTAACCGTTCCGAACGCCGCAATACATCCGGTGGGTTTTCTTTAACTGATTTGATAGCACACGCAGTTTTAATGCTCGCTCCTGGGCACTTAATAATCTGGTCGATATGTCATTTCCAGATTTTACCGGGTGCTATTTCGACCCTATACGTTACAGGAGACAATTTTTATATGATTTTTCCTTGAATTCGCTTATCGTTACAAGCACTAAAATAATCCACCATTCCCGTGTCGCCAATTCGGAATTCGACATTTCGGTTACTACCTGTCGCCACAACTTGAGCTAATTGCTTATCGGAGACATCGCCATGGACGTCTGGCTTTAACAGGTCAAAACGAGTGCTCAACTCTCGCTTGTAAACCATATACAGTATTGTCTTCCTGAGGGCTCACTGGTTGGGACCGGCGTTGAGCCCGTATCGTGAGCAGAGCCCTAATTCCGAGTGTTCGTTTCTCTCTTCTTTCTGGACGAAGGGGGGGGGGGGGGGACAAGTGGAACGCCTTGCATGCGCGGCGGGCGTGCGCGACGGGTGCGAGCGCTCAGATAGAATCGTGACTGCTCGACACATGCGCGCGACGCTCTGATAGCCAGGCACGGCACGAGTCCTTTTTACGCCCTAGGCGAGCTTGCCAAATTCCGCCATTTATTATAATACATTTAATTGAGCTTCTTCATGTCCTTACTCTTAATTTTTACTCGTAGTTTAAAACCGTTGTAGTAAAATTTGTAGTATTTCATTTAAAAATTTATTTTCAACAATGCCAACTATGAAAAGACCATTTTGCGACTCTTGTCAACCTTACACCCTAGTAGTTGCCTAATTTTACAGAGTAAAGCCATAAATAATCTCAAATTAATTGTATTATAATAAAGGGTGCAATTTGACAAATTCGCCTAGGGCGCAAAAAAGACTTGAGCCGGGCCTGCGTCAAGATTTTGCGAAGCGGTTCCCGTGCTCACCGTAAGCGCTCGCGACCATCGCGCACACAAAGGACGGAGTGTCAGGCGTCCGAACGACGGAGCGAGACAAAACATCAACGCGTCGCCTGTCTCGTACTGCCCCTTTCGCTTCTAGTGTCTTTCGATCGCTCTCGTTCCATCTCGCTCTCGCCAAGAGTGAGACAGAAGTGGTGGGGATAGTGAAAAGTCCACATCGTGCGCTGCACCAAACCGAGCCCATAGGGAGACAATACCACAGACCAGGTATAGAATAGACCTGACATTCCTTTGTCTTCTATGTCACTCGATTTTGGGGCTCTAGAGCCCCATTATCATTTCCGTGTCGCATCCTACGTTAACGGCTAAGCATGAAATAAGAGTTCAGCGCTATAAGCGGTAGGAATGGAAGTTATAATAGTGGTGAGAATTTACATACAGGGTGTCCCGATGTCAAATTAATGCAGCATTTTTAAAAGGCAAATAAAAATTTCTTCATTTCTTTATCAATCAGCAACTCTACAGACCCATACAACGGAGAAGCATTGTACAATTTCGCTTACGATGTAACGAACCTCTGCTATCTTATAATTCCCTAATAAATTATTTGCGAACATGGGTTTATATTAACTTTTTCAACATTTTCAATTTTTTTCAATTGTATACCCGGGATACTCTGTGTACAGACATAGAGTTTCATTTATCGTTTTGAACACTTCCTATAATAACAAATTAAAAAATGATTAATAAATTATGGTAATCTTATGGCGTGTCTCGTATCAAGCAGCAGAGTAGTACTGGGCCCCTGCCTACATATACGTGTAATTCTACCCAATCAAGTCGTTCCGAAATCTTTAACAATTTTTACTGATCAAAGGGTTCCTTTGCGTCATATGGCTTCATTCAAACATTTTTCTTTTCCAACGCGCAGAATACGTTGATGTAAAAGAAAATTGGTAAATTTGTCGAAAAGCTACCTCTTCATCGATTTCAATGACCTTCGCATATGTTGTCAATGTCATCATTCTGAACAACATTTCCTTTTAAACTTTTTGACGGCCGGCCTCAGTTTCGGAGATATTAATAAAAAACTTTCAGCATAATAGATTGAAAGCTACCTCCCCACCGATTTCAATGATCTTGACATATGTTATCAAAAACATATGAAAAACTTTCGGCATAATATATTGAAATCTGTTTCATAGCTGACGGTATTAGTATTGGTTGGGGGTAGATTAGGACCAGGGCGCGTAAAGGATGGTACCGCAGAGGAGAACATGTGTTAAACTCGGTAATAATTCTTGTGTTAAGTAAAGTTTTTTGCGAATATTTCGTAAACCAAAGACAACCGCCAAAAAGGTTAAAGGGAACTGTTCAGAATGATGACTTCGACAACATATGTGAGGGCCATTGAAATCGGTGAGGAGGTAGCTTTTCGATCAGTTTACCAAAAAATTTAACATTAATTTTCAATGTTATAAACAATTCCACCGATCCAGAGGTGTACATTCACCCCCTAAGAGCAACGACCAATAATTGTTCTACACATTGTACAATGCATGTGGAGAATGAGCAGATAGGTGTGTTCTGTAGGAGCGAGAACTGTTTGAAAGAGTGACGTGTGACTGATTTTTGGGGTGTGTGATTGTGGCAGGACTCAGTTGTCAGGCAACGCGCAAAGAATGGTTGAGGGGGTCGCGTCGCGGCAACAATAATCTGGGTAGACGGTCATCGGGTAAGTGGTTGGGGAAAACCCAAGTGGTGTAAACGATACTCCTGCAGGTCAAGATACTAAATGTGATTTTCGCTTCTCATTTTGGAACCATTTTAGCTTCTGACCTTTTGCCTGTCTTCTAGCATCTAGACATCAAAAAATAGTTTGGAATGGTTTTAAGAAAAAATGTTCCCAACAAAAGTTGCTTGTTTTCTAACGTGGATTAGGAAAATAATTGGTTCCACCCCTGCTTTAAATACAAGGGGAGATGAGTGCGAGCCTGTATCAATACATATTTAAAAGCATGAGATGCATGGAACTCGAGACCAGAACGACTAAAACTGAGCGTGTGCGTAATTCTCGATATATTGAGGTATTAAAACTTACGCGTGTTACCCTATATCAGGCCTTCCCAAGTAGGGGAAAACCACTCCTGAAACACATGTTTCGGTTCTCCTTTAGGGTGAAAGTACCAAATGTATCAAGTAATAATTTTTTTTAATTCTCTTTACGTCATTTTGAAATGCTAGTTTGAATTTTAATTTTTCCTACTATTTTTAAGTCATTATGAAATTTCCTATAAAAACTTGACACATTTGGTACTTTCACCCTAAAGCGCCCCAACATGCTTCCTAGCGGCGTTACTGTCTCCTCGGAGGGAGGGTAGTAGGAATCGTCCCACCTTAGCTGAAGGCGCACCGAAACATGTGTTTCAGGAGTGGTTTTCCCATACTTGGGAAGGCCTGCCCTATATAATTAGGGAAAACATAAGCGAAATGCGGATATGCTCTTAATAATCTTTGATTTCTGTATATACAGTATATATATTTTATATTATATTATATTAATATTATTTTTATATTATATTTTACATTATATTATACTCTCACAGAAATCAGAGATTACTAAAAGAACGGTTAATTCGATCCCCGCCTGAGCCTATCTTTTTTTCGACCCGTCACGGGCTCATTACGGGGTCCTCAACCCGTAATCTTACATCATAAGTCGCACGTATTATATTATTATCTCTTATATTGTTAACTCTATTACTTCAATGTTTTGACGTTTTAACATTAGCAGATTCATTTTGAAGTAACGGCGGAACTAAGGTGAAAGAAAGGCACTTGTGTTGTACATACTACTGTTTAATTATTGCGGCGAATAATAGAACGAGATGCATGATTGTAAAGTAAAAATGGATACGAGAGAGGGAGAGAGAACGTGTGTGTGTGTGTGTGTGTGTGATAAACAAAACCTCTTCTTGTTGTTTTGGCCAAATATTTCGTTCTCATATGTGTAATGAATTTTATTTGCTGCCGATGTTACGTATGTGGAATTTTCCCATACGTCGCTCTCAACCGTTTTTCGAGCTCGCGTCTGTGAAGGGAAAACGCCCTAAAATCCTTTCGTTTATCAAACGCCACTAATGGGGGTCATGATCTCGACCATCTGGATCACGACCATGGGAACGGGAGTGACACGACGACGACCCCGAAGGATTTCCTTATATGGAGATTCCTAACGAATCCCCACTCATTTTTGGGACTATATAAACCCTTTGGTTTCAACCCTCGTTGGTTAAAAGCTATAGAGTCACGCGTAGAGTCACGTCGTGTCACGCTCGTACAGAGTTGGTTAAATTCAGTAAGGTCGGGCTAAAGTCTCCGTCAGAATCATAGTTAACCTCATAGAATCCGCGAGTCCGGTTTATATTCTATTTGGCACTTTGAAACAGCCTACTCGTACGTCCCGCATCGCCAGTGCGTCAACACCGTGCAACTATTGGTAATTTATACACATTATTTAATTAACTAATCGCGACACTTACATTTGCACAATAACTGATTATTGAATATACGAATGGTGTTCACGTGAAAATCGAGTAGATTCGTTAAATCCATCTTTTACCCAGCGATCCTTATAATATTAGTAGCACTCACCCACTGGTACAACTTTACCGCTCGAGTTGTATCAACTTTAATTAAGAGTTACGAGGCATTACTAACATTTCCCGCGACCCCCTGATTTCGTATCAGGTTCGTTCGCAAACCCTTTACCAAAACAAGTCATCTTCTCCAACCCAGTGGCTCCCCGATTTCGCATCGGGTTCGTCCACGAAACCTCACCCCTCGTACGGCTCCCTGATTTCGCATCAGGTTCGTCCGTATCCTACAGCTCCCTGATTTCGCATCAGGTTCGTCTGTAAATCTACCAACTTCCGAACAGCTCCCTGGTTTCGCACCAGGTTCGTCTGTGAATAATCCAACCTCCTAGCAGCTCCCTGGTTTCGCACCAGGTTCGTCTGTGAACTTCATCCTAGTGACTCCCCGATTTCGCATCGGGTTCGTTCACGACGTTTCACCCTCCTGCGGCTCCCTGATTTCGCATCAGGTTCGTCCGCGTGTGACTCCATTCCTAGAGGCTCCCTGATTTCGCATCAGGTTCGTCCTCGCCGTCAATAATCCTAGCGGCTCCCTGATTTCGCATCAGGTTCGTCCGCGCACCTAACTAACAAATTCATAAACCGTATTCCTTGGGAAATACCCTTCTCGCCGGCCTCTCGCGTTGCCGCAGCCCCGGCTCGTAACACCGAGATATCAATCCAATTGTTTTTTTATAGTATGAATAAATGACACATGAAAAGTACCCCTTTCGTTTGCTCTTTAAATAGTGCAAGCGCCGACCACGCGAGAGAAAGTATAGGTACTCGAAAAATAGGAAAGTCTCATGAGGGACGGTCCACCCGTGTTAGTGGGAATATCGAATCATTTCTCGAAGAAGAGACCTCAGGACTTGAGACGGGACCCCCGACATAAGAAAATTTAGGCTCGCTGCACTCGCGCTGGTTCGAGTCGATGATGGTCTTTAACCGTCCCATTGAAAGGCTGGCACACCGACATAGCGCGAAACACTGCAGTGGTGCATCCCTATCACTTACACTACTATGACTTGCTGCCGTTCTTCACCTTGAAGGTGCGAAATAGTTAAAGGAGGCAAGACAGGTAGCTGAAAAACAAAGTTGCATCAAGTTCGATATAATATGTACTCTCCGAATGCTTCAAATACTTCCAAAAAATTGTTTCAACTGGTTGGAATATTCATTATATACTGCTGCGTGATAAATTGAATTATTTGTTTAATTTCTGTACCATGTTTTAATAAATATATCAATATGTTTGAATTTATATTAAGTGTTGTTCATTTGGTTTATTACACACGCGTCACATGGCATGTTTATATGTACTTTCAAGAGTAAAAAAGCGCCCTTTCACGTTCATATTTATTATTTTATTTTATTATTTTCGCATTCAACGGCCGGCTATCCGAAATGAACTGAGTATAGTTTCAAATTTCATAATCAATATCATAGGATGGACAATGTTGAATATATCAGAAACAATAAGTTTTAGGATTAATGCACGAAATTTAGTACTTTCATACTCAGAATTCGCTATTCTATTGAATTTGACAGTCCATTTGGAAAAATAAAATTGACCTTCACATCTGATCTATGCCTGTAAAGAAACTAGTTTCACCGTGTTTTGTGTTTCGTACAACCAGACAACTTTTATAAATAATATTTTCGCTTCTTACTTCAAATAATAGATATTTGAGGTGAACCGATTTAGTGGGACACCCTGTATAACACAGCTTCTATACTTTTCTCGGTAATACCGGCTGCTTTATCTGTGTCAATGCTAGAAACACATTATGTTTCCCACACCCACCGCTCGAAAACCAGTGCTTATTTCAGAATACCGGTACTTCAGACCGGTGACACTGAAGACAAAGGAATGTCAGGTCTATTCTATACCTGGTCTGTGACAATACTGTATGCAGGTGTTCTTCCTGTCGTACAATGCTCCGACGTTCTATAATCAAATAAAAATAAGTTCATCTCATAATTTAACGATTTACCGCTTTTCACTATTTTGTCCACCTTGCCTTTAAAGGTCTCGACAAAGTTCTCGGCCGCCCCGTTTGTTGCAGGTTGGTGCGACGCCGTGAAGCTGTGTTCAATGCCGTTTCTATTTAGAAAGTCTTGAAACTTGTTACACGTGTATTGAGTTCCGTTATTAGTAACAAGATGTCTTGGTAGACCATGTCTAACGAGTATCTTTTCAAATTCTACGATAAGTTTTGGAGCTTGCGTGCATTTGTGCATATCGATTACCTCGGGCCACTTTGAGTACGCGTCTATAATTATCATGAACATATGTTCGTGGAAAGGGCCTAAAAAGTCTGAATGAATCCTGCTCCAAAACTTATCGGGGTAAGGCCAAGGTGTCAGAGGCACACTGGCAGGTGTTTTTCTCTCTCGCACACATACTTTACATGCCGCAACCATATTCTCGATTTCACTATCGATGTTCGGCCACCACACATACGATCTTGCAATCATTTTTATTTTCACTATTCCGAAGTGTGATGCGTGCAGTTATCGAAGAACACTTTGCCTGAACTTTTCTGGCACCCCGACCCTGTATCCCCACAGTACACACCCTTTATCCACTGACAGCTCATCTCGTTTCGCATACAAGTTTCTCTTGTCCTCGCCCAACTCGTCTACCTTTGGCCACCCATTTCTTACATATCGAATAATTCTGTTCAACATCTTGTCGCTTTTATTCTCTTTCGCAATTTCTCCCGTGTTTAACACCTCGCCTTCCTCTATGTAATTTACCGCGGTGAATTCTTTATCAAAAACGGGAGTTGCGTCATCGATAGGGAGCCTTGATAGCGCGTCGCAATTATTGTTTTCTGATTTTACATTTTCGGTGGAATATGAAAATCTTGAAAGAAAATAAGCCCATCACTGCAGTGTGTTAGCCACTGTGAATGGAATTTTCTGTTTTGGGCCAAAAATATGTGTCAATGGTTTGTAATTGGTTCTTAAAATGATCTGTTTACCGAAAATGTAATTGTAAAATTTTTTAAAACTGAATACTATTGCGCTAGCCTCCTTATCGATTATTGTTCTATTTAATTCTGATTTCGGGATTACTTTTGATGCAAATGCTATCGGCCTTTCGGTTTTATCTTTATATCGGTGTGATAATATCACTGTTATTCCGTATGCCGATATATCGCATGCTAAGTTTAATTCCACGTTGGGATCAAAATGGGCTAAGACTCGTGGAGACGCTAATTCCGTTTTTACCTATTCGAAAGCGGATACGCATTCTTCATTGCATTTAAATTCATCTTGCTTAGCACACTCGTATAGCGGTTTTAATTTCTCGGCTCTATTTGGTAGGAATCTCGCATAATACGTTATTAATCCTATGAACGAGTCTAATTGCGTCTTATCTGTCGGTGTCGGTGCGTCAACCATTGCCTTGACCTTCGTTTTAGACTTGTGAAAGCCCATTTTTATCGATTACGAATCCTAAAATGTCGAGTTGCTCTTTGAAAAAATCGCACTTGTTAATGTTTACTTTGAAACCGGACTCTTCCAATCGTGTACATACTGTGTTAAGGGCTTGCAGATGCTTCACGTTGTTACTACCGGTACAAAATATATTGTCAAGGTATGGTATCGCACCTTCGATGCCTGCCAAACATTGCTCTATTTTTCGCTGAAAGTTTGCCGGCCCCGATGCAATGCCCTCTGTCATTTTCGTATACTTATACAACCCTTTATGTGTAATTATAGCCAGGTAATCTTGACTTTTCTCGTCTACCGGGATCTGCATATACGCGTGCTGTAAATCTATCTGTGAAAATTTCTCGCCGCCTCGTAATGCTAAGAAAATTTCGTCTATTAATGGTAATGGATGTCGATCCATTACTAAGCAAGGGTTCGCTGTAAGATTTGAAATTGCCACAAATTCTTACCGTTCCGTCAGATTTAATTACAGGCACTCACTCGTTAATGTCTATTTATCTCGTTCTCAAGGCCGTCCTTTTCGGCCACTGCGAAAGGTAAATGCCTTGCTTTAAACGCTTTTGGTTGTGAATTATTTCGCAATACTAATTTTAAAACACCTACGTTATTCAATCCCATTCCTGGACCGAACAACTTTGAGAACTTATTTGGCAATTCTTTAGAAATGTTATTCATATCTTCCTAAATTATTTAAAGGTAACGGCCATAGTGCTAACGCCTGTAACTAATGTCTTCCAATTAACGTTGGTCCCGGTCCCTTTATCACTATCATTTTTAATGTTGCCTTCCGCTTGCCTAACTGAACCTCTAATCCCGTCGTAATACCTATATGTCGAGTGGGACTTTATCGCATGCCTTCAGGGGCGTATTCAATGTTTCGACTCGTATACTAGGGAAATATCTCTTTTTCATTTCTTCCGAAATTATCGTTACATACGTTCCCGTATCTATTTCCATTCTTACATTAACTCCGTTTACAATAATATGTATGTACATCGGTTCCGCGGTCTTCCAGTTATTTATAATGTTTACATTACCGACTCTTGTTCGATTTTTACCAACGTCTTCTTCTAGTCACAAGAAATCTTCTAATGACTCTTCTCCCCCCTCAACTTCCTGGGTGACGCTGTTTGAAGGTGTTGTTGCACTTCGGAGTTCTTCATTCTGCACATTACTGTAAGATGTCCCTTCCTGTGGCAGGATTTGCGTGTTGGTGTCGCTGAAAACAATTTCTGGCCATGTGCTTGTCTTTTCCGCAGCAATAACTGGTGATTGTTCGTTGATTCGGGTTTTGAGTGTTTGAGCTATTGTCCGTAAATTTTCTTCTTGACGAACCTCTTGCGTACTGTCTGTTACCTCGTAGGAATCCTTGTGTACTGTTGTAGAGACGTTGTTGTGGCTGCTGGGTCCATTGTACCGAACTTATATTTGGTACCGTTGACATATTCAATTTATCGGTCGTTGTCGCGTCCTTTTCTGCCGTCTCCATTTGCGTCGCAATTTTATAAGCTACAGCTTATGATACATCGTAAGCCAAGTTTTCTTCTCGGAACAGAGCTTTCTTTGTCGCATGATCCTTGAGGCCACACACAATTTTGGTCTCGAACCGCATTGTTTACATCCGGGAAATTGCAGTACAATGAAAGTCGCTTTAATCTTGCGACAAAATCTGCAACCGATTTCTGTGAATTTACATCTTTCCATCGCTTCAGAAGATTTGGGATTCAAATGGTCTTTGATGAGCGGGACTAATTAGTGTAGCATGTGCGTTTTTGTGCTTGGATTATCTGGTGTGCTCTTGCTAAGTTATATGTTTCTGGGTTTATTTTTGTTAGTAAAACTGCTGCTTGTTTTTCAGCATGTATATCGTTTACTAGGAAATATAGCTCTAGTCGTTCTGTGTATGTTTCCCAGTCCACTTTTCCTACAACAAACTCTAACTTCGATGCTTCGTATTCTGACAACATGTGAATTATCTTTGTTTGTTTCGTTCTCTGGCGTTTCGTTGTGTTCCGTTTCTTGCTTACGCTGTTTGTCGCATACGTGCGATTTCAGAAGTTTTCGTAATTGTTCGATACGGCTGTCGCTGTCGAATTTGATGTTCAAGTCTGATAATAATTTAGCTAGCTGTGTTTTTGTGAGAGTTTGAATGCACGATGTTCTTGTGTAGCCAGTAGTATGAGTCGTTATCTCTTCCTTGTTACCGGATTTTGCCGACATTCGAGCGCCGGAATCTTCTAGAAGTCTAGAATGCTGCATTTTGAATACGGCCAATCAAACGCACTATTTTGCTTTCGATCACTGAGTTCGAATTACCTCGTCGCCAAAATTGTCATGTCTTGCGATACTTGGGGATTAACCAAACACACATGTAACTTTGGTGAATATTTTATATGATTCTAAGATTACAAAGAGTATATCATATCGCGTGCCCACGCGCTACACGTAAACACCGGCTGTGTACTGACTGTTCTCGTGTCCCCACCCTAGTGGTGAATACACCACAATATGTATATATTGTTGCGGGCACCCTATGTATAGAATCCATGGTCCCCTGGTGCCCGCGACGAAGACAAGAGGACAGCGAGAAGAAGGCGATCGGACCGAACGCCTGTCAAGCTGTCATTCGAGAGTCAGCCGCCATTACAAGCAGACGTATTCCGTTACCTTTGTTCTGTTACCAGTCCTGTTAATGTTCTGTTATTCTTGTTATACATTAAAGTCATATTATGTCGAACGCAAAACGTAACAATATTATAATTAGCGGACGATACTGCATATTCCTTAACTCCCCCATATATTGTTACGTGTACAGATTTATTAGTTATGCAACTTTCTGCTTGTAAATATCACTAAATGCAATGATGAGCACCAGATGCATACTGTACATATGTATATATTTATTCATATATCATGTTCTAGCGTTTATAAATGATATATATTGTTACTTAAAATTATGTTTTCTTTGTGTCCGAGTTATTTATTTGTATAGTATTAACTTTCTAATTATTTTATTATCAGTAAAATCGAACCGTCAGGTCATACGAAATGCCAGCAGTAGCAAATGTTTTGGAAATTTCATGAACTCACCGAATTATATTGCGGGACCTGCTCTCTGCATTGGGGCCCCACAAGGAACCCAGTCATATATACTTGCGCTACGCGCCTACGAGTCCGCACATACGCTACTGCAGTTCTTCTCACTGATTCTATCCTTAGTAACGACGTACGGCTGGTTGTTCGCCGCTAGGTGCTGAAAAAGGCTCCTTGTGCAGCCCTGGCATATACCAACACACGTAAAAATTTAATTGTTTATACAATTCTGTAGGGACGATAGAGTTCCGAGTACGCCGAGCGGCCGGAACGACGACGGTGATACAGAGCAGGCCATAGGCAAGGTTGGCGGTTTGTCGGTTGGGTCGCGGGAGAACAAACGATCGTTTGACGACGTTGGAAGAGGTTTAACTTGGCAACGAGCGTGGGGGAGAGAGTGAGAGCGAGAGAGAAAGCGTGGTGACTGTCGAGACGTTGGTGACGGTGGGAGGAGAGTGCGTTAAGGGTGCGGAGAAAGCGGACATGGCGTGAAGAGTACTAGACGATTGTGTCCAGTTGTGGACGGTTGTATAGAGTTGCGGGGCGATAGATGTTGTGTGTATATGTAGAGAGTATTTGGTGGGACTTGTACTTTTTTTTACTTATTACTTACTTTTTACTTACTTTAATAAACATTATTCTTTATATTCTAACTTTGGGAAATCTTGTTTCTTACAATTCATCTTCATGGAAATACTACCGTTTCTTGTAATGAAAATAAATGTAAATAGAACGTCGCTCACTTTATTTTTACCTATCGTAATTCGAATCACTTCTAAATTTTGTAAACCGATAGTACACTAGCTACATATGAATCACCTGTCTTATTCTCTTTTTCCTATCTGACGCTTAAAGTGAATCACACTTCGGAAGGGACCATATCACTTTCAGCTATATGTAAGCAAAGGATCACCAAGGTGGCACAGCATGAACTAATTTCCGATTTCATTTTACAGTAATTCCGCGTCATACGGGACAGAGTTTCTGTTTAGTGTAAGTAAATGTTTATCCCCTCCAGGTATGGAGATCTTCCTCGGGGCCAGCTACCGCCTTTAAAACGAGGAGCCGATGGATGACTGAAAAGCTAAAGCGTGCGGCGACGATGAGTCATCTACTATTGGGTTGAGTGGAAAGTTCGTGCCGTTTCTTGCTAATAGATGAAGGTGTCTGCAAATAATTGTAGCTAACTTCGGTCTAATTGACATAACCTATCATTGTTTGACAGTTTACATTCCGGAGTTTGTTTAAACAAAATCTTGTGAAGATTATTTGTGTCTTGCGGATTTTACGTTAATTTAGAAATGGATAATATTAAAATGCATTTTCGGCATATCATGCTTTATTATTTTAAAAAGGGCAAAAATGCAACAGAAAAACAAAAGAAGATTTGTGCTGCGTACGGAGAGAATTCAATAAAAGAACGAACTTGCCGAAAATGGTTTGCTAGGTTCCGTATCGGAAATTTTGATCTCGACGATGCACTGCGTTTTGGACGGCCGATCGAGGTTGAGGACGACAGTATAGAGACATTAATTAAACAGAACCCGCGTTATACAACACGAGCGATTGCAGAAATGCTGAAAATATCGCAAAGAACAGTCGTGGAACGTTTACACAAGCTTGGATATGCAAGCCGTCTCGATGTTTGGGTACCGCATATGTTGTCGGAAAAAAATGTGATAGATCGAATTTTCATATGCGACACTTTAATAAAACGGAACGAAAATGATCCATTTTTAAGACGAATAGTTACCGGCGATGAAAAGTGGATCCTTTACAACAATATGGTACGAAAAAGATCGTGGGGAAAACAACATGGACAGCCATTATTGTCTTCAAAACCAGACCCTCATCCGAAGAAGGTTATGCTGTCCATATGGTGGGATTGCAAGGGAATCCTGCATTACGAATTACTACCACGAAATCAAACGATAAATACGGATGTATATTGCTCGCAATTGGATCGATTGAAAGAGGCAATTAAAGAGAAGCGTCCGGAATTGTTTAATCGCAAAGGTGTAGTCTTCCACCAAGACAATGCAAGACCGCATGTGTCTTTGACCACTGGGCAGAAATTGATACAGTTTGGATGGGATGTCCTACCCCATCCACCATATTCACTGGACATAGCACCCTCTGATTATCATTTATTCCGCTCCCTACAAAACTCCCTTAATGGGAAAATCTTCAGTTCCCTGGAAGACTGCAAAAGCCATTTAGAGCAGTGATGAGCAACCCGCGGCCTGCGGGCCACATTTGGCCCGCCTGAACATTGGCATATATCTTTTGAACTGTAAAAGATATAGGATTAGTTATATTTATGTATATAATATTGCGGCCTGCGTAGAGTAGTAGGTTTCCACTTGTGGCCCACTTCGGACAAAAGGTTGCTCACCACTGATTTAGAGCAGTGTTTTGCTCGGCAACCCCAAAAGTTTTACGAGGACGGAATACTGCAGCTACGCGGAAAGATGGCTAAAGGTGATAGCAAACAATGGATAATACCTTACTGAATAAAGTAATATTGAAATAAAAAAATCACCTTTCAATTTGTCTGACAAAACCGCACAAACATTCCACTCAACCCAATATTTAAAACAAATCGATATTTTGGGTCTTGTTCTTATGAAAATATTTGTAACATGTTAATAAGACATTGCTGATGAAAATAAGACCAACCGCGTCCTGATTTGGATGATTTCTAGCCACTTTTTTTATGGAAAACCGTAACATCTGTGGGGTCTTCAAATGGCTAGAGCAGAGAAAGTATCTATCTGCATCCCGTTTACTCTCCCCTTTTCTGACTCGCTTTTACGTTTTTCTCAGTCCATTTCTTTAACCGCCAATCAGAGGTGGGCAAAAAATTATTTGAAATAAAAATTTCGTACACAAATTTTTATTTCAAATAATTTCTTGCCCATCTCTGCCGCCAATGTCGGCAAAATATATAACCGAGCCGATTCAAATCAACAAAAGCTCGTGACAAATAAGGTGACAAAATATAGCCCTTTTGATAGCTGAAGGCCCATGTGAAAAATTGAATCCGACATTTTTTATTATCTTTTTCATAAAGGGACACCATAGGTATTCCTAGATGAATCACCAATTGCAGATTTTCGTACAAAAATTTAATGCTCAATTCTAGAAGTGATTCTGAATCAGAAGTTTCATATACTTATAATGATACCTTCAAGTCACCGCAGTGAGTAACAGCGAGTTCTGATTCGATTTCTTACCTGGAAACAGAGAGTGAGCGAGATACACATAGATGCTTCGTTTTGTTTAGCCATTTCAGGGTCAGATAGATGTTACGATTTTACGGAGGAAAGTAGAGAAAAAATATCAAAATCGCGGCCTGTTTGGTCTTATTTTCATCAGGATGTCGCACTGATACGTTACGAATAGTTTCATACGAACAGAACAAAAAATATCAAACAATAAAAAAATTTCAACAGTAAATGATTTATAATCGCCACACGTTTTGGTTCTTAAATGTCAACCATTGGCTCCTCGCTTTGAAGGCAGCATCTAGTTCCAAGAAACGTTCTGATACTTGGATGGGATAAAGATTTTCATGTTAAAAACTTTGATTTTTTGATTATGCAGGGTATCGGTACTGTGTGTGAATAGTTAGGAACATTAGTTCCTAATGTATAAAAATGCAAAAGATTCGAAAGAACGGAAGAACTAAAAGATTCGTTCATGTGAAAGTCGTATGATACGTCGCCAAAAATCAAAGGTGAAACCGAAGGATTGAAAAGGTGGCGGAGGGTGTGCCAATTTGATTGAGTGTCAGGCGAAACTCGCTGCGACAATGTTTTACCTATGGTCACTATGTTCAAAGTTACCGATTCGCAAAAAGTTCTACTTTGGTTGTAGCGACTGTATAACGGCCCTGAGTACAGTACCACCGGCATTGGCATCACCCACGGTACACCGCATGGAGTCTGTGCGTGCTTTTACAGTAATATTCGGTAGTGTTAGTCTAACTGGGCTCGCTTTCGGGTATAGATATATGCGTAAACTCTCGCTATGTGCGCATTTCAACAATCCGACACCCGAGAGCGAGTGAGGGGGTACCAAAGAGTCGACATAACGTTACCGTTAGAGCTACGGGAAGAGAGAAAGCATATTTATAACTTCGTCTCGCTTAGTCTTTCACATGCCTCTAATTGCCTATGCTCTGCCTCTCTCTCGCGCCATCGGCGGCTCGGATCGTCGACCCTATGCGTTGAGCGTTCGCCGTCACCCCGAGCCCGCGCCTATAGCGAAAGCATTACTGTATAGACTGATCATTAGCTCGGAGGGAGTAAGATACGCGGAAGGAGGGGAGTTAGTACGAGTAAATCAGGTAACTCCGTTTCTCAATGAAATTAGTAAATAGTACTGTTACGTCCGAAACCGAGATGGTAATGAAATCCGGGCCGTCTTTACGTTCTTGCCTCGTCCCCTCCGGCGTAACCGTATAATCCCTCGGGCCGGTCACGCTTTTCTGGAGTACTGTGCGGGGCAGGTGGATTGGCATTTTAAAGATCGAGGAGGAAACGAAAATGTGCGTTTCGTTTTGGGACCGCGAGCCAGACTCATCAGTAGATATATATATATAGTTGACGGACCTGCCCTAGACACAAGGGAACTAAGAGGAAATAACGTGGAACTTGTATATATGCGAACGAGACTGGAAGTTAGGACTTATGAGAAGAGTAGACTTCTAGCGGCGCTGGTGGAGACTAACCGGCGCGACCCATGGTGAGGCTGGGACGTCACAGTACAAAGCTTTTTTTATCGTACTTGTAGATATCACGTTTGACTATTCACAAATCAGCACCACTGATTATGTTCTGACACAGCCATTAATAACGAACCAACAAGAAATGAATACATCCGAAACTAACCGAAGTACATGTACCGAACCTCTGCCTTTTCCACTCCAACCTTACGTTTCTCTCGCCTAAAGTGGCAGTTTACGCTCCGGCTATATATGCCCAGCGATCGATGGGCTTAAGCTACCGCTGATGGAGGGGGAAACACTTAGAGGAGCGGTGATTATGTGTGCGTGACTGACGCAGGCGCAGTTCATGCACACATAATCATCGCTGCTGTAGGCGTTTCCTCCTCCAGCAGCGTAGCTTAAGCCCGCCGACCCCTGTATATGCCTACGCCAGGCTTGGGAATTAAGTGAACTTCGCGGCCGATTTTCAGAGGCAACGCCTCCTTTCTCCCGCCGCGCGTCTTGGTCTCGCGGCGGACAAGCAGCTTGGAGCGCCTCAGGCCCGTACCATATTAACCGCGCGTGGGGCGCTGACAAAACAAAAAGGCATTGACAATCGTGCTCTCTGGGACGATGTGAAAACCTATTGATACAATACAAATCGCCCTAATACGCCACGCGCGGTTGTACGGGCCTGAGGCGCTCCAAGCTGCTAGGCCGCCGCGGGGGCCAAGACGAGCGGCGGCAGAAAGGGGGCGTAGCCTCCGAAAATCGGCCGCGAAGTTCACTTAATTCTAATATTATATTAATATTATATCTAATATTATAATAATATATTAATTCTAATATGCTGTCGGGTGCTATCGCCACTTATGTCGCCGGGTGGGCATACGAACCAGAGAGCTCGTCGTTTTAGCGGAACAAGAGTGCGACAAATTAAGGTTGCAGTCTTAAGGTCGAGTTTCCTAACCGCGATTGGCGGCTGCGGCCGGCGTCGGTACCACTAATGCAATGGAAAAGTATGCATCTGTGTCTCTGTTGCGCTAGTGCGACCGCCGTCGGCCGCAGCCGCCGATCGCGGCTAGGAAACTCGACCTTTAGTTTTTGCGAACCGGTAACTTTAAACATCGTGGCCATAGGTAAAAAATTGTCACAGTGGATTCGCCTGGCGCTCAATAGGACCGGCAGACCCCCGCTTTAAAATGAGTTAAAAATCATGATGTTGCTTTCACCCCTTGCCGAGATACAGTAAGTTAATGAAAAAATGAAATTCGTGCAATTTTGAAGTATATTTTCGAAAGGACATGGTTCCGAAATGTTAACAAAATCGAAAAAGCAACCCATGCTGCTGAAAGAGGAAAGACTGATCTTTCTATTGCTATTTTGTTGAACATTCTACAACGATTCCTTCTCTTTCTGGAAACAATTAAGGTCAAAACGGGACGATTTTTGCTACAAACTTGGCAAAAAAAAAATCGTACAGCAACCAATGAGCACTGATTTTGCAGAAGTAAGCAGTCGCTTTCAACTGGTGTAAATGTAACCTGGCTGAAAAATTTAATTCACTCCAAGTAACATTACAAATTTGAATACAATATTTTAAAATTGTCACAGTGAAACAATACAGCTAAAATCTTTATACAAAAAGAAAAACGCAGCTGAATGTAGAGATTCCACACTTTCAAACGACATTTTAACGGTTCGAATGCGACTTGTCCCCATACAGGTGGTCCCTTCATTTTTTTTGAAGAGTGTATATGAGTATACACAGCCCAGACCCCTACAGAAGTATGGCAACTGGTGATTTAACTTCACTAATTAATGAATGCTTTAAATTATCATGATAACCGCTCTACCGAAATGATTGCACAACATGAAATAATTTTCTCGGCAAAAAGAGACCAAACAATCAGACATACAACAACAAACGCCTTAAAATTAGAATGACATAATAAAAATACTTACACGGCCCCAACCATCTTGACTAAAAAGTGCTTCCCTCATTGTATTCAACTGCTCCAACTGCTGTTTTGTCGAAGGATTATTGCTAGCAGATGTATTACTACTATTAACAGATCCCTGAGCTTGATTATTCGGCTGATTATTATTGCTACTGGAGTTTGACTGTTGCTGCTGCTGCTGCTGTTGTTGCTGTTGTTGCGGTGTATTATTGTTATTGTTTTGCACAGAAGGATTTTGGCTAGGCCCTCCAGGATTATTAGATTTTCCTTGTGACCATTGGTTATTGTTCGGACCACCTTGACTCGTACTGCTTGACTGAGATGTTGGTGGACCGGGTTGCTGATTCGTTTGTTGATTTGGATTATTCATCTTGTTTACGTTACCTACGTCAGAATAAGCGACCATCCAAATGAATAACAATCAGTTGTAGCTAATTAATTAATTATTTCTTGGTAAATATTCTTAAAAAAAAGAGGGTTCCAACAATGGGGTCGCTGATTTGATCAAAATTCTTCTGATGAACCTAAAGCAAAAGTTAGAGGATTCATATTTGTTTATGAGAATGATCACTATTTACAAATCGGTAACGTTAAAAATTCGCCAGACTTCTGACGCATCTTACTGTGACGGCCGGGAAAGTAAACCGTTTTTACTTATTCTTTTCAGGAATAATTTACAATTTTCATTGTAATTTATTATTATCTACCTTTAGTACAATGTCTTAAGAGACTATTAAAAAAAGTAAATAGAAAAATATGAATAAATTTTAATATATTAATTTATCTTCCAGACCCCCCATGCGTGCTGGCCGAATGTGATACTATAGAACTAGCAGGTCCGAAAGCAAATTTTTTTTTTTTTCTATACATTATATGAGTGTAGTTTTCGTTGCTGTTGCGGATTCATTGATTGAAAATAAATTCTTTGAAATACGTTCGAAAAAGTGTCCATCTTATTCGCGGATTTTCGAAACTTTTCTTCTAAAACGTACCATTTTTACGAAAATAATTTGTTTTTTAAATCCGTAAGTGCAACGGAAACTACATTCATATACCTAGTTATATATATAAATGAAATTTGATTTCGGATCTGCTGTTCCGTAGTTACACATTCGACAAGCGCGCGTGAGGGGTCTAGAACAGGCTTGGGAATTAAGTGAACTTAGCGGTCGATTTCCAGAGGCAACGTCTCCTTTCTCCCGCCGTGTGTCTTGGCCCCCGCGCAGGCCACGCAGCTTGGAGCGCCTCAGGCCCACACCATATGAACCGCGCGTAGCGCCTTGACAAAACAAAAACGCATCGACATCGTGCTCTCTGGGACTATGTGAAAACTTATGTCGCCCTAATATGCGTCACCCTAATTCACGTGGTACGGACCTGAGGCGCACCAAGCTGCTAGGCCGCCACGGGGGCCAAGAGGCGTTGTATCTGAAAATCGGTCGCGAAATTCGCTTAAGGCTGCCGTCTCAGCGGGCCTTGAATGTGTGCGTATGCTCACACAAGCTAGGAAAAGCGTGTACGTATACGCGTGTAGTAAACAAACCGTAAATTACAACTTTTGTCCTGGAATTGGCCAGAAGGAAGTTTTTGCGGGTACAGTTGCCTTCAATAGACATCTGTGCAGGGTGGTCTGGTGCGTTTGAATGCTAATAACCACCGTACGTTGAAATAATAATGAATTTATGAATCGAAAACAAACAGAATGAGGCTTCAAGGCTTCTCCGTTGGTGGCGCTAGTAGTGTACCGCAGCCACGTAGCACCAGCGTGACGTATACGCAGGGCCGACGCGAGGTTAATTGGCGGCCTTGTGCAAGAAAATTTTTGGTGCTCCCCAATTTTTGCACTTGTTTTCTATTTAATATGATTTGTCTTTACGGGGTATACATTTCGTTTATGTGGGGATTGGATTCCTTTATTATTAAGCGTGCGATATAGTGTTTTAGCGTCCCATTCGGCTTGCGCCCTTATGCAGCGCATAAGTTGCATAATGGTTCCGCCGGCCCTGCGTATACGCGATGTAGTAAACAAACAGTAAATTACAACTTTCTCCCTGGAATCGGCAAGAAGGAAGTTTTTGCGGGTATAGTTGCCTCCAGTAGACATCCGTGCAGGGTGGTCTGGTGCGTTTGGGCGCTAATAACCACCGTACGTTCAAATATTAATGAATTCATGAATCGTGTACTGAGACAGACTCGAGAAATGACAGAATGAATCTTCCAGGATTCTCCGTCACCGGCGTTGATGGTATATTCGCGCCATGTACGATCAGAACCGGTGGAAGACCAAACTAGCCGATAAATGTAGGTAAGACATAGTTGCCGAGACGTATCGAGAGTCGAATCGCGCTGTTGCCGCATTTCCCCTATCACTATTTTGCCATCAAGGAGGCTTGAATGAATCACGGCGAAGCGGTTGGAGAACAGAGATGGGCAAAGATAATATCTGGATAAACTCAAATAAAAGATACTACAGTATTGTCTCATTACGGGCTCGGTTTGGTGTACACGATGTGGACTTTTTCGCTATCCCCACCACTTCTGTCTCACTCTTGTCCGGCGAAGGCGAGAGCGAGCGAGGACGGTACAAGACAGAAGACGCGTTGATGTTTTGTCTCGCTCCGTCTTTCGGTCGCCTGACACTGCGTCCTTTGCGTTCGCGCCCGTCGCGCACGCAAAGCAACCCATCTCGCTCCCCCCTTCGGCCAGAAAGAAGCGAGAAACGAACATTCGGAATTAGGACTCTGTTCACGATGCGGGCTCAACGCTGGTCCCGACCAGCGAGGACTTGGGCTGTTCGGCGGCGGCTTGTAATCTCGGTTGGAGAGGCATACATAAGCATATATATGCATATATACCTATAAGCATTTACAGATTTCATTACGATCGGCGTGTTACACTTGGGTGATGTACATTATTCAAATTGTATGCTTTGAAATTGCAGATTGATTATACAAAATATTACATCCTTCTGCGTATAATTAAAAACTGTTGATACGCAAATTAGTATTGTTTCATTGACATGTTTCCTAACTTCACTACCCAACCTCTCTATCTTTCATTATTGCTATCCTATTTTACGTTTAGCGAGGAAATAATTTAAATCGGACTACTTTGAACGCAACGGGCTTTTAATTCTGCAAATAAATTTTATCTGTAGTATCGTTAATAATGACAGTTCAAATTGTGTCAGGTTTGGTATCATTCCATCTTTCCTTCTTACACTCTCGGACCTCTCTATATTTCATTATTGCTATCCTCCTTTACGTTCAGCGAGGCTCTGACGCTAGACGCAGCTCTCGTGCCGTATTCCTTCAAGACTTCTGGATAGAAATTGCTGTTGCAAGAGCGCGACAGAAACGGAGAGAACAGAAAATGTGGCAACTATGCGTAAAAAATTCGTCTACATAGAGTACCTGTAGATGTCACCTCTGTATAAGTTCTTTTTATCGACCGCAGTAGTTTCATTAGGGTCCGTCTGTTTACCGAGGACGCTTCGATCGATTCGGACCATAACAAACTTGAGACGGCAGCCTTAATTCCCAAGCCTGGTCTAGGAGATTAATTAATATATTAAAATTTATGGATGTTTTCCAATTTATTTTTTATAGTCTCTTAAAACATTGTACTAAAGGTAGGTAATAAAAATTTTATATCAAAACTGTAAATTATTCCTGAAATTTTTTTTTAAAAATGGTTTACTTTTTCGGCCGTCATAGTGGTCCCCCTAAAGTACATCCTGCTCCAAAGTAGTCAGGGAGGCTAACGTATCGTACTATATATATATATATTCTACGAATTTGAGGTTCATAGATACAAATCTTAGTGTCTATTTTTTCCTTTTTATTCATTTATTTTAAATTCTATATATTCGTAAAAATTCGCGTTACTTACCACATTACTAAAAAAAAATCTAATACAAGATGAAACGTAAAATAGAGAAAAAAGATATTAAAACAATTATCGTTTGCTGCTATTTTGAAAAGGGAGTTAATTCTCTCGATTCTGAATACTGAATAGAGAATACTGAAAGTCAAAAAGACATTGTTAATCAAAGTTGCTAATTGAAGGGTCGGATGCAATAAGGAGACCAGCGCTCGAAAATGGGAAAAATTATTGCCCACACGCTAAAAAAGGACTGGAAAATGAAATGTGGTTTAACTGTATTTTAAAAAGTATAGTGTTGTAAAGTTCATAACGACACACATTTTCTCCATTTACAGTTGGTTTATCCAATCATTACTATTCCAGCTAAAAATTATAAACAAATAATTTTTCGTTGTCCAAAATCAATATTTCTTTAAACATAAATTGCGATAACTTGAGTAAATACTAACGGATCGTTATGAGATTTAAAACATAAGTTGAGAAAATTCTAGCGAAGCCGTAAAATGTATGCACAAAACCCTTATGTTAAAAAATGTAATAATACTTAATTCAAGAGTACTACTGAATATAACCCATGTTTTTCAATGTTCGTCGTTAAAAAGTATCAAGGCAATTTTAAGGTACATATAACTTGCAGCGACAAAGATTTTCCTTAATAAACAAGCAAGTTTTTCACTAATTTTCACACTGATTAATAAATAATTGTGGAAGATATGACGATATATATAAATCGCGCGCGCCACCAACAGTCAGCAGCCGCGTAATAAATGCGCTATTTACAATTAGCTACTTAGCACTCGCGGTGACTGTTGGTGCCGCGCGGGATTTATATATATCGCCATATCTTCTATAATTATTTGTTAATCAATGTGAAAATTGGTGAAAATCTTCCTTGTATACTAATGAAAAACTTTGTCGCTGCAAGTTATACGTACCTGAAAATTGCCTCGATACTTTTTAACGGCGAACGTTGAAAAACATGGGTTATGTCCAGTATTACCTTTTAATTAAATATTATTACATTTTTCAATATAGAGGATTTTATGTATACATTTTACGGCTTCGCTAGAATTTTCTGAAGTTATTTTTTAAGTCTCATAACGATCCGTTGATATTTACACAAGTTATCACAATTTATGTTTAAGGAAATAATGACTTCGGACGATGAAAAATTTTTTGTTTATAATTTTTCGCTCGAATAGTAATGATTGGATAAACAAACTGTATATAGAAAAATGTGTGCCATGACGAGCTTTACAACATTATATTTTTTTAAATACAGTTTAACAACACTTAAGAGGGGACCCCACCCAGAAGCCACTAAAAAGTTTGGGATTTTTTGTTCGTATAAATAAAAATATTGGGCTTGGATTTTTTAAATAATTTTAAAGCCATCTTTATTTTGATAGAAAAAAATTTTTTTTATGGAAAATTGTACAAAATGGCGGCGAACAAAGTGTCTTCCCGGAGCACTACAAAAAAACTGGCCCACACTCCCGGGAATGACTGGATCATCTGAGAAGGAAATACAAAAGAGATATAAAAAACGGGAATATATTATCTTCCATGTAGCGTACGATTTTCTCAAAATTCGAATTATTTTGGAAATTGTAGCAGTTTGAAGGATTGACTTCAATTTTTTACATAAAAATTTGCACTGAAATGCTTGTAAAAAGTTGAATAATTGAAATATCAATAAAATCCTACGCTACATTGGAGAGAATAGTGTTTTAAACTTTAAAAAAAGTAAGTGAATTGTAAGAAAGGTTTCGGAGATATAGTGTGAGCCAGGTGGAAAAATGTTTCGAGAAAAACGCGTTTAAAGTTTCCATTAAAGGTTTCATGGCGTTCAAGCTCCGTCGCATTGTTTTAGAAGATCGTCGGAGGTGAGTTCTTCGTCCCTAATTTACTTTGATACCTAAGTAATACATCTATTTCACTAGAATAAAGGCACGTTTTCCTTCCAAATGCGGTTCCAGGCCCCTCTTTACCTGAGGTGACGCGGTGTTACAGCTTTCACTGTAACTCCTTTAATACTACGAATATAAAAAAAACGTTTTAACACAATATTCTACACACCTTAAGCTTTCAAATAAAACAAAAAATTTGAATTTTTCAAAAATTTCTGGGTGGGGTCCCCCCTTATTTTTCTAATATTTTTTAGCGTTTGGACAATTATTTTTCCATTTTCGAGCGCTAGTCCCCTTATTGCATCCGACACTTCAATTGTGGCAGACTTTGATGTGCCTTCGCTTTCTAGATAGAATTTTGTCTCCTCGTGTCTTTTCTCCTAATCGTATTCAGAAAAGTTTAAACGTCATAAACAAATGTTCGTGAAGTTGTAAAGCCATTTTACAATGCAAAAGTGAAAAATTAATTCTTATTTTGCAATACTCAAGAATGTTGTTAAACATTAGGGAATGCATCATTTTTGGGCAAACATTTGCTTAGAAAGTTATCTTCACAAAGTGTCAAGAAACTTTACAGGCTCTCGCTGGGTACAGTAAGAGATCCGCGTGTTCTAGTCCAACAACCAATTAACCGCATTCTTAGAGAGCAAACTTATTCTAACAAAATCTACAAATAAATAAAAAAAAAAAAATAAAGAGAAAAGTTCAAAAGATTTAACGTCAATGTCTCAGATTTTTTAAAAGTCCCTTTCGCAGTGAGATCTATACAATGACAGTTCAAACCTTTCTGAATCAGACTACAATGAAAGCATGCAAATAGGGTTGATAATTCCAGAGATAAAAAAAATTCTTAAATGTTGAGTTACTGCTGGCACATTATGTCTGTGTATGTTGAAAATGAGTGACGTTTCGGTCGTTTATAAATGCAAGCGAGACCGACTGTTCAAGCGCTTTTATTTCAGTTCAGCAAATATCGGTCTTTTACATATGGTATTCACATAATATGATTCTGTTCCCTCTCGCCAAGGTATACTATAAATCTTCCTCGATTACAACCACTACTTCATACGTATACAAAATTAATGGCATTATTTAAGCGTCTATAAATGAAATCGACTTATCACAGCTGCTTCAAGGATGGTTTTAAACGCCCGGAACACCTGTTTTAGCCATACCACTTGGCCAATAACACTTTTTCCATGATATATAATCGGATCTATAAATGACAGCTTACTGCTCCCTTGATTATTTGGAGGCTTCAGAAGCCAATCAGTGTAAGTCCAACTTTTCCAGAAAATAAATTACGTAGTTCAGAATCTTCTTTATTGTTAAAACATTTACATGACAAAACAATTAAGGCACTACTTTCATACGTAAGCAATAGAAGACGATACTTACCTTGCCCACGGAATTACTAGGACAATCAGTGTAGATCACTTTAAAGACGCATCAAGTTTATGGGTTGTTGTATCTTATTTAAAAAATAATTGTACGGCACGGTACTACTTACACCAAAAGTGAAATAAATCAAAATACGCGTTCTTTATTGTCGAAAAATCATCCTTTTTCTGACAGTGAATCCGAATATTTGCCTGAGAGTCCGGGAGCCAGTGAACATTTTTAGTGTCTCATCGCGACGAGGTTTTTCTATCATTTTTCTAATTACGCTTATGCTGAAAGTCAATGGACGGGCGGTCTGGCAGTCGAGACCGGGGACAGAGCCCGAGGGCACGCCCTCGAACATGTCAAGTTTGGGAGCGTCCCCGACTCATTGCGACAAGGCTGAAACTCCCTCCATTAATCAGCAACTTAATACAAAATAAGAAAATCGCAGTCTGGCAGCGCTCCGTGGGGAACTTAGTGGTCTGGCAGACCCACAAACATGTTAAAAAAAAAAAAAAAAAAAATTTCGACTCAGCGACGAGGCTGAAATTGGGTGGAATAATTTTTTATGTTGTAAAACCAATAGGAAAAATAGTCTGGCAGTCTATAAGCGGTGAAAAGACCTCGCCAGACGTTTGCAGATCGAGCGTGTAGTCACCACTATCTTATACTTCGTCGATGCAATGGTAAAACGGCTGTTGTTTTCTTCCCCGTCGGTAATGTCAAATGTAAAGTTATCTAGTGAAACAGCCAAAAGCGCCTTGTGCTCTCTACACGCTCGATTCATTTGTAAACGTCTAGCAAGGTCTTATCACCGCTTATAGACTGTCAGACTATTTTTCCTATTAGTTTTACAACATAAACAATTATTCCACCCAATTTCAGTCTCGTCGCAGTTAGTCGAATTTTTTTTTTTAACATGTTTGGGGGTCTGCCAGACCGCTAAGGTCCTCACGGAGCGCTGCCAGACTGCGATTTTCTTATTTTGTATTAAGTTGCTCATTAATGGAGAGAGTTTCAGCCTTGTCGCGATGAGTCGGGGACGCTTCCAAACTTGACATGTTCGAGGGCGTGCCCTCGGGCCTTGTCCCCGGTCTCGACTGCCAGACCGCCCGTCCATTGACTTTCAGCATAAGGGTAATTAGAAAAATGATAGAAAAATCTCGTCGCGATGAGACACTAAAAATGTTCACTGGCTTTCGGACTATGATAATGAATAAAATTTGTCTAATTGTGATGACAATAAATGAAATGAAAACTTAAAAAAAAATGTTACAATTTTATACACATGTTTATTAACATGTATTTTGAAAATGAATATTACATTTATGATAATATTAATGTATATTTTTAAGATACTTCAAGAATTTATTGTAAATGGTAAAGTCGACTTAGAGAATTACGAGGAATTATTCAAATTTTTCAGTGGACTTATGTTTTTGTATTTGACCTATGCCATAATTTTTTGCTTTAGTCTGGTTTCATTAAAAAAAAAAAAACTATGGCGATTTTATTTCGTTTCCCTTGCAGGTAAGGTCATTATACAGGGTCATCCGTTAAAACTGCAACCTACGCGCGCGCGAACAGACGAAAATGGCAACACCGCCTCACGGACGCATTCCACTACAACCATGCATCGGCCCGGCGTTCGGAGGGTTGCCAGCGACCGCTGGGCAGCGGTGATGCCCGAGCTTTGAAAATTTTAGGATGGTCTCTTTCAAATTAACTTCACAAGGAGCTATTTGAAATTTCCCGACCGGGGTTAAAGAATTTGGGGCCTTTTTCGTATAACTTTTGAATTATAAAAGATATCAGAATGCAATTTGCGCCGAAAAATGAGGAAAAATTATTCCCTCTTAATGATGGATAATTCAAAATATTTTACGTTTACTTAATTTTTCTTTTATCAATTTTTTAACCATAATTGTTGTGAAAAGCTTTTGCAAACTGTTTATTTAATACCGTATTAAATGCTCTTTTTAAAAATCATGATGTTGATAAACAATACGCTAGTTGTTTCTGTGTCATTACTTTCATAAATTGAGAAATTAAATTTTTATTCAATTATGTGTTAGTTCTGCAGACCTCAGAATCTATTGTTCTGGTTTTCTTTTTTATAATTTTATCCTTATATGCAGTGCATGCATAGATCGGACGTAAGGAGTAACTAATGGGACGTGTCTTTGATTGTAGCGGTGTTTGAATCTTTTTTCTAGAATTTTTGTGTTTGAATGTTTAACCTTTTAGCTACTCAACACCACGCATATACCGGCTTCCGTTAATGTCATTTTTTGGAACGATGCATCATTATTGTGGCTTTTACACGCAGGTGGCGAAAAATCTCTCCGTACAAGGGTATAGCGCCGCAGTCAATCCTGTCGTAGCTAAAATTTTTGAAATTAAGACGGGTACGAGATCAGTTGACATTGTTTTCAAACCTCATTACAGTAATCCGGGGTGCGAGTGGTAAACCGATCATAAAAGCGAAGCGTGCGGCTCGCTTACCTGGGCCGGGAAATTCTGCACCGCAAACGGCGTTAATTTGAAAGAGACCATCCTAAAATCTTCGAAGCTCAGGCATCACTGCTACCCAGCGGTCGCTGTTAACCCTCCGAACGCTGGGTCGGTGTATGGTTGTAGTGGAATGCGTCCGTGAGGCGGTGTTGCCATTTTCGTCTGTTGGCGCGCGCGTAGGTTGCAGTTTTAACGGATGACCCTGTATGTCATCTTATAATAAAAATTGTTTAGTGCATCTTTACTAGCATTGCCACTTTTTTACAACTAATTTATAAAAACCTTATTTAGCTATTTCGGTTTCAATGATAATGGACTTACATTGATTGGCTTCTGAACCTTCCATTTGTGACACAAATTAAATGAAATAAGTGAATGTAAATGAGAATGCGGTCAAAACTATTGACTGCATTGGTGCTGATAACGTTAAATGTCCAATAGTTTTTATAGTGAAACAGCTATGTGGGGCTGATGTAATCCATAGATATTAAGTGAATAAAATCATTAATTTTTAATACGTGTGAGAGTATGTTGCAATCGTAGAGGACATACATATGAGGAGTGATTTTTCAGAAGGGCGTGTTTCCATTTTTAACCTTGAAGCAAATTTGGATGGCATCGTCTTAATAATCTTAAATTACATCCTTTAGTGGCACAAAACACTACAAAATAGGTATATTCCTTTTTGAAAAATTGAAGTGAAAATACAAGTTTCTACAAAAGGTACTATTTCCAAGTTTGTCAGACGACATAGTGAAAACAAAACAAAACGAACATATTTCCTATACTCATGAAGGAAATTGTAATGAATTCGAAACAAAAGGAACTTAATTCCATGGACTTATCCAAACATATACTAAATTAGTATAAAAATGTACCCAATATTCTTATGGTATCTTTAGACTTATACGTGGCGAAACGTTTGTTTTAACCATACACATATTTACTCCACTTATCAACCGTTTGAAACCTATCAACAAACCTATCACGTACAAAAGGGCTTATTTCCAAAAGTTTCATTAAATAACTACTACAACAATGTCGCTAAATTTACAACATTACCACTATTAGATGGAAGAATAAAATGTACTAATAAATTTTTTTTTTAATAAACGTAGGTGCCAGTTTTTTGCAGTAATTGAAAATGTGCTCTGTGGATATGTGCCCTTTTGAAAAATCACTCCTCATATATACTCACAGTGTTCTCTAACGAAGAGGATGAAATCGGGTTATTGAGTACCGCCTGTGAAATTGTGAATGACCGATGTTTCCGAACTGAAATAAAACAGCGGCGACTGTCGGTTTCGCATACGCTTACGGGCGACCGAAATGTCACTCAGAAGGGGAAGCTACAAACTATGACTCAAGTTTTTTATTACATGTTTTTATTCGTAGGGGAGGGCACCCAAAACAGTCTCAGAATGTAGCAAAGTGCCAACACACTCTTCCGTTTGCAGTTGTTGTTTTAAGAACCGACAAAAAATTTAGACGATGAGTATCGACCATGCAAATGAATTTTTATCATTACAGCAGTGTGTCCACTTGCGGAAGCGTTTTGTCTCCGTCCAGATTCGAGCCACAAACAAGCGATTTCTTTTTTACTTTTCGGTTTATTTTGTTTATTCGTTTTTCTTCTTCTTTCAATGATTGAAATTTACGCAATTTTAAGAATGTATTTCCCAAAAACGGAAGACAGTTGGTCTTTGCTACTTTCTGGAATCGTGTTGGGTGCCCTCTACTAGATCTAGAAGAATTTAATTAAAAAACTGGCAGCACAGCTTGTTGTTTCCCCTTTTCAGAGGCTCGGTATGCTGTGGCAAATAGTAAAACCCTATAGTAATATGGTGTTTTTGGTTCAGATAAACCCCTTGAAACAATTAATAAATATTTAAATGGAAATCCGAGAGCAAAAATGGTTACGACATATCGTTTGCTGAGAAGAACGGCGAACGGTACAAGAGGTAAGGGGGCTACTACGCTTGCATTGGCTCCCACCGCCTGTATCCTCCGTTCACTCTCTTCGTATTCGTCAATGTTGTCGTGTCGGCCAATAGTGGCAATACGTGTGCCCTTCCTCTGCCGCCAATATCTCAGCAAACTGTATAAGCAGTGATGCCAGAATCGTGGGACGCGGGACCAAACGATTACCCCCACTATGACCTACCATCGTCTCCCACTATGGCCTACCGTCGTACCCCACTTTCTTCCCATCGCACTGCACACAAGCATATCCCTACTCCTGTCCGTGTGCTCGACAACCCAACAGGCAGCTCACACGGACAGGAATAAAAATATGCTTGTGTGCAGGGCGATGGGAAGAAAGTGGGGGATGACAGTAGGCCATAGTGGGAGACGACGGTAGATCATAGTGGGGGTAACCGTTTGGTCCCGCGTCCCACGATTCTGGCATCACTGTGTATAAGTTTTATACAAGATCTTCGGGATCGGGTGGGAGTAAATTTACTTGGGAGAAACAAACTTGATTTATATTATTCAAGATATATCTTTTAGAGATTATAAATATTCTATTTCAAAATTACAACGCATAAAACCTCGTATCTGTAAAGCTAGTATTCAAACCCCTCTACCACTGGTGTACGAAACACTCACGAGGGGACCCTACATTTGTGCCCCCTGCGATTTTCAATATATTTTGTGGGCTGAAGCTAGAGGTCATATAACGATACTTTGGAAAATATTTTGCGTTGGCATATGTTCTGTAAGAGACTTCCAATTTTACCGCATTATTAGAACGTGTGTTGGGTTAGTGCGTAGGACGTCTATTTCTTAAACGAAAAGGTAGGTATACGTTCGCATCCCGATACCAGCAAAGATTTGTTTCCTATTCTTTATACCTTCATTCTCAATAAGATAAACTTCATACCGTTTTATTTGACAAATATTGTAACATTTTCTTATTTAAGGCAATTAACGAACATTTCTAGTCTAGCAAAATTCTAACATTAAGGGGTCATTCTAATTTGACCGGCCGAAAAATTGAACCATTTTTTTCTCAATAAATACAACATAAAATGAAATAAACCAGTTTGGTATTTATTAAGGTACTCTTATGTTATACAAAAAAATTCCTAAAGATTCTTAATCTGTATGAATGTCACTATCGCCCGTAGGTCAATTAACAATTTTTGTTAAAAAATAACAAACTGGCGCCGGTTTGAAAAAAAGTTTGACAAAACACCTAAAAGGATGTTCTCTCGCATGTTACCCAAGAAAAATCTCGATTATTTTTCGACAAAAATTGTTAACTGAGCTACGGGCCATAGTGACATTCATACAGATTAAGAATCTTTACGAATGTTTTGTTTCAGATCAGCTTGCGCCGGGAAATCACCTGCGCCACGAAGATATCTCATTTTTTAGGTGCTACATTGACACTGTAAAAAAAAAACAATTAAAACAAATTAAAAATATTCTTTTTGAATGTTTTGTATAATATAAGAGTAGCTTAACAAATACCAAAAAGATTTATTTTATTATATGTTGTATTTACTGAGAAAACATCTTTAAAAATAGCTTAATTTTTTGGCTGACAAAGTAGAATGACCCCTAAAATAACTTGGTACATAATGCGCATTTCAAACAAGTCTGAAGTAAGAATTAAGATCGAAGCCAGATATATTGGCCGGTGAGTTTCGTGAGGGGTATTCTCCCACCACACAGTTTACCTGCCTCGGTGTAAGGGGCTTTTCTCAACGTTTTCTGACTCGCTCTCGTTCCATCTCGTTCTTGCCTTCGCAGAACAAGAGTGCGCCAAAAGTGATGGGAATGGTACCAAGCTTCTGGCGTGTAGGCCAAACTGAGCTGTCAGCGTAGAAACACACATCAGAATAGGTGCGCGTTAGCTCCGACAAAATTCAGGAGATTTATTTATGGTCAGAACATTGATTCTTTCTCAATAGAGTAAAGGACCTAATTACTGCCACTTACTGTAATTATAATATTTAAGCTATTAACATAACAAAATATAATGTTTTAAATAATATAAGCATCATAGAAAGTAATAAAGATCCGAATTCAACGATTTATTAAGTCTTTTTACTTATGAATTGGGTGACAATGATTGGTGCAATCGTTTCAAGCATTTTGGTATTACTGCCATAGCCAGTAGTTGTTCATGTACATGAGACGATACAACCTTAAAATGAGATAAACAGTATTAGGTTAGCTGGCAGTAACTGGGGTGTCAGTAATTGAGTCAAATACATTTGAAGGGTGTCAGCAATAGATCCCGAAATATATTTTTGAAATTGATGAATTTATACATAAAAATCGAAGTTTTAAGCTGCACCAAATTTTGTTCATCAAGTAAACATATTAAGCAATAATAAATAACAAGAATAACATATAGTTTTAGCTTATAAGTACAAAACCATAAGATAATTTCAGCGTCAATGCTTAAAGTGTCAATAATTGGGTCCTTTACCCTAGCTTCATCTCTTATTGGTCTACGCATAGCATCGTAACACACACAATTATTGCGCTAAGAATAAATAACAGCCACATGGCTACGTTCAGGCGAAACCGAGCAGCGTTCCCGTTACCCCACCATAACCTTCGGAGGCTATGCAACTCCAACTGACAAAATCCACGATCGTCGAGGTGGTGGTGGTTGATTTCTCCTCGATCGCTGCTCGCAAAAACGAATTCACCGGCCAATATATCTGGCTTTGACCTCAGTTCATTTTCCCTGCAGATTTATCACAAAACTTTTGATTAAAATCGGCGGCCCCCGCTATAGAAACTTCAAATTATAAATTATAAAACTCCGCACTTTATCGAATGCTGACATGTCTACGCGACTCCAGTTTCAATAGATATTTCGTCCTCAAGCGCTTGCTTCGTTTCACAAATTGTAAGAGCAAATATTTATATAATTAATAAAGTTTTTCCATCGATAGTATGGAACCTCAGAACTGTGTAACAGTACAAGTTTGAGTAAAACTTGAAATACAAAAATGGTTAAGTTTTCACGGTCTATCGCAGTACCTGAAGATAGGTTTTTCACATTGCGTAATTTATCAACAAAATAATTTTTCATCATTTTATGCATAAACTCTAAGCCCCGAGGAATGGATGCAGTCAAGGTCTGTAGAATAGAAAGGTTGTCTGGTCACCAATAGCAACCAAAGTGTGGAGTGGGAGACGGCCATATTGCTACGTCACCCAGCGTGCCAAACAACGCTAGAACAGTGGATTCTGATCATATTCCAACGTGCGAAGACGAATTTCGTGCATTAGTGTTTATATATTTTAGTTTTTATATATTAGTGTTTTTATATATTAGTTGTTATATATTATTGTTTGTATATATATGAGTTTTAATATATTAGTTTTTGTATATTATAATTAAATTTCATTGAGATGCCAGGCGGTACTGTTTGCAGTGTCGCTACATGTAAAAGCAACTCAAAGAAAGCGAAGGAAAATCTGGAGCATATAATGTTTTTCACATTTCCTAAAGAACCTGAAATTATGAGAGAATGGATTAAAATATGTTACAGAAAAGATAAATTTAATCCAAAATACAAAAGAATATGTAGTCGACATTTTAAGCCCAACGATTTTGAGGATGAGCTACAAGCTAGATTAACAGGATCATGAAAAAAAAACTGGTAAATAGATAATATTAACTGTTTATATTTGCTTACGTCTTTTTTTTTTAAATACTAATTTTGTTTTTCAGCAATTCCTTCATTAAACTTATTATTACCTTAATGTAAAACAGAATGTGAAGAAAGTGTGATAGAATCTACAAGAGTCCAAAGATATAAAAACAGAAAAAGACAGGTATTAATTGAAAAGATACTTCAGGAAGAAAATATAGTAAAATCTGAAACTGTGGAACAAATTCTGCCTGCCCAAATAAATCCTGAGCTTGTGGAATGTGTGGAAGAAAGCATAGGTGATAAATCGGCAGTACCATGATGTAGTAAAGAGTCAGTACTTACAATTAAAGAAGAACTAGAAACACTGCGTCATGAAAATGAAATATTAAAAGCAAAAAATATGCAATTAGAATCTTCATTTAAAAAAGAATTAAAAATACTGCAGCAGGAAAAGCAAATATTGAAAAGGAAACTTGAAATTGACGAAAAAGAAAAGGATTTATTAAAGCAGGATATTTCTAATCTTAATTAAATTTGAGGAGAAAGTGAAGTTAATGTTTAAAGATTCTTTAACACCTAACCAAGTGGACATCATTTTACAGAAAAAGAGTAAAGCACGATGGACTGCAGAGGAATTGTCAAAAGCATTTACATTGAGGTATTTCAGTAAGCGTTGCTACATATACTTAAGGCAAAAATTACATTATCCCTTACCAGGATTATCTACCTTACAACAATGGGCTGTCAACATAAATTTAAGGAGTGGATATTTAGAAGATGTCCTAGAAATCATGAATACAGTTGGCAAAGAGAAAAGTGAAATTCAACGAATTACCATTTTATGCTTCGATGAGATGAAGTTTGCATCAATGTATGAATTCGATCAAAAGGATGATGAAATTGTTGGTTTGTATTCAAATATGCAAGTTATAATGCCAAGAGGATTATTTGATAAACGGAAGCAGCCGGTGTTCATAGACTTTAACCAAAAAGTGACAAAGAACATATTGGAAACTGTAATCATAAAGTTACATCAAAATAATTATAATGTAGTGGCCTGTGTACTTCTGATTGCGGTGCCAGCAATCAAGGTTTATGGAAGGAGTTAGGGATCAGTGTACACAATACATCAATGAAGCATCCTGTAACAAACAATGCCATTTTTCTCTTTGCGGACGTTCCACATTTACTAAAATTATTGAGGAATTGGTTTTTAGACACCGGCTTCAGCCTAAGCAACGGTGATATTCTCAACAAGAATCCAGTAAAAACATTAATGCAAATGGCCACAACAGAAATCAGCTCATGCCATAAATTAACCAACTTACATTTAAACTGTGAAAAGACACAAAGACAGAATGTAAAATTAGCAGCCCAATTATTTTCAAATACTACAGCTACTGCGTTAAAACATTATTTACTAGGAGAAGATAAAAGTTGCTCAAAAAAATTAGAAGAGTGTTTCAAATTAGTCAATAGCTGGTTTGACACAATGAATTCATACACACCAACGACAAATATTCTCACTAAGAAACCATATGGACTGAGAATAGATTTTCAGAATGAAATTCTAAATGATATGTTAATAACAATTAGTGATATGACATGTGTAGGAAAAACAACTATGCAAATTTTCCAAAAAGGGATAATAATGTCCATAAAGTCGTTTATAAATTTGTTTGAAGACCTCAAAAGTAAATTGAATATTACATACATTTTAACTCACCGTCTAAACCAAGATTGTTTAGAAAATCTGTTCTCTCAGGTATTGTAACAAATACATATGTACATTAATACCTTCACCCAAATATAATATACGAATATTTAGGTAAAATGAAATTTTATTTCTTTTGTTTCAGTTGAGAACACGAGGAGGTCTACATGATCATCCGTCACCTTTAAATGCTTTGTACAGAATGAGGATGATCCTACTCGGAAAAAATCCAGGGATAGTACAAACTAATTCAAATGTAGAAACCTCCCCTAAATTAAAACAAGAGGAATATTTATTAGCCAGTGCATTACAGCAGGCACATCTTGAAACTCTACAGTTACCAGAGCCTCAGAATATTGTAAATATTGCTCAAAACGAAAGTAGTGCTAGTTCTGGAAGTACTATCATGTCGGCAGAAAAGGGTGCGTCAGAAAAAGGTGGTTTAATATACATCGCAGGATATTTAGCCAAACGTCACTTGACGAAATATCCCTATCTTGGACAATTTACATACAAAACAGATGAAGCCACAAGTCTTCACAGCTATAACATGCCATCTTGGCTGCAAAGCTTATCGAATGGTGGCTTAGTTAAACCGTTAAATGAATGGGTAGAACAAGTGAATATTATGGAAGGCTATTTCCAAAAGTTCCATAAGAATAAATTGAAGCGTGGCAAAGGCATTATTACCAGAACAGGAAAATATACAGGGTGTTCCAAAAATGTTGCGGTTCCTTGAAGGGGGTGACTCACGGGGTAATTGCAAACAAGTTTTTCCTTTACGAAAATGCTCACCGAGGTTTCGTTAACGAGATATTAACAAAAAGCACCGACCAATCACAGCGCGCGCCTTCCGCCCGAGCTCCCGCGGTAGCGTTGGCTACGCAGGTAGGTGGCTGCGCTTGTACTATGAACGTACGAACAAGCAAGTCGGCATGCATCGAAGGAAACCGTGTTACATAGCTTTTTTTTTAAAGCAGAATCTTAAATAATAGTTATTTGAAGTGAGAGCACAAGAAACACGTAAATTTCGTTTTCAAATAACGCATAAACGAAAAGGTAATGTAACAGAAAATGTACGACAAGTGATCGTAATTCCTTATTGAGGTAAAAATCCGTAGTTTAATAACGAACAACACAACTAAATTTAAAAAATAATATTAGGTGTATGAATAAATTCTTTTCGACTGGATTTTCATAATCAGTAGGTACAAAGCTACTGAATTTCTATCGCAGTGGTATTCGTAAGCTGCCAGAAAAATGGCAAAAGATAATTAACAATGGAAATTTATTTCACTGATTGAGTTGCTTTCATATTTTTTAAATCAAACTGTCATTGTATCCTAAAATCGGAAAGAATTTATTTCTACACCTAATGATCACCAATAAATTAAATAAAACTCATTCATTCGGACATTCCTTTCCTTCCTTTTCGGAAACCTGTGTCACTGGGTCACTCTACCGATCCTGGTCATCGGTGGACGAATAGATTTATGGTAGGGTAACGCCCAGTGCTCAGCTGATCGCAGGTACATACGACACCACCCAAAGTAAAGGGTCGCAATGTCAAGTGCGTTCGGATTAATGTACCGAATATTCACTTTACTGCACGGCTACTAGCACTAATCACTTAATATATATTTCATGGAACGTGTTGTTCCAACGTTATAAAAATTTGTGGAAATGAATTTTCACTTGGCGTTCGGAACCGCGGGTATTCCCTCGCAAATACTCGCGCAGCAGCACTTGCGTCTCCGTTGTTCGGGGGGTACACCCAGAACATCGCGTAATACTTTTGAGCAGAGAACATTTCTGCGACGTGATTGCTAGCTGACTGACAAGATTTTTTCCAAGCAACTTCCTTTACCCCCAAATAGTTTCTCTTGTTCCATTATGAGTTAACTCCCACCAGGCCAAGAGGTTTCAGGTAAAAAGAAGCCATCACATTTTCGAAACACACGTGCTTCGCAGAAGTGCAACGAACGAACTCGTACATTTTCAAAAAAGCCGGTTTATGACCGTATTGTCCCGCGAGTCGGCAATAGAGAACGGTTTCCTACAGTTTTGGGTAATTTATGGCTTAGCTGGTTCTGCCTCAAAGCAGACGCGAACTCAGGCTATCGGAAAAGAGAAACAGGAAACAGGAAACAGGATTTTCTTCATTATAGCAACTCTAACAAGGAGAGGTTCCCAGGTGTCCGCCTCCGATTGCTTTGAATTTTGGATATGTTTTAGAGGACCGAAAAATAAGATATACGTGTTTTTTTTTATAGCGGCCCGTTTTCATATTTAGAGAGTGAAACCACCCCCCCCCCCCCCCAGGTTATAAGATTTTCAGGTGCTCATCTCCGATTGCTTTGGTTTTTGGTTATGTTTTAGAGAGCCGAAAAATAAAAAATACGTGTCTTTTTATTTTGGCCTGCTTGAATGTTTAGGGGGTGAAGCCACCCCTCTAATGTTCATACGGGGTATAAAATTGTGTTGAGTAAAACTTCATATAGATTTCATTTGCGGCATAATTTACTGTATGGACGATGTTCTTGTCGTCAGTCACCCAATAATGGAGGGCAAACTACCCGCAATCGTTTCAATACGTATTTAAGAGACTTGAAGTGTCAAAAATGTCATAAAAAAAACTTAAAAAAACCATAAATACAAATTATTTTGTGGTGACATATCAGTGGTTTTATGCCCTCCCATTGCTACCGACAACCCCCTGTGAACAACCCCTAGTTAGTCAGCTACGTCGGGCTTATATAAGATATTTCAAAGGAGCGTAAACTTTAAACGAATATAAACGAAATTCAGGTAAATAGTACTTTATAAAGATGGAGCTCTAAATTGTCATTATAATTACAAATACAGTATTGTCTTCGGATGTGCTCGGTTTGGTGTACACGATAGGGGTTCGTCGCTACCCCCACCACTTCTGTCTCACTCTTGTCCGGCGAAGGCAAGAGCGAGATGGAACGAGAGGGAGCGAGAGCCACTGAAAGCGAGCGAGGACGGTACGAGACAGACGACGCGTTGATGTTTTGTCTCCCTCCGTCTTTCGGGCACCGTGACACTCCGTCCTTTGCGTGCGCGACGAGCGTGCGCGATGGTCGCAAGCACTTAGGTGAACACGGGAACCGCATCGCAAAATCGTAACGCAGGCCCGGCTCAAGCCATTTTTGCGCCCTAAGCGAACTTGTCAAATTGCGCCCTTTATTATAATACATTTATTTGAGATTATTTATGACTTTACTCTGCAAAACTAGGCGACTGCCTAGGACGGAAAGTCGACAAGAGGTGCAAAATGATATTTTCTTTACTGGTATTGTGGAAAATAAACTTTAAAATTAAATATTACAAATTGTACTATAAGTGGACTAAACTACGAATACGAATTCAGAGTAAGCTTATCAATAATCTCAAATAAATGTATTATAATAAAAGGCGTAATTTGGCATGCTCGCCTAGGGCGCAAAAAAGACTCGTGCCGTGCCTGGGTATCTGGCCGTGACGCGCATGCGTCGAGCAGTCACGATTCCATCTGAGTGCTCGCACCCGTCGCGCACGCTCGCCGCGCACGCAAAGCGTTCCATTTCGCTCCCCCTTTCGGCCAGAAAGGAACGAGAAACGAACACTCGGAATTAGGGATCTGTTCACGATAGGAGTTCAACGCCGGTCCCGACCAGCGAGCACATACGGAGACAATACTGTACCCTCAATGGGAGTTCAATAAGCTAAAATTAAAATATTGGAAAAATAAAAAAAAATTGAGGAAGCCAAGTGCCAATGAATTGGCAGCGGTTTTCTTTCATACGGAACATGTATGGTCAGCTGCATTTGACTTGAATCTTTTTCCCCACGCTATTGTTATGACGCTAAATATAGCACTTATATCGAGTTACGCGATATTTTCTGCAAGATTGCGGTAAGTTGTTTCTCGAAAACTGGATTGTTCTTCAGTCACATCCGAGAGCTTCACGTGTTCACAGAATTTGCAACTACAGTTCTCGCGATTAAAAATGATTATTAATCCGCTGAACGTGATCAATTTATTATTAGTAACATTTCAAAGTATGTACTTGATGGAAACTCCTATAACAAGGGAGGAAGTACAATTAAAAGAACCTATACAAAAAATGTTGCTTGATAGCATATTTAAATTTAATGTAGTCGAAGTTTCGGAAGAGTTTTCATTGGACTTTCTGGATCAGTTTAAAGAGTGTGAAGTTGAAGCTGTTGATGAAGATGATAATGATGATTGGTCTGAAGAAACATATACAGGAGTTTGTTCTCAACGTGATAAAGATGTTGATGTTGACTATAAGCGGAGAGCAGTTGCATTTTGGAATGGCGGAGGAAAAAAGCGTAAGCTTAATACAGTTCAACATGATTTTAAATATGTTTCTTCTGAACGGCAATTACGGCGATGGGCTCATCAAATTGAAGTAGGAGGAATCAAACGAGAAAGATTAGCACTTACATGACAGAGATATTCGACGATGGGCTATGAAGGCATATAAGGAGCAGGGTAATGATAACATGGTTTTTAAAGCTTCTAGAAAATGGGTAAATAATTTTAAAAAAGCTCTTCGCATTGTTTCACGGAAAATAACCAAATTTGTTACACGAACAACAATAGAAGACGATGAAGTATTAAAAGTCGGAGCTACAGAGTTTGTTAAGGAAGTAAAACCTTTGAGTGCCACAATCGGACCTGACAATATATATAATTCAGACCAGAGTAGATTTCAATTAGAAATACATTCTGGACGAACCTTGGAAGTGCAAGGCACAAAAAAAAGTAGAATGTGATGTACAATCTGTATTTTCAACGACACATAGTTATACAATACAACCAACAATAACTGCGGATGGAAGATTGTTGTCACCCCTCTTTATGGTCTTGCAAGAAGCAAATGGAGAATTTGGACCAATAGTTCAAAAAACATTATTTAAGCCAACGAACGTGTACGTGACGGCATCAAAATCTGGAAAACTCACATCTGGTAATGTATATTTTGAAATTATCTTAATTAAAAATAATTCTTATTGATAATTGAAAATTAACTATACATATATGTGTAGTTACGACGGATTTTAATTTAATATTGCAGCTCAATTCAAAACCTGGTTGGAAGAAGTCTTTTTTCCTAAAACCAAACAAACAAGTGTGTTGTTGCTAGACTCTTGGAGTAGGCATTGTGAACAAGATGTACGTGATGCGAAACCAGTGGGCAAAGAAATTATAATTAAGATGATACCAAAAGGTACCACTGGACAAATGCAACCTCTAGATGTTTATGGATTTAGGGTGTGGAAGAATTATGTCAGGCGTTTCTCCGACGATGTACTTTTGCCTACCTAGGACGTTAATCTTCATTTAAGAAATAATGTAATTAAATTACAATCACTTGTACACAACCAATTGTCTTCGCCCAGATATATAAATCTATTCCAGTATCCTTGGTATAAAAGTGGATACACAGAACAAAAGTTAGGAGATTTTGTAAATCCTGTAGACTTTGCTTTTGAACAGAATACGGAAATGAAATGGGCACTCTGCGATGAAACACCGATAGTTAGATGCTCCTGGTGTAAAAAAGCATTTTTTTCATGAATACCACTTTTGTGACACATATGAACCGTAAGGTCTCCGATAGTATATATACAAATACTTTAAGTGATCGTTTCGTAAACGGTATATATGTTGTAAGAAATTCAGATTAAAAATTTAAGTTAAAAAGAATTAATGCAATAAGTAAATGTCTTCATTGTTTACAATAATGTAACTGTGCACTTGGGGGCTATTTTCTCATTAAGCAAGATTGAAATTACCTCCATCATTTTGTAGTCAATTTTCACAAAATAGTCTGCTTGTATTCTGTAAGCCCGATGTAGCTGACTAACTAGGGGTTGTTCACAGGGGGTTGTCGGTAGCAATGGGAGGGAATAAAACCACTGATGTGTCACCATAAAATAATTTGTATTTATGGTTTTTTAAGTTTTTTTTATGACATTTTTGACACTTTTCAAGCCTCTTAAATACGTATTGAAACGATTGCAGGTAGTTTACCCACCAATAAGGGTGACTGACGACAAGAACATCGTCCATACAGTAAATTATGCCGCAAATGAAATCTATATGAAGTTTTACTCAACACAATTTTGTACCGCGTATGAACATTAGAGGGGTGGCTTCACCCCCTAAACATTCAAGCAGGCCAAAATAAAAAGGCACGTATTTCTTATTTTTCGGTCCTCTAAAACATATCCAAAAACCAAAGCAATCGGAGATGAACACCTGAAAATCGTATAACTTTGGGGGTGGTTTCACCCCCCCCTAAATATGAAAACTGGCCGCTATAAAAAAAACACGTATATCTTATTTTTCGGTCCTCTAAAACATATCCAAAATTCAAAGCAATCGGAGGCGGACACCTGGGAACCTCTCCTTGTAAGACTTTCTGTTTCTCTTCTCTTCGGACCCTTTCGAACCGAAACATGTGGTGTCTGCTGCCTATGTCGAAGCAATGGGTACATTAGCAGTAAAGGGACGGAGCAAAGGCTTTATTGAAAGTGTCCGATGGTTCGTTCGTTGCACTTCTGCGAAGCACGTGTGTTTCGAAAATGTGATGGCTTCTTTTTACTTGAAGCCTCTTGGCCTGGTGGGAGTTAACTCGTAATGGAAGGAGAGAAACTATTTGGGGGTAGAGGAAGTTGCTTGAAAAAAACCTTGTCAGTCAGCTAGCAATCACGTCGGAGAAATGTTCTCTGCTCAAAAGTATTACGCGATGTTCTGGGTGTACCCCCCGAGCAACGGAAACGCAAGTGCTGCTGCGCGAGAATTTGCGAGGGAATACCCACGGCTCCGAACGCCAAGTGAAAATTCATTTCCACAAACTTTTATAACGTTGCAACAACACGTTCCATGAAAAATAAATTAAGTGATTAGTGTTAGTAGCCGTGCAGTGAAAAGAATATTCGGTACATTAATCCGAACGCATTTGACGCTGTGATCCTTTACTATGATGGTGTCGTATGTACCTGCGATCAGCTGAGCACTGGGCGCTACACTACCATAAATCTTTTCGTCCACCGATGACCAGGATCGGTAGAGTGACCCAGTGACACAGGTTTCCGAAAAGGAAGGAAAGGAATGTCCGAATGGGTGAGTTTTATTTAATTTATTGGTGATTATTGGGTGTAGAAATAAATTCTTTCCGATTTTAGGGTACAATGACAGTTTGATTTAAAAAATATGAAAACAAATCAATCAGTGAAATAATTTCCATTATTGTTAATTACGTATTGCCATTTTTCTGGCAGTTTACAAATACCACTGCGATAGAAATTCGGTAGCTGTGTACCTACTGATTATGTAAATCCAGTCGGAAAGAATTTATTCATACACCTAATATTATTTTTTAAATTTAGTTGTGTTGTTCGTTATTAAACTACGGATTTTTACCTCAATAAGGAATTACGATCACTTGTCGTACATTTTCTATTACATTACCTTTTCGTTTCTGCGTTATTTGAAAACGAAATTTACGTATTTCTTGTCCTCTCGCTTCAAATAATTATTATTTCAGATTCTGCTTTAAAAACAAACTGTGTAACGCGTGCTTGTTCCTATTACAAGCGCAGCCGTCTACCGCGTAGCCAACACTACCGTGGGAGCCCGAGCGCAAGACGCACGCTGTGATTGGTCGGTGCTTTTTGTTAATCTCGTTAACGAAACCTCAGAGAGCATTTTCGTAAAGGAGAAACTTGTTTGCAATCACCCCCTGTGTCACCCCCTTCAAGGAACCGCAGCATTTTTGGAACACCCTGTATAAGAAAATATCTAAATGTTATTCCTCCCGAGTTAGTTAAAGAATTTTGCCGGCAAAGAATTTTTATTCGTATAAAATTTCTGAATTTGAAAAAAGAAGAAACAAAATTAAGCAAAAGAAAAATTTCATCGGGAAGTAGCATTGCGAAAAAAATACAAAAGTTTGTATCGTAACTCCGATGTACTTTTAATAAATATCGAATTAATAGTATTTGAGTATTGTTTCATTAATATATTCACTACCAACATGAATTCAATGATTTTTGTCAAAAACATGAAATCATTTAAACTGCTTTACTTTGTAGATTTTATTAAGTACAGTAGAACTTTGATTATTTGAATTCAAAATTGATAGTTAATTTCTTTTTATTTTCGATAAATTATTAATACTATAGTTCCTTCTATAGTTTCATCGTTATTACCTCGAATAGTCAAAAATCTAAATAATAAAGATCGAGGAAAATACAGTACGGTTAATCGAGATGTCCTACTGTAGTTTTGACACATTTGTTTCTTAAGATTCAATAATGTCATTAATGTTCAATAATCTTTAAAAATGAATCTTTACATAGAAAAATATATTCTGCATAGAAGATTGAATTTAAAAAATTATTGAATATTATTGAAGATTTCTGTTGGTTTCATATTTTGTGCCAATGTATTAACATGCGGAGATTCAGTCTATTCCTTTTCATTGTGTGCCACAGGAAGATCAACAAAGGACGATAAACAAAAGTACCAAAATACTTTTAAGTACAAGTACTAACTCGCAGTTGTCAATCAATGTATTATATTAGTATATTATTTCTCGTAGTCATGAGAATTGCATTCTTTTATGCAACATTAGAACTATATAATTTTTTGTATTAATTCGAACGGGCACGCTGCGTGACGTCACGCCCGCGTTTTTCATTCTGGTCCCTGATTGGTCGAAAGTTACGAGACAACCTTTCTATTCTACAGACCTTGGGATGCAGTTATTACTGTTGATGTAAGAGACATCTATGGAGACGTGACTGATCTGTCGATCGTGTAATGGTCGATTTACACTATACAGCACGAACCGGCACGTATCGGCAACGGCGCGGTCCGTCTACGGCACGAACCGACGCCTGTCGACATGGTCGCGAAGAATGTTTTACCGGTTCGTGACGGTCAGTGTCGAGACGTGTCGTCGCTGGTCTGCCAATGTAAATCAGTAAACGGCAGACACCGCGTGCAGCAGAGGATGGATTGCGAAAAATTGATAGAGCATATGAGAAGGTGTGTGTGCCGTTGTATGCAACGGACAATCGTAAATACTGCGATATGAGGATCCATCCATTCTAGCAATTCAAAAAATTGGCATTGCGGCATTCTAAAGTATTGATAAAACTTATCGTCATATTTTACTAACTCTGAATAAAGTCCAATACTCCCCTTCGACTTTCTTCTTTTTTAATATTGAATGTACCCAAATTCTATCTCGCTTTTTTGCCCTTTTTGCTGTGGCATCCTCTTCGTCTAAAAGTAAGGCTAGAAGAACCAATTCCTCGTCACTGACCGATCCGCTCATTTCGACTGCTAAACGTGAACTGCCGGACTTTTGCCGGAGCAGTGTAGACGTATGTATAATATTACGTGTCGGTGACGAACCGCGCCGTTGCCGGTACGTGCCGGTCCGTGCTGTATAGTGTAAATCGACCATAAGGCTACCGTCTCGGCGGGCCTTAAATCTGTGCGTACGCTCACACAAGCTAGAAAAAGCGTGTACGTATACGCGATGTAGTAAACAAACCGTTTCAACCGTCTTTCGTCCTGGAATCGGCAAGAAGAAAGTTTTTGCGGATATAGTTGCCTCCAGTAGACATCAGTGCATGGTGGTCTGGTGCGTTTGAACGCTAATAACCACCGTACGTTGAAATAATAATGAATTTATGATTCGTGTACCGAGACAGACTCGAGAAATGACAGAATAAAGCTTCAAGGATTCTCGGTCACCAGTAGGGATGAATCGATACAAGTAAATACAAGTAAAGTATCGATACTTTCGTTTCGATACAAGTAATTTCAGTATCAATACCTAGGGTTGCGATACCAAGTAGGTATCGATTAAAAGTACTCGTATCGAATGGGCGAGTATCGACATTCCACATGAAAGATGAAAGAAATTCTAGGGTCCGAATAGTATATCCCTATTGGCTGGCGCGACAACGTCGACGAATACAAAATAAGCAAACGGGACACGGGCGGCAGAAGCCAATGCGAGCGAAGAACCCCGACCGACTTCTTTCAATCGGGGCACAGTACAAAAAAGTCATCGATTCTATACATGAATAAAAAAGTATTCATTGTGCTTTGATACAACTAGGGATCGATACTTTTGTTTCGATAGCGAGTACGTACCGATACATTCATTCGAAACAAGCAATGAGTAAAAGTATCGATACTTTGGTGGTATCGATTCATCCCTAGTCACCAGTGCTGATGGTATATTCGCGCTATATAACATCAGAACCGGTGGAAGTCCAAGCTAGCCGATAATTGTAGGAAAGACATAGTTGCCAATATGTATTGAGAGTCGTATCGCGCTGTTGCCGCATTTCCCTTAACACTATTTTGCCATCGGGGAGGCTTAAATGAATCACGGCGAAGCGGTTGGAGAACAGAGATGGGCAAAGATAATATCTGGATACAAACAAATAAAAGATACTTTATGTTTATCCGTTATTCAAAACTTCGAATAACACGAGTTATCATTATTCCAAACACCACGGATAAATAAATTTATTTGAAGTGAATTTATTCGACACCGAAAGATAATTTTTTTTATTCGAAGTGAATTCATTTCACAGCGAAAGATAATTTTTTTATTCGAACCGTCGAATAAGGTTTTCATCTTTAGCCATAGTTTATTCGGCTTTTATTTGAAGGCTTCGAAATATCAAATAACTTTCGGCAGCGTGTTTATCCGAACCGACGCGATCTCTCTTCGTGCCGAGGACTTGGGCTGTTCGGCGGTGGCTTCTGATCTCGGTTCGAGCCTCGGCTCGAAACGCATACCTACAATATCGCTTGAAGTGGATTATGTATTAATAAAATGTAAAACCTAATGTTTTCAGTAACATAGGTACTGCTGAGATTTTCCAGATTAAAATGATTTCAAATACGGTATAAATCGGGTTATTTCTACAACTGCACTATATAATTAAAGATAAATTTAACATTTCTAATCTAATAATGCTAAAAAATATATAAAAAAAAATTTATGTTGAACGATTTTATTCAAAATGCACTAAAAACTAAATTAAAATACACTGAAGACTAAAAAATTATTCTTTTCTTGTACTACAATTTTTTTCTTATACGAACGTAACGAATCATTTCTCGTTATAAATTGTGTATTTACTATGGAAATCGTGATGTCACTAGCGTCCCGAACGCAACGGCTTTTTATCGTTTTCGTAAAGAACGCGAATGACTGATTCCAAGTCATTTTGTGATTATGGGTTTTATTTATTGATGACTGAGTAATTTTTTCACCCCTTCAGGGTTTTTTTTTATAGATATTGTGCTGTCATCCAAACTAGGCACGCCTACAACGCTTCAAGACAACTCGATAGTTGGAAGTTGGTTAAATTTGAGTTGCCAGATTTGAACTATACATACATCAAACACACAAAAATACCTACAAACAAACCGAAGATTGAAGCTGAATAAAATCGTTTAAAAAGAATCTGATTTATGCTATGTTTAAATTCATTTTCATCTGAGAAACCTCAGCAGTATCTTACTGAAACGTTCATGCCGATACAATAGAAAATGTGAAAGTTTTACATTCTATTAAAACAAACAAAATAAACAATCATTGAACAATCATATCATTAAATTTTTTCACAAGTAAACATAAATATTGCACAGAATGAGAGAAGATAATAAGCATTGCGAAGTTTAGAAGAGATATTGATACGCAATTTAGTATTGTTTCATTTATATGTTTCCTAACTTCACTACCCAACCTCTCTATCTTTCATTATTGCTATCCTCCTTTACTTTCAGCGAGGCTCTGACGCTAGACGCAGTGATCGGCGGGCTCCAGCTACCGCTGATGGAGCGGGAAACACCTACAGGAGCGGTGATTATGTTTGCGTGACTGACGCAGGCAGGCACAGTTCAAGCACACATAACCACCGCTCCTGTAGGTGTTTCCTGTGGGTGGCTCCATCAGCGGTAGCTGGAGCCCGCCGATCCCTGCCTAGACGCAGCTCTCGTGCTGTATTCCTTCATGACTTCTCGATAGTAGGAGCTGTGGCAACAGCGCGGCAGAGACAGAGAGAACAGAAAATGTGGCAACTATGCGTAAAAAATTCGTCTACATAGAGTACCTGGAGATGTCACCTCTGTACTAAGACCGTGTTCAGATTTATTGGCCGGTGAGTTTCATGAGGGGTATTCTCCCACCACACCGCTTGCCTGCCTCGGTGTTCCTTTTCTTTATGTTCTCACTCTCTCTCGGACTACGCCTGGTCGTCGCGCGGTGGGGATTGGTGTCTGTCAGGCGAAGCCGAACAGCGTTCCCGTTACCCCACCAAACCCTTCGGGGGCCCAGCAACTTCAACTGCCAATCCACGATCGTCAGGTCGTGGTGGCTGATTTCTCCTCGCGCGCTGCTCGCGAAACCGAACTCACCGGCCAATAAATCTGAACACGACCTTAGTTCATTTTATCGACCGCAGTAGTTTCATTAGGATCCGTCTGTTTACAAGGGACGGTTCAATCGATTTGGACCATAACGAAAATGAGACGGTAGCCTTAACACGTTCTACTACGTAATGCCTCTCGTGCTGTTAACACGTGTGCACCGCAGAGACTGCTGAATTCTAAACGTATTACATTATAATAAAACTTAACAGTGTTTAACTATAATCGTCGAATTGTGTCAATTGCTTATTCTTATCACCACGAATCGCATCATATGATACGCGAAAGTGGGTGTACGATCGAAAAGGTATTAATCGATACAGCCTCAACAATTATTAATACAAAAAAATTATTATTTTGGATGGTGCATACGTATGTATTAGGGCAGCTCTTATTTTCGACTACTCAGTTTGCTTCGTGGCACCCCTCAGGATAGTTCCAATTAATATAAAAAAAAATCTGTGCAAAGTTTGAGCCCGATTGCATAAGGGGAAAACGTGCCTCCGGGCGCTTTGAACACTTAAATAATTACTTAAAAGCGCAAGTCAATTTTATTTAATTATCCTCTAAGTTATGGATTACATAAAAAAAAAAACATGTCAAATAGAAGTTGTAGATCCAGACAAGGAGCATCTTTTATATTTTATTGCTTTTTCTTGTGCAGCGAACGGTTTTCGGAAAAAAAAAACTGAAAACTGGAAAAAGTATACAATTCTTTTATAATTTTGAAAGTTGAAATGCTTTTCGAACATTTTTTGATTAGGAAGGCTAAAAAGAAAATGTGAATTTTTTATTTTCAAGAACTATTTTTTTACAAATTTCAGGGGCCATAAACCTAGATATTCCAAAAATATCAATGTTTTCCCAGGGACGGAAATTCACAGAAATATCGATGATACGGAGTACAGACATTATAAGTGAAGTATCCTCACAGCTAGCAGAGACGTAACAGCATCAACATTTAGGGTTGAAAATAAAAAAGTCTTCATAAATAAGAAATGTTCGAGACGCATTTATAAATTTTCATGATTTAAAAAAAAATCGGGGATGAAATCTTGTTCTTTTTATGCAACAAAAAAGGAGTGCTGTCAAAAACCTGGGTAATAATAGTGTACCATATAGCCATGCAAAATTTGAAGTGAATCAGTTGAATACTTTTTTAGTAATCGTGAGTACCATGTTTGAAAATCTAGGTTCTAGAAAAATGCATTTGAATACATCACTTCTAATGTATTACGCCAAGTATTTTGAATTAAATATTTATTTGTATAAAAATATATCTGCTTAATATTATTTAATACATTCTTTTCTTTGTATAAAAAGCGATTGTTATAATTGGCGCAATTTTTGTATATCATTAATTTTGTAAAGCTTTTAATTTACGACAATGTTTTTAAATGGGATTCATTTTGATGGGTCAATAAAAATCTCCGCGGTATGAGTAATGGAATGTATGAACACAGCATTTTAGCTGTGTATATGCAGTTGTCATCTTAAGCGCAGTTGGAAAGCACCTTTATGTACTTCCAACTCATTTTGATTTCACATCTTTTTTTTATTTTGTACTTATTATTATCTTATATTTTTTGTGATTTATTTGATTTCATGTACTTGGCGTAATTTTTTTACTTTTTTGAAGTTTTCTTATGGGGATAGTCACTACGAATAAGTAGTTTGTCGGAACCCATTCCCCGGTAACGCTGGTCAGTATCGAACCGCCTGCCAGTATAAAACCATCCTACCTACGAGCATAAACAGAAAAACAACTAATCAAACTAATTTTCCATTCTGTCTTGCATCATGTAAGTAAAATCAATGGAAAACCATGTTTTTATATAGAATAATTTGTTGCTAAGTTGCATGGATTTCAAAAATTTACATTTGTAATGTAAAGGATAGAAAACGGTCAAGAAAGAACTTGAAATCTGAAGAGTTAGAACAAGTTTATAATTCGCCAGATTGGGACGAAGAAGTTGTTGATTTTAGCGACCAAAGTGAAGGAGAGAGTGAAAATATTGAAGCAAATGACTATAACAGTTAATCGGAACAATCTGTGGACGAAGATGTCGAAAATATTGAACATGTACCAAGACAAGAGACAGATTACCATTTCTACATTGCCAAAGACGAACAAACAATTTGGAAGAGTACTCCGGTAGCAAGACTTCAGTTTCCGGCCACATGCGTGACAGCTGTGTGTGGAAGTAACGGGTGATTGAGTGAAAGAAAGGCGAGGGAGGTGGTGAAGAGTGGTGCTGGAGAGTGTGGGTGAAAGGTAGTTAGGGTAGTGAGGAAGGGGTGAAGATTAAAGGGAAGGGCAGGCTGCAGGGTGGGATAGGGATACAGGAAGGATAAAGGAGGTTAGAGGTTAGGTGGTGCTGATAGGCGAAAGAAGGCGGGACGGAGCTTGGAGAGAGGTAAGTGGTGACATCGTGCGGGAGAGGTGAAAAGTGGGAAAGGACGAACGAAAAGGTGGGAAAGGACGAACGAAAAGGTGGGAAATACAAACGAGAGATAAGGCGAAAGGTAGGAAGGAAAAAGCGTAGAGGGTCCGAGAAGGGAGGAGTAGGGATATAGGATAGGAAAAGGCTGGGAAGGGAGGAGAGGGGCAAAGTGCGAAAAGGTGGGATCAGGTACAGGAAGTGATGGAGGAGGGAAAGGAAGGGGAAAAAGTAAAAGGGAGGTTGGCGAGTGAAGACAGGAAAAGAAAGAACAGCGGAAATAGTGTGGGGAGTCTGGACAGCTATTGGGGAAAAAAGCGGGAGAGAGAGGAGGCAGGGGATTTGATGGAGGAAAAGGCGGGAGGGTTTAAGAGGAACGGGAAGACAATGAGGTCGCCGGAGAAAGGGGATAAGCGGGGGGAGGGGAGGGGGAGGACTGGTGGGGATAAGAGAAATGATGTTGGAGATGAGGAGGATGAGGGAAGAAATGAAAAGGGACAGGGAGGAGAGAAAAGAGCTTAAGGAGGAAATAAGGAAGGAGAGGGAACAAATGAAGAAGGAGGAGGAAACTTCTTTCCTAAACCCCTAAGGATGGAGGAAGAATGGAGAGGGGAGAGGAGGAGGTGGGAGGAGGAGGCGAGAGAGGAGAGGGTAAGGAGGTACAAAAGTAGGGAAAGTTGGAAGAAAGGGAGAGAAGGGTGGAAGAGGTGATGGAGAAAGTAGGGATATGGGAAAAGGAAAGAATGGAGGATGAGGGGAAGGGTATGGTGGTGGTTGCGAAAGAGGAGGGGGTAGGAAAGGAAAGGGTGGCTTTTGGAACGTGGCGGGAGTGAGGAGGAAGGATGAAGATTTCTGGAGGGGATTGGTGGAGTTGGATTTTGATTCTGAGCGAGACCTGGGTAGAGGAGAAAGAGTGGGAAGTACGTGGAAAGGAGGCTGCCTAGGGGGTACGTATCGGAAAAGCAATGGGCCAGGAGGGAAAACAAGAGGGAGAGGAGAGCGATAAGGGGAATGATAATGGGTGTGAGAAAGGAGTTTGAAATGGGAGAAGAGGGATGTGGAGGGAGGGAGGGAATAATGTCGAAGAAAGCGAAGATGGGGGGGGGGGGGGGTGAAGACTTGCGGTCTACGTGAATGGAGACTTGAATGAGAAGCTAGATTGGGGGAGTGGATGGAGGGGGGGGGGGGGGGTAAAAGTGCTGATAGGTGGAGATTTTAACGCACGTACGGGGTGGAGGGGGAGAAGTGTGGGAAAGGATAAAGGGCGCGATTGGTAAGACGGGGCAAGGGGGGACAGAGAAAAGAAGGGAGAGTGGTGAGATTCAGAGCGCAGAGAGGAGATGAGGAAGGTGAGGAAAGAGTTGAGAAAGTGGAGGAGGGAAGGAGGGGATGGGAGAAAACATAAGGAGAGGAAGAACGAGTATGGGAGGTTATGTGAGGAAAAAAGGAAGGAGGTGGAGGAGTGGGTGAAGGAGGTGGAAGGGGTGAGAATGCAGGGGCAAGTGTGGAAGGTGGTAAATAGGGAGAGGAAACGGAGAGGGAGGGTTAACGAAGGGAGAGCAATAGGAGATTGGGACGAGTATTTTAAAAGATTGGTAGGAGGAGTGCAATGGAGAGTGAAAAGGGGTGAAGACACGTGGAGGAGGGAGGACGGAGAGGCAGGAATAGGGAGGGAAGAGGTAGGAAAGGTGATAAGGAATCTAAAGGATGGGAAGGCGGGAGGGGAGGATGGGATTCCAAACGAGGTGTGGAAGTACGGAGGCATAGAAGTGGAGGAATGGCTCTGGGGACTGCAACAGGGTGTGGAGGGGGGAAGGATGGCCGGAAGGGTGGAGAGGGAGTTGCGGTCCCGGTGCTGAAGAAAGAGGGGGGTGGAAGATTACAGGGGGATAAGCCTAACACAGACGGCGTACAAGCTGTATGCGTCTGTGTTAGCGGAGAGACTGAGAGTGGAGGTGGAGGAGAGGAGACTGTTGCCACCGAGTCAAACGGGGTTTAGGAGAGGGATGGTATGTGTTGACAACATTTACGTGTTAAATTAAATGATAAATAGGCAGGTGGGGAGAAAGGGGAATATATGGTCGTATTGTTTGTAGATATGAAGGCCGCGTTTGACTCAGTGGACATGGTGGTGTTAGTGAGGGTAATGAGGGGGAGAAGTGTGCGGGAACAGCTGGTGGTGAGGTGTGAGATGCTGAGGGAAACGCATTGCAGGGTGCGGGTGGGGGATAACGAGGGGGAGAGGTTCTGGACAGCGAGAGGGGTGAGGTAGGGGTGCCTGCTGAGCCCGAGCCTCTTCACCAGATTGGTTTGGCCGGTGCTGGGATACGGGGCGGAGGTGTGGGGTGGAGGGAAAGGGAGAAAGTGGAAAGGCTGCAGAAAAAGGTTTTTGAAATGGATTCTGGGGGTAGAGAGAAGCACGCCGGGGTACAAGGTGAGGCAGGAGTTGCAAAGGGGGATGATGAAGGGAAGGGCAGGGGAGCGGGCGAGGGGGTGCTGGGAGGAGGTGAAGGGGAGGCTAAGGAGGGGAAAGGGATTGGAGGGGTGGGCAGAAGAAAGGAAGGAGTTTTATGAGGGGACGGGGTGGAAGCTGGAGAAGATAAATAGAATGAGGAAACCTGAGGGACTAAGAGGAGAGGAGTTGATGAGAAGGGAAAAAAAAGTGCAGCAGGAGGCGAGGTCGGAGAGGATAGAGGACTCAAAGTACAACAGGTGGTACGGTAGGGTAAAGGGGGAAGAGTTGCCGGGGTATTTAAAGAAGGGGTGGGGGGGAAAGTAGGTGGAGAAGGGTAGCCAGGTACAGATTTGGTAATGAGATGAGGGGGGTAGGTATTGGGAGGAAGGTGAGAAAAGGAGATGTAGGGTATGTGGAATGGGGGAAGAGACGTGGGAACATGTGTGGGAGGAGTGCATCGGGTGGGGGGAAGAGAGGGGGTGGCAGGAGATGGCGGAAGAAGTGCTGGATGATGAGGGGGGGAGTGGATGAAGAGGTTTATAGAAAAGGAGACAGGTGTGTGGGGGAGTTAATTATAAGTTCAGTAATAAGTAGGGTTAAGATAGGTTAAGTAAATTAAGTTAAGCTAAGATAGGCTTTGGTAAAGTAGGGGATAAAATGTAAGAAGTGGAGGTAGAGAGGATACAAGAGATTGTAACCCCAAGGGTATTCCTGTACGGCTGAATGCCCGCCGGGCAAAAATTTTCGGGCGCGTGCGGAAAGAGCATCTTAAGGGGGTAGACACGGGTAATGCAGAGCGCTGTATACCGACACAATCTGACTCGAAACATGGGTTTGGGAAGTTACGTTGTTTCTCCTTATATCAGCAAATTTTGGGCTGGGTGAGGTCACTTACGAAAGAGGAAGACAACGAGATTGTGTTGATACCTGATAATATGAGTGTCCAAAGTAGAGAAAAAATCGATAAAATACACCCTCGCAGATTCCAAGTATTTGTAAATTACTAAAAGAGTTTTATGACTCAAACGATGACCAGAGAGGACTACATTGAAGCCCGAATTTCCTCTTTCGAATGAGACCTCACCCAGCCCAAAATCTGGTCATATAAGGACAAACAACGTAATTTCGTGATTGCACTCCCAAATACGAGTTCCGCCATATTGGTGATAATGCAGAGCAAGTCACGTGACAAATTTAGTTCAGCTAGTGGACACGAGATGGCGCCTACTCGGGAGGACTGCTAACGTGGCATCATAGCAAAACTGAAGCGTTAGCTGGATACATGTGCCACAGTAAAAGCGTGATGCAGTCAATGTATGCATTTTCGTACGATTGTAGGTTAGGTTATATGCATTTTAGGCATATATTAATCAGGAACTGCTGGGAATTGTATACATTTACTAAATTACTGTTTTTACCGTGACACATACATCACTTGAAATCGCTGTCGAATTTATGTTATAATTATATGATCACATTATTTAAAATAAGAAAAGAGAAATTGGAAATTTTTTACTAATACTGGAAATATTGATTTACTGATATCATATTTTCAGAATGTGGAAGTTCTGGCAATTATTGCTCTTATTATTATTCTTCCGACTATTGTATGTAACATGTAACAAGGAAGTCTCCAAATCGGTCAACAGTTGACTCCCTGATTTTTTTTTGTAATTCTTTACGGTCCTATGCAGAGATGGGCATTATTTAAATAAAAGAATATACTTCCGAATGGCCTCAGTGGCCGATCGACACGAGGTTTCGGGGAGGTTGTGTGTACCCTAAATCTAAAATTCTGTTTAGCTTCGGATATTTAGTTTCCTTTGATTACTCGAAGGCCTTTCATCTTGAGCTTCGAATACTATTCCATCTTTCATAGTATTTTTATCCAAAGATCGTATGCAGATATGTTGGCCGGTCGATTCGTTTTCGTGAACAGCGATCGAGGAGAAATCAGCCACCACCATCTGACGATCGTGGATTTGTCAGTTGGAGTTCCGTGGCCTCCGAAGGGTATATCTGAATACGATCATAGAAGCTCGAATAACCGACGAGAACCATTGTGGTGCGAGCCGCGCGAGATCACCGTTGCTTGGTGATGTGTCATCGATTACGGTAAAGTCTCGTTACGGTCTCGGTTTGGTGTACACGATACGGACTTTCCGCTATCCCCACCACTTCTGCTTCAGTCTTGTCCGGCGGAAGCGAGAGCGAGATGAAACGAGAGCGAGCGAAGGCACGACGCGTTGATATTTTGTCTCGCTCCGTCTTTCGGACGCCGACACTCCGTCCTTTGTGCGCGCGAGAGGCGTGCGCGATGGTCACAAGCGCTTACGGTGGCACGGGAACCGCTTCGCAAATCTTGAGGCAGGCCCGGCTTAAGTCTTTTTTGCGCTGTAGGCGAACTTTCTAAATTGCGCACTTTATTATAATACATTTATTTGAGATTATTTATGACTTTACCCTAAAAAAAATAGGTAACTGATAGAGCGAAAGGTTGACAAGAGGTGCAAAATGGTATTTTCATTGTTAGCATGGTTAAAAATAAATTTGTAAATGACATACTACAAATTGTACTACAACGGTTTTATACTAGGAGTAAAAATTAAGAGTAAGGACATCAATGTATTCGAATAAATGTATTATAATAAAGGGCGCAATTTGACAAGTTCGTCTAGGGTGTAAAAAAGACTTGAGCCGGGCCTGCGTCAAGATTTTGCGAAGCGGTTCCCATGCTCACCGTAACTCGTAAGCGCTTGCGACCATTGCGCACGCCCGCCGCGCACGGAAAGCATTCCATCTCGCTCCCCCCTTCGGCCAGAAAGAAGCGAGAAACTCACACTCGGAATTAGGGCTCCGTTTACGATACGGGCTCACCGCCGGTCCAGACCAGCGAGCGGCTAACGAGACTTTACTAAAAACAGAATTTGTTTATTTTTCATCGTATCCATATGAAAGTGACACAAATGGATTCCTGGCATTCTCCCGATTAAATTGACAGAAAATAATTTAAATCGGACTATTTTTAACGAAACGGGCTTTCAATCGTGCAAACAATGTTGCACGTAATTTCCTTCAAAATATGGTCCGAATATTATAATTTTTGGGGCCAATTTGATCGAGAAAACATGAGGAATTGATGGACGTCACTTTCGCAAAGATCTGATTAAAAATGCAGAACTGCAGATTTGTCACTGCTTAGTGCGCAACATTGTATGGCCCCGCTAGTTTCGAGGGTCGAAACCCAGGAAACTCAGCGAGTTGCATGATTGCCAGCGTGAAGGACAAGAGGAGGCTTTCCATGGCGAAGGAAAGTCAGCCTTCTATAGAACTCAAATCAAGAAAGACTTTGCTAACAAACTTTATATTCACGTCAAATAAATACTTTAATTGTAAAATTTAGACGACGAACTATTGTTGAATTTCGCCAGTTCTTTCATATGCATTACTTGGTTGGGAATTCCTGATCCCAAAGTTTCATGCATTTCCCTATTAGAAATGTTGCTTCAAATTTTGATTCAAGTCATCATTGCTTTTTCTCGTACATAGGACATATATATGTTCGCGAGTAGGGGTCACGAATGACGCGACTTTGGTTTCCCAAATAAATTCACATTTATCAGGGCCCTCGCCCGAACCGCTTGACAAGGAGACTGAATGACAAACTGAGTGCGAGTGAAATAGCGGCGCATCAGCGAGAGACCCTCGATCGACGGTGACTTGAGTCATCGCGTACTGAATATGAAAATGTTCATATTTCTCATTACACCTTGATAAGAGTGTTACCACACGATGGATTGGTGAGTTTATGTCCACGAAAATGAGTCGAGACGCGAAGCAATTGAGTCTATTTTTTCTTATGAATACATGATTAGGACACACACTACGTTCACTAAAAATGGACCGAATTGCTCTGTGTTTGGCATCATTTTCATCGAGAAACCCTAAAAACTCAATTGGTAATACTTTCATCAACAGTTATCAAAAACATGAACATTTTATCTGGTCCGTCGGTTTTATTACTCTCGGCTGTCAACGGGTTGTCTACTCGGGCCCGAAGGTCCTCGCTCGCAGCGAGAAAGCAAAACAGTGGGGTGGGTAGATCTTTCCCGATAATCCGAGCCTAACCGTTTGCGTACCTCACACTATCGTTTATTAGCATTAATACGAGGTGATTCGCTAGCTAGAATCGTCAAACGCGATGCTGGCCAACAATCATGTGTCTCGCTAAGTTTTGTGGGCTTCGACGCTCGAAACCAGCGGGACTATACAATGTTGCACACTAAACAGTGACGAATCTGAAGTTCTGCAATTTCTAATCAGATCTTTGCGAAAGTGACGTCAATCGATTCCTTACGTTTTCTCGATCAAATTGGACCCAAGAATGATATAATTCGGATCATAATTAAGGAAATTAATAAACAATAAATGTAGAGCGGCTACTTCATTCTTTTGCTCTACATTTGTGAACTTTTTATCATCCTTCCGAAGCATTATTATTACGCCGTAACAGTATCTTCAGGAAATCGGGTATAGCATATAGGTTATATTTTCTGTCACTTCGAGGATAGAAAATCCGCTCCTCCAAGTGATAGAAAATCCGCTCCTCCAAGTGACAGAAAATATAACCTATATGCTATATCCAATTTCCTAAAGATACTGTTGTGGCGTAATAATAATGCTTCGAAAGGATGATAAAAAGTTCACAAATGTAGCGCAAAAGAACGAACTAGCCGCCCAACATTTATTGTCATATAGCATATACATAGGTTATATTTTCTGTCACTTCGAGCAGGGGACCACATAATAATCACGCGCTTCCAGCCCGCGCATTTTCACTAGCCCAATTCAACATCCAACACAATTTTATATATAATGTTTGTCCGTAACTGTTTTCTGCATATGACGTAATTATATTGTAATAAGTGTATTTCATGTTCTGTTTCAGTGTTTTGCTAATAAAAAAATGTCTAACCCAACGAACTTCATTTTTTGGGGTACATCCCCTCATCTATTTTTCTTTTACAGTTATAATTCCTTACTGCCAACGTAGAATATTGTAGCATAAGCACATTTCAAGTAATTAAAATGTACAATGAATTTTCTACGTTTGCAGTACCAGCAGACTTTCCGTTTAAATTTTTATAAGTGTAACGCAACAGCTGAGAATTTCTTTCCACAGAAAGCAGAATAGAATATGGAAATAGCAAACAGCTCCCTCTCGCGTTCACCAGGCAGCCGCGTATCTATGGGTATTACCATTTCTGTGCAGAAAAAAACCTGCTTTAATACCGACCTGCCAAATCGGCCAGGTCACGTGACGTGTCTACCCCCTTAAAGCGCTAAGCCACGCCTTCGTGAGCAACAGTGCCGTGGTGGGGAGTGTTCGTAAGTGAAGTGTGCCGCTGAACATCAGCAACCCACCTTACAGTTTACACGCATACTACGGCAGCTATTGGCCTCAGGGTGGGGACTGCTCACGGCGTCGCTCTTCGCTTTGCTCACAAGCAATCGAGAGCGCCCTTGCCCGCCACAGCCTAGCTGTGCAGGCCTGCCCTAGGGGATCAATTAATAAACTACTACTCCAGTAGCAATTTCGAATAAAATTAAGCCAAAAATATAACAAGAATAGTACCTGGGCCCAAAGGTCCAGCAAAACATGTATCAACTTAATTGGAATCAGTTTTTATATTCATAACCAAAGGTATGATTGATAATATCGTTACCTGTACCAATGTATACATCGAAAATAAAAAAACAAATGTTTTATACCGAAGAGAAAGAGACTGTAAATTAATTGCCCGCATTGAAATTCAGGCTTTGTTTGGAGTACTCTTTCTTATTGCAGAGAAAAATGGAAATCATGCGAACGTTCTGAAGCTGTGGTGAAAGGATGGAACTGGAATGCTTATATTGAGAGCTGTTTTTAGTTATAAAAGGTTTCTCTCCCTTCTTCGTGCTCTTCGCTTTGACGATACTAGAACTAGAAAAAATCATCAGAGCTACAAATTAGCTGCTATCAGAGGAGTTTTACAGAAGTTTTCTAAATAATTGCATAAATGTAGGATCAGGGACAAAAGGGAGCCACGCCGCGGGACTCGAACCCGCGATCTCCAGATCTGTTGCGCACTGGCCAGCCGCCTTAGCTACCGCTGTCTCCCCCGGTCTTAGTCATTCCCGTGTCCTCTCTTATGGTGGTGGGAGTTCCTGATCCCACATGAATAATTATAATTTGGGACAATATATTACAATAAATGAAATGCTTCATCCATTTCGCGGTCGATGCGGATTTGTGCAATATGTGTCACAAAAACCGGCCAAATATGGTCTGAAAATATATGCTCATTGTGATAGCAGGACGTACTATCCATGGAATTTTGAGATATACTGTGGGACACAACCAGATGGACCTTACAAGGCATCTAATAAACCATTCGATATAGTACAGAAATTGATAAACCCTATAAAAAAATCGAACAGAAACTTGACTATGGATAATTATTATACCAGCTATCCTTTCGCCGAATATCTCCTCCAAAATGGAATTACATTGACGGGCAGAATGAAGGAGAATAAAAGTGAAATACCACCTTGTGGCGTATTGCAAAGATAAGAGCTGTGATGATTAGTTGGAAACACGGTTATAGTGTATATTTGGAATAGCTTATACAGAGAGAAAGTAACCGACACGTCTGTCCGGGCTCGTTGCTCACGGATCTCTGCGTGTGGTGCGGCGTATACCTCGCGGTGGGCGGTGTCGATGAGTTGTTAGTGTTTAGTAACACTATGTACATGACCTCTAATATACTACACACCTGAATTTCTTCCAGGTATATCTCGAGTGGTTGGATCCTCTTTGTTCGGGTTTCAGGATGACATGACACTAGAGTAGTATGTCAAAAGAAATAAAGCTGTGATTTTATTATCAACAATGGATGATACAGGCGAAATTGATGTCGTAACTAATAAATCAAACATTATTTTAGACTACAATAGCACAAAAGGTGGCGTCGATAGTGTCGACAAACAATGTGCTTCTTATACCACGCAAAGAATTACCAAAATATGGCCCCTTGCAAATTTTTTCGGATGCTTGACATTGCAGGAATCAATTCTGAAGTAATTTTCAATAATACCAAGCCTTCAGAAAATCCGTCCAGAAGAAGGAACTACCTTACCAAATTAAGTTTTGATCTGATTGAAAACCATCTGAGGGAGCGAGCTAAATTACAGACACTTCCGAAAGAAGTAACAGAGTTTCTGTCACAATATCGACCACCACCAAAAGCATCAGACCACAATCGTACTGGACGATGTTACACATGCACTCCGCATAAAAATAATAGAACAACAGTTGTTTGTGATCTATGTCACCAATTTGTATGCAAAAAGCAGAGTAATAAAACAGTTCATTGCAATAATTGCTTGCATCCCCCCATGGAGGAAGACTGATCTCATTGTTTATTCGACTATTTCTTACTATTGGTTTTTTTTTTTCTAGTATTTATTTTATTTTGTACGAACTACTTCTAACTTTACTGTTCTTGTCTTTTATGCAATAAATTTTGTTATTATAGATCTATATTGGTGTCTTTCTGTTTGCGGCATAAAGTGCAGCAGAGCGCCCGCCCATGAAATTCGACAAAGCGTGCCTGCCCATGAGATTCGACAAAGCGCGCCCGCCGGAGGGTTAAAACACGCCGTTCCCCGTTTTAGGTAAGCTCTATTATGTTACATGGATGCCATTGCTACAGGTACGAGAGTTATCGATATTGTTTTTAAATCTGATTACAGTAAGGCTGTTCGAGTACTCGGAAAAGCGAACCGAGCCAGGCTCGGTTTTTCGAGCCGAGCCGAGTAGCCGTAAAAACCGAGTAGCTCGAAAGAACCGAGTGGCTTGATAAAACCCAGTAGCTCGAATTTTTTCGAGCGGTCCGAAAGAACCGAGAAGCTCGAATTTGTTTGAGCGGCTCGAATATACTTTTAGCAGATCGAAATTTTCGAGCAGACCGACTGTGTTGAGTAGCTTGAAGCTTGAACGTTTCGGGCAATACGTTTCGAATATTTTAGGTTACGTTTATCTACTGGAATGTAAATAATGGTTCTCTATAACTAATATAAGTAATTAAAATGTAAGATGTAAATGGAAATATTCTGTAACTTTTGAAAATAAGTACTAAATGCAAATCTTTCTTTTCTTTCTTCATTTTTCGTGTATTTATGAAAATTAATTAGTTATTATTTATTTATTACTTTACAATTCAACTGTGTAAAATACTGTAAATACTAGATATATGATTAAAACATAATTATTCTATGCTTATTATCTGTCGCGATTTCATACGTATTTTTACAAACTTTTACTATCCCCATTCAAGCACACTGGTATTGCGATCTTACATTAATTAAATAAAAAATGAGAAATTGAAAAATTAATAATGTAAGGTTTACATATTCAAATGTTTACAAGTACTTCACTATTCTTGGTAATTAAGCTTATTTATATTTATTCATTTATTTATTTATTTATGAGCGGGTAACGCCGTGTCTTAAAAATGGCACGACAGAAGTAAAACCCATACGAAGAAGGCGAAAAGGTAAGAAAAAAAGAAAAAAGTTAGAAGAAAAAGAAGATAACATAAAGAAAAGTGTATGAATACGTTCATAAATACACGAAAAAGATGAAAAAAAGAAAGATATGAATTTAGTACTTATTTTCAAAATTTACAGAATATTTCCATTTACATCTTACATTTGAATTATTCACATTACTTATTGAGAACCATTATTTACATTCCAGTAGATAAATGTAACCTAAAATATTCAAAACATTCGTATTGCCCGAAACGTTCAAGCTTCAAGTTTCAAGCTACTCGACACAGTCGGTCTGCTCGAAAATTTTGATCTGCTCGAAGTATATTCGAGCCGCTCGAAAAAATTCGAGCTACTCGATTTTTATGGGTCTCAGCTCGGTCCGAAGTTCAAGCTACTTAAATATTTGAGTATTCGAACAGACTTAGATTACGGTAATTTAGTGTGCATATCGCAATCCGACCGTAATAGCGGAGCGCGCGACTAGCTACCTGAAACGAGGAAATTCGATTCTTTAATAGCTCATTGCGACGTTAATTTTAAAGAGTACATCCCATAAACGAGCTTATTTTGTACGAAGCATTTCAAGGAATATTTCTGTTTATATATAAAAAAGGCTGAAGACTAACATTGTACCTACATCAGCCAGCTACAACGATTTCCGGTAACGCGGATTGAATCATTAACAAAAATAATCGAACTTTGAAAATGCTTCTCACCTAAATTAATAATTTTCAAGTTTTTATTCTACTGAGAAGTTATAAAGTGAAGTTGGAGAATAATTATAAGAAAAAAAATCGCAGCATCGGAATTTTAACGCCGGGTCTCTAATTTACGACTCACGCACTTAGCTTTCGGTAAAATGAATTCTCGATGGAGAGCGCTAGCTAGGCAACGCACACAGACAGGAGGTAGAGGCATGTTTACAGTAGTTCAGAAAAGGCCAGGAGGCGAACTACAGTGGACGTGATGAGAGGGTAAAATTCCGGCCCACGTCCCATGATTCTGGATCATTGGTCCCGAGGTCCTTTACTCGATGTCACATGGCGGGATAAACTGGTGAAAATCGCAAAAAATAGTCGTTTCACAGGTAGGAACATTGCATTATGGCAGGACTGCCCGGTAAGGAGCAAAATATCTCTTTAGGTCCTCGAACATGGGTAACAACCAAGGACGGATCTGTTACCTTGCTAACCGTTGCGTGGCTTGTGGAAAAACTGCAGGTATGTGTCCATGCTGGCTCGTATCAAGAGCCCCCACGTATGGATACACACACGCACGCACGCACGCACCCACCCAACTATACCCGCAAAAACTTCCTTTTTGCCGATTCCAGGACGAAAGACGGTTGAAACGGTTTGTTTACTACATCGCGTATACATACACGCTTTTCCTAGCTTGTGTGAGCGTACGCACACATTCAAGGCCCACCGAGACGGCAGCCTTAAAACGGTTAAAATAGAAAAAATGTCATACGTGACAGCTCTGCCTGGTTACATGAGACACGCTGCAGCATATCAACAAACTCATTATATTTTAATTTTGTTCGATATTAACTTACAAGGGAAGATCCCGAACCCGGAAATTCCAAAAATTCTGAAGCTTCGTGGATATGTAGGGGGATCACTCTAAGGGGGTGAAATTATCCCCTTAACCCTTGTGCACCGTTCGGGTCATATTGACCCGAAACGGAAATTCAACATTTAATAACTTTTCAGTCAATGATTCGATTTACTCAAAATTGATCGACTTTTATTAAAAGTTCTCGTAGAATGTATTCCTTGAGTAAAATATTATTCGATTGTCTTTTATGCGCTATATATGTATTTGTTACACTTGTACCGTTCGGGTCAATCTGACCCGAGCAATATCACACTTTCATATTTCTTCCCGAAAGTATGTATTTCGGCTCACTTTCGTTTTATCCTTCGAGCGAGAAACATCTTCAACAATGTCAAGCGACGAGACAAGTTTTTCAGAAGAAAATACCGAAACTGTTTGCAGTGACGATTCCTCTATGACAAATATAGATTTGCATAGCGTCAGTAGTAGTGATAACAGTGAATGTGAAAGTGAATGTGGACAAGAAGAAAATGTAAATATAAACGAATTTCCTTCTAAAGACGGAAAAATAGTGTGGCAATCAGAACCTCTGTTTACTCGTGGAAGACGTTCGAACTCTAATATTATCAAAGAGAAGTGTGGTGTTACAAATTATGCAGTGTCCAGAGTCGATAGCATTGTATCTGCATTCTCTTTATTTGTAAATGAAGCCATAAAACGCATAATTGTCAACATGACAAATACAGAAGGAATAAGAGTGTATGGCAGTGATTGGAAAGACATTGATTTTGTGGAGCTGGATGCTTTTATCGGTATCCTTTTACTAGCTGGAGTATATAAATCTAAAGGAGAATCCACAAAATGTTTGTGGAATGCTGATAAAGGACGTCCAATTTTTAGAGCTGCTATGAGCCATGACAGATAATATAAATATTATATAATATTATTTACAAAATAATTGATACCGAGTATTGTGTTTATTGTCATTCTTTACTAATTTTAGATTTTCTACTATTTCCCGAGTATTGCGATTTGATGATAAAAGTACTCGACCCGTTAGACGTCGGCAAGACAAGTTGGCCCCCATTCGAAATATTTGGGATATGTGGGTGTCACTGATGCCAAAAATGTACAATGTCTCCGAAAATGTTACGATTGATGAACAATTAGTTGCATCTCGTGCAAGATTTTCTTTCCGTCAATATATACCCACAAAACCGGCGAAATATGGACTGAAAATATGGACATTATGCGACAGCGATTCAAATTATGCATGGAATATGCAGATGTATTTAGGGAAAGAAACACGAGCAAAAGAGACCGGTCAAGGAATGCGGGTAGTCTTAGATTTAGTGTCAAACTTGGGATCTGGCAGAAATATCACATGTGATAATTTTTTTACATCGTACGAATTATCTCAAAAGCTTCTGAAATAAAAATTCACATTAGTAGGCACTTTGAGAAAAAATAAAAAAGAAATACCACCGGAACTGTTGAAAAAACGGCCAGTAAATTCTTCCGTATTCGGTTTCACAAATAATACGACAATAGTATCTTACTTCGCTAAAAAAAAATAAAAATGTATTGTTATTAAGCACTATGCACAATAATAAACAACTGTCTGCTGGAGCAGGTTCGAAACCAGAAATTATAACATTTTACAATGCTACGAAAGGTGCCGTTGATACGTTAGATCAATTGTTATCAACATACAGTTGTCGCCGACGAACAAATCGTTGGCCCATGACACTATTTTATCATATGTTTGATATTTCTGCTCTGCATGCTCTTATCATATGGAGCGATATTAATCCTAATTGGAATGCAGGGAAAAAATATAAAAGACGGTTATTTTTAGAAGCGTTAGGCGATAGCTTGACAAGGCAGTATATAAGTAGAAGGACAGTATTACCCAGAGCAGAGTTTTCCAAAAACATTGTAACTTCAATACAAGCAGAGATATTACCATCAACTTCTCGCGAAATAACTAAAAAAAGTACTCTCAAGCGATCTCGCTGTTCCTCATGTCCTCCTGCAGCCGACAGAAAAACAAGCATGACATGTTATGTATGCAAAAAATATATATGTAAAGAACATTCTGTAAATATTTGTAACAAATGTTTATAATTATAGTCTATTCATTGTTAGTAGTTTATTCATTGGTAATCTGAAATATTAAATAAATACATTTATTTTACTTAATTTTACTTTTGGGTCATATTGACCTGAACAATACGAGTGTAACAAAAATTTGAACGGTGCACAAGGGTTAAAATTCGGCTATTTTCGGATTTTATTTTGTAACTTGCAATCTGCTAGAGATAGAAAAAATCTCAAGGCGAAAGTTACTTCTTTTAGTTACATGTATCAAATAGTAAAAGTATAATCAATTGTTTAAACAATTAGAAAAAGTTATAAACAAAAATATCAATATTTTCTAAAATTCATTTTTTTCGCATGAAATCTGAACTGGATGTTTAAATAATTATGAAACAGCATAATCCATAATTTTTTCATACAATTTCCACTTTTGTTGTATCGCTGATATGTATTCCTTGATAATTTTCCGACCTTGTATTTTTGTTTAATTACGATGTGCAGCTAAATGCAAGGAATAATGTCATTAAATTACAGTCTCTTATTCTTAATCAACTTTCATCACCAAAGTATCGCGATGTGTTTGCTTATGCGTGGTATGAAAGTGGATATATTGTTGAGAAACCAAATCAGTTTGAAAATCCAGTAGATTTCGCTTTTTCACATCAAGCTTTCATATATCCACCTCGCTGTTCTATATGCGGCAATTATGCTATCATACGATGTGCGTGGTGTAACAAATATCTATGTTTCCAACATTTTTTTTGAAGAGTTTCATCACCATGAAGAATAATTCATAATAATCACACCACACAAGTGTTTTCAGAGTTATCTGACTATACTGAAACGACGGCATTATCTCGCCTGTCTTGTGAGCAAATAAGAGAAAAGTTCGATAATTATGTTAAAAATAAAAAGTTCTAATAAGGATAAGTTATATCTAACAGTTCCCCTTCTTCTCTTCTTTTCCACCTGGTATATTTGCTCCATGTCTAATTAGAGACAAAGGTATATAAATTGTCCTACTTTTTTTCTACGCGTTGCGTATTATTTCCTAATAAACGTTAGAAGAACATTGCTCGTTGTGCAGCTTCAGGTACGTTACAATGGGATTTAGAAGTCCTTCGATTGTCGAGGAACACATATCAGCGATACAACAAACGATGAAATTGTATGGAAAAAAATATATATTATGCTGTTTCATAATTATTTAAACATCCAGTTCAGATTCCACGCGAAAAAACGAATTTTAGAAAACATTGATATTTTTGTTTATAACTTTTTTCTAATTGTTTAAACAATTGATTAAACTTTTACTATTTGATAGATCTAATTAAAAGAAATAACTTGCGTCATGAGATTTTTTCTATCTCTTGCAGATTGCGAGTTTGAAAATAAAATCCGAAAGTAGCCGAATTTTCAGGGGTTAATTTCATCCCCTCAGAGTGATTTTGGGCAGCAAAAAAATTGCGTTGTAATCAGGAGGAACCCCCCTACATATCCACAAATTTTCAGAATTTTTTGAATTGTCGGGTTCGGGATCTTCCCTTGTAAAGTAAGGAGAATACGTCACGCTTTCCGTAGGGGGGCGGTCCCCCCCCCCCCCCCCGTAGATAGCCATATTCATATAGATTAAGAATCTCGTTTCCTTTTTGTGTTTCAGATAACCCTTACAGTATTTTCTGTCAACGCCAAGCCCACCCAATTTTTTTTTCAACGCTCTCAGCCAGCACACTGTGTCTGCCATGTCTTCATTTCACTGTCACACAAAAATGCAAAACAATACTTCAAGATACAATAAAACAGCCTGCCAAACCACAAATTAATTTGTTCAACCGTTTTTGTACAAAAAATTAAAAGAATTATCTATTTGTGGGCCCAACAACGCGCAATCCCCCCTTACGCGCCAAAACCTGTACTTCGGTCCACGCGTACTCGGCTAAAATCCAGCTAATTTTCTCGAAAACGAAACGAGATATGAGAAAAAAATTTTTCTATATTTTCGGCTCATTTTTCACTTGCAATCACCTCTTAAAGTTTCTAACATCCGTTGCCGAATTTTGGAAACATTTTTCGTTTCGAAGTTATAAAGTTAAAGATTAGTAGAACTGTAGGTGCGCGGTAGAGTATTTCATACAGGTACATTACCTGGACGTATAATTTGCCATAGCTTCTACGAGGTAATGTTCTTACTCATGTTTATCCATGCATCATTGTTTTTTAATGATAACTATATTTTTCCACGTTTATAACAAAGCAGGGAAAAGCAGTTTCGTTACACAGTATTTTCTCGTTGTAGTATCATTACGAGGGACCGGCCACGAATTTTTATCATGTGGCGGACAGAATTCTGAGACCGATGGGACACGTTATCTGAGGCACTGTCCTCGTGCGTCGCTCACGAGAGTTCCCAAGAATTATGTCAATCAAAAATTTGGGTAGGAGTGTTTTTGTTTTAGATACAGTGGTTTGGGACGTGTCCATTAGAGAGGGAATACTGTATTTTGTCATATAGAATCACTATATAAATTTAGTTTCAGCTGTTGCCAAACAGCCTGTGCATGTAACATGCTGGAACACTGGCTATGTTTTTATATTAAAACTTTTCGTACTTCGAACCAACACGCAAAATGCAGACGAAGGCGACGACGATAAATTTAATAACGTACGTGATATTAATGTGCAGGCATGCCTATTGACAGGCAATAAAGAAGTATTTTACACATAAGATGTAATAAAATCAACTGGAAACTAATAATTTATTAATGTATGGCATAGTTTACAAGCGTTTGAAACACTATTTCGTGTCCAGGTCACGTATCTGCATGAAATATTCAAAATCGGTGTTTTGCTTGCATAACATTTTTTCTTCAGAGTAATCTACCCAAACATGTATTATGTTTTTTACATTTTTCATGGCGTACAATGCCGTAACTCCAGACGTTGTAGTTGCGGTTGTGCTTAAATTAATAGTTTTTCCCATCATAATACAATTACATAAACTTGGGAATCAAGTATATTGATCTCATCTAGGTTCCTTCTTTAAACTCTCAAATTTTCAGCAAAAACTATTACACGGTTACAGAAATAATTAAAAAAGAGGGTCATTACTGTTATGCCGGTGTCACCTATGATTTTTCAGAAATTTTGCTCATGTCATCTTGTTTCCCATAAAAATAAAATTAAAGAAACGAGTAATTTTTGTATCAAACTTTTTTCTTCTATTTTCAATACTTGAGACTTCGGAGTGGAGTACCTACTTCAGAAATAAGAGCCAGAGGAAATGACAGCGAAGTAGAGAAATTAAAAGTGTGCGAGAGAAATGGTACGAGACAGATGAAGCATTATATTTTGTTCTACTCTGTCTTTCGAGCGGTTGACACTATCTTTGACGTACTTGGTCCATGTGCGAATCTATGCGAAAAGGACAGTAGGTTCATTTTTTTCTGTTCTTTCGAATAAAAGAGATATTTCAAGCGAACAGAGTAATCATAATCATGTAGTTCTATTTATAGTTTGACGAGTCATTTTCACTGCTGCCATTTTTGCTTAAAAGGTTCACAGGCGTTACAATTTTTCGTGCGATATAATATGACTGTCTGACCGATACTCGAACTGTCTGTGAACTTGTTCGACGCAGTCGTATCGGGTGGTAGTATAACAGCATATCCATACAACCTCTTGTACAATTCGTTTCACGATCAACAGATTACAACAAGTCTGTTTAACGACTAGTTGGAAACCAATTATGGTTTAGCCCGCACGATTTCAGTTTCGGTATACATAATTGTTACTGTTAATTCCACTAATAAGTTGAATGTTTCGTTATTTACACTCAAATAGTTTATAAAGTCAAACTGTTCATGTCTTTTTAGTGTTAGGTACTGCATTTTCTTTGTGCCCTTTTAAATCTATCACTGAAAGAGATGTGCTAAAAATGCCTTTGCAATAATTCACGTTGCGTTTTTGCACAGTTACTGATGTGACATAGGAATTTCCTAGTATTCCTTTCATGATGAGTTATACTCCATCAGTTTTACAGTTTTACAATACCTGACGCACGATAAGTTGCGACGTGTGTGACAAAATTGTCGTACAAATCATTACAAGCATTTCCTCAAACATATTGTACAACAAATCGTACGAAAATCCATAACATTTATGAACCCTTTTACTCCGCGTCACGAATCATTTTCCCGTCGTACTTCCGAAATTTTTATTTCTATATTTTTGATTACATGTCTGTAAGAGTGTTGCCAAATGGATTAACGAAGATTTTCTGATAACGAATCCAAATATTTTCTTATTAAAATAACTTTTGATTATATGTAATGTGCAATCAATTTACAGCATTCAATGACAGAAATTACATGTAATTGAAAATAGCTCAAATACGATCGTGTTCAAATGTACTTTGTATTTTCATCGGGAAATTCACGCCAATCGACGAATGGGATAATAGAGAACTTAAAAAAATGTCTATCAATACGAAACACGAACTTATAGAAAGTCCAATTTGCATTTGACATCAAGATGTCCAAAGTAAGAGAAACTGTGAAAGGCTGGCGAAAAACAAACAAAATACTGAAATGTCCACGGTGTGTTGATGAAACGTTATTTACAAAAAAAAAACTCTTATTTGTATTTCGTATAGCATTAGCCTAATAGTTTGCATACCTATGTAAAATAAGTAGCTGTGTATGGGTTGTTCAGTCTCTGGACGAGGAGGGCTCATAAATTACAAGGAAAAGTTTAGTCTGGGAGGGGCCAGTTAGTCTGGACCCAAACATTGCAGATCTCGGTCGAGGATTGACAGGGGTGGCGATTGCCTCGCTGTCAGGGGGATCTGGAAAGTGTCCTCGAGGTAGAATGCAGCTACGGTCTTCCTCAACAAAAAATACTCCCTCTCCTTGAAGACCGAGTGCAGCAAAAGAGTCAAGCCTACAATAAGTGATCACCAATAGCCAATTTGTTGTTCTGAGGGAGCAACTGGGATCCACGCGCACAAAAAATGTATTGAATGCGTCTCTCGTGACTGCAGTCAGTCTTGCACCAAACTTTCAACCATAAGGACCATTTAAACTTGATTTGTTCTGTTAAATATATAATTATCATAACAAGTGTTTTGTGCCTCTATTAATTTAGAAACCTTCACCTCCATTAATTTACCGTTGGAGGCGTAGGATTGTTTCGCACAAGAGTATCGCCTGTACACATGTGTTACGCAAGTCGTTCGATTGACCGTCAAAACATGGGTAATAGAAACGTTGACGTACTTACTATTTACAGTTGCTCCATATTGCCGATACATGAACGTATTCTGTCGTTAACAGAATTCGGAAGTAAGAACGTGGTCTGAGTATTTATGCAGTATAGGGGACGCAGCTCCGATGACCTTGAGCTTGGCATATGTTGTTAAGGACATGACTCTGTGTAACGTTTCCTTATCACTTACTCGGCGATCAATGTTTATTAAAAAGTTATTAGGGAAAGGAGTGGAAAAAACATCATAATTTCAGCACTTCTCGATATTTTTTAATAATTTTTTGTTATATTACTTTTTAAACGTCAAACTGACTATAATATTAGACAAATAATTGAATATGATTTTTTTACACATAATATTACTAATGACGTTGTAAATTAATAGTTCAACATAGTTCTATTATTAAAAATACCTCAACTTGTGCTCTACTGAAATCAATAAGGATGTCATTGACTTAATCCATGTGATATATTTGTTCATTGTGAACATAATCGCATTGCGTTTTTTTTTTTAATTTGCAGGTACATTAAATTTTACTTGAAAGATGGTGTGTTTTTGTGAGAAAGATTGGTGACAGAGCGGGACCAAGGGGATTTGTTTAGTATCTCTGAAACTAAGGCCGAGCGGTGGTAGCATGTATGTACATTAGGGTGTCCCTTATTTTTCAAAGTTTTTATTTTACAACGCATAGGCTCTAAATTTTTTTATTGTTCCCCAAAATACTAGAAAATATTTTTTTACGTTATTTGGTGCAGTGCAACCCGTGCCGACATGCGCGGAAACATGTTCAAACAAGTTGCGTTACAGGTGCGGCGCGTGCCCGCTGTTATTGTCATTCAGTCTCGGCTTGTCGGGTAATTAACGCGGATTGTTTTGTGTTTCGAAGATGTCAGTGGAACTAAGAAGCAATAAAAAAAGTATTTTCTTGGTTGGTGAGGTAAATCACCAAATAACGGTTGCAAAATTACCGTCTAATCTAAATTCTATTTTTTAACATACGCGAAGTTAAATTGACTGTAATTGAAAGCGCAAATCTTGTCATTAGGGAGTGCATTATATTCTGGGAAAAAGCTAGAATACCTACGAGAGCTGTTCCTAATTGCATTAAGAAGCTCGTGGATCTTTATCATGTCTGGCGAGACCTGCAAAAAAATTGCAAGAAGACACAGGATTTTCATAGATGCTGCGAGGAGGAGTTTCAACAGGATTTGGATAATTTATTCGATGTCGCACACGCAAATGCTCTCGAAAAAATTAAAATAGACGAAGATAAAGTTTTCTTACAAAAACAGAGAGCCAGGCCGCCCGGGGTGCTTAGCGGGTATAGACAAAAAGTTAGCTGAAATGGAAGAAAGGGCAAGGCTAAGAAAACTAGCAGAAGAAAAAAAAAGATTAAAGCAAATGCCTTTAGAGAGCTTAATGACATCTGTTACTTCACACAGCTATACAACATCTCAAGAATTGCAAGATCAATCTACAAGCTCTGAAGGAAGTCTGGAAGAACCATTGCCTTCCACATCTCAATCCGTAAGTTCTTTAGTTACGACGACAAAAAGAGGAAGGAAAGATTTTATCACGGCTAAATTAGTTGCAACTTTAGACAGATGTCAACTAAGCATCAGAAATTCTGTTTATATAATTCAGGCTGTGGTAGAAGCACTAGGTCTTAGTTGCGACGATTACCCAATCAACAAATCTTCTCTACAACGCGTTCGAACACAAATGAAAAAAGATAGAGCAGAATTCATAAAATCCGATTTTCAAAATAACGTACCTGAAGTAGTTACAGTTCATTGGGATGGAAAATTGTTACCTGGCCTGGATGTGAGAAGCTGTACAGAAGAACGCCTGCCAATTATTATCTCATTTGGGGAGAAGGAACAACTTCTAGCAGTACCGAAATTAGAAAGGTCTTCCGGTAAAAATCAAGCGCAAGCAGTATCAAACGCGCTTCATGATTGGAACCTTACTGATAACGTACAAATACTGTGCTGTGATACGACAGCATCTAATACAGGCCGCTTGAATGGCGCTTGTGTGCTTTTAGAACAAAATCTAGAAAGAAAATTGATACTCTTTGCTTGTCGCCATCATGTTTATGAACTGGTGCTGAAAAGTGTATTTGAATCAAAGATCCAACAAATCACTAAGAGTCCCGATATCCCACTATTCAAAAAGTTTAGAGAAAACTGGAAGAATATTAATCCTAATGCAATCGAACGATGCACTGATTTTGTCAAACAACATCTCTGTGGCGCGATCATTAATGACTTGGTGACGTTTTTTAACAACGAACTGGAAAAATCGATTGTACGCGACGATTATCGAGAAAGAGAATTGATACTCTTTGCTTGTCGCCATCATGTTTATGAACTGGTGCTGAAAAGTGTATTTGAATCAAAGATCCAACAAATCACTAAGAGTCCCGATATCCCACTATTCAAAAAGTTTAGAGAAAACTGGAAGAATATTAATCCTAATGCAATCGAACGATGCACTGATTTTGTCAAACAACATCTCTGTGGCGCGATCATTAATGACTTGGTGACGTTTTTTAACAACGAACTGGAAAAATCGATTGTACGCGACGATTATCGAGAACTCATCGAACTCGCTATTATTTTTTTGGGAGGTGATTACGAAAATAAAATTAAAATCAGACCTCCAGGCGCAATGCACCAAGCGCGATGGATGGCAAGAGCTATTTACTCCATGAAAATATGTTTGCTGCAATCTCAATTTAAAATGAGCGTTAAAGACAAACAAGCTTTACAAGAAGTTTGTTTATTTATTGTGGCAGTTTATGTGAAGCCCTGGCTTGGATGCAGTTTGGCGGTAAAAGCGCCGAATCAAGATATTAGTTTTTTGAAGACGCTGAAAGATTATGAAACAGTTGACAAATTAATTTCCAAAGCAGCTTTAAGCAAATTTAGTCAACACTTATGGTATTTAACGGAGGAAATAGTCGTCCTATCAATTTTTGATGACGAAGTTGATGAACAAACCAAACGGAACATTGTAGCAAACTTACAAAGAGAAAGCTTTTGCAATTTTGAAAAGAGATATGTTCCATCGAAGGAAGAGATGTCTGTCTCTATATATGGTAGGTGGCATTTCATCAGTTATTTTAAAAGTTATTTTATGCATACTATAGCTATTTTTTTGTTTTAGAAAAATCTTTGAGTGATTTCGTGTCTCAAAAGAGCAAAGATTTATTTTCACGATTAAAAATTGATAGCAGTTTCCTTCAAGAAAATGTGTCTTCGTGGGAAGAAAATGCCGTCTTTGTGGAAGCTGAAAAGAAGGTTTTCAGCTTGAAAGCAGTGAATGATACAGCTGAAAGAGCTGTTAAACTAATGCAAGACTTCCATGGTTTAATAACTGCAGATGAAGAACAAAAGCAATTTCTATTACGCTGTGTGCAAGAACATAGAAAGATGTATCCAGATTGTAAAAAAGAGACATTAAAAAGGAAGTATCCCAAGTAGTAATGTATTTTTTTTTTGAATAATTAAAGAAAGGCATTACCTAAATTTGTTTTTTCATCAATATGTACCTAACTTATAAATATTTGCGATGACCTACTCACATATTAAGAAATGGCCAAAAACAGCTATTTTCTAAAACTGTGTACCCTGTCGGCACGGTTTAAAATAAACGTAGGAAGTTGAAATTTTGTATTTGAGTAAAGATTAGTATATTAAACAGAATTAGAGGGTATGCGTTTTGATAATTAAAAAAAATAAATTTCGCCCATATAAGGGACACCCTAATGTACATATAGGGAAAAGTTGTTCGTGATGATGTTTGAAGGTCATGAAAGTCAGTGATGTGCACCTAATTCCGCATAATTACCATTTATATAAATATGTCTTACATTATACGTAAGGAAAAGTTACTCGGGATCATGTCCTTGACAACATATGTGAAGGGCAAGATCATCGGAGCTGCATCCCCTATACTGCATAAGTACCGCAGTTTGTTCTGTTTATCGAACGTATGACTTTCGCAAATAATTAAGATATTTTCGCAAATTAGGGGGAACAAGTTAAGAAATTACTATGCACTTTTCAAATCCAAAGGGGATTATTTTCAATGCAAAACTTAATAGGACGAATTGAAACATATCATGGGAAACATGGAAAAATGTGTTAAAAAATGTTTAGAAAATTAATAGTGACACGATTGAATATGAGTGGTATTGTGATAAAATAACTTTCTATAACCTAATATGAATACATCATATATATAATAGTATAATACATAGAATATGAAATATTTTGCAAAGTATTAATCTTCATATACCCATACCTTCATACTTTTATACGCAAAATAGAAAAAGAGGTACAGCCCGTATCATTATCATTCTCTAGCATGAAATCACCCTATACATATTCTTCTAAATCCCAAAATATGTTTTAACTATGAAAGGTAACCAAATTAATAGATAATATTAGCGTAAGTTTCTATATACTTCATTGGTACACTTAAAACACGCGATCAAATTTGCTTACGCCTGAGAGGCACACTTGTACTGCAAAAGATTAAAGCTTCGGAAACGGATACTACTGAAGTTATGGAATTTTATTAAAATTGAGAAATAAAATTACTCACCTGGAACATTCTGTCCACCGAGAGGTCCCTGAGTCTGACTCGGATTTGGATTTCCAGCAACAGATCGGTTTACATTATTCCCAGTCCAATTTCCGGGTGCCCCACTATTACCAGAAGAATTTCCTGAATTTCCACCCCAAGCAGATTGATTGCTATTGTTGTTATTTGGTGTGCTGGTTTGCGCTGAACCCCAATTTGCAGCTCCCCCACTGTTCAATGAACTCTCGCCTCCACCAGCTAATCTAAGGAGACTGGAAATTCCCCACCTCCTCTTATACCCTAAACTAGGCTCGTCTAAATCGCAAGCTGGCTCAAAGAGAACGTTTAATACATGTTTCAGATGGAGTTTGTGAGCTTCTAGAGAATCTTTGGAAACTCCTAAGGATGCTGCTATAAGATTCCTTGCGCAATGAATGAGATGAGCTCGATTTGAGCTGTTCACGAAAACTTCTTTGTTTTGTTCTGATTCTGAGAAGATCTCTTCTGATCGACTCGAAACAATTGAACTTTCTTCCGAGTTTTGGCTGTTCTTTGAACGGAGATGAATGTGATGTCTTCCAGACTGATTACAGTGATTATGAAGGCCCACTGTAATGGCATCTGTAGCTGCCTTCTTCAAATCCGAGGAATTTGTATCACGACATTCAGTGTCAATGAAATAGGCAGTTTCAAAAAACGAACCGATTAACGTAAACCCATTAGGATTTATCGGACTTTCTACGAAATAGTTTTCAATGTTAAATCCGATAACTTGATGTACTTTGTAGAGCGTCTCTTTGAACCGATATAAATCACAGAGATTTCCTACAGAATTGTCTTCATTCGTCGTATCCGTAAAAGCTTGGTGCTCTAGTTTATTTCGATTAACTGAACGAGGGCACGACGAACTCATAGAAACGTCTACTACGAAATCGTGCGAAACCTGGCAGCAGTCAATTTCTTGATATCCACAAAAACGGAACGCTGTTGCTTCAGTATACTGTTGGCCGTTCGAATAGACAGTAATTTGAGATTTGATCGTTTCCAGTTGATCGTAACCATCATCTTTATTAACGTCTCGGTATATGATTTGTTCGTTACAACGACCAAAACATCTGAACGAATTGTCTTCTTTTTCTCTCTCTAAAAGAGAGTCATTATAATACCCCGTTAAAAAGTTCGGCAGACTGTCATAAAAATCGTGAGGAGTGTGCATTTGGTCGGGCCATAATGTCTCGAAGTAGTTCGGCCGAGATCCAGGTACACCGATTATTCGGGATGCAGATTGGCGTGTAAGCGTCATCGTAGGCTTGCAGGTAGTCATAGTAGGAATGTAGAGAGCGAACTCGGCGTGGTTCTCCCCCTTAACCCTAAATCTATCCCCTATAGTAGACTTAGAAAGAGACTTAACAAACTCAGGGTCTAGTCGCACATACGACCCCGAGCATCTATAGCTCGCGAAATAAGCGCCGAAAGGCTTATTAGACTTAATATTATCCTGAAATGAAAGAGCACCAACAGTAATTGTTGCCACGTTGCTAATACCATTAATTCGCCAGGACAACATCTTCGCCGTCTTTCGTTTTAAGTTCGAAATCATCATTTCTGAAGTTCTTGTTACGAACCAAGCGTTTAGATGTTGGTTTTCCGAAGTCAGAAGTTTCAAATTCACTTTTCTAAAGGCTTGTAATAGGAACGCAGAGTTCATATTTTGCATAAAACTTCTGACAGAGTCAAAAAATCCGCTATTCAACTCCCTTAAAGCCATCGCGAGTAACAAAATCGTGAAATTTTGCTTGTCTGATCTTGAAATTCCATCGTTTATATTACTAAATATCTTGTAAAATAAGGCGTTCAAATTTGTCAGCTCGGAAATCCAAATTTTACAGTATATCGTTGTGTTGACTATCATCGATGAATTCTTCCGAAGAATTAAAATTCTTTTATTATACATGAGAATTGTATGCTTTGTACTCCCGAATCTATTTGAGAGAGTTACAATAATTAAATTTGGCTTCTTCAGTATCATAGTATCATATATTTTAAAGGCCAATGTTGTCTCATTTATCTTCGAAGGTATACCAAAGGACTGGGCATTGAGATGTGTCCTTTTGTAGCTAGTCTTGTGGCTCGGTATCCCCTTCCACATAATACTCAAATCGCAAATCACCTTACAGCTAAATTTAACCACATAAAGCTTATGATCTAACGAGAGTGGAACACATGCGCGTTGCGTCAGCTCGTTCGCGACCAGGTCGAGCCATGGAGGAAAGGATTGTGCGCGTTTCCGCGCGTTTCTCAATGGGAGAGGTCGCGGAGGCTGGTCGGTTAGCTCGTTTCCGGGAACGATAAGCGTAATGGAAGAACTGGTGGTCACTTTTTCCCCTTCCTTAATGAAATCTGATTCTTCGTTCGACGATCTATCCCTTAGTTTAGCTTCCTCCAGTGTTATGAAATTTGAAGGCGACTTTGATATTTTTGTATAGCTTTCGTCAATGTTTGTTACTGCCATGTTATTGTTTATAAACAATATATGATGTAACATAACATTCTGCAACATTTCTTTGTTCTTATTGTTAGTTTTCATGAAACAAAGTTCGATTATTATGGACGAAGCGTTGGATCTTGAAAAAGCACTATTTAACACAAAATTCCTAAGAATGCGCATGATCTTCGTGCGAATCTCCGAAGAAAGGTAGCTGATTTTAACAGATCTTCCTGGAGCATTCGTGTTCGATTCAATTGGTTTCAACAATGGCTTCGTAGATCCTAGGTTGAACAAAAGTCGAGATTCGTTTTTCAAAAATAGATACGTCAATAGGAATTTTGGAATTTCCAGATTAATTTCAGCTAGATACATGTTTCTATATGTTAAATCATGAGATGCACATTTTGTACAAGCATCTAGAGATTTCAAATTAATTTCAGTAGAGAAAAATTCTGTTGCATCTTGATTTTTATAGAACGATTCGTACCTCAGCAAATGTATGTTTCCTAAAATAACTTCGGTCGGTATTAAATGTGTTAAAGAAACTTTCGTCAATGCTTCTTCAGATTCAAAATTTGATTTCTTCCAGTCATACCCGCATGCAAGCATGGAGTAGTTTGATAAATATGTCTTTAAGATCTTCATCACTGTAAAGATAAATTCATTCGTAGAATGTCTGCGTTGAATGATTTGATTATTCGTTACGGATATTTTCATAATTATAAAGCGTTCATCTTGCGACTTGTAGAGACATCGTTCTTGTAACAATAAACCGTCGAAAGAAGAGTTCACCAAGAATTTGAATGGGTCCAAACGGGCTCCTAGTCTCATTGCGATCGCACCACCGTCCATTTTGACGTGGAGGAAATAATGGTTACTGGTTGAGCTGAGCAATATCACAGACTTGTAGTTATCGTTATTATTACTTAGGAGGCTAGAATTAGACTTATTGTTATTGTATTTGCCTGAATGAAGGCAGGACCCTAGTAAGGAGTAATTGTCAAGAGAGTCGAGAGAGAAGTGGCCTGATGAGGGGCGATCAGACTTGGGTATCCTAACTAGGCTAGGTACCCCTTCACCGATTGCGCACTTATCCCCTGTTAATCGTATATTTACGCTTATATTTAGTACCCTAATGGTTAGTACGCTAAAGCTAGTCTTATTATCACTTAACGTCTTAGACATAGACTTAGAGTTATTGGCGGAGCTGTCCGGTACGTGATTGCCGGACGAGCCCGGTTGTTTTCTTTTTGTTGTTAAATTAACTGTTGCTTTTCGATCGTCTTGATGATTATGTACTGCTCGGCTTGAGCGATTATTTACTGTAGGATTATTATTATTATTACTATTATTATTATTATTATTATTATCGTTATCATCATCATCATCCTTATCATCATCGTCGTCGTCATCATCATTATCATCATCATCGTAAGTTAGGTGATTTTTTCTTGGGTTTTTTGTGGTTGACAACGCCAGTGACTGGCAGATCGGGCCTCGACTGGTCAAGATGGTCTTGCCTGGAAAAAATAAAACAATATTCCAGGGATTACAATTTATGGTTACGTTGTCACTTTTCGAGTAGCAAATTCTTATACACTCAAAACATCTTCGGCATTGTTACAGTTTGATTTTCGAAAGAAGAGACCTAAGGCGTGCTTGCGGGGACCCAACGCATGTTGCGTATTTCATGCAACGTTGTCGCATTGGGTAGCACTGTAGAGTGTAGCAGATCGGATGTTTCTTCCTATCTTCAAGCGCAGCTGCGCCTCTCTCACCAGCTCGATAAAACACATTCCTTCATCTGTTTCAATTCAAATCGATCAATTTAGTCAGCCGATGTCAGGAATTTTGATCACAATTATTAAGTATTATGCAGTCGAGCTGAGTTTTAGATCTTCAGTTTTAGATCTTCAGTTTTAGCCTTTAACATTCGTTGACTTTCAATAGTATTAGTTGAAGGATATACTGTCAGAATATAACAGTACATGTTGTGCATTTTTTATGCGATAAAAATTAAATTATTAATGTTGTATGTAATAGTTATTTGGACAATACACAATGGTTAAATAGTAAACGAACTATTCTCCTTGTCATATAAGAACGAACCCGTTTCACGCATGCAGAATGAGCTCATTGGCTCCGAGGGAACGTTGATTGGAGTACAGCCAATAGTAGCGCAGAAAAGGTATATGCGCAGGTTCCTTCTTATATGACAGAGTATACAGGGTGTCCCAAAAATGTCGGAGTTCCGTGCAAGGGGTAACTCAGGGGGTGATTTGAAACAACTTTTTCCTTAGCGAAAATATTGTCCGAAGCTTCATTAAGGAGATATTAACAAAAAACCCCGACCAATCAGAACGCGCGCCTTCCGTCCGAGCTCCCGCGGTAGCGTTGGCTACGCGGTAGGCGACTGCGCTTGTACTACGAACGTACGAACAAGCAAGTCGGCATGCATCGAAGGAAACTGCGTTACACATTTTTTTTTTAAAGCAGAATCTTAAATAAGAATTATTTGAAGTGAGAGGACAAGAAGTACGTAAATTTCGTTTTTAAATAAGGCATAAACGAAAAGATAATGTAGCAGAAAATGTACGACATGTGATCGTAATTCGTTATTGAGGTAAAAATCCGTAGTTTAATAACGGCCAACACAACTAAATTTAAACAATAATATTAGGTGTATGAATAAATTCTTTCCGACTGGATTTACATAATCAGTACAAAGCTACTGAATTTCTATCGCGGTGGTATTCATAAGCTGCCAGAAAAATGGCAAAAGGTAATTAACAATAATGGAAATTATTTCGATGATTGAGTTGTTTTCATATTTTTTAAATCGAACTGTTATTGTACCCTAAAATCGGAAAGAATTTATTTCTACACCTAATAATCACCAATAAATTAAATAAAACTCACCCATTCGGACATTCCTTTCCTTCCTATTCGGAAACCTGTGTCACTGGGTCACTGTACCGATCCTGGTCATCTGTGGACGAAAAGATTTATGGTAGGGTAGCGTCCAGTGCTCAGCTGATCGCAGGTATTCGCAGGACACCACTCGAAGGTAAGGGTCGCAACGTCAAGTGCATCCGGGTTAATGTACCGAATATTCACTTCACTGCACTGATACTAACACTGATCACTTAATTTATTTTTCACGGAACGTGTTGTTTCTACGTTATAAAAATTGGTGACCCCGAAAGGGGCCGATTACTGTTAATTGAGCAGTTGCTCAATGTGGCCACCCTCAGCGTCTATGCACGCCTCCGCACGTACAAGCAGCTGCCTTTGGACGGCTCGCAATGTTTGTGGCGTTATGTTTGCGACCGCAGCATGAATGCGCACGACTATGACTTCCAGTGAATCCACTGGCTGACGGTACACCTCATCCTGAAATGATTGTTGTACAACAAATACGAAACGTAAGTAAAAAAAGAATACCTATAAAAAATTATTTTTCGGCTGAGTATATTTCTGGGACGAGATTACTAGCTGACTGACAGGATTTTTTCCCAAGAAACTTCCTCTACCCCCAAGTAGTTTCTCTCGTGCCATTATGAGTTTACTCCCACCAGGACAAGAGGCTTTAGGTAAAATGAAGCCAGCACATTTTCGAAACACACGTGTTTTTCAGAAGTGCAACGAACGAACCATCCTACACTTTCACAAAAGCCCGCGCTCCGTCCTTCTACTGCCAATGTACCCATTGCTTCGAGATAGAAAACAGACACCACGTGTATCGGTTCGAAAGGGTCCGAAGGGAAGAGAAGCAGAAAGTCTTCGAGTTGCTATAAAGAAGAAAATGCACACCATTCCTGTTCCCCCTTTCCGATACCCTGAGTTCACGTCTGCTACGAGGCGGAACCAATTAAGTCATAAAATATCCGAAACTGTAGGAAACCGTTCTCTACCGCCGACTGGCAGGACAATACGGTCATAAACCGCGACGCTGGCGAAGTGCTCGGGCTGATCAGCCTGATTAATTTTGGAGAACTAGAAATTACACAGTATTATCCAACATCAATACGTCTCGCGGAGAGACACAAGAAAAGAAGGGGTAGTCCGCTGACTGCGCATAGTCCCGCCTGCTTCGTCCTACCCTCAAATTAAAGACGGATCCCTTATCTCTCGAGTATAAACACGTGCTTGAATTTCAAAACAAAAGCACGCGTCGACGTATTCGGTGCGAGAGACTGTGGGCTTGAAGTCCGATTGGCCCCAAACTAACCAATCGGGCCTGCTTACCTCTCGTGTCTAAACACGCGCTCGAATTTCAAAACAAAAGCACGCGTCAACGTATTCCATGCGAGAGAAGGTGGGCCTTGGGGTGGAGATATTGGTGTGAAGAGGGCCTCTTCAGGACAGTGGCCATTTGGGAGGGATGCAGGGCAGATTGGTTAGTTTGGGCCCAATCGGACTTCAAGCCCACAGTCTCTCGCACCGAATACGCCGACGCGTGCTTTTGTTTTGAAATTCGAGCTACAGTTTCAGATAATTTATGACTTAATTGGTTCCGCCTCGTAGCAGACGTGAACTCAGGGTATCGGAAAGGGGGAACAGGAATGGTGTGCATTTTCTTCTTTATAGCAACTCGAAGACTTTCTGCTTCTCTTCCCTTCGGACCCTTTCGAACCGATACACGTGGTGTCTGTTTTCTATCTCGAAGCAATGGGTACATTGGCAGTAGAAGGACGGAGCGCGGGCTTTTGTGAAAGTGTAGGATGGTTCGTTCGTTGCACTTCTGAAAAACACGTGTGTTTCGAAAATGTGCTGGCTTCATTTTACCTAAAGCCTCTTGTCCTGGTGGGAGTAAACTCATAATGGCACGAGAGAAACTACTTGGGGGTAGAGGAAGTTTCTTGGGAAAAAATCCTGTCAGTCAGCTAGTAATCTCGTCCCAGAAATATACTCAGCCGAAAAATAATTTTTTATAGGTATTCTTTTTTTACTTACGTTTCGTATTTGTTGTACAACAATCATTTCAGGATGAGGTGTACCGTCAGCCAGTGGATTCACTGGAAGTCATAGTCGTGCGCATTCATGCTGCGGTCGCAAACATAACGCCACAAACATTGCGAGCCGTCCAAAGGCAGCTGCTTGTACGTGCGGAGGCGTGCATAGACGCTGAGGGTGGCCACATTGAGCAACTGCTCAATTAACAGTAATCGGCCCCTTTCGGGGTCACCAATTTTTATAACGTAGAAACAACACGTTCCGTGAAAAATAAATTAAGTGATCAGTGTTAGTATCAGTGCAGTGAAGTGAATATTCGGTACATTAACCCGGATGCACTTGACGTTGCGACCCTTACCTTCGAGTGGTGTCCTGCGAATACCTGCGATCAGCTGAGCACTGGACGCTACCCTACCATAAATCTTTTCGTCCACAGATGACCAGGATCGGTACAGTGACCCAGTGACACAGGTTTCCGAATAGGAAGGAAAGGAATGTCCGAATGGGTGAGTTTTATTTAATTTATTGGTGATTATTAGGTGTAGAAATAAATTCTTTCCGATTTTAGGGTACAATAACAGTTCGATTTAAAAAATATGAAAACAACTCAATCATCGAAATAATTTCCATTATTGTTAATTACCTTTTGCCATTTTTCTGGCAGCTTATGAATACCACCGCGATAGAAATTCAGTAGCTTTGTACTGATTATGTAAATCCAGTCGGAAAGAATTTATTCATACACCTAATATTATTGTTTAAATTTAGTTGTGTTGGCCGTTATTAAACTACGGATTTTTACCTCAATAACGAATTACGATCACATGTCGTACATTTTCTGCTACATTATCTTTTCGTTTATGCCTTATTTAAAAACGAAATTTACGTACTTCTTGTCCTCTCACTTCAAATAATTCTTATTTAAGATTCTGCTTTAAAAAAAAAATGTGTAACGCAGTTTCCTTCGATGCATGCCGACTTGCTTGTTCGTACGTTCGTAGTACAAGCGCAGTCGCCTACCGCGTAGCCAACGCTACCGCGGGAGCTCGGACGGAAGGCGCGCGTTCTGATTGGTCGGGGTTTTTTGTTAATATCTCCTTAATGAAGCTTCGGACAATATTTTCGTTAAGGAAAAAGTTGTTTCAAATCACCCCCTGAGTTACCCCTTGCAAGGAACTCCGACATTTTTGGGACACCCTGTATAGGTGAACCCCTACGATGAAACGACAATTGCAAAAATCTTTATACCTGCAATAATTTCCAATTGTCATTAGCTGAGAGGTTCACTTACTTTTATTTATTTTTGTATTTTATTTATTTTGTTATTCCCTTTCCATTTTGTTTAATGTAGGAACGTAATGTAAACCGGTAATGGTTATTTGTTATTTCGAGTTAACCCTTGTGTGCTGTTTAAATCATTCTTAACGTCCAAGTAATTATAATAAATTTAATTTTATCGCATAAAAAAGCGTAATATACACTGTTATAAAGGGTGTTTCAGCCAACTTTGCCACCTCAAATATTTCTGCTATATTTAAAATTTCACAAAAATATTTCCTACAACAGCTGCAGTTTTATGCAGCTCGGCGTATAATAATAACAATAGTTTTATTCTATTGCGAGGGGTTAATGAAAATGAAACTTCGTTGCTAGCGGATAAGGGCAGGGTTTTTCCAAGTACCATTTCGACAGAATATCTACGCCGAATTTCCCTTGGCAGCGGCCCGCGATGATGGTTAATTGCAAACACCACCTTGCCAACCAAATGCTCGTATAGGCGAAACCCTGAGGTAGAAGCGCGCCCCACTTTGGGTCAAGATGGCTACACTAGATGTCCTTAAATTGTTGTTGAATTCGTCTTTGAAGTAACTACCGAGTACCGACAAATAAAATATAGCATTCCATTTAAAAGAACAAAGTTGACCTTCGTATCTCAATAATCCCTCTCAACACAATAAAACTATTGGTACTACACACCGGTCACCACAAAACTATGCAAATTTTTGCAGGAAACATTTTTATGAAATTTTAAATACCGCAGAAATATTTCAGGCGATAAAGTTAGGTGAAATACTCTCTGTATATGAGGATGTATTCTTCGAGTTGTCCGCCATTCATTCTGTGTGACGCCTGCCTTCCGCAATCTCTAATAAGATTCGAGCTACCGCTATCTGTCACTATGGAAACGATGTTAAGGATAGCGATATACATATGTCCGATAATGATAAAGAATATACGAAGACATGCGAGTCACAAGGGAACAACATTAGCGACCGGAAAATTCTGATTTTCATGAAACTTCGTATGAATGTGGAGAAAAAACTGAAGGAATGAAATCAGCCCTTAAAGAAGTTATCGTGTTTTTTCGTTTGTTTTAATATAATTTTGTAACGGTGCGCTTTCGCACAACAAAACTTTAAATATTGTATACGAATTGTTCAGTGTTTTATGCTCTATCACACTGTCAAACGAAATATAAAATTATATTAAGAAAACGGAAAAACTGGAATACTTTACAGACTGATTTCAACCACCTTCAGAGTGAATTTCCGCAGGAAAAAAAGTTCCCCTTGCATACTCCAATACGCTCTACATTCACACGAGGTTTCATTAAAATGAAGAATTTTCGGGTTTAGAATATTCCCTAAGCAGTCGAAAGGTATTGTTCAAGTTAGAAAAACAGTAACATCGCAAAATAGTGGGTACGTATGTCAGATCTCGTATTTTGAAAATCAAACTATAGCCACTAAACTTCGTACGGATTAGTCTACTACTCCATAACAGTCTATGTTTAAATAATAAAGTAACATATAATTTCGCAATTACATTAGATAAAAAATATACAACATCCTACATAATAATTTTAGCAAGTATGGTATTTTCCAAAACATTTGGGAAGGTGTAGAGCAACTTAACATTTGTCACACTTCGAGTATGTTCGATCACTAAATATTTCTGTTTATTCTCCTTGTCAAATAAAAAGGAACCCCCGTTTCACGCATGTAGAATGCGCTCATTGGCTCCGAGGGTGCGTTGGTTGGGGTATAGCCAGAGTTGCGCAAAATGTAATCCAATTACAACTTACAAATTACGATTAAACTGTAATTTTACCCACAATTTGATCAAATACCTAAATTAACGATTACAGAAAATAATGTGTAATCAACTACACAATTACAGTTTAATCGTAATTTATAAGTTGTAATTAGATTACAATTTGCCCAACTCTGGGTATAGCCAATAGTAGCTTGTTTCGGCACCAATCAGCGCCAACATGCGCAGGGTTTCTTCTTATATGACAAGGAGAATAATCATTGATGGAATAACATTATTATTGTTACTGTCATCATGATCTCTATAGTTACTGCTTGTTACACTCTGTTGCAAATCCCATCTGTAGTAGAATGTTGTCTCGCTACAAACTCGATTTTAACTTTCATATTACGCCGGGGAGTTTTTTCGCCACTTCTTTTTGTCTAAGGCTTCCGCCCCACTTGCGCAATTGCGCGCCGTACACGGGTCTTTTCGACCGCTCTCAAAGAATTTGTGCTGCGTGTAAGAATCGACTTTTATGACCAGGCGGGTGTTGCAAACGCGCGAAAGACTAAGAAGAAGTGTACTTTTCTGCACAAATGTACTCTTTATGTCTACATATTACTTGGACACATGTATTTATAGTCTATTATTAATAATATACAGAGTTTCGTAACCGGTGGTACATAGACTGCATTTGATTTCCTCGGACCAACCGCACTTGCACAATGAAGGAACCGACTCTTTCACTGGGTGAGTGTCGTTGGTCCGAGGGAATCAGCTGCACTCGAAGTACACGAGGAAGTGTGGTGATTTTATCCGACAAAATAAATCGGATATATAAGAGTTTCGAATAATTCCCCTCGTTTACGAGAAACTTTAAATTCAATTTCGGTTTTTGGCACCCAAGAGGCCCGCTAAGATAAGGAGAACGCTTCTTCCTAGCTGTCGCGACTATGCTGTAAAATAATTACCTAAAATATCATACAAATTTACTACCTGTTTTATCATATACGCTTACCGGCGCGGTTTTGCTCAAAATTCGAGAAAATTTCATATGCAGTTGTGTCTGGTTAAGTTAATAATTTTAGGTTCCGGAGATTATATTTTATTCGGGGTAGTAGTCGAATTTCACACCTCCGATTTCACTCTACACTGAATTTTATGCGTATCGGCGCTCGAAAATAAGGGACTTTATCATATAACAATTTATCACTAGTCGTTAAGAATTGAAAAATGTGAATTTCTCATGGGATCTTCACGAAAATCCTTGTGCCTTTCCGATGAGAATGATACCAAAGCCGACATACATAAAATTAGTTTGCAGAATTTAAAGCCATCATCGTTAAAAATAATCCGATATACATGATATTTGGAGGTGTTTTAATCGGAAAAGTGCCAGAAATCCAATGGTGTGACTTTCATATGGATAGATACGACGAAAAATAAAACACTTGACTTTTGGAAGAAATCGCCCGAGCGACCCTAGGCGAACGAGGAAATTTAAAAGACGCCGCACAACCAAGCACGAAATAGCCACTACTGAATATTGAAATTTCTATATTTTTCATTTGATCTTAATGAAAATACGACCTCAAGGAATCGATTGGTGTCATATTTGTGAAGATCCAATGAGAAATGTGGAACTTGACACTTTTCACTTTTTAACACGTTGGCTGCCGGGCCTGAATTACACTTTTATTTCCCCAGTTGCCAACATGTAAATCAATAATATGACTTCTCATAAACTTATTTTACGATCAAATACTATATTATTGGATCTCAGCATACCATTTGCATATACATTTAACCTGTGGAGTTATCTTGTATTATCGCAGTGCCGCGTGACACGCCGGCGGCCTCACTTTGTTACATTTCATTTTCATTTACTCATATCAAATACGCAAAAGATTTATCAACCATAAAACGAAAGTCGCTTCATTGATCTTAAGTCCTTCCCTATTTCTTCACTAAAAAATAAAAGTCTTCGCGTCTTTTGTTGACGCAAAAAATAAAATATAAAATAAGACATCGTCTGACTCGCCGGCACATCACGCGGCACAGCGGGCCAGATAGGGTGACAACCCGCCGGTTGGTCACATGGCAGCCAACGTGTTAATGGCTAGTCTTCCCGGTCCACTAATCTCGAGCACCGAGCGTTCGGTTGCGAAGATACCCACGGCCTAAATAAGCAAAAAATGGCAGTGGTGATGATTTTGTATCAACCTGACGGTGTAAAATTATTAATTTAACTGAAAACGACTGTATACAGTATTCTCTGGATATAGTATTACTTTTCACCTCACGATGAAAACTCATCGCTATTCCAACACTTCCTACGGCTCGCGATCGCTTGCCGGGGAATTGCTTTTTATGTCGCCGACGACGAGAGAGAGAGAGAGAGAGAGAGAGAGAGAGAGAGAGAGAAATAAAAATGAGTGAGAGGTAACGTAAACCAACGATAATATCATCGGACGCAATCTACACCAACATCGTCGTAAAAAAAAAAAAAAAAAGGTTGGAGGGTCATTCCACACCAAATCGATCACTTCTTGCACTAGATGTCAGAGATTTTGACGAAATTGAAATATTACGTAGTCCGCGTGGAATTGGAGGCACAGGGTTAAGTCATCACTTTGCGGGTTCGCCAATTACTTAAAACGTACAAGCGGTCAAAAATTGCAATTCTTGCTTATTTTTGTGAAACCGGACTGTATTTTTGAAATTTTATCTCAGAAACTATTTATCGTATTAAGTTAATTCTTTTTTATTTTAACCAAGAAGGAAGGTTCGGCCTATTGGAATATTTTTTTAAATTGAAAAATCATTTTTGTAACATTGAAAATTATAAACAAATTCTTATTTGATAAATTTCGCCTCGTAGGACATTTATTTTTAAATTCGAAAAATTGACTATATTCCTTGAAGTACTGCGTATAAATTAAGCTTTTTTTCTCGGATGGTATATTTGGCATGCTATGCTACGATATGCCAGGCTACGTGACGGGATTGCAAAGTTAAAAGATTTACAGCGCGTAAAAGCTTGCGCAGACCACTAGAAAATCAACTTCATACACCTCAAGATTTATTTAATTTCATTCGTTACCTATTAGGTTTAGGGCTAATGAAGGTCCATAGTTTTTAACTCAGAATTCAACATTCTTCAATATTTAAAAAAAAAACCTATAAAAAAGTACATGCACTATACATGTGCGCCTCCAAACTATGCAACTCTTGTATAAAAAAAATTCATACCACGTATATTTTAAAAATTATTCGAGGTGTGCAAGTTGCGTAAAACACCCTGTATATTTCTAAAGTTACCCCAGGCACAGAAATTTTAAATCTAATCAAATCGAGAAACCATTATAGTAGGAAATATGAGAAAAGAAATAATGATCTACATAAACATTTCGCAACATATTAACACATCTTAACAAAAAAAAAATTACGCAACTGAAGCGACAATTCCCACCGCGCGACGAGTAGGCGTAACCTGAGAGAGAGCGAGAACGTAAAGAAAAGGAGCACCGAGGCAGGCAAGCGGTGTGGTGAAAGAATAACCCTCACGAAACTCACCGGCCAATAAATCTAAATTCTAGTTCAGAGCAAGCAATTACAGTAAACATTCGTTACAGGTTGTAACGAACCCCAAGATTCCGCCACCCAAATTTTACCCTAATAAATAATAATTGTATTTGCCACATTCCCTATAAGGATGTCCATTAAATATTAAGAGTGTATGCGTATTGTGTGAAACGAGTATGAATGTATGTGTGACGTATGATAAAGCGAGTGGGAGAAATTGAGTCGATCATCAGTCGATCGGCGGATCGACTGGAGAGCGGATCAAGGAAGATCGTACTAAATCGTGCTACGTTCGGGGCGAAACTGCGACGCACACAGCTACGAAACGATCCAGATCCTGATTGGAGCGCGGTGAAAGGACGAAATAGGCATAAATATGAGCTCGTCGACCGAGAGAGCATCATTATCTCCCCGATATTCAGAGAACGAACAAGTCTTGCAATAAGCACTTATAATTTCTATTCTGGGTAGCCCCTAAAACGGCTCCTGGACAATGTGAATCTTCCATTCTGGGTAGCCCCTAAAACGGCTCCTGGACAATGTGAATCTTCCATTCTGGGTAGTCCCTAAAACGGTCCCTGGACAACGCGAATCTTCCATTCTCGGTAGCCCCTAAAACGGTCCCTGGACAACGTGAATCTTCCATCTCAGTTTGTTGCAACCAGCTCCTGAGCACCGTGGAAGTATTCATCTCGGGTTCTTTTAACTAACACGTAAGCATCGTCGAAGCAATTACAGGGTTTGTCCGGAAAGTAATTAGCCTCATTTTTTTTTTTATGACACGACTATACAACGCGGAGCGGTACGACCGGTTGGGACGAACGGGGGTGGGGTGGGGGGGGGGGGACCTTTAGCTATCCAGCAATGCCACGGTGAGTCGCCTCCAAGCTCTTGGAGGGTTAGGACGTGCTTCCACGTGAACCTCTGTGCAGTGACCTCGTCGTAGTTACGACGTTTTTGGAAAAAACTTTAGAACAACGTTATGCGGTGAAGTTTTGTGTTAAGCTCAACAAGACGCCGAAGGAAACATGGGACATGCTTAAAGAAGCCTTCGGGGATGCTTGCATGTTCTATTCGCAGGCAAAGAAGTGGCCCACGTCGTTCAGGGAAGGTCGAGAAGAGGTCACCGACGAGGCCCGTTCTGGACGCCCACCAACATCGCGAACGGACGAACAACTCACCCGTGTGCGCGAATTGCTCAACACAGACCGACGAATGAGTGTTCGTATCATATCGGAACAATTGAACTTGCCGAAAAGAGATCCGAGCGTCATGGAAACTGCACCATGACAATGCGCCGTCTCACACCGCCTTTGTTGTCACCTCCTACCTGACCCGGATCGGTGTTGCAACGATTTCCCAGCCACCCTACAGTCCCGACCTAGCCCCGGCGGACTTCTTTTTGTTTCCTTGGCTGAAAAGGGAGCTCAAAGGACATCATCTGGGCACCCTGGAGAACGTCCAAGCTACTACGACGACCTTACTGAACAGCATTCCGGCCGAGGAGTTCCAGGGAGCTTACGCAGCATGGAAATCACGCTGGCAAAAGTGTATTAATGCGCAAGGGTCCTATTTTGAGGAATATTAAGTTATTCTACCTGTCCGATCAATAAACATTGTAAACGTCACGCACGCCCGCCGCGCACGCAAAGCGTACCATCTCGCTCCCCCCTTCGGCCAGAAAGAAGCGAGAAACGAACACTCGGAATTAGGGCTCTGCTCACGATACGAGCTCAACGCCGGTCCCAACCAGCGAGCCCTCAGGGAGACAATACTGTAACTCCTCATAAATCCAGATCAAGCAATCCGGTCAAAATCTATCATTCTCTAGCCATTAAGGTTAATTCCTGCCATATCGATCATAGGTATTCTCTTGACTACGAGTCGCAACCTAGATCAATCAATATCATTTACTATATTGCGTTCTATATCGACTAAGAGTCATTCATGAGTTATATTTTTCTATATCGACCAAGTGTCATTCATTATATTATTTTGCGTTCTATTTCGACCTAAGAGTCACATTATTATAATTTACGTTACTAATGTTTATACCTTTTTATAGTTACTAAAAAGTCATTAACTTAGATAGTTACACGTTGAACGTGTTTTTATGAATAAACACTATTAAGAAGAATTCTGGTTCGTGAAATTCATTTCTTTATTGCGCGCCATTCGAACCTATCACAAAATCCTGTAACTAGCGTCAATGCCACGTCTAGAAACGTTACAATGTTCACCACACGGGACCGGCACGAACATAAACCGTTTAGGGGACATGAATTCCATTTCGAGCTGGCATGTTTATTCAAACGATACTGTCGCGCCTCGGGCTCGCGTTTATGTTTTGCTGACAGCGGCAGTTGGTACGGACAGCGAGTACGAAAAAGTGGGAGCGAATGGGAAAGAATGAACGACGTGAAAAAATCATTGTGTTTGGCCTTATTTTCAGCAGAAAAAGTTCGTTAATGTGTTAAAACTATTTTCAGAAGAATAAAACCCAAAAATTTAAACATTTAATTTGTCATTAAGGCTGTGATCTTTAAATGCCAGACGTTAAATGTCGGCGGCACACTGGCTCGTGTCTTATTTCACGGTTGTTTTGTTCCGACTCGTGTCGCCTTGACTGGTTCCGAGAGAGATCCCCTCGGTTGATGGGGCGAGGCGACGATCATATAACGAATATTTCTGGTGAACATGTGTAAGGGAGACGAGGGGAATGAGAGCCAGTGGGCAGAGATGGGCAAAGATAATTATCTCGATAACGTCGAATACAAGATAATTTATCTTTATTCGTTATTCGAAACTTAGAATAACACGATTTATCTTTATTAGAAACACCACGGATAAATACATTTATTCGACTTGATTTATTCGACGGGGAAACATACCTTTTTTATTCGAAGAACTTTTATTCGGACGGTCGAATAAGGTTTTCATCTTTATCCGTGCGTTACTCAACTTTTATCCAAGGCTTCAAATAATTTTCGGCAGCGTGTTTATTCGAGCCGCCAAGGGCTGAACGCAGGGGACCAACTTGGCGGCTTGGAAATTTTGTAACGCACGCATTACAATGTAGTATCAGGGTCATTCCACGCGAAATCGGCCACTTTTTTAATTGTATGGTAACCTTTTACAAAAGATATTATGACTTTGGGTTCCCGCTTATTTGCATTTTCTACTAAAGAAATGTAAGGAACGTCATTATTTTCTTCAAATCTATCTAAACTTAGCCAATAAATAGATTAAGGTCCATAAAAATTAAAAAATCCTATCTTTTTTATAGTATTCAGTCACACATATTTGTACGAAGACTGTCCCGACTTTTAGAATTGATGGATTGTGGCGAAATCCTTTTGATTGTGAATAATGTTAAAAATAATTCGATTTATATGGTTGTTCAATTCATTTTCATCGGAAAAAACTCCACAGTATGTTACTTAGAAGTCCATGCCAATACGATACAAAATGTGGAAGTTTTATATTTTATAAATACATAATCAACCGCAACCAACAACGTATGGCGCTCGAGCTGATGCCCGAATCAAGATCAGAAACCGCCGCCGGACAGCCTAAGTCCTCAGCTTGAGGCGAGATCGCGCCGCTTCGAATAAACACGCTACCGAAAGTTATTTGAAGCTTTCGAATAAAAGTCGAATAACACACTTCGAATAAATGTATTTCTCCGTGGTGTTTCGAATAAAGATAAATCGTGTTATTCGAAGCTTCGAATAACGAATAAAGATAAATTATCTCTTATTCGACTCCTTAATTAAATAATTTTTTATCTAGATAATGCCCATCTCTGCCAGTGGACAATAGGAGCCAGTATAGTTTTAGCAATATTGTAAATCAACGGATGACATATTTCCACCCGAAGGTATCCCTCCTCCCCAACAATGATGCTGAGCATTTGTTTGTCTCGCGTTCGCACCGGTAAAAGAGAACGTTGTTTGTTCAGCACGTATTTCCTGTTACTTCTCGAAAATTTGCATGGCACTAGTAAGTACAAAATCTTTATCTATTATATTTTGATTAGACCTTATTTGAAAGATCCATAGTTAAGCTTTGTTATGATAACTTCAATTTTGTGTTTATTTAAAATGTTATTCTGCTATTTTTACAGAAATAAAATAACGCTCATGGAGGTAATGAGAGTCGAGTGGCTCATTACCCCACAAAAACTTTGAATAGTGACAGTTTTTTTTTTGCTGTAGATGCTAAGAACTTGAACACGGTTGGATCTCTAATAATTGCTATCCTTTTAGTATTAGAAGAAAAGATTTTAATTTAGTTTTGGGCTATATAATTGTCTGCGTTCTGTGTCAAGACTTGCTTGGCCCTCATTACCCCAACCTGCGGGTAATGTGGGCCAAAACTACTTTTTCTAGTTTTATGCGTGTAGAAAATAAAGCTTTTTGGTCTTTTTGGTCTTTTTGTTCTAAGTCAAACGGTATAGCCGTGAGATTGGACACCGTGGAAAACGTCGCTCCCCAAGATTTTGCGTATCACGGCTCACCGCCGCCATTGTGTAGGAAAAAAAATATGATTTTTCCGGCGAGAGTTGTACAATAAGAGGCTTCATATTGAATTTTCTGCTTATTTCATTATGTCCCTAAAAAAAATGCGGAAGATGCGACGTACGAGTTGGTTGACCGGTGACTGAGGTAAACAGTAGACACCAGGCAAGAACATCTACACTACCGCTCATAAGTGTTTAGGCACTCCTCTTTTCATGTATTATTGATACAGAATTATGTTTACCAAAAAACATGACAATAAAATGAAATACTTATCTAAAACGCAGTTTAATTATATAGATACCCATTATATCGGATTAGTTTTACTACCCTTTACCTGAGCTTGGCCGGATTATCGCAAAGAGTGCCTAAACACTTATGAGCGGTAGTGCAGATGGTAAACCAAAGTGTGGCCAAACAATGCCAGAGCGGAAACCGTTAACGATTATGAAACAAATCGAAAGGATTGTTCCTTTATTTAATAAATTATTTAATCGATTTTTTTGAAACTTTCAGGATGTGGTATTGTCAGATTAAGGTAGATAAAAAAAATTTATTAAAAAAGAGCGGCAAATAACAGAGTTATACGGGCTTATACTCAGTCCTTTGGCGACGCAATTGTTCCGCAGCGAGCAACGTAGCGTCTACTGTATTAATCTAAAACCAAAAATTCAACAATTTTTGTTTAGTTTATGAGTGCACGCACAAATCGTATAAATTCATAACTTAAAAGATTCAAAATGGAAAATGGCGACCTCTTCAAAAAAAGTTCACTTTTTCCAACGAAATTTTACCTTAAATGTGTAAAAAGTTATTTATTTAAACAATATCATTATACCAATAGCTAAGCTCTGTGAAGAAAATGTTTACAAATATCCGCGCACAAGGTCAAGTCGATTGGTTGAATATTTTTGAAGTTACATTGCCCGCCAATTGTAAAACTGTCGTTTCCAGAAAAGCACATTTAAAGTTTTCTGGTAACCTGGTGCTCCGTAGCAAAACCGGCTATATCCGCTTTAATTTTTCGAATTTATGCAAAAAAAAACCGGTTTCTTCGCCTCACTACACCAGGCTCCCCCTTAAGAAGTGAAGAATTTCTCATCAGATATTTGTGGAATACGACGCCAACCGATTCCTTATGTTTCTCCGATGAAAATAACACAAAGGACGACGTAATTCGAACTATAATGAACGAAATTACATGGAAAATTGATTTGCATAATTTCAATCTAATTTCGTTAAAAATAGTCCGATTTAGAAGAAATACCAAAAAACAAACATTGATGGCAGCACCACAGAATTATCATTCAAGAGAAGAAAACACGCAACGTCTGAAGACGAATGACAGGAAGAAATTACAAACGATGGATTTATGAATGATGAACTGAGCGCTGACGAAGAGTTATGAGAAGATCCAACTCAAGGGTGCTGAGCAGTTATTCTTGTCGAAAATAAAGCGTTTCTTCTTCAATTAATTACAAAGAAATACATTGAAACTGAGACTTGTTCTTTGACACAATGTTTATTAACATTGCGATACTGTTTGGGCATAGAATGCATTCAAGAAGACGTGGGTAATAACACTATTTTCATGTCTCAAAGAAAGTAGGTTACAAATGTATTGCGCCGTTTTAAAATGGAATAGACTAAACCAGCGCTGATGCCACTGGAACCTAAAGCAAAACTAACTCAAGACTAACAAGGAACGAATGGAAATGAAATCCCTGCCACATAGATCGTTAATAGGTTCCCTAATGTACGCGGCGGTCTGTGCGAAACCGGATATAGCATACAGCGTCAGTGTGTTAAGTGGGTTACGCCATCCCGAGGCGCTCAAACTAGCACCAAATTTCAGAACTTTTTATGGTACTATGAGGTTGAAAAGTATTTCGATACTTCTTATGTTTAGGGCGCGTATTAATGAATATATTGTATTAATATTGTACAGAAATATTAAAAAATGGTCGAGTTATGTCTTGTCCCGCGAAGTTCCTCTGCGTGAGCGGTATATGAAAATTATGACGCCCAGGTTCGTCTGAAACTAGAAAGACCATAATTTCATTGTTCATAGATAAAATATCTAAAACGTAGCGTACGATTCTTTTTATGCGATAACCCATTGGCTTCTAATAAATGTTTTACTTTCGCATTGTTATGTGAAAAATAATATTAATTTTCATCTTACTCTCATTTGTACAATACATGTTTTGCTGAAATCGGTATGGTAATTTTATCAATGAACAATAAGACCATCGTCTTTCTAATTTCAGATGATCGTGGGCGTCATAATTTGATTCACCGCTCATGTGCGTAACGGCGGAATAGCTTCGCGGGACAACACATAACTCGGCTAGTTTTTAATATTTCTGTACAATATTTATACAATATATTCATTAGGTAATATATGCCCTAAACATAAGAAGTATAGAAATAATTTTCAACCCCATAGTGTCATAAAAAAATTCATTATATTTGGTGCTGTTTTAAGCATTTCAGAGTGGTGTAACCACTTAAGTATATTCAATGAAAACCCAGGCAAGGAGCATCGGAGTGCAGCAAATAAAAGTATTACGATATGTACTTGAAAGGAACAATGTCATATGGTAGGGTAAGGTGGGACTAAAAGTCCCGTTCTTCGTATAAACCTATGTAAAAATTAGTACTAACTAGAGATATCTGGTGTCATTGTGTATAAAGTATTCTGGAGGGTGCCCCGAAGAAAATCTTGAAAAAAAATTTTTACCAGGAGTAAATAAGAGCCACCCTAATGTACATCATTAAACAAAATACTTGATTCACTCTTGCCACACGACCACGCTACGAAAAACGGCATTGCCATCTACTGTAACACGCGGTTCTATGCAGAGTTGCGTACTATTTAGGGCCGGTATTCATAGTCGCTACTTATTCTTAAGCAAATGCTTAAGCATGCGGCATCCTCTACTAACGTAGTAGCTAGTAAAGGATGCCGCATGCTTAAGCAATTGCTTAAGAATAAGTAGCGACTATGAATACCGGCCTAGATCAGGGTTGACTAACTGGTGGCTCGGGAGTCACCGGGGGCACCACCGCCTTGTTGCCACGCTGAACGCCCCCCCCCCCCCCCCCCATACCAACGAGACTCTGAGGATCGCAGTGCTTATTTCTTTCTCTTTTTGATTGCGATCGTCAGAGTCTCGTACGCATGGAAGAAGCTGTTCAGTGAGGCAGCAAGGCGGAGGTGCACCCGGTGGCGCGCGAGCCACCAGTTAGTCAACCCTGACCTAGATAAACAACTATTTAAGTAACGAGTCGAATAAAAGTTAGATAAAGAGCGCGGAGGACCGGCGAAACTTGGAGACTAACGCACGCGTCACAATGTAGTATTGTCCAGTAACGAAAATTTTAATTTTTATAATTTTTATCCAATCTTGTTTTCCCGACGAATAGAAGCCTAAATACGACACACATCGGGCTATATTTATCGAAATTACATAAAATTTTAATTCGCAAAATTTAAAGCCAACTTCGTTAAAAATGTCACCCGCCTGGCTGGTAAGCAAGCAGATGCTAGTTGCATAAAACCTGGGAGTCAATGCATGTATCAATGTTTCACTGCAACATGTATCAGCATCTGGAGGCCCCTTAAAATGGATATGTCATTAAAATGATCAATTATGGTAAACGAATGGTACAAATTATATTTTACTAAATAAATACTTAAGTGCAATTTGAACAACCATTTTGTAATAATTAGATACCATGCAGAGAAATGGCAATGATAGAACAATTCCTGCAATGTTCTCTTTTAATAATACATTACACATATGAGTTAATAAAAAATTAAGAATATATATTTTTTAATATTTTTATGTAACAATACTTCACTATCTTCCAGAGACCTAGTTTTCCTTTTCACATTTTAAATTGTACCATGTGTATTCAAAGTATACAAAAGCTATGAAATATAAATAATAATGTTATATGATGAATAGAATTAATAATATATAAAGTACATACGTAAATTTCTAGAAAATTATACAGAATATTACTTGCAAGGAAACATCAAAACTGCACATCCCGATAAAATTTCTTCTTACATCAAATACACTCCACACATTAATTAAAGGATCACCTCTAGGAACCCGAAAAATAGGGGCAAGTTCACATGGTCATACCTCAGGCAAAAATAATCGCATCGATATTTTGAAAATACGGAATGAAAGCGTAGAATCCCTACATTCAGCTGCTTTTTTTTTAGATTGTAGCTACATTGCTTTTCGGCAAAGTTATAAAGATATAAAGAGCACTTGGTCAATTTTAAAAAAATTTCTACAACTTGCGAAAGTTCCACGGGGAGTATGAAATTTTTTACACAAATTCCATTTACACCAGTCGAAAACGGCTACTTTCCTGTGTAAAAAGAGAGTAACAAGTTTCTTGTGCGATATTTTTGGCCGAGTTATTCAACTTTGAAGCAAAAACCGTTTTTTTATTTTAAGTTGCTAGCAATCGAACGGATCATCGTAGAACGTTTATGAAAAAGCAATAGAAAGATTAGTCTTTTCTCTTTAAGACGCATCTTCGACCTTGTCGATTCGGTTAAAATTTCGGACTCTGATGTCCTTCCGAAAATATGCTTAAAAATGCCACAAATTCCATTTTTCCTTCAACTCGCTGTATCTCCACGAGGAATAACCGGAAGATCATTGTCTTAAGGGGTTAGGCCACCTTGGACGGAGCAAAATTGCAGTCATTTCCAGCATTTTTTTTTTAGGAAGATGAAAAAATAAACAGAAAATTCAATGTGTAGCCTGTTATTATACAATTTTCGCCAGAAAAAATCGTATTTTTTTCTTACAAAATGGCGGCGGTGAGCCGTGATACGCAAGATCTTGAGGAGCGACGTTTTCCACGGTGTTCAATCTCACGGTTATACCGTTTGGCCTAGAACACACAACCAAAAAGATTTATTTTCTCCATGCCTAAAACTAGGGAAAAGTAGGTAGGGAACTCCAGAAACAATAAATTGTCTCGAAATGGTGTCCATGGGGAGAAAAAGTGCATTTTTTTTTATAAAAGTGTCAATTGCAAAGAATATGTTCAAGATATCGCAAAACCGCCACGTACTTCTCTAGTTTTAGGCATGTAGAAAATAAAACTTTTTGGTTTTTTGTTCTAAGTCAAACGGTATAGCCGTGAGATTGAATACCGTGCAAAACGCCACACCTCATGATCTTGCGTATCACGGCTCCACTATTATTTAGTGTATTATGTTTATTAGTATTTTTCCTGCGAGAGTTGTACAATAACAGGCGTCATATTGAATTTTCTGTTTAATTCATTATCTTCTTAAAAAAAAATGCCGAAAATGACTGCAATTTTGCTCCGTCCAAGGTGGCCTAACCCCTTAAGCTCATTTTAAAGCGGAGAGTCTGCCGATTCTTTTGAGTTCCACCGTAACCCGCTGCGATAATTTTTTATCTGTGGCCTTTCAGTTTGAAGTTACCGTTTCGGAAAAACTTACGCGATGGCTGTCGTATCGCCTGCATTGGCACCACCGGATGGCATATCGCGTGGAGGTGTCATATATGTGTGCACACACAGGAACCTTCGGTAGCGTCGGCGTAAATCGGCTCGCTTTCGGCTGCTATCGTCACTTATGTCGACGGGTGGGGATTAGGGTGGACCATAGTTACTCTTGTCGAAAAATAATTTTGAGATTTTTGGCGCGGACACCCCCGAAGATTGTGCCATTGGGAGATAAAATAATGTGTACAAAATTTGAAATCGATCGAAGAACGGGAAACCGTGCCTCATCGCATTTGAATCTTTTTTTATTTTGTAACTCGTTTTTCTCCATTGTAGTATATCGTTAATATACATTTTTATATATCGTTGAATTTGTCTTTTTACGCTCTGTAACAATATAGAATCAAGGTATAAGATCACTTAAAAAAACATAATGACCTTGAAATCTCAAAAATTAACCATCAAAAAATACTTTCTCATTGGCTTTATAGTTACATTGTCAAACAGTATAACTTTCGTCTAAAATTTTTTTCCATATAATTTTTCCTATAATTATAAGTAACAGATTAATGGGAAAAGTACACCCGAAATGCACCAATTTTTGCAGATATTTTTCAATTTATTTTAAAATCTAGGGGTCTAGAAGACAATTTGACTACTCCACGCGATGCAGCAGACATTTTTCCCCCGGAAAACATCAACAAAAGTGGTAAGTCACGTTTTGTTTTCAATACAGAAGACAACAGCAGCGGGCGTATCCATTGCCGTACGATTTGCCGAACTATTTTGCTCCGGTATTGAAAACAAAACGTGAAATACCACCTTTGTTGATGTTTTCCCAGAGAAAAATGTCTGCGGCATCGCGTGGAGTAGTCAGATTTTCGTCTAGACCCTTAGTTTTTAAAATAAATTGAAAGATAACTGCAAAAATTGGTGCATTTCGGGTGCATGTTCCCTTTGATCGTTGTTTAAATATATTTAAATGATAATAATGCAATAATAACTTATATCGTTGTATTCCGGAGGGTTGATAGAATACTTTCACGGTACAAGCAACCGAATAACTATTACTGTTTGAACACGAAAGATGTTCAAAGTTGAAAATTTACAAAAAAAAAAAATTCAAAAACTGAGGGTGATGGCGAAAAACGGTTTTCGAATTCAACGCACAAAAATCTATAAGAAACAGGTATTGAATGTTACAAGTTCAGATGGCCTTCGAAGAGACTGCTCGTTCGACCGAATAGTTTACTGGTAAATTATTTACTATATTTAATCCAACATTATAATTGAGATCATTCTCTCATTCTAGAGAATCCATATTTATAAAATTTGTTGGAACCGTGTACTCTTAATGAAAGTATCAGTTATTTCATTAAAATTGTGAATTGAATTCTGTTATTTATAAATATATGCAAAAATTTCTTAGACAAAAGTTGTACTGTTTGACAAGTTAAAAATAATGTCAACGAAAAAAAGCTTTTTCTGAATGAAAATTTATGAGATTTCAAGGTCATGATTTTTCTTTTTTAAGTAATCTTATACTTTGAATCTATATTGTTACAGAGCATAAAACGACAAATTCAACGATGTATAAACATGTATATTAACGATATACTACAATGGGGAAAAACGAATTACAAAAATTAAAAAATTTCAAATGCGACGAGGCACGGTTTACCGTCCTCCAGTCGATTTAAAATTTTGCACACATTATTTTTTCCCCCAATGACACAATACTGCGAGGTGTCACGAAAAGAATTTGAAAATCGAAATATAAGGTCCACCTTAGTGCGGATACGAACATGAGCGCTCGCTTCCGCGAAGACGACCGACAGTGCGACACATTCTATAAGGTAAATGTCCCAGTACTTAAACATGGCCCAATAATTAAAAATCGAGATGAAATTTTATTAATAATAACATTTTTACTAATTTGCAACGTTTAAACTATTCGAAATATAATTGCAAAATGTATTAGGTTTATATAGATACAATTATAAGCTTACATAACTGAATAGTTATATTATGCAAAAATATTATTATACAGTAAAGCTTCAACAGTTTCAATCTCGCTTCTCACCTAATGGGCTGAAGCAAGCGAGAGAATATTTTTGTTAAGGTTGTAATTAATTATTATTTTATCATTTTTGAAATAGTACAGTTGTTGTGGATTTATTATATGTTGAAGAATTGAAAATTAATTCGATCTCTTAATAATTTTTTCTTTTTAATATTGAAATTGTTGCGTTTATCCAATAGTACACGATAACATGTCACGGACCAGTTATTAAACCCGTATTTAATGGTTATAAAACCGTTTTAGTGCCACGCAGCGCGATCACGCTGTTCGCGTACTGTGGTGAACCGGGTCGCTTTTTTTGGTCACGATCGTCAATTCGATTACGCTCGGTTCAGAATGTATCTTGTCGCGAGTCTGTCAGAGTTTCCTCTCGTAATTACAAATTTTCTTTCAAATAATCGCAAACAACCTGCATAATTAGCTGTCTTTCTTTAACACATTGTCCCAAGGTTTATTTTTAACAAAAGCGCTATCGCGCTTCATGGCACAATCCGACACGGATATTTAAAAACCCCTGGCACTAAAACGGATAAACACTGGTACAGACGTCAGTATTCAGTGAAATATTGTTTTGTATCCTATATATTTACGATAATAATAACTAAACAAAAATATAATACTGTTTAAGAATTATTAGGATAATTAATCTTAAACCCGTCATAATATTAGCATAACCTAAAATTTTATAATATACTTTTAATCATTTTCAGACATAAAGTCATGCCGAAGATTTAACACAAATGTATTATAAATAAAATGTTTTTATTACCCCAAAATATTACCGTATTCATTTCTTTTCATTAACTGGTAGAAATAGTTAAATTAAATATATATTCAATAATTGGGACACTGATAATTAATGACTGGGACATGGTATGAATTTCATTTACTTACTGGCAAGGAAAGGTTCCTAGGTGTCCGCCTCCGATTGCTTTGAATTTTCGATATGTCTTAGAGGGCCGAAAAATAAGATATACGTATTTTTTTATAGCCGCCCGTTTTCATATTTAGAGGGCGAAACCAACCCCCAAAGTTATAAAATTTTCCGGTGTTCATGTCGGAATGCTTTGGTTTTTGGATATGTTTTAGAGGACCGAAAAATAAGAAATATGTCTTTCTATTTTGGCCTGCTTGAATGTTTAGAGGGTGAAACCACCCCCCAAAATTCATAAGAATAGTTGATGCGCGCCTCCGACTGCTTTGAATTTTGGATATGTTTTAGAAGACCGAAAAATAAGATATACGTATTTTTTTATCGCGGCCCGTTTACATATTTAGAGGGTGAAACCAACCCCCAAAGTTATAAAATTTTCCGGTGTTCATGTCGGATTGCTTTGATTTTTGGATATGTTTTAGAGGACCGAAAAATAAAAAATGTGTCTTTTTATTTTGGCCTGCTTGAATGTTTAGAGGGTGAAACCACCCCCCAAAATTCATAAGAATAGTTGGTGCGCACCTCCGATTGCTTTGAATTTTGGATATGTTTTAGAGGACCGAAAAATAAGATATACGTATTTTTTTATAGCGGCCCGTTTTCATATTTAGAGGGTGAAACCACCCCCCAAAGTTCATAAGAATAGTTGGTGCGCGCCTCCGATTGCTTTGAATTTTGGATACGTTTTAGAGGGCCAAAGAATAGGAAATGCGTGTCTTTCTATTTTGGCCTATTTGCATGTTCAAGGGGTGAAACCACCCCTCATAGTTACCCCTTAATAAAGGTGACTGATGACAAGAACATCGTCCATACGGCATGTTATGACACAAATTAAATTTATATCAAGTTTTACTCAACACAATTTTGTACCACGCATGATCTTGGGGGGGGGGGGGGTGGTTTCACCCCCTAAATATGAAAACTGACAGCTATAAAAAAACACGTACAGTATTGTCTCTGTATGTGCTCGGTTTGGTGTACACGATAGGTGTTCGTCGCTGCCCCCACCACTTCTTTCTCACTCTTGTCCGGCGAAGGCAAGAGCGAGATGGAACGAGAGCGAGCGAGAGCCACTGAAAGCGAGCGAGAGCCACTGAAAGCGAGCGAGAGCCACTGAAAGCGAGCGATGACGGTACGAGACAGACGACGCGTTGATGTTTTGTCTCCCTCCGTCTTTCGGGCACCGTGACACTCCGTCCTTTGCGTGCGCGACGAGCGTGCGCGATGGTCGCAAGCACTTAGGTGAGCACGGGAACCGCATCGCAAAATCGTGACGCAGGCCCGGCTCAAGCCTTTTTTGCGCCTTAAGCGAACTTGTCAAATTGCGCCCTTTATTATAATACATTTATTTGAGATTATTTATGACTTTACTCTGCAAAATTAGGCGACTGCCTAGGGCGGAAAGTCAACAAGAGGTGCAAAATGATATTTTCATTACTCGTATTGTGGAAAATAAACTTTAAAATTAAATATTACAAGTTGTACTATAAGTGGATTAAACTACGAATACAAATTCGGAGTAAGCTTAACAATAATCTCAAATAAATGTATTATAATAAAAGGCGTAATTTGGCAAGCTCGCCTAGGGCGCAAAAAAGACTCGTGTCGTGCCTGGCTATCTGACCGTGGCGCGCATGCGTCGAGCAGTCACGATTCCATCTGAGTGCTCGCACCCGTCGTGCACGCTCGCCGCGCACGCAAAGCGTTCCATCTCACTCCCCCCTTCGGCCAGAAAGGAGCGAGAAACGAATACTCGGAATTAGGGATCTGTTCACGATAGAAGTTCAACGCCGGTCCCGACCAGCGAGCACATACGGAGACAATACTGTATTTCTTATTTTTCGTTCCTCTCAAACATATCCAAAAACCAAAGCAATCGAAGGCGGACACAAACTATACTTATGAACTTTGGGGGTGGTTCCACCCCTTAAACATTCAAGCAGGCCAAAATAAAAACACACGTATTTCTTATTTCTCGGTCCTCTAAAACATATCCAAAACTCAAAACAATAGGAGATGAACACCTGAAAATCTTATAACTTTGGGGGTTGGTTTCACCCCCTAAAAATGAATACGGGCCGCTATAAAAAAACACGTGTATCATATTTTTCGACCCTCTAAAATATATCCAAAATTCAAAACAATCGGAGTTGGACACCTGGGAACCTCTCCTTGTGGGTCATATGAACAGTTTCATGTTTTAATTAATTTAAAACTTTTCCTTTAATAAATGTAGATTCTTGTTATGTTATCTGAAACTAGAAATTTTACGCTTTCGAATAATTATATTTAGTTATAATTTTATACTATTTAAATATAAAAGAAATTGCAATTATCTCAACTGCTTCCTTAACTGTTTCACCACTGGGCCATTTACCTTAGCCTTAATTTTCCGAAACGGTAACTTCAAACTTAAAGGCCACAAGTAAGAAATTATCGCACCGGGTTTCGGTGGAACCCAGAAGAATCGGCAGACTCTCGGCTTTAAAATGAGCTTAAGACACTGATGTTCCGGTTATCCCTTGTGGAGATAGAGCGAGTTGAAGAGAAAATGGAATTTGTGCAATTTTTAAGGGGGTAGACACGTCACGTGACCTGGCCGATTTGGCAGGTCGGTATTACAGCAGATTTTTTCTGCACAGAAATGGTATTACCCATAGATACGCGGCTGCCTGGTGACGCGAGAGGGAGCTGTTTGCTATTTCCGTATTCTATTCTGAATAAGGAAAGAAATTCTCAGCTGTTGCGTTGTACTTATAAAAATTTAAACGGAAAGTCGGCTGGTACTGGAAACGTAGGAAATTCATTGCACATTTTAATTACTTAAAATGTGCTTATGCTACAATATTCTACGTTAGCAGTAAGGAAATATGAGTGAAAACGGAAAATAAATGAGGGGATGTCCCAAGAAAATGAAGTTTGTTAGGTTAGACATTTTTTTATTATCAAAGCAACGAAACAGAACATAAAATACACTTATTACACGTCCTATGCAGAAAGCAGTTAGGAACAAACATTATGTATAAAATTGTGTTGGATGTTGAATTGGACTAGTGAAAATGCGCAGGCTGGATGCGCGTGATTATTATATGGTCGGCTCCTCGGAGTGACAGAAAATATAACCTAAGTATATGCTATATGACAACAAATGTTTAGTAGCTATTTCATTCTTTTACGAAACATTTGTGAACATTTTAGCATCCTTCCAAAACATTATTATTACGCCGCAACAGCATCTTTAGGAAATCGAGTATAGCAATTAGGTTATATTTTCTGTCACTTCGAGGAGAGAAAATCCGTTCGTGAAATCCGCTACTGAAAATGCGCAGGCTGGATGCGCGTGAGTATTATGTGGTCGGTTCCACGAAGTGACAAAAAATATAACCTATATGCTATACCCGATTTCCTGAAGATAATGTTACGGCGTAATAATAATGCTTCGTAAGAATGATAAAAAGTTCACAAATGTAGAGCAAAAGAATGAAGTAGCCGCTCTACATTTATTGTTTATTAATTTCCTTAATTATGGTCCGAATTATATCATTCTTGTGGCCAATTTGATCGAGAAAACATAAGGAATCGATTGACGTCACTTTCGCAAAGATCTGATTAGAAATTGCAGAACTTCAGATTCGTCACTGCTTAGTGTGCAACATTGTATAGCCCCGCTGGTTTCGAGCGTCGAAGCCGACAAAACTCAGCGAGACACATGATTGTTGGCAAGCATCGCATTTGACGATTCTAGCTAGCGAATACACCTCGTATAAACGCTAATAAACGATAGTGTGAAGTACGCAAATGGTTAGGCTCGGATTATCGGGAAAGACCTACCCACACCACTGTTTTGCTTTCTCGCTGCGAACGAGGACCTTCGGGCCCGAGTAGACAACCCGTTGACAGCCGAGAGTAATAAAACCGACGAACCAGATAAAATGTTCATGTTTTTGATAACTGTTGATGAAAGTATTATCAATGGAGTTTTTAGGGTTTCTCGATGAAAATGATGCCAAACATGGAGCAATTCGGTCCATTTTTAGTGAACGTAGTGTGTGTCCTAATCATGTATTCATAAGAAAAAATAGACTGAATTGCTTCGCGTCTCGACTCATTTTCGTGGACATAAACTCACCAATCCATCGTGTGGTAACACTCTTATCAAGGTGTAATGAGAAATATGAACATTTTCATATTCAATACTCGATGACTCAAGTCGCCGTCAACCGAGGGTCTCTCGCTGGTGCGCCGCTATTTCACTCGCACTCGGTTTACGTCATTCAGTCTCCTCGACAAGCGGTTCGGGCGAGGGCCCTGATAAATGTGAATATATTTGGGAAACCAAAGTCGCGTCATTCGTGACCCCTACTCGCGAACATATATATGTTCTATGTACGAGAAAAAGCAATGATGACTTGAATCAAGACTTGAAGCAACATTTCTAATAGGCAAATGCATGAAACTTTGGGATCGGGAATTCCCAACTAAGTAATGCATATGAAAGAACTGGCGAAATTCAACAACAGTTCGTCGTCTAAATTTTACAATTAAAGTATTTATTTCACGTGAATATAAAGTTTGTCAGCAAAGTCTTTCTTGATTTGAGTTCTATAGAAAGCTGACTTTCCTTCGCCATGGAAAGTCTCCTCTTGTACTTCACGCTGGCAATCATGCGACTCGCTGAGTTTCGTGGGTTTCGACGCTCGAAACTAGCGGGGCCATACAATGTTGCGCACTAAGCAGTGACAAATCTGCAGTTCTGCATTTTTAATCAGATCTTTGCGAAAATGACGTCCATCAATTCCTCACGTTTTCTCGATCAAATTGGCCCCAAAAATTATAATATTCGCACCATATTTTGAAGGAAATTACGTGAAACATTGTTTGCACGATTGAAAGCCCGTTTCGTTAGAAATAGTCCGATTTAAATTATTTTCTGTCAATTTAATCGGGAGAATGCCAGGAATCCATTTGTGTCACTGTCATATCGATACGATGAAAAATAAACAAATTTCTGTTTCTAGTAAAATCTCGTTAGCCGCTCGCTGGTCGGGACCGGCGGTGAGCCCGTATCGTGAACGGAGTCCTAATTCCAAGTGTGAGTTTCTTCTTCTTTCTGGCCGAAGGGGGGAGCGAGATGGAATGCTTTGCGTGTGCGGCGGACGTGCGCGATGATCGCAAGCGCTTACGAGTTACCGTGAGCATGGGAACCGCTTCGCAAAATCTTGACGCAGGCCCAGCTCAAGTCTTTTTTACGCCCTAGACGAACTTGTCAAATTGCGCCCTTTATTATAATACATTTATTTGAGTACATTGATGTCCTTAGTCTTAATTTCTACTCGTAGTATAAAACCGTTGTAGTACAATTTGTAGTATTTCATTTACAAATTTATATTTAACAATGCCAACAATGAAAAGACCATTTTGCACCTCTTGTCATCCTTACGCCCTAGCAGTTACCTATTTTTTCAGAATAAAGTCATAAATAATCTCAAATAAATGTATTATAATAAAGGGCGCAATTTGACAAGTTCGTCTAGAGCGCAAAAAAGATTTGAGCCGGGCCTGCCTCAAGATTTGCGAAGCGGTTCCCGTGCCGCCGTAAGCGCTTGTGACCATCGCGCACGCCTCTCGCGCGCACAAAGGACGGAGTGTCAGGTGTCCGAAAGACGGAGCGAAACAAAATATCAATGCGTCGTCTGCTCGTACTGTCCTGACTCGCTCTCGCCTTCGCCGGACAAGACTGAAACAGAAGTGGTGGGGATAGCGAAAAGTCCGTATCGTGTACACCAAACCGAGACCAAAGAGGAGATATAATAAGAGGCGTCACTCTGGGCGGAACGTTTGAAGTCCTTACTTGACCTTGGCATTTAAATTGGTTGTCTATTCGAGCGGGATATTCAAATCAACTAAATCTACCTTACCGCAGTTGGCTGATTATTGTCGAAGTTTACCGATCCATGCCGAATGGACATTTAAATTGGTTGTCTAGTGATTTCCCCAGTTTATTTCTGTCCTTGTCGAGTGACGCCTCTTATTATATCTCCTCTTTGCCGAGACCGTAACGAGACTTTACTGTAATCGATGACACATCACCAAGCAACGGTGATTTCGCGCGGCTCGGACCACAAAGGTTCTCGTCGGTTATTCGAGCTTCTAAGATCGTATTCAAATATACCCTTCGGTGCCCACAGAACTCCAACTGACAAATCCACGATCGTCAGATGGTGGTGACTGATTTCTCCTCGATCGCTGTTCACGAAAACGAATCGACAGGCCAATATATCTGCATACGATCTTAGGATAAAAATACGATGACAGATGAAATAGTATTCGAAGCTCAAGATGAAAGGCCTTCGAATAATCAAAGGAAACTAAATATCCGAAGCTAAACAGAATTTTAGATTTAGGGTACACACACCCTCCCCGAAACCTCGTGTCGATCGGCCACTGGGGCCATTCGGAAGTATATTCTTTTATTTAAATAATGCCCATCTCTGCATAGGGCCGTAAACAATTACAAAAAAAAATCAGAGAGTCAACTGTTGACCGATTTGGAGACTATTCCTTGTTACATGTTACATACAATAGTCGGAAGAATAATAATAAGAGCAATAATTGCAAATAATTGCCAGAACTTCCACATTCTGAAAATATGATATCAGAAAATCAATATTTCCAGTATTAGTAAAAAAGTTCCAATTTCTCTTTTCTTATTTTAAATAATGTGATCATATAATTATAACATAAATTCGACAGCGATTTCAAGTGATGTATGTGTCACGGTAAAAGCATTAATTTAGTAAATGCATACAATTCCCAGCAGTTCCTGGTTAATATATGCCTAAAATGCATATAACCTAACCTACAATCGTCCGAAAATGCATACATTGACTGCATCACGCTTTTCCTGTGGCACATATATCCAGCTAACGCTTCAGTTTTGCTACGATTCCACGTTGGCAGTCCTCCCGAGTAGGCGCCATCTCGTATCCACTAGCTCAACTAAATTTGTCACGTGACTTGCTCTGTATTATCGCCAATATGGCGGAACTCGTATTTGGGAATGCAATCACGGGCTGACGTTTTTTGTCCTTATATGAGCAGAGTTTTGACTGGGTAAGGTCTCATTCGAAAGAGGAAGGTTCGATGCAGCCCGCTCTATTCATCGTTTGAGTCAGAAAACTCTTTTAATGACCTACAAATACATGGAATCTGCGAGTGCATTTTGTCGATTTTTTCTCTACTTTGGACACTCGTATTATTACATATCAACACAATCTCTTTGAACCATGACCAGAGCGGGCTGCATTGAACCTTCATCTTTCGAATGAGACCTCGCCCAGCCCAAAATTTGTTCATATAAGGACAAAAAACGTCAGCGCGCAAACCCATGTTTCGGGCCAGATTATGTCGGTATACAGAGCGCTGCATTACCCGTGTCTACCCCCTTAAGCATATTTTCGAAAGGACATCAGAGATCGAAATTTTAACCGAATCGATAAAGTCGAAGATGCGTCTTAAAGAGAAAAGGCTAATCTTTCTATTGGTTTTTTCATGAACTGTCTACGATAATTCGTTCGATTGCTAGATGCAATTAAAAAAAAACAGTTTTTGCTTCAAAGTTGAATAAATCGGCCAAAAAAAATCGCACAAGAAATTTCTAGCTCTCTTTTTACACAGGAAAGTAGCCGCTTTCGACTGGAGTAAATGGAATTTGTGTAAAAAAAAATCATACTCCCCGTGGAACATCGCAAAGTTGATGAAAATTGTTTAAAATTGACCATGTGCTCTTTATAGTGCTATAACTTTGCCGAAAAGCAATGCAGCTAAAATCTAAAAAAAAAAAAGCAGCTGAATGTAGAGATTCCACGCTTTCACACCATATTTTCAAAATATCGATACGACTATTTTTACCGGAATTATGACCATGCGAACTTGCCCCTATTTTTCGGGCTCCTAGAGGTGATCCTTTAATTAATATGAGTGTATTTTAATATTTTTTATTACATGTTTTATTCATAAGATATAACAACACTTCTATTCTCGACTTAACCTCTTTCTCTATCGTTTCATTTTATTCTTAGAAGACCCTTGAATAATCGAATAGTTTGAGATGTTACGAGAAACTTGTTGCTTTTTAAGTATCCCAAGGGGATTTGAGTGCTAATTTCAATTCAGGTAGCTTGAATGTAAGCACGTCGTTAACTCGTCGTTAACTGCTCGAATTTGTTCAAACCTACTTGAATAATTAAGCTACTTTGACATTCGAGTACTTGACTTGGTTCGAACGATTTGTCGCGAGTTTAGCTTAATTTGTATTTTTAAAGCACTAAAACAGCTCTAAATTTCGACCCGTCAATTTTGGGTGCTGTTTTCGCCCATACATTATGGACAAAAGGGACTATATTTGGTTTACGTATAAAATTACCCAAAATGGAGTTTCATCTACTTTTGCTCGTTTGTATTACAATTCTACTTAAGGATCACCAATACGTGGCATTGATGTTCTATTCTAGCTTCAAAGAAGAACGCAGGAAGGTATTGTAACTCAACAAACGGCCACGCGTTGCCACCACCGCGTATTCCGATTGCCAGGCGCGAGCGCCCAAAGCGCGGCAAACGACACGCGAGCGCCGTCAGCATTCGACGAAATGCGGAACGGGCCAAAGACGGAGACCCCGCTGGTTCCCGCATCGTCCCCATTAGCTATAAAACTATATACAAGTTACGAGCGAGAAGATTCTATACCAAACCGCATACGTAATAGTACGCGCTGTGTTTGTTACCCAGATCGGGACAGAATAAACTTGTTCAAATCTTACGTTGAGTTCCAACTCTTTGCAACATACAGTAAAGGTTATAATTTTTTAATCATTGAAGATTTTTATATGATTCTTTTTCTAAACAATTGAAACATGTTAGCGCTTTCAAATGATTTATAGCTTATACACTTTATGTCTAGGGTAAATCCGGGGGACGCGGTGGACCTAATATAAATTGATTATTAAAACTAATACAGATATTACTTATTTTTTCAGAACAAACCTAATATGTTCAGAATTTTATGCTGATTCAGAAAAACTGGTAGATATTTGCTTTAAGATCATATTTACTGTAAATCTGATCGAAAACTGAAGTCATGACATCTGACCACCTCTCCCGACGTGCCGGGAGAAATGGTATTCGTCGTAAGCAGAGACCACGCACATAATTATTCATGGAAATATAACAAAAAAGAAAGCAAAATTATTTATGAGTTAATACAACTATAGATTCATTGATATTTAATTTGTTTACGCTAAACAAGTAGAGAACACATAAAAGAAAAAGTGAACTATCTACCGGCGATTAGCAAGGCAAATGAATACAGAAGTGAATAAATGAAATAATTAAACAAAAATAATAATAAAATAATGATAAGTAAAAAAAAATAAACAAAAACAATAAAAAAATCAAAACTCGACCATCTCTCCTTTCTGCAGCAAGGGATGGTCTTCTCGTTAGTTTCGAGAGGAAGAGTTAATATGACCAAATGCTTTAACTGCATCGTTCCTCAATATCTCTATTATCTTATTCTCCCAAACATTAAACGAAAATAAACTTAGAAGTATATTTTAAACACGATTCTGTACACAGTTGTTTTGACAAAAGAGGTTAAATGTAACCTCAATTTACATTTTATAGCCTGTAAATCTAGAAAAACACAGAAGGAACCGAAGTGACGCTATTCATTCAATTTTTTGGCTTCTAAAGAAGTAGTTGGTCTGCACTTCAACGCGTTTTTACGTATAGAGAGTTTGAAATATAGCGACTCGACCAACTCTCCGGCCCGACCGCGTCTCCCGGATTTACCCTATTTAGCAATATAATTTTCCAATTTGGTAAAAAATATTCAAATTATAGGAGCTAATAACCAAGGATTTATTTGAAGTAAAATGTACTAAGAACTGACCTAATAAAAGATATTTTTTCAGAAAAAATTTGAGAATAGTTGTCATTTACGGTCTAGTTCAAGTTCTTATGAAAATAATTTTTCCTTCAACTTGCTTTCCAATAAAATCAGAAAACGGTGGCATGTGCTTGTTTTCCACTGGGTCCCTCAATTCATAAACGTTGTTTATACTATAGCAATCATATGAAGCACGTTAAGTTCAACGAAAGTACTGTGGACACTTTCCCAAAGAACTGTAAAATTGGGGCTCCGTTGCCTGGAAATGAGATCAGTAGTTTAATCGATAATTTACGTTTGTATAATATCGTATCAAATGATACGAGCACCCTGTCACAGTATATTTCTTTTAACATTCTACATTCACTTTTATCATTTTATCGTTTTTCACATAATTAGGATCTTTCAGAAAATACGAAAAGCAACGCGTAATACATATATTATAAAAATAATCTTTGCGTTAGCTGGAAATGATGCAATATTGCAATAACGTATTTAATTTGCGGCTTCGGTCATGGACGTAGCACATGGCACTCATTTAAGTATGAAATCGAAATGGAAACATTTTCCTAAGGTAACGCGTATCTCATTTGAACATGACAAGTTCTTTTATTAAAGTCCACTCGTGCATTTTTGAGGTACAGCGATTATTATGATTTTTTCCAAGGGATTATAAGAAAAATCGATATAACTAACAAATAATAATCATAAATTACATAATCTATACATCATTTGATAGCGATAATTTTTTCAATTTGTTAGAAAAAGAATCTGTTAAATATCTTCAATCATTCCAAAATTATAACCTTTTTTGCATGTTATACGGTGAGTACTTTCACCCCTCCTGCGTAATTCCTTGAAGCTAGAATAACACATTATTGTCACATATTGATGACCCTTTCGTAGAATTATAATACAAACCTCCAAAAGTAGAAGAAATTCCATTTTGTGTAATTTTATACGTAAACTAAGGTCGGGGTTTAGATATATTGGCCGGTTAGTGCATAGTGGTCCGGAAAGCGGCATTTCTTGGCCAAAAGTTGATTTTTCAAGTTTATTATTTTTAAAAAATTCATTTTTCTGTAATTTGACAACTCCTTAAAGCTTCAAAATCCGAACACATTACTCACCTCAGACAATGATGTGACCAAAAACAGCATTCTAATGTCAAAATAATGAATTTAACAGTGAAACGAATTCTTTTAACAATCATTACAGAATATCGGAATACAGGTTTGTGTTACAGTTTTATACATGGGAGGTATATTTCAATTATTTAATTGTGTCATGAGCATTCTTTAGTCCATGTATAAATAGTGCGACGTTTATAACAATGTAAGTTTTGAGAAAGGTTTTAAAAAATGCTTAAACATGCTAGACATCTGGTTGCTTTTTATTTACTACTACCTCCTGCAACGTTCAATCCCATTGCGGATTTTAACAAATGAATACCCGACATGTTCTGGCGTTCAAACGCATTCTGGACGGGTAGGTTCGCCATTCCGCTTGAATAGCGGACTCGGACGGGTCAATTCTTGTTGAAAAACATCGATGTGCAGATGTTCTTAATTTTGGCTATAAAATACCGCTTTCCAGAGCACCGCGTTGAATCCGCCATCTTGAATTTTGATTTTTTGGTGTCAGATTCGTTATCAGCAACCTCAAAAACCTTTGTTCACCAAATTTCAGAATGATCTGATGAAATCTTGAATTTTGACTACGAAAAGCCGCTAGTGTGCAGTGCGAGTGAGGAGTAACTCCCACAATGTCGCATTCCTACCTCGGTGCTCCTTTTCTTAACGTTCTCGCTCTCTCTTTCGGAGGCGGCCCATTTCCCCTCGATCGCTGTTCGCGAACCAACCTTAACCAACTCGAACCGACCTCCACCTTAAATATAGTCCTTTCATCGCACTCAGCGTGAACGCATTCAATATGTTTATTTGTAAGAGATCAGGCAAATTTATTTGCAGTATTCCTAGCAACCTGATTTTCATTTAAAATTAAATTCCTTAAAGTGAAGTTATTACACAAACAAATTCTATCTTTACTATAATTTTCACAAACATTTTTAAAACAGAAAATTAATATAAGTATGTATAGTTACCAGTTTGGCTCGACAGGACGGTTAAAAAGTCATTGGCGACGGTATTTTCAAGATGGCTAATAGGTTTTACCATCGTGTTGTTATTTATGAATTCGATATCACAGTACCTAGCATTCTCTGATTCTTTTCCCTTCCCCACCCCTATCGGACTGATTTTCCCTAATACTACTACATCCCCCTGAAACAAACAAAACATACCTGTAAAAATTCTTAGAAAACATATTTAATTTCTATGCTAAATATCTTTCTGGCACAGATTCAAATTTTTAAAATCAGGTACGTAAGATAAACCATGTTACAAAATATCTTTTTAAATCTTTCGGCATGTAAATGGACTTCATTTTTTTAACCCGCCGGCGGGCGCACCTAAATGTTTTACATGAGCGGGCGCGTCGTGTACTCCGTACACGGGGGCTGTTTTGACTGAAAAACCGTTTTACCGTGATGTATTGTACCCAGCACCCCTATGTATTCTTCCAGCGGACATGTTTGCATAATGTTACGTACTTGTCAGGTTCAAACTCAGTTTGGAAGTGTCTCTGATTGAATGAAACCGAAAGTATGCCGTGTATCCTGCCGGTGAGCGCGCCCGTGTACTCACAAGTTTCCCAGGTGTTCGCCTCAAAATGCTTTGGTTTTTGGATATGTTTTAGAGGACAGAAAAATAAGAAACAGGTGTCCTTTTATTTTGGCCTGAGTTTGGCCTACTACTACTACTACTGTGCACGCAGGTGAAAAAAGTGGAACACCCTATCAATTTTACAAAAAACAGTAACTCACTACCTGAGTCACTTATTTTCTTAATTTTGTACATTTGAGGATATTTATATAGTTAATTAAATTCATTATTTAAGAAATTCAAAAACCAAAGAAATTAGTATCAGAGAACATTATGGAAACGGGGTATTACTTACTCTTCTCTCTTGGCCACTTAAAATATTAAATAAGCACAAAATTCGAATTTCAAGATGCTTTATTCCGTTGCCTTACATCAGCGCTGTCCAACGGTGGCACCCCTCACGCACCTGCTTTTGCTTCCCCACAAAATATTCACAAGGAATAGTAACATTGACTTGTTGTGGCAACGTATATCAGTAATACAATACTCGTCATGTGTAGCGCCATAGTCGCTTCTTTAGCGTCGCGCGTATCCCTGACGATGTTGAACGGAAGAGGGAAACCCCACAGGGCTCACGAGCCTTGGCTTGGACAGCGTTGCCTTAAAGGTTCTCCCAAACCAACGCGAATATCACAGCGCGGAGCGGATCCGCCGCGGTTCAGCAGTTTTTTATACGTGGCGATTTATGGGCAGTCTTATCTGATTCGCGTCGGATCCGCTCCGCGCTGCGATATTCGCGTTGGTTTGGGGGAGCCTTAAGGCGGGATTTCCGGGCCGCAATCGGCCGCGGCAGTCAGCAGCGGTCACACTAGCGCAAGGAAGACACAGATACATACTTCTCCATTGCACAAGTGGAAAGCCGCGGAGGCGATCGCGGCTAGGAAATCCCGCCTTCACATTCTATATGAATATTAACACTTAGAGTAGCGCAAAGTTTTAAAAAATGCCGTTTCAAATCAGTCAAGCCTTTTCAGGTGTTTTCGGCGTTTTTAACACATACCGACACTAATGAAAATTTAAACTGTCCTATTAAACATACTTGTAAACATACGTAACACGTACACCGATTGAAAATGAATGTGGGACAAATTCGCACTCATACAGTGAAAGAGACACGAAGCGTGGCATTCCCATCAATGATGCATACGATGTTCTGTGGCGCGGACCACACTGTAGTTAGTGATGTGCGATATCGGTCCGAACTATCGATAATACTTATCGATATATATTTTTTTCGTTCAATATCGATACATGAAATATATTATTAATAATATCGATACGAGTTCGTATGTATTTACCAATTAAAAAATAAGCTACATAGAGTCAAGAGAATATAATTTTAGATTAAAAAGAATTTTCTAAGATAAAATTTTTTATATATTACCATTAAGAAATTATTTTATTTAAATTAAGATTCAAAAGAATTAGCCCCGTTACGCACTTGCGACCAGTCGCCGGTGACCAGGTCGCCGAGAGACCAAAATTCGGGCAAGCCTTAAATTGCCTTTCGATATTTAAATGGCAAAATAAATTTCTGCGTATCGAAACTCATTTCGTTGCTTGCAGGTGTCTGGTCGCCAACAAACTCGCACGTCGTGTGAACGCGTGCATTGGAAACAAGGCACCTCGTTTTCGCCGCGACCACTTGGTCTCCCGTGCGTGGCTCACGTTTTCGTGGTTACCGGTGACTTGTTGGTCGCCGCGACAAAGTGCGTACCAACTCATATGTCCTTGTGTGTCTCGTGGTCGTCGGCGACTGGTCGCAAGTGCGTAACGGGATTTAAACTGAAAACCAGTAACTTTCTTTCCAAATCATATTTGTAAAGGAAACTAGAGTTTATATTTTCATAAGAAACATCATGGGCATCATTCACTATAGAAATATGGAAAAGAATTACTGAATTTTACTTATACGTAGTAATCTGAATATTATTAGCTTGAATTGGCTTGAACGAAAGAATGTGCAATAACAATTATCGATACCTGTAATTATTAGGGTTTGAAATATCGATTTAAAATATCAAAATATTGACAGGAAAATAACGATATGTACAGTTATCGATAAATATCGCGCATCACTAGACCACAGTACCATGGAGCGCTATACGCTTGTCTGTCAGTAATAGACTCGATTCCATTTCTGATTTTTCTTTTGACATAATTTCTGCGACTTTTACGCTGATAATAATGTTAATGCGAAAATTATACTAATGCGAATGCAATATAATAAGTAATATTCATAAACCATAAATAAATAGACCTACGGAATGCCTTTTTCAGCATACACAATATCTTGCATAGTCCCCTTTAGATGGTGTGTGTAATGTAAAATATGATTATATTTATACGCAAAATACTAACAGTAGATCAACGTACTTACATGTACACTATATGTACTTAATATGTAAAAACAATATAAGTGTTTACAAGAAAGTGTGAAAAATACGTTAAAAGCGAACTAATTTCTTTCTCACCATTCTTTCAATACTTTATTCTACAGAAATTACCTTTGTCTATATCCGCTATCGAACATGTTGTATAAGGAAATTACAGTATTATCTCGTTAGGGGCTCGCTGGTTGGGACCGGCGTTGATCCCGTATCGTGAACAGAGCCTTAATTTGGAGTGTTCGTTTCTTGCTTCTTTCTGGCCGAAGGGGGAGCGGGATGGAACGCTTTGCGTGCGCGGCGGACGTGCGCGACGGGTGCGAGCACTCAGATGGAATCGTGACTGCTCGACGCATGCGCGCGACGGTCAGATAGCCAGGCACGGCACGAGTCTTTTTTGGGCCCTAGGCGAACTTTTCAAATTCCGCCATTTATTGTAATACATTTAATTGAGCTTCTTCATGTCCTTACTCTTAATTTATACTCGTACTTTAAAACCGTTGTAGTACAATTTGTAGTATATCATTTAAAAATTTATTTTCTATAATACCAACAATGAAAAGGCCATTTTGCGCCTCTTGTCAACCTTACGCCCTAGCAGTTCTCTAATTTTTCAGAGTAAAGTCATAAATAATCTCAAATAAATGTATTATTATAAAGGGCGCAATTTGACAAGTTCAAAAAAGACTTGAGTCAGGCCTGCGTCATGATTTTGCGAAGCGGTTTCGTGCTCATGGTAAGCGCTTCCAACCATCGCGCACACAAAGGACGGAGTATCAGGCAGGGGTTGAAACGGTTCCGAAAATAACTGTTTCAAACTGTTATATATCGGTTCTGACTGAAACAGTTATGAAAGAACCGATATTCTGAATAACTGTTATAAGGAACCGAAATTTCTGGCTAGATTTCGGTTACGGTTCTGCAGAACCGATATTATATCGGTTCCGTAACGGTTATATATCGGTTTTATAACAGTAATGTGTCATATCGGTTACACATCGGGTATGCATAGCACGTTCCAAAATATTTACGATCAATGTCAATTTTTTTAATGGAAATTCGATTTGTTTATAAGTCTTTTTGTCGCTGGGCCTCTCTATCAGGTGTCTCTCTTTTTAAAACTCCATCAATGCAGGAAAAGCCGAAATGAAAGACAGCATCTGTAAATTAAGTACTGAAAAGAGAGATTCTAGATAGTGAGGCTCAGCGATGAAGGATCTTATAAACAAACGCGAAGAACGATTCTCTGGGTCGGAGGGTTTAAGGCCAATGGGCCAGAGTCACTTGTATTCCTGAGCTAGTTGCCTTGATATATATCTCGTCCTCGAGACACTGTCCTTATTAAAAAAAAAGTTAATAATCTTCATAATTAATATAAAATTAGTAGATAGTAAGTTTGTAGATATTAGGAAAGTTATTGCTGTTAATGTTAGCAATACTTTAAATTAAGTGTCAAATTAATATTAGTCGTAGTGTATAATAGTTATTAGTGATATTTAAAAACATATCGACATAACGGACCGAAAGAAATGCGACATTGTTCATAAGTATTTTGAAACGTGCGATGACAGCATAAAAATGCGATGTATAGTCGGAAGTTGCTCTGCAACAATTTCGGTATATAATTTACTTTGTTTAAATTTTTAATAAGGGTTTAACTTAAACGTAACTTAAAAAAATTGATTTCAAACTACTTTTGAGAATCAATTTATTCTTCACAGATTTATTATTTAATCATATTTTAAAAGGCGCTTACGCATGGTTGAGGCGAGCCCAGTCCCATGGCGAGAGTTTACTGTATAACCGATATATAACCGTTACGGAACCGATATAATATCGGTTCTGTAGAACCGGAACCGAAACCGATATAGGCTAGAACCCTTTTCACTCGTAACTGTTTCAAGATAATTTCGGTTCTCATAACTGTTTCGAGAAACGAAACCGATATCATAACTGTTTTCAACCCCTGGTATCAGGCGTCCGAAAGACGGAGCGAGGAGACAAAACATCAACGCGTCGTCTGTATCGTACCGTCCTCGTTCGCTTTCAGTGCCTCTCGCTCGCTCTCACCTTCGCCGGACAAGAGTGAGACAGAAGTGGTGGGGATAGCGAAAAGTCCGTATCGTGTACACCAAACCGCGCCCGTAACGAGGCAATACTGTATATCTTACGAAGCAATGAATGTAACTATTAAGGGGGCCGTCTCATTTTTGTTATGGTCCGAATCGATCGAAGCGTCTCTTGTAAACAGACAGACCCTAATGAAATTACTGCGGTCGATAAAAAGAACTTCAACAGAGGCGACATCTCCAGGTACTCTATGTAGACGAATTTTTTACGCATAGTTGCCACATTTTCTGTTCTCTCCGTCTTTGCCGCGCTGTTGCCACAGCCCTTTCTGTCGAGAAGTCTTTAAGGAATACGGAACGAGAGCTGCGTCTAGGCAGGGATCGGCGGACTCCAGCTACCGCTGATGGAGCCACCTACAGGAGCGGTGGTTATGTGTGCTTGAACTGTACCTGCCTGCGTCAGTCACGCAAACATAACCACCGCTCCTGTAGGTGTTTCCCGCTCCATCAGCGGTAGCTGGAACCCGCCGATCACTGCGTCTAGCGTCAGAGCCTCGATGAAAGTAAAGGAGGATAGCAATAATGAAAGATAAAGAGGTTGGGTAGTGAAGTTAGGAAACATATCAATGAAACAATACTAAATTGCGTATCAATATCCCTTCTAAACTTCGCAATTCTTATTATCTTCTCTCATTCTGTGCAATATTTATGTTTACTTGTGAAAAAATATAATGATATGATTGTTCAATGATTGATTATTTTGTTTGTTTTAATAGAATGTAAAAAATTCACGTTTTCTATCGTATCGGCATGAACGTTTCAGTAAGATAGTGTTGAGATTTCCCAGATGAAAATGAATTTAAACACGGCATAAATCAGATTATTTTTAAACGATTTTATTCAGCTTCAATCTTCAGTTTGTTTGTAGGTATTTTTTTGTGTTTGATGTATGTATGGTTCAAATCTGACAACTCAAATTTAACCAACTTCCAACTACCGAGTTGTCTTGAAGCTTTGTAGGCGTGCCTAATTTGGATGACAGCACAATATCTAAAAAAAAAAAATAAACCCTGAAGGGGTGAAAAAATTATTCATTCATCAATAAATAAAACCCATAATCACAAAACGACTTGGAATCAGTCATTCGCGTTCTTTACGAAAACGATAAAAAGCCGTTGCCTTCGGGACGCTAGTGACATCACGATTTCCATAGTAAATACACCATTTATAACGAGAAATGATTCGTTACGTTCGTATAGGAAAAAAATTGTAGTACAAGAAAAGAATAATTTTTTAGTCTTCAGTGTATTTTAATTTAATTTTTAGTGCATTTTGAATCAAATCGTTCAACATAAAATTTTTTTTATATATTTTTTTAGCATTATTAGATTAGAAATGTTATTTATCTTTAATTATATAGTGCAGTTCTAGAAATAACCCGATTTATACCGTCTTTGAAATCATTTTAATCTAGAAAATCTCAGCAATATGTTACTGAAAACATTTGGTTTTACATTCGATTAATGCATAATCAACTTCAAGCAATACTGTAGGTATGCGTTTCGAGCTGAGACTCGAACCGAGATCAGAAGCCACAGAACAGCCCAAGTCCTGAGCACGAAGAGAGATCGCGCCGATTCGGATAAACACGCTGTCGAAAGTTATTTGAAATTTCGAAGCCTTCGAATAAAAGCCGACTAAACTATGCCTAAAGATGAAAACCTTATTCGAGGATGCTAAAAAACTATATCACAAGTTTAATATTAGGTGTAGTAAAAAGAAATCCATTATTTTTCCAATAGATGGCTTTAGTAATCTGTATCTCGCTTGGTATAAGTGCGATCGGGTAACGCTAGATGGCGTTAGAAAGATAAGATTTCGTACTAAAAAAACTTCTGAGACAATTTTGTGATTGCTTGACTCAGTTTTGTTTGAGCGCGCGTCAACGATGGACACCAGCAAAGAGAAAATACGCCATATTTTACAGTTTTTCTTCGATAAAGGCGAAAACGCAAGGCAGGCGGCTGAAAATGTGAATAGTGTTTATGGTCCTGATACTGTAACAGCCAATCACGCGCAATTTTGGTTTCGTCGATTCCGTTCCGGTAATTTCGATGTCAAAGATGCACCACGCTCTGGAAGGCCAATTGTCGAAAATGTCGATAAAATCATGGAAATCGTCGAGTCCGACCGTCATGTAAGCACGGTTTCGATTGCCCAGGAGCTAAACATTGCACAAAAAACCGTTTGGAACCACTTGAATAAGGCTGGATACAAAAAGAAGCTCGATGTATGTACCACACGAGTTAACGCAAAAAAAACTCATGGACCGAATTTCCATCTGCGAATCGCTGCTGAATCGCAACAACATCGACCCATTTCTGAAGCGGATGGTGACTGGTGATGAAAAGTGGGTCACTTACGACAACGTCAAGCGAAAACGGTCGTGGTCGAATCGCGGTGAGCCGGTGCAAACGGTGGCCAAGGCCGGATTGACGGCCAGGAAGGTTTTGCTGTGTGTTTGGTGAGATTGGCAGGGAGTCATCTACTATGAGCTGCTCCCCTACGGCCAAACTCTTAATTCGGACCTTTACTGTCAACAATTGGACCGTCTGAAGGAAGCAATCGCCCAGAAGCGGCCAGCTTTGGCCAATAGGAGAGGAATTGTGTTCCAACAGGACAACGCCAGGCCACACACATCGATAGTGACTCGCCAGAAGCTAAGGGAGCTTGGTTGGGAGGTTCTTATGCATCCACCTTATAGTCCGGACCTGGCACCAAGTGATTACCACCTGTTCCTGTCTATGGCGAATGATTTTGCTGGTGAGAACTTCGCCTCAAGAGAAGCATGTAAAAATCGACTCTCCCAGTTCTTTGCCAATAGGGACGAGGGTTTTTATGAGAGAGGCATAATGAAATTACCTTCAAAATGGCAACAAGTTGTCGATCAAAACGGTGCATATTTGACCTAAATTGGATCATTATAACTATGATAAATAAAGCCTTCAATTTCATGCAAAAATAATGGATTTCTTTTTACTACACCTGATAATAAGGGAATCCAACTCCCACATAAACAAAATATAAATATATTTCTTTTCTTATTGTACCCCGTAAAGACAATACAGATTAAATAGAAAACAGGTGCAAAAATTTGGGGGCACCAAAAATGTTCTTGCATAAGGGCGCCAACTAACCTCGTGTCGGCCCTGCGTACACGTCACGCTGGTGCTACTTGGCTGGAGTACACCACTAGTGCCACCAACGGAGAAGCCTTGAAGCCTCATTCTGTCGGTTTTCGATTCATAAATTCATTATTATTTCAACGTACGGTGCTTATTAGCGGTCAAACGCACCAGACCACGCTGCACTGATGTCTACTGGAGGCAACTATACCCGCAAAAACTTCCTTTTTACCGATTCCAGGACAAAAGACGGTTGAAACGGTTTGTTTACTACATCGCGTATACGTACACGCTTTTTCTAGCTTTTTCCAGCTTGTGTGAGCGTACGCGCACACGTTCAAGGCCCGTCGAGACGGCCCCCTTAAGCCGGATCCAGACCTGAATGAGTATACCCTGAACAGACTGAGCGCTCACGAATATTCTAATGTGGACGGGTGAAACGGTACCTAGGGCCGCATGGTTCTATGTCAGAAAGGATAAGCGTGAACGCATATGCTAGTGTGGACGTGTCATTCATGGTGATCCGACTTGTGAATGCTGGCGAAGACACATGACCTGAGCCGACCGTTGTCGGCTTTCTTCCACATATAAAAGGGAGTTTGGAGTGCATTGCATTCAGCGTGGAAGATAGAGGCAGATGTGATACTTTTCTAAAATCCTCGACGTCTCGGATTTTCATGATATTGAAATATATGGTAGTACATATGAAATTAGGGAGGGTTAAGTCCTCATTTTTACAGATTCGAAATTGTTTAAAAAATACAAATTTTCAAAATTCTCTGCTTTCGGTGATTTTTGTTGAAGGAAAAACCTTGTCCAGTTATAATCTGTTGAGGGCACCCCGCGTGGGTCACCACTAAGATGACGGATGGCTCCGCCATCTGGGGATCGCGAGCCCCGCGATCGTCTTCTTTCTTTGCCCTTTCTCCTGATTCGCAGTCTGTCTGTCTGTCTGTTGCGGTGTGACTCAGTCGTTATTTTTCAAGTTACAATAAATCTAGTGCTTATATATAGACCAGATATCCCACAACCCGTCATTATCCCATCAACAGGTTATGGGCCCAGTAGTGCAAGTGTGATAGGTCAGGAATATCTTGTTCTTGTTCAAAGAAAGAAGAGGTTAAGTGCTATACACGTGCGTGCGTAGAAAAGGCAAGCAAAGCAGCCATCTTTGAAAGTTTGTGCAAGGCGGACTTTTGCGGTTATTATATACAGCAACTGTATTAGGAAGAGGTGTGCCAGGTGCATCGAACGTAAATCAATAAGACAATGGATATCGGTAAAGTAAAGGTGGACAAATTGCGCGACGCGGATAACTGGCAGCAATGGCAGTTCGTGGTTCGTACGTTGCTAGAAAGTGACGACCTAATAGGCGTGTGTGATGGTACGTTACCGAAGCCAGAGCCTGGTTCAGAGAATTATGTGGCAGCAATGTTTACATGGAATACAGCGAATAAGGCGGCGAAAAGATTAATTGTAACAACAGTTGAATCCAATCCGTTGCAATTTTTAATGAACTGTGAAACGGCAAGAGATATGTGGGAAAAGTTGCACAATGTGTTTGACATGAAGTCTGATGCAAGTTCGTCGCTAATTCAGAAACAATTTTTTGAATTTCGATGAGAATCAGACAGTAAAATCGCGCAGCACAGTTCGAAACTGGAACAGTTGGCAAATAAAATGAAGGCGCTTGGTTGGGAAATACCGTCATCCATGTTGATCACGAGGATCCTGTTGACACTTCCGCCAGCTTTCGGCCATTTTCACAGCGCATGGGACTCAACGGAGGCGACAAAACGGACGTTGACTAACCTTACAACGAGATTAATGACTGAAGAGCTTCGGCTGCAGAAGAAAGAGAACGAGCCGCAAGAAACAACGGTGGCTTTAATGTCCAATTTGAAAGTGCAACCGGATTCTTCCAAAAAGGCCAAGTTTCTGAAGAAGAAAAAGAAGATACTAAGCTATTTCATATGCGGATCAAAGGAACATCTCAAGAAGAATTGTCCGAAGAAGCGACAGCAGAAAGGAGACTGCAGCAAGCCGGGCGCGCGGCAGGCGTTTGTGGGCAATGCTGGTCAAGGAAGCAGTGAAGATTGCTGGCTGATTGACTCCGGTGCACCCGACCACATGACGAGACAACGCGGCTGGTTTTCCGAGTTTCGACGGTTTTCAGTGTCTATAAAAATCCGTATAGGTAACGGCGAGCAACCGTTAGCGCTTGGACAAGGTGAGATTCTGATTCAAACGTATGTCGACGGAACATGGATTCCAGGTATGTTGTATGATGTATTGTTCGTGCCGGACATGAAACAAGATCTGTTGCCGCGAAAAGAGGTGTAGATTTTGTAATAAGCGATAGAGGCCGCCGATGTGAATTTCTGAGAAACGGTACAGTAGTGGCGACTGGTGTGAACGTCGGTAGATTGTATAGTATCAGTATGCGAGTCTTACCTCCGAAAACAATGTGTGTTGCGAATCAACTCGATACGTTACAGTTGGACCATGAGCGCTTAGGCCATCAAAATAAAAGGCACGTTCAAACCTTTTTGAACGGAATGGGAATTGATGTGACCGATGACCGCGAATTTTGCGATGGGTGCGTATGGTAAACATCATAGGTTAAGCTTTGGCGAGAGAACAGATCGCGCGACAAGACCGAGGGAAATACTCGGATGTGTGCGGGCCGATGAATGTACAATCGCTTGGCAAACGACGGTATTATGTGGTCTTTAAAGACGATTTCACTGGTTATCGTAAGGTTTATTTCTTACGCGAAAAGTTGGAAGTTAAAGATAAGCTTGAACTTTTTTGCAACGAAAATAAAGGCTATTTGAAGAAAATATTAAAGAACTGCGTACGGATAACGGTGGTGAATACGTTAATAAAGGTGTACGGCTCCTTCTCGGTAAACTAGGTATAAAGCATGAATTCTACTGTCTATGTCTTAAATAGAACGGGTCCGACAAAAGTAGCTGACAAAACGCCATATGAATTGTGGTTCGGTAAAGAGGCAAGTGTCGATCACCTAAAAGTTTTCAGTACTGAATATTTCGTACACATACCGAAGGAAAAGCGAAGAAAATTAGATAAAAAGTCCTTTCAGAGATATTTAGTTGGTTATCTGGACGATGTTCAAGGCTATCGTGTATGGGTTCCGGAATTTTGCGATATAGTTATAAGTCGGGATGTCCTATTTAAGGAAGAAAAACTGTCTACCACTTCAATGGAACTCGAAAGAGGGCCGATTGTAAATAAAGGTGTAGCGGAATCTGAGGCCAAAATGTCAACAAGCGAATGTCAAGAAGCAGGTGATCCGGAGGAGACCGACGAGACTGATGAAACCGACGACGCCGATGGGAGGCGACTGCGAGATAGAGCAAAACTGAAGAAATTTAATTTCTTTGGCAGTCCAGTGGCAGTTTTTGCTGAATCCATACATACGAATTATGCAAAGACAACAATCTCTGATGAAGCTGAAAATTGGAAAACGGCTATGATCGAGGAAATGCAGTCTTTGGAAGAAAACAATACATGGGTATTAGTCGAAAAACCACAAGGAAAAAAATTCTCAACAATCGATGGGTATATCGTCGTAAGCCTAGCTCGGATGATACAGAAGATGGATACAAGGCTCGTCTGGTAATCAAAGGGTGCTCGCAGAAGGAAGGGACGGATTATACCGAAACATTTAGTCCAGTCGTACGCATGGAGACCTTGAGAGCCATATTCAGTGTTGTGGCTCGCGAACAAATGCATTTACGCCAGTTCGATATGAAGTCAGCATTTTTGTATGGAACTCTTCAAGAAGAAATTTATATGTATCAACCCAAAGGTTTTGAGGACAACACGAGCCGAGTGTGCAAACTTTTAAAAAGTTTGTATGGCCTGAAGCAGGCTCCGAGATGCTGGGCTAAACATTTTAAGTCTTTTTTGTCAAATTGCGGTTTAAGGGAGAGCAGTGCAGACCCGTGTCTGTACTACCTGATGCAGGGCAAGAAGAAAATGTTACTGGCTCTGTGGGTGGACAACGGACTGATAGCGTCATCGCATGAAGGGGACACAGATGAATTAATGCAACGTTTAACAGCTCGATTTGAAGTAACAATCACGACTGATGTGAAGAATTTTCTGGGCATTGAAGTGCAACGTCTACAGGATGGCTCAATTTTTATAAACCAAACAAAGTATATCCGAAAAATACTGGAGCGCTACAAGATGATTGACTCGAAACCAGTTTCCACACCAATGGAAACAGGATGGGAAGCAAGTGATTCGTCAAATGTAGATCTTTGTGTTCCATATCGTGAAGCCGTGGGGAATTTAATGTACTTACAGGTAGTCACCACACCCGATATTGCATTTGCTATCAATATAGCTTCAAGAGCTTTGGAGAAGCTAACTGAATCTCATTGGCGTCTCGTTAAACGCATCATGCGGTACGTCAAGGGTACAGAAGACGTAAGCTTATTGTACAAAATAAACGGCGAGCTTAAAATTTTTAGTGACGCGGATTTCGCGAGTGATAAGACTACAAGAAAATCGACCAGTGGTATCTTGTGCAAATTTGGTGACGCGGCGGTAGTATGGAAGAGTAAAAAACAGCAGTGTGTTGCTCAGTCGACTACTGAAGCCGAGTATGTGAGCGCGGCAAAAGCGGCTAAAGAGATGGTATGAAAACAGACAAAGACAAAGAAAAACACTTTGTATATAGACAACATGAACGCGATAAAACTTATAAAAAAAACCCGGAATTTCATCAGCGTAGTAAGCATATTGATGTGAAATATCATCGTGCGAGATTTGTATGAAAAGGATGTGCTTGATGTAACATATGTTCAAAGCAATGATCAAGCCCCTGATATCTTCGCAAAGGCACTATGTAAACCGAAATTTGAACATATGAAGTCACTATTGGGACTTGTCTGTAAAAAACAACTACTCAATGTAAACAATTAAGGTAGATTATATGTAATCGTCGCACAGGGTTTTTAGGGAGAGTGTGAAGGAAAAACCTTGTCCAGTTATAATCTGTTGAGGGCGCCCCGCGTGAGGCACCACTAAGATGACGGATGGCTCCGCCATCTGGGGATCGCGAGCTCCGCGATCGTCTTCTTTCTTTGCCCTCTCTCCTGACTCGCGGAACACGACGCAGTCACGCAGTCTGTCTGTCTGTCTGTCTGTCTGTTGCGGTGTGACTCAGTCGTTATTTTTCAAGTTACAATAAATCTAGTGTTTATATATAGACCAGATATCCCACAACCCGTCATTATCCCATTAACAATTTTTACGAAACCCGCCTACAGAAATTAATTTTAATGGCCTAAATTATTGAAGGTATGGACTTGCATTTTCTTTTTTTAATCATGAAGGATGGATCTATGTGAATGAATTTAATCCATTGCTAATATTGTCATAAACAGTTAATCAAAAATCTAAAAATTACATTTTCAACAATATAATGCAATTACCGTATGATAGACTTTAAAGCTCTATTTTACTGAATAATTTGTCTTTCTTTTCTTCACTACACCCTGCATTGTTCTTAATTCATACAGCCTGACCGACTCGCTGTTGTATTAAAAAATCACACGAGATTACTCGCGGGGGACGGTAATATGCCTCGTGGAGGGACGCAGGAAGGGGTTGTTCGCTGGCTGCGGGTGGTTCCGCCTGCGACGTCTTCCTTTCGAATTGGAGAGGGATCCCTTATCTCTTCAGTATAAACACGCGCTACAATATAAAAAAAAAGATCAGCTTGAAATGATATAAATCAATTTTTCATGAAATTTCCTTCATTATGGTCCAAATTACGTCGTTCTTGGTTTTAGTTTCATCGGCGAAACATAAGGAATCAATTGACGTCGTTTTCGCAAAGATCTGATGAAAAATGCGGAACTATTGGACATTTCAGACTTTTTAATGGTATTCCAACCGTTTCGAGCGTCGAAACCCATAAAATTCGGTGAGGCACTGCGGGGGGTTGTCCTTGCCACGGGGTACCAGGTTGCACCTCTTTGACTGGCTTCGCTGGAGAATCACCCTGCGTTGTGCTGTGTGTTTATTTAGCTGACTATCACACCATCTTTACGACTGCGGAGTGGGCTAAGCTAAGCACAGAAGTTGGTGAAGAAAGACACAATGGTACTTTCGACACCTTCGCATGCGTCATTCGTGCGCGCTCAGCCTGCTCAGCGTATACGCATTCAGGTCTGGACACGGCTTTAGATACTAACTGACCCATTATCCAGTTTCGCGTGGGAATTATTTATAGCAATTATTATGATTCTAATTTTTTTTGTCAACATTCACATACACACATAGTCACATTCATCTGGATTAGCCAGGCATAATGAGCTGAGGTACATTTCGTGACCTCCGAGTTTACCGTTCGAAAGTTTTTAGGCGGCAGACAAACACACAAACACTTTCTACTTTATATGTTAAGATGTTTCCCACATTCTTTATAAATGGTCTATAATCTAGAACGTAAGTAATGTATATTCAAAATATCATTGAAATTGATCTTCATTGAATAAAATATTTCCTTGAAAGAAGGGCAAACAAACAGACATGGTTTCACTTTTATTGGATTTAGAAAATTCATTGCGATAAAGAAACGAATGCGTGCTGGAATATGATATTCTCTTCACATTCGTATCATTTTTGCATTAGTATTATTATCAGCGTAAAAATCGAAGAAATTTTGTTGCATCAGAACTTAGAAATTCAAACGAGTCGATTACTGACAAAGGGGCCGCATGAGCTGGGCTCTGGGGTCCGCGATATAGAACATCGTGTCATAGATGATAATGCCGCGCTTCGTGCGCTGTGTGAGGCCTGTTCAAGATTCATTTTCACTCGATGTACAATACGCTCTTGCTATGGGGCTCTGTTTAGACCCTGCGCTAAGTGCTCGTCAGTATCTCCACCATTTCTTGGAGGATTTGGGTCAGCGGCGGGGATGGCCTAGAATTGAGGCATTTCATGGAAAGAGGGCACATACGGCAAAATGCCATTTCAAGAAAATCGATTTCAAAGTTTTCATTATAGTGTAACTTGATACAATGTAATGCAATTAAAAGCAATTTTTTTAAGGATGTGGTTACCGTCTCCTTTAAACATTATGGAAACAGAAGTTATGATTTGAATATGATATGTGTCTTTATTTATAAGTTTTAAGCAAGTGGTTGATGTGCCCCTTTTCGGTAAAAGTGGTAAATTCATAACAAAATTGTTTCTTTGTTTAGTTATTTATGTATAATTTTGTTTACTTACTTCGTTGCCCAATTTTTATACACCGCTTAAATAAAAAGTACAAACTGAAGCGCAAAAACAAACAAAAAATGTTATGTTTTAAGTAAGTATTAATTTCTTCGATTTTTTGTAGCAAGCTATCTTACAAATAAATTTTTTTTCCCCTAAATTAGCTTCTTTCCTTGCGGATTCGATACTCGCCTCACTTTCCATATTTTCGCGTTTACAGAAAATCCTCTATGAAACAAAAATACTTATTGCACGACAGCACGGTAGCGCGACCGCTCAGCGACTATGTAGCTGCGTGTCGATCACGCTACGTAATAAAGCATATATATAAAACATATACCTGAGTCGATTTAAACGATTTAAGGAAAAAGGGCACATAGGCCTATGTGCGCTTTCTCCATCAAATGCCTCAATTTCTAAACAAATCCTACTCGTAGTGGAGGGGGAACACCTACAGCAGTGACGGTAATAGTGCGTGACAACGTCGTGACGTCAAGCCAACCGACGCCAACTTTATCACGCACACATTACCGCCACTGCTGTAGGTGGTCCCCCTCAATTACGAGTAGGATTTATTTACGATTTCCAGACCATCTCTGGCCAACGGTCACCGTCATTATATCGCTGGGGGCTCGCTTTCGTTCCCACTCGCTTGCTCTCGTTTTCTCTCACTCGCGCCATCGGCGCCTCGGAATAGTCTCCGCTACTCGCTAAGCGTTTGTCGCCAGCCTCGAGCCGCAAGCCTATAGCCAGAAAATACTGCATAATTAAGAATAGTCTGAATGAGGTCAAGTTTAGGCTCATTTTCATCGGAAGAATCTCACCAATCCATTGGCAATGTGCTTTCCTGCATATTTATGAAATATACAAAAACTTAAACATTCGTTAGCGGGTGACTCATTCGCGCAGAGATGTATAACGGTCGACTGCACGCGAGTGAGGAATCCCAAAGGTGTTTAAGTACAGTCGTTATTCGCTAAGAGCTCGGGTTGGCATACACCAGGGGTGCACACTAAGTCTGCCCTAGGGCAGTCAGTGCGCCCTCGAGCTCGACCGTGGTATGCTCACTCCACACTCCTCGGTATAAGGTCTCGTGGTGGAGAACTCTATGACTGCAGAGGTCGTATGCCCATTTTGTTTTCTCCAAGGAAAATATGGTATTATCTCGAGCTTCCCATTGTTGCCCCTACACGATCACCGGAAAGGTCAGGTCCAGTTTATGCTTTTATGACACCCCCGACAGCTAAATGATCGCTTGGTCGCAACTGACATACACAGCTCTGCCACTGTGTGCATTAGCGATCAAGCGGTGGGTTAAAATTGACTCAGGCACAGGATACGGAGAGTTAACTGAGACTTGAAAAATGTTTAAATTTTTGTATGCAATTATAATAATTTTGTTCAAAGTTAAAATGATAGCAGTAAGAAGGGTTTAAAAAAGTTTGTCGCTGGCGAACATGATCCTGGCTGTCGTATTCATCGGAAACAAAAAACGCAAAATTTTTCTTAATCTATATGAGTGTTGTTATCGTGTGAACTAGAATGAAGTAATTATTTGCAAAAATCCAATCTTGCAACACAGAAAACTAACAAATGCTTTTCCAAAAAATTAATGTTTTCATTTGAAATACAACCATTTTTGTGCTTTTCAACATTATTCATTCCACATGAAGTAAAGTGCATATGATAACCACACTCATATAGATTAAGAAAATTTGTACGTTTTTTGTTTCAGATGATTACGACAGCCAAAATCATGCTCGCTAGCAACAAACTTTTTTTTCAAACCCCTCTTACTACTACCATTCTAACTTTGAACCAAATTAACTATTATTGCATACAAAAATTGGAACACATTTTTCAAATTTCAATTAATAAAAGTACAGAGATTGGAATTATAATACTCAATACTTTTCTTTTAAAAATTCCCCAATATGTGCCCTATTTTCGGAGCGCCAAACTCTGGAACCCCTGCGGTACCCTGCGACGCACCGCTCCCACTACTCCAGCCGCTCCCCACTTCGTTGGCGGACTCGCTTGTTCTTGAAGGAGCTCGGAGCTCGAGCTCTGCTCAAGCTTGAATGTGCGCTCGCGCCCGGAATTAGGAGTCCTGGCCTACACGTTCAGGGCTCGGAGCTACTCCCACCTCTTCTGGCTCACCCTGTCCTGCGAAGGCGAGAACGAGTCGGATGGACTGAAAGCGAATGAGGAACGGTACGAGACAGGCGAGGCGTTGATACATTGTCTCGCTCCGTATGCCGACATCCGTATGCGACAGGCATGAGCGGTTAAACTCGCTCTCGCCTTCGGCAAGAAAGAAGAGAGAAACGATCGCTCGGAATCGTGCCCCCACTACGTTAAATACTCACCACCGGTCTCGAGCCGCGAGCTCTTAGCGAATACTGCACAAAGCAAACATTATGACACTTCTCAAATAATACTTTTGACGCTTTACAAAAAGTATCTGCGTGAACTGGCGCCAGAACCGTGCACAGGATACAAATCTCAAAACGCGAAAGCACGCCAATGCCAGTGGAAGTAAATACTAAGATTCTTAACGATATAAAGTACTGATTTAATCAATCGTGTTAAAAAATGCATGGTGCAGGTAGTATAAAATAAATTTCATCGTGGAAACTATTCGGCAATGTCAACTGAGTCGTTTTCTGAGGCGAAATAAAAAATAAAAAGTGTATTTATAACAAACATGCATTCATTGCATGCTCATGGTGTCAACATCCTTTACGGTTCCAATGCATGTATGACAATAATCATTCTTATCATACACCTTATTATGGCAATTATAAATGTACTAAATTGCCTTAAAAAAAGATGTATTTTTGATCCAGTGAAATTTTATCTTGCGAACTTTTCTTTATTGTCTAAACATTTATAACTACACCACGCTAACCTCAGTACTAGATGTTTATATTACAGTACATCTAACGCAACATGTAGCTTTAAATGTTTGTGTACTTGAAATTATTTAATATCTATACCTAATATTTTACAGGAATCACAAGGGACCCATACGTTATCAATCTGAAGAAGCATATCAAAATCGAAGTTCAAACAATTCATGTCTTTTCCTTGTTAGCGATATATTTACTTTCTTAGGATCTGTTAAACACTGACTCAAACAATGAATAGATGCCGCTTTTTATGGGAAAGCGTGGAATACATTACCTAATCCCTAAATAGAAAATACCAAATTGTAAGGTTGTTTACTACACGCGTATACGTACACGCTTTTTCAAGGCCCACCGAGACGGCGCCCTTATGCCTTAATACTTATTTACTCAATTTACTTTTCATTTCAGTAGATAAATATACTCTATTCCGGTTGTAAAATCAAGGTAACTCCCAAAACTTTATGTAGAAAAAAAATATTCTAATGTATAGCCCCCTTGAAATCATACAACTTTTGCTTCATACACTTTTTCATACAATAGTGTAAGACTGATGATTTCAAGTTGTCAAGTTAGGTGAATCACCCTGTATAGAAATATATACCCAAAAGGAACCTACACTGCCGTTCGTAAGTATTTGGACATTTACTCTGTGTGGAATAATTGTGAAAAACGTTAATTTATTAAAGAACTCACATTTTGTGCAAATGCAGCAGGTGTCGTAATATCTATGAACGACAGTGTACATTTACATTTTAGTATTTGAATCATAAACCGCTCCTTTTAGTACCTAATCATTCACATTTTTTGCACCTGAGTGTATTTACATGAAAGTTGAACCAATTAAATCGTTTTAAATTAGGAAAATTTTTATTAACAACCCTTGTCTTCAATACAACAGTCATACATATTACGTAATGTATAAAAATAAATACGTTGATATAGAGTGAAGTCTCGATATGAGCGCATTTCAACTATGCGTTCAATGCGTGTCTAGAGTGAGAGAACCCGAGAGCGAGCGAGAGGGGACAAAAGAGTGATACGACGCGACGTTACCGTTGGCTACGAAAGCGAGAAAGTATGATACTTTGTCTCGCTTCGTCTTTCATTTGCCTGCGCTATTTCTCTCTCGCGCCATCGCCGTCTCCGAATTGTCGACGCTATGCGTTGAGCGTTTGTCGCCAGCCGCGAGCGCCTATAGCGAGAGTTTACTGTAGTACTTAAATTATTAAAACTAAAGTATATCTCCAAATTCATTATTTCCAACATGAATGCTACACGGTTAAACAATTCGCCATTTTGAAATATCTTCCAATAACTACTTAAAACATTAATGACAATTTTTAAAGCAGATCTTTCAACTTATTTATAATTTTGAATAGGAAGACATCTTTAAGACACATTTATAAATTTGAATAGGAAGAAACAAATTAATGCCATATCATATATATTTAGATTAAAATAATTATAACCCTATAAAAACCTGTCTACTATTTGTTTTACATATTTGAAATTTCATAAAAGAATCAAATACAAAATTATAAAATGTTGTATTTTTCGGCGTTATCACTATATGTACTTATTTCATACTTACTTCGATGATGTTATTTAATATATAATTTCGTAAATAAGTAATTAATAATAGAAAGAGCATAAAAATTCAAGACCGATGAATAAAAGAAAACTATTAAGAATAATAATTGAAACTCACCATGGAATTTTGTACGAAGGCATTTGTTTCTGTAGAAATCTCATGTGAACTAGAATTGTGTGGAAACATTGGGCTCAGTTCTTCTTTGGCAGGCAATGCATAGAAACCAAAATCTAAAATGGAAATAAAAACATTTGATAATCTATTAATAATCATCCATTATTGTTACAAAATAAAAATAGGGATTAAAAGTACACTAAAAGTATTTAGCTATTAGATATTTCGATCATATCTTAACGTCTTAAGGGACATCCAGACACTGATACATGTTGAAATAAAACACTGATACATCATGATGCAGATTTCATGACTCTTGCATCTTGCTCACGCGCCTAGCTGATGAGCAAGATGCCAGTTTCGCTTCTGATGCTGAAACGCTGATAACGATCTACAGACATAGCAACATGTATCATGAAACCTGCATCATGTATCAACGTTGCACTGCAACATGCATCAGCGTCAAATTAAATACTGCTCCTCTTCAGTGACACGACACTGTATACTCTATTTCATTTATTATTTCATTTAATTAACAAAATATTTACGGCTTCCTCAAATACATGACATTATTTATTTATGGAAAATAAATACTTTGTCGCTAAGTTAGGAAGAATAAAAAATAGCCATACAATATATTGAGACAAACTAAAATTCTTTTTTAGTATAATGCAATGCATAAACACAGATCATTTATATTACGATTGGTTATTTTTACATTTAATAATAATTCATAGAAGGCTAGTAGCCTTGGATAGTATACAGTAGAAAACAAAATGATTATAAAAAAGTGTACTTTTAAACTTTATCTAGTTGTAAAAGTTATAGGTATTACAAAACACTAGTACCAACCTTGCAGACTATCACTATCAATGTGCTCCTAGCTCCATGCCAGTGGAAATCTATAACACAAAATTATCATTGCATTACATTGATCTCTTTTTTCCTGGATTTTATTATTTCATCATAATTATCAGTATCATGTATTGTCGTAAGTTTGAATTTCTCACTATTTACAACCACTGAAATAAAATGTGTTTTTTCTTTAAATTGATCATGATAAGAGTTATGTAAAATTAATTGTCATTTAATACTCAACAAAGAAATGTAAAATTATTATCGTACATAATAAATTAATATATAATCTATACTATTATAATAAAGCTACAGCGTTTATTTGTATGCACACGAAAATCTCAAAAAGTACTGAACCAATCACTACGAAATTTTAACTACAGCATCCTTGAACAACAAGAATGAACATAGGCTATGTGTAATCACGTAAAATATAATTAATCTGTGTAATTTTATGTACATATAAAAGAAGTCATGACGCGGCCGTCTGCTATGGATAGTACGCGACGCAACCGCCAGGCGGCGATCGGGCCGGGCGCTTCTCGCAGTTAAAATAAAGCAGTCATGCCCATATCAGGGCCGGGCAGATCGTGTATCGTCACTTTCGAGTACCACCAGTTACCCATTCGGAAAATTCATATTGTCGGGTTAACGGGTTAATTTTAATCAAAATAAAAATGCCAAAACAAAACCTGTCAAAGAAATCCGCTGCTGCTAGACGTTCTTCTTTTTTAAGAAGTAACGAAAGCAGCGAGCAGCATCAAGATAGACTCTCAAAAATGAGAACAAGAGCAGATAGTAGTCAACAACGACGGGCTTTCCAAACAAGTCCCGTTACAGAAATGAGATTATTGCAGCCATCCGAAATAAATTCTTCCGAAATGTCACAGCTATTGCAAGATCAGCGAATTCGTTCTGCTCACAATCGAATTCACTCTCCCAGTGTTAGATCAGCTTTTGAATACAATGCCGACTTTAATTATATTAATATGAAATACTTAAAAATAGGTTCAATGAATATAATTTGTAATAACTGTTCAGCTAAAAAATGGAAAGATGAAGCACCGGAAATGTGTTGTGGAGGAGGTAAAGTTTCTCTTCCTGAAATACAGGAGCCACCGGAACCTTTAAAAAGTTTGATTTTAAATTTACACCAATTATCGAAACATTTTTTAGACAACACTCGAAAATATAATACATTATTTCAAATGACTTCTTTTCGGGCGAAACAAATTACAGAAGGAAATTTCATGCCTACGTTTAAAATTCAAGGGCAAGTTTACCACAGTATTGGGAGTTTAGTTCCTGCGACCGGTGTGAATCATCAATTTCTTCAAATTTACTTTATTTCTGATGCTGACCAATTACGTATTCGTTCAAATATTGTTCCAAATTTAGAAAGACAATTAATTGAACTATTACAGAATATATTATTACAAAATAATAACTTGATTAGAAGTTTTAAATACAATCTAGAGACTAGAGGTGTACATGAAAATGATGATTTTCAACTCATTATTCACGCTGATCGTGTACCTGTAAATCATCACAGAGGTTGTTATAATGCTCCATCTACCAATGAAGTAGCTGTACTGCTGGTAGATGCAGATAAAGGACCGAGAGATATAGTTTTAAGTTGCCGAAATGATGGTCAAATAAAACGAGTATCTGAGCTTCACCGATCTTATGATTCTCTCCAATACCCTCTCATGTTTCCCCGAGGAGAGGATGGGTACTATTTAACTATTCAGCAAATTAATACTGGTCAAAATAAAACTGTTTCTTGCATGCAGTTTTATGCATATAGACTTATGGTTAGAGAAAATTCTATGAATCACTTACATTATTTTCGAAACTTATTCAACCAATTTTGCGTTAATATGGTGGCGAAAATGATCGCTGAAAGATTAGATTTCATACGACGTAATCAAAAAAAATTACGTGCAGATGATTATGTACATTTGCGAGATGCAGTTAATCAAGATGCGAATGTCAATGCTACTAATCTAGGTCAGTACGTCATCCTTCCATCAACCTTTACAGATTCACCACGTTACATGCACGAAAAAACTCAGGATGCTATGACATACGTCCGTAAATATGGTCGACCCGATTTATTTATAACTTTTACCTGCAATCCTGAATGGATAGAGATAAAAAATGAATTATTTCCAGAGCAAAAGTCCTCTGACAGACATGATATTGTTTCTAGAGTATTTCATTTGAAATTGAAAAATCTTATGGATCTTATAACGAAAAAAAAAATATTTGGTGCGGTTTATTGTTATGCTTACAGCGTGGAATGGCAGAAACGAGGCTTGCCGCACGCTCATTTACTTTTGTGGCTACAAACAAATATTCAACCTGATGAAATTGACCTTATTATTTCTGCCGAGTTACCAGATAAAACTCTCGATCCTCTTTTACATGAAATAGTGTGCAAAAATATGGTACATGGTCCTTGCGGCGATCTCAATAGTTCTTCGGTTTGCATGAAAAATGGTAGATGCTCAAAGAAGTATCCTCGCTCTTTTACTTCTGATACACAAATGGCTGATAATGGATATCCGACCAATCGTCGTAGAAGCCCTGAAGAAGGAGGGCATACTACCCCATTTCCTACCCCGTGGAAATATTATAGATATTGACAATAGATGGATTGTTCCGTATTGCCCATATCTATCACGGTCGTTTAATGCTCACATAAACGTTGAGTTTTGCAATTCTGTGCAAGCAATAAAATATATTTGTAAATATATGAATAAAGGGTCAGACCAAGCAACGTTTTCAGTACAAAATGAAATGGATGAATTACAAAAGTATGTTAATGGTCGATACATTTGCACTTCGGAAGCAACCTGGCGATTTTTCAATTTCTCTATTCATGAGAGATTTCCTACTGTCATGTATTTGGCAGTTCACTTAGAGAAAAATCAACGTGTTTATTTTAGTGAAGAGAATATTCATGCAATTCTTGAAAATCCCCGGCGAACTACACTTTTAGGTTTTTTCGATCTCTGTCAAGTAGATGACTTTGCCAAGACTCTCTTATATCCGGAAGTCCCTAGCTATTACACTTGGAATAATAATAAATTCTTAAGAAGGAAACGTGGAGAAGACGTTGAAGGATACCCTGGCATAAAAAAAGATACAGCTCTGGGCAGAGTTTATACAATTCATCCAAATCAAAGTGAATGTTTTCATTTGCGCACGTTATTGCATTACATTAAAGGACCTACATCTTTTCAAAGCTTAAAAACTGTCAATGGCGTAATTTATCCCACTTTCAAAGCTGTCTGCATTGCACTTGGTCTATTAGAAAATGACAATCAGTGGAAAGATACTCTTGCAGATGCTTCGATATCCGAATCACCCTCGAAATTAAGAGATCTGTTTGCTGTAATTTTGTTTTTTTGTGAACCTTCTCAACCTGTAGTATTATGGGAAACGTTTCAAAAACAATTCTGTGAAGATATACTACACAAAATAAAACGCCAAAGTAACAACTTCAATTTAACTTATTCTGGAGATTTTTAATCAAGGACTTATAGAAATAGAAGATAAGGTTGTTAGTCTCAACGAAAAGTACTTATGCGATTATGGTTTACCTACTCCCATTCGAGATCAAGAACCTGTGAATCCTTTTGATTGAACTCTTAGGTATTCTTATAACGTTGATGAATTACGTTATTATGTGAATATCAACCTCCCTAAATTAGTTTCTGATCAGCGGCAAGCATTTGACTCAATAGTAGAAAGTGTTCAAAATAATCTAAATAAAGTTGATTTCCCCGACGCTCCCGGTGGTACCGGCAAAACGTTTTTAATTAACCTACTATTAGCTTATGTACGATCAACCGGTGCTATAGCTCTTGGTGTAGCATCTTCTGGCATTGCTGCAACTCTTCTCAAAGGTGGACGAACTGCACATTCTACGTTTAAATTACCTTTAAATGTGTCCTGTGGACAAGATTCTGTATGTTCTATTCGGAAAAATGGACCACTTGGACAGATATTACAAAAAACTAAATTTATTATGTGGGATGAATGTACAATGAGTCACCGAGCTCACATTGAAGCCATTGATCGTACATTAAGAGATATTAACAATTGCAATAAACTTATGGGTGGTATAACATTTGTTTTCGCTGGAGATTTTCGACAGACATTGCCAGTTATTGCCAGTTTGTGCATAAAATACATTTGAAAACCAATATGAGAGTACATCTCGGCGGAGGTGATGCTGAATTTCCTTCAATGTTATTGAGTATCGGTGATGGTACGATACCAAGTGATAATAATTACATAACTATTGATAACAAAATCGGTAAGGTTCTAAACAATGTTGCTGATCTAATTTCTAATGTTTATCCTGACATTGATAATATTTTACAAAAACCGTACCAGTGGATTTGTGAAAGAGCGATTATAACACCAAGGAATGCATCTGCATTTGAGATTAACAATATTGTCTTACAAAAATTACCAACAGAAAGTAAAGAATATAAGTCAATAGATACCGTTTTGAATTCTGAAGATGCAGTGCATTATCCCCAAGAATTTTTAAATGCTCTTACTCCCGCAGGATTTCCACCTCATAATTTGCAACTTAAAATTGGTACGCCAATTATTCTGTTACGTAATTTTAATCCTCCCAAATTATGTAATGGTACTCGATTGCAAATTAAAGCTTTACGGAATAATATCATTGAAGCTACTATTTTAACGGGACCTGCAACTGGAGAAGTTACCCTTATACCTCGCATACCCATGATTCCTTCTGATCTACCCTTTGAATTTAAACGTTTACAATTCCCCATCAAAGTTTCTTTCGCCATGACAATCAATAAAGCGCAGGGGCAGACTTTCAAATACGTAGGAATTGATTTGCGTTCAGATTGTTTTTCACATGGACAATTATATGTTGGATTGTCAAGAACAGGCAGTTCTGAAAATCAATTTATTTTACTTCCTAGCGATAAAAAGATTACGAAAAATGTTCTCTATTCGGAAGTCTTATAACTTTCATTTTTGGAAAAAAGGTGTGTTTTATTTAATCAAATCCTACTCATGATTAGTAGGCGAAGTAATATTATACAGCAGCAAAGTTTGTTTATTTGTATGAAATAATAATAATAATCTCGCCCGTAGCAGTACCGCGATGTCACCACCAGGTGGCGAAGCTTCTCGCGTGCTTTCTCGCGAGAGAACTAGACTACCACGAATATATATGTCAGAATGCATTTGTAGATTTATCCGTACCCTTTTTGGATGTTCCTATGCCCCGCGTGTGATCAAATTTGTCAAGATCATTCGCCCGAGCTCGTCGTATGCAACACTAATGTTAGAAAATCATCTTACCAAGAATGTGATTTTTTCCGAAATATTATGAGGAAATTAAGCTTTTTTTTCAAAATACTTAATTTCGTTAAAAGATTATAATTTTATTAAACATGAATCAAGTCACGTTACTCATTCGGGCGAAGTCGACACGGGGCATTACTAATTCGGGCGAAGCCGACACGGGGCATGCTAGTCTTAATATATAAAGCAGAAAGCTTCTATATGTTTGTGTGTTTGTCTGTCGCCTAAAAACATTCGAGCGATATAAACTCTGGAATTCTCGAAATGTGCCTCGGCTCATTATGCCTGACTAATACAGATGAATGTGGCCATTTACACACAAACAAAATTTATAAAATCAGAATCTAAATTTCGGACAAAGCCGAGTATTAAAGCTAGTATGTTATATATATACAGTAATGTCTCGAAAGAAGGATGGCGTTTCTGGCCCGAAATAAGGTGATCGCTATCCCCTCCACTTAACTCAACAGGGCCATAAAGCGGAGAAGCATTGTATAACTTTGCTTAACGGGTAACGAATCTTTGCTATCTTATAACTACTTAACAAATCATTTCTGGATATGAATTCACATGAATTTTTTTCAACTATTTGACCTTCTGAATATGATGTATCAATTTGGCACCAACCTATTAGGACACCCTGTATAGAAATGCATACTGTGTACAGATTTGTCCCATTAAAGTGACGACTCTCGGGGGTCAAGCGGTCTCCTAAACGAAACGGTATGCCATTCGGCTCGCCTTTCTTCTTTCTCGCTTTCTTTCAGTAAAACGATACCGTCACTATCTCGAAAGAAAATTGTGGCTTGCCGCCGTTGCTGTCTCGCGCCCCCTCGCTCATCCTCAATCTATCGCACTCGTCGCAACGACTACAAAAGAAGTAGTGGGTATAGGTATGTTCTCTTAAGGCTCCCCTAAACCAACGCGAATAGCGCAAGGCGGAGCGGATCCGACGCGGATCAGATAAGGCTGCCCATAAGCCGCTGCCATAAAACACTGCTGAACCCCGCGGCGGATCCGCTCCGCGTCGCGCTATTCGCGTTGGTTTGGGGGAGTCTTTAAGGGAGTATTTTGTTCTGACGGGTAAAAAAAAACAATCTTTTTTACATTTTCTACTGGTACATTATATGGGTAATACGTGTGCAAAAAGTATTTTTTTTTTCAATTCGTAATATTTGCAGAGCTACAGGGTGCAGAATAAATAGGTACCTATACGGCGCGCTCACTGAGCGGGATAGGCGACGCATAACAGTTTGGTTCCTGCAAGTGTATGTGGGTAAAGATTTGGCGGACTGTTCTTTCTGGGGGGGGGGAGGGGGGTGCATTTTTATGCCTTTTAGAACACACAAATCGACCATTTGGTTACAAAGAGACCGTTATTCTCCTAGGTCACAACTTGCAATAAATTTGGCTTCGAACGTTGAGTAAACTTTACTTTAAGCCCTGTTACAACCTTGCGACCAGTCGCCGGCAACTTGGTTGCCGAGAGACCAGAAACCTTTGTTGTTCGCCGCGACCAAGTGCATAACGGGGCCAAATGCTCCCCCCAAACCAACGCGAATATTGCGGCGGCGCGGAGCGGATCGGCCGCGGTACCGCAGTTTTTTATACGCGGCGACTTATGGGCAGACTTATCTGATCCGCGTCGGATCTACTCCCCGGCGCGATGTTCGTGTTGGTTTGGGGGAGCCCTTAAACGCGATTTTCTCGAAACCACGTTTTTCGAATCGGTGACCATGATATTTCAAAATCGACTGGATCAGTGGTCGGCAAACTCATTAGCCAACAGAGCCAAATATCAACAGTATAACGATTGAGATTTCTTTTGAGAGCCAAATTTCTTAAACTTAAACTATATAGGTAGGTACACTGTTTATTAACTTAATAAACTTTAATTAAAGTTTTAAGTCTTAATTAAACTATAGGTACACTCAATAAAACTTGATATCAAACTTAATAATAATCTTATTTATTGATAAAAATTAAATTGTAATCATTTTTGGCAGAGCCGCATTCAAGGGGCCAAAGAGCCGCATGCGGGCGCGAGCCGCGGTTTGCCGACGACCACTGGACTGGACCAACTCAGTCCAAGTTTTGCATATATTATCAGCACACGTGTGGCTATCGTCCCTACCAGAATTATGGTAAAATATTTTGTTTTTAAACTTTCACAGGCCTGTAAAGTTGAAAAAATGTGCGAGAATTGAAACTTAATTTTCAAACCGCCGCCACTGGATTAATTTTCCATATCTTTTTATCATTCTGGTAGGATCGATAGCCAAAGGCATACAAATAAAGAATCTCTTTACATTTTTTGTTTCTGATCATTAGAACGAGCCTAATCATGGTCACAGCGACCACATTTTTTTTCACCATTACTTTAAAGCAGTCAACTGCGTTTGATTTTAATTTTTTTCTATTGACAAAATTTGTAAAGATAATTCAAATATCAATAAGCATGTAGCAATAAATTAAATAATAGTCAAATTGATGGGTTCTTTGTCAAAAAATTCCGTAATAACGCGACGAAAATGCCTCGTCAGACCAGAATACCCACTTCAGGGGGGAATTACATACAGGACGCGGAAAATAATCTGATTTTTGCAAATTTATTACAAAGAAACCATTAAACAAATCATTATGAAACTCTCTTTATATTTGTCTTTCAAAGTTACAAAAAAATTCTTTTATTAAAAATGTCGGCTGCAGATGTCGCTGCTGAGAAAAAAGAAATACTACTCAACCACTCCACTTGCCTCGGGTTATACAACTACATTAGAGCAAACTATAATCGATCAAACTACATGATTAATGAACAAATTAATTTAAGCAACTTTATTTTGTATGAACAGATCAAAAAATTACCTTACAAATCGAACTTTAGTTTTAAAAGCTCCACAACCTTCTAAAATTTCTACTTTTTATTAGTATTTTTAGTTCATCGACAATATAATTTTATAAATAATAAGAAATATATTTGCTTTTTTCATTTCACGCAACTTTGAAGGAGCTAGAATGCTCGCCAATTTATACCTCCGGCGGGAAGGCTGTAGCAACTTTCCTCAACAGCAACATCTGCAGCCGACATTTTTAATAAAAGAATTTTTGTAACTGTGAAAAATAAATACAAAGCACTGTAAATTTCATAATGATCTATTTAATAGTTTCTTTGTAATAAATTCGCAAAAATCAGATTATTTTTAGCGTTTTATATGTAATTCCCCCTTTAACGGAATGATGGACCTGGCCCCATAACGGGACAACACTGTATATAATAATGCAAACTATTCAAACACAACTACCTATTAGTAAAGGAATCTGTAGATACCTCGGTTATGTGTTACACGGTGTTCTAAAATTTTGTTGGTATACTTTCAATTTACAAATATATTTATAAATATATGATTGTATAATACAATACTATACATTGTACAATAGAATAGTTAAGAACTACTTTATTGACAGACTGTAGATATCAGAATTTACAAATATTAAAAGTAAATTATCTGTCTTTTCTATCCTTTAATTATTTTCACTTAAAAACATTCAGTAAAATAAGCTTCTAGGTACATAGCCCTGAATCCTAACAAAATTATAGTCGTTAATTACTTAATGTTCATCATGTCAAACTTCGTTTTATTTGGATAAATATTTAATGATATTTAAAAATGTTTCACAAGAATTAATCACAAGAAAACACAAATGAAAAGATTTTAAACATGCAAAATCAAATCTGTAAACACTGATCAGAAATTTAATTAAAGTAATAAATTTTTCGAGACTTCGTATTACCTGACAAAAATACTAACTCGTCCATAAACAGAATTCAATCTAATGGAACTATAGATTACAAATTTCTCATTATATCTCAACAAGTTTGTAAATATTTATAATTACATACAAAATATCCCATTGGACATGACTAACGTAAATATTTCCATTGTTTTTAATGGTACAAAGTATTCCACAAACAATATATTTGTTTTAAAGAAGTTTCAAAGAACTGTTATGACTGATACACGGATTTCTTCCAAAATTATACAGTATTGTCTCCCTGAGGGCTCGCTGGTCGGGACCGGCGTTGAGCCCGTATCGTGAGCAGAGCCCTAATTCCGAGTGTTCGTTCCTCCCTTATTTCTGGCTGAAGGGGGGAGCCAGATAGAACGCTTTGCGTGCGCGGTGGGCGTGCGCGACCGTGTCTCGCTCACTTTCGTTCCATCTCGCTCTCGCCTTCGCCGGACAAGAGTGAAATAGAAATGGTGGGGATAGCGAAAAGCCCACATCGTGTACACCACAAACCGAGCCCATCGGGAGACAATACTGTACTTCCCAAGATTTCCAGTTTATCCAATTTCTTTTTCAGAGATGTTTGTTGATACAGTGTTGTAGATGACACGGGGCCAAGCTCAATAACCTACTGCAACATAACATGTTTAAACTAAGTTGAAAAATGGTAAGATAGAAATAGTAGATAGTAGTATTCAACTCTTATACAGGATACCCCATGATATGTGCGACCCATTGCAGGAACGAAATCAACACTTGAAAACAACCAGAAAGGTATCATATACATGTATGTCCTATTTGACTTTGTTAACAAGGTGTACTGACTTTTGTGTTCTGTCAACCAGTCTTCACAGGAAATTACTATCCAGGAAAGGACTATCTTGCATGTCAATGTTAGTTGAATTTGCTAGAAACCTTGTTCAATTCTATAACTACATCCTTCTGTAAACAAAGGATTTTAAATGCATAAGTAGAAATTCAATGGAAGTAAATCCAGGGAGCGGAGAGTTACAGAGAGTGTGAACTGAAATAACTCAGAGTGTTCTGATAGTCTATACAAAATAGTTCAAAGTTTGTACGTAAGACACTGAGCATCATTTTTATTGTCAACAATTATTACTAAAAACATTTAAACGAAAATAGGAGGCCTGCATTGCTCGTCAAAAGTATTATTGAAACACAAAATTCTTTATATCTTTAAACCAAGGTTATATAGGGAAACACCATGAACAATATGGTAAACAAGAGATAGTCATAAAAAGAAATAATTTGTTTCATAAAATGCATTAAAATAGGTACATACAAAAATATCTGTTTTTTTTTTGTTTTAGAAAAGTCACCTAATGTTCATTTTGCATGTAAGTCATTGATTTTGTGATGACATCAACTACAACATTACATCAATAAAAAATCTGATAATCATGAAATATAAAAAACTATCACCTTAGAGAACATTTTATTTTTGTGACGACATAATATATCCCTCTGAAACAAACATTGCCTTGAAAAAGAAGTACTTATGACAGAAGTATGAGGAACCTTAAAAAAAAAACTAAAAGAACATATGTTAGAGAAAATTGCTACACAAAATATGAAAACAAATAACTACATATTATATATACTATCTGTTTGTATATAATCTTCGGATAAGAACTGATAAAAGTAAGTATAATATGAAATAAAATGAAATAAGACTATCTAGAAAATAAAATAGTTACAATTAACCAATCTAAAAATAAAATGTTTGATATTTTCAAATGACACATTCTAAGTATAATGAAACTCTTTACTTAAAGATACTTTCATGAACGCAAGTGTAAAAATTTCATGATATTTACTTATTATTACATAATAGTATTTATGCTATATAAAAACAAATTCAGTACTTTCATTTATATTTGCTCCTCTCAAGAATGTAGCAAAAGCATAGTAACATTAAAATTAAAATTTCAAAGTAATCTTTTTAGATTGGTAGCTGTACATAAAGCGTAGCTGATATTTAAATTTATAAAAAATAAAATGACATTAAAAAAGTACCAATGTTTTCTTCAACGCTTATTAGTATACATATATTAGAGCATTTACATTGCCAATCTGAAGTTTCACCCATTTTAACAAGGAAAAAGTCACGCTGAAAGGTATATTTCAATTAAAAATGAAATCAGATATTTCACTTTTATATCTACCAATAGATGCATAGTATTTAGTTGAAATACATAAGATAAGAACTCGAAAACTTCGTCATATATAGACATTTGTTGGTTAAAATTTAATCTCGATGAATGCTTACTTTAAAGTTGCAAGTATGTCATTAGATGGGAAAAAATATATCAAATCGGATTAAGAACAGCACACTTTGGAATAACATTCAATGTACACAGTCTCCCAGGATTTCCACCTCAAATTTCATCAAAACGTTCTATAAGCAGAAATAGTTATATGGTTATAAAAAAAAATATGAAATACAAATGTAACAATAATGGGCTTGTTCTTAGTATGACATATCATAAGAATAAGTCAATGATTATACATAGTAAGATATATAGCGAGTTAAATATCATAGGAAAAGTCATTTCCATCAATATAATACAATTTCTTGAAAAACATTAAGCAATGCTTATTGCGCAATATTTTTATCTTAAGGAATCTCCATTGATACTACCTTGCAGCAAATTGAATACTCATATTATAAAAGTCAAAAAATGAAATGAATATCTCCATACTCGTCAGTCGAAAACAATCATGATATTTCAGTTAGAAACTCTCCATATTAGTCATACTGATAGAAGTTATCCACCCTGTAACACACTACCTGTAAGGGTAAATCCGTTAATCTTTCTATGTCACTTTATATTTTTGTTATAGCTTTTACTAAACTTTCAAACAATTTGTTTATGTAACACTTCTGTTTTACTTCTGGTCATAGAACATAATATACATTATCGCTGGAAGATTCTGGAGCACCATGAATATGATGATACACGAATAATGTAATATGTTTTCTTTTGTAAAGAAGTATTTGAAGAAGTTTTCAAATTCTCCAATTATCCAGTGAAAGCAAATATACACATATATACTCGACGAAATAATGCTAAATGACTATACCTATAACAATAACTTTAATTATATTTTGTTATGTATAAAAGTTAGAGATAAATCAAAGAAAAATAATACAAAATTCTGGGTAACAAGTTACTTAAATAAATTACCCATCGATAGTGTCAAATTATATATATATCCTGGTCATTATAAGGAGTAATATAAGAATTCTGTAGAAGCAGATATTAATGTGCCCCATTTACACAGTACACTTTTCTATCATATTATCATGTTAAGAAAGCCAAAATATTATAATAACAACTGGATAATAAGTAGGTAATATTAAATGTAACAAGAATAGCCATATATATATATATATATACACTAGGAATTGATACACAAGTCATAAATCGGATCAAATATCTAATAAATATATGTTAAACTCCGAAACGGAAATTGTTTCGATCGATGTTGCTTGTTCCGGCAACAAATACACGATATACTTCATAATCCTTTATCAGGATAAAGAATTATGCAAAGTATACGTTCCGGTACAGCTCAAAACATCACTGGGTGTCGTCGCTCGAATATGTACGTAACCAAAAAGGTTAAGTAAAAAGCAAAGTATGAATGATAATAAAATTCCGTTCTGAACAAAATTGAATTTACATTTTCACATTCACAGTTATCTATATAGTATGCCTGAGTACATGTATGCTACGCGACACGTGCATATATATATATATATATATATATATGTATATATATATATATATATATATATATATATAACAAAAAATACTATGTTAACTACACTAAAAGAAATTGTTCGCCTACCTCGGTAGAAACTCTCAACATATGAACATATGAAACGCATACGCATCCGTAACCATTTGTGTGCTGCTGGGTGGGGGGAGGGGGGGCTGGCGAGCAAGAGAGCAGGAGAGAGAGAAGTGTGTACCTACATATTGCCTACAGAGTGTGCTAACTTATTACATATATATTGTACACGGCCGCATATATGCCCACCTATATGTTTATACCAAAAGAATAGAACAAAATGCATTGCTGGATACTTATAAATATACTACAGCCTATTACAGACTATATATACACATGTACGGTAGTGTACATGCGCACACACGCGATGTGTACACGCACACAAATGAATATACATGTAACGATAGGTATAAAAGATTGTAAAATGTAAAACGTAGAGGATCGAAAATTCAAAGATCAGACACTTTTCTCCGATATGTTCGAATAAACAGGCAGTTAAAACGTAAAGTGTATACAGCTGGAAGAGACAAGAAATTTGTGAACTTACTTTTTAGCTTCGGTGCCCTAAGAAGGTTTCAGTCTAGACGAAGATATTTCGTTGGCGCACAGAACGGGCAGAGCGAGTACCGCTCCGCTGGTGGGCTATTCCCGCGAGCGGTGCTACTCCCCCAGATTTGGAGGGCTCGGTGCTACTGATGCGCACATCAAGACCCGGTTCACAGTTGTACATACGCGAAGACCCTTTCACATGGAACAACAAATGGTCACAATAATGCACCCACAAACAGATAGCGATATCAAATATATATTATAGCAGATTCGGCAACCTGCACTAGTGCGCACTGAGTGTGAGTTTTCTCGCTTCCAATTGGCTAAAAGGCGCACTCAGTGCGCACCAGTGCGACCGTCCGAATACGCTATTAGATTCCTCCTGATACAATTTATGATCGGATTCAGATAAAATTTCAAATGGGTAAAAAAGGTACCAGTGAAATAGAATTTGTATGTACATTTGAACGTTTACTGTTTTGAAGTGTTACAAAATTATGTTATATGAATTTAAATATCTTACACTTGGGTGTGATTTAATTAGTAACAAGTATTATATTGGAATATTTATTAAAATACTGCAGTTCATTCTTTGTCACAATATATCTATGAATACTACTGTACATACACATATAGTTATGAAATAATATAATGAATACAGCATTAATGATGTATACTAAGTTCAAGGCATAAAACTCGATAAGTTTATTGAAAAATAAACAATGAGTTTTAATACTATAGTTTATCACTTATAATAAAGTGGATAAAACATTTACTTGTTCAAGTGCATTTCCTGTTTGTTGAACTGGAGTAACTTGATTAACAGAGGGAGCAAAATTTCTAATTGAAAATTGATCTAATTAAAATAATAGTTTATATAGAACAGAAATTAACAATATACTACATATGGTGCAAGTAATACCAAATGACTTAAAAATAGAAAGGAATGGGATATGTATATTATTATCCCCATAAAAACTATAAAAAAGTAAAAAAAATTATGCCAAGTACATGAAATCAAATAAATCATAAAAAATACAAGATAATAATAGTTACAAAATAAGAAAACGATGTGGAATCAAAATGAGTTACAAGTACATAAAGGTGCTTTCAGTCAATTACTTGGCGTGGTGTGGCAAGTTATTCTCAGATCATCATCAATACCCATACCTTCCGTCTCGCAGTCTTTCAGATAATTTGTCAATTTAAAACTCTGACAATATATAAGTACACTTTCATTATTTTGCGTTTTTTAAATAATTCTAAGATCATTCACCGACCCCAATACCTTGTCTTTGACAGGCGTACAGCTAATAATTCATCAATTTAAGTAACACTCTGACACATTGCGAACACTTTCATTAGTTTCCGGTTTTTAACTAATTCTTATTCATCTTGGCCACGCCAAGTATTTGACTGAAAGCACCTTTATGTACTTGTAACTCATTTTGATTCCACATCGTTTTCTAATTTTGTAACTATTATTATCTTCTATTTTTTGTGATTTATTTGATTTCATGTACTTGGCGTAATTTTTTTACTTTTTTGAAGTTTTTATGGGGATCTCACTTATTTTTACAAAGATAATTTGCATAGTAAGGAATGACATCAGATGATTTTTAATATTTTATAAATTACAAAGGTTCATCATCATCAACAACCAGGAACAGTCATATGACAGGGCAGAATTAAGGATAAATTCTACGTAATCGAAACTACGCACACCTGCAATGCTTCATGCTGATTGAATTGGTGAAATTGGTTTAAATTTGAGTTGTCAGATATGAACCAAACGTACAAGAAGCAAACAGAGGATCGAAGCTGAATAAAATCGTTCGATAAAATCGTTTAATTAATATAATACTATGTCACAATAAATTTTTTTCTCTGATATAGATCACACTGCATCATCTTCTGTTTCGATTATCTGTAAGTATATAAAATCCACATTTTTTAGTTACAACTAGTAAACTAAAGTAAAACTTATTATATAGAAATAGAGTGGCCCTTTGCTATAGTAAGAGTAGAGACTACAAAATGTGTCCGTAGGAGGTGAGGGCATACGGCAGAAAGTCTTGTTGCAGGAAATTTAAATGCTAATGGCAATATTTCAGAGAAAATGAATGAAGAGATCCAATATTTTTAACGCACAATTTATTGGTATTGGAATAAAATTAATTTAGCATGTTTATTGGTGAATTGAAATATTGTTAATGGGAAACTAATAAAATTAATGAACAGCGTGGCAACTACTATGGATTTTACAGTATTATGAATGTTTTTTACAACAAAAGATTGAATTTAAAAGTATCAAGGGAAATGTGTCTTCAGCATACTTTGTTCACTAATGTGACTTGCTCCACATTGCTAAATTTAAACTAAATTTTGTCCATTTACCTTATTTGGCAAATTTCCAGAAACTTGTGCAAAAGAAGATGCTCCTCTGTCTATCTAATAACCTTCTTCGGGCAATCGCCAAGCCTGTGCGTTCCCTTCATCTATCCAAGCCTGTGCGTCTCCTTCATCTATCCAAGCCTGTGCGCCCCCTTCATTTCTATCCAAAACTCTGCGACCCCTTCATTTTTATCCAAGTCTTTGCGTTGCCTTCATTTCTATATAAGCTTTACATAAAAACTCTAAATTAAAAATAGTTTGCTGGTATAAAAATGTCTGACAATTTAAATGCATTTGTTACAATATATTATTTTGTACATGCATGGTATTTTCAGAAACTTATGCGAAAGAAGATGATGCTCTGTTGAACTTTCTCCGGACAACTTCCAAGTGTGTGTGTCCTCTTCATTTCTACTATAAGCTCTACATAAAAAGTCTATTTAAAAATTTTGGCGACTTGTTAATTGAGACAATAATTCAGTATCCTATGTGGTGTAAAAACTCGTGACATTTTAGAAAATTTTGACAACTTTCCTTATTTGACACTTGGTAGGTTATAATTCAATAATATAGGTCAGGCTTGGGAATAAAGTGAACTTCGCGGCCGCTTCAGGGTGTTGACACTCAGGCCGATATTCATAATCGCTACTTATTCTTAAGTAAATGCTTAAGCATGCGGCATCCTCTACTAACCTAGGAGCTAGTAAAGGATGCCGAATGCTTAAGCATTTGCTTCAAAATAAGTAGTGACTATGAATACCGGGATCAATGTATCATTTTTGTGGGGGTTGTCCGATTAGAAACAGAGGAATTAGAATTATGTAATTAATGGAAGAATTCAAGAACACGTCCTTACGGTTCGAGAACAGAATGTATTAAATTTATACAGATAATGTAACAAAACCTTGGCAACTAATAAATATTTACAAGGGAATAACTAATTATAAAATATTAACAGCACACTTCATACATTCCATAATTTACAAAGCCGCGCGCAAAACGTTCATTTAGGCGTACCACGCTCGCACATAAAACCCTACAACTACTCCTCCCTTGTTGCGTATTTTAGCGGTGATTTTGATTTGAGAACGCGGGTTGGTGCCCGTGGAGCGCTGAACCGCTCTGCTCGTCGGAGTGTAGGAGTTTTTAAACAAACAAAATACAAGAAAATATTTATAAGTTAAATTTGGGAGTTTGTTAGACTGTTCGGAAAGCTGGTTAAAGACAGAATGCAAGAAGCGTTTCAAAGTATCCTCCGAGGTCCTCGCTAAAGTCGTTGGCCGAATCCTCCTACTCCTCCCATAGATCCTCCTAGTCCAATCAGGATGGAGGATGCATCAGATCCAAGCGGTAGGTCGTCGAAGAGAAAGTATTCTGCTCCGAGAATCGAGAAAACAACCCTTGAAGCAAATTTATGACTTCCTTAGCGTCGCCAATACTTCTGGAGTCAATCAACACTTCTAAAGACTAACAAAGGACAAGGCCTTCTCAAAAGTTAATTGATGTCCTCTTCCTGTTTTCGAGCTCTGCCCAAGATCTTTCCCACGTATGCCACCTGCATCGCGCATCCTTAATAATACTTTCTCAATCACACGCAAATATCTGCTTTCAAATTTCACTCCTGATTTACCTATCGATTATATACAATTCCCAGCTACATTCAAGCGATAGCGTTACACACTAGAAGAGAACGGTAGTTCTGCGAACGAAACTTCTTTCTTTGCGCCAGGGTAGACACATAATGGAACAATGGGTTTAACAATGGTTTGCGTCGGCTGCACATAATTCGCGATAGGGGTGAAAGCGGGCTTGAGTCTGTCTACGGAAATATTAATCTCTTTGCCATCGATCATAACAGTGTATACCCGCTCGTTTATCCTGTCGACCATAGACATATATAATAGACGGAGCGTAAACTGAGGGGGGTTGCAAGGTTCGCGGTAAGGGGAACGATACAGGTAGATCGGGTAACTCATTGTCAATGGTTCGGCATGCCGAATGCACCCGAAGCTGACCCGACGTGCCTGTATCTGAACCTCTGCCTTTTCACCTCCACGCTTACGTTCCCCTCGCCGATAGTCCCAGCTTCTGCTCCGTCTATATATGTCTATGCTCTCGACGACTTCGACCGGTCCAGAATAAGGTGGTTGTAAAGGGCGTCGAACTTTATCATCTCTGACGAAGACATGAGTGGAAACTTCCAAATCTTTATGTGCGAAAGGTATACACTTACTATGAGTGCTGATGGGTTGCGGTCGTATGGATCTAACTCTATTTCTAATTTCGTGAATCAACATCTGAGGTTCTACGGAAAAATCAACGTCTTCGAAAAATTCACCAGGAATGCGTAAGGAAGATCCAAAAAGCATCTCCGCGACAGAACATTTAATGTCCTCTTTAAAGCAAGTGCGAAGACCTAAGAGTACTAGAGGTAACTTGTCCACCCAATCAGTTCACCTGTTAGCAATCTGCCGGCAGTCTTCCAGCACATTGACGGCAGGGTCTGCCAGGAGAGCGCAGGATCTGCCGGCAGCTGCGGCGTAGTCTACGCAAAGAGGAGATACCCACACAGCACACAATCGTCCCCAAAACGTCCCGGGGACGTTCGTCCCAGCCGTACCGGACGTCCCGGGGACGTCCCGAATGTCCCACGAACGGCTTATACACGTCCCCTGAACGACGAATGTTACCAAAAATGTGGTCCCTGGTTCGTCTTTTAAGCGCATGGGTTAGGACTGAACAGGCGTTGGGAAGACGTCTTTGGGACATCTTTGGGACGTCTTAAACAGGCCTGGATTAGGACTGAAACAGGCGTTCAAGAGACGTAATTAAGACCTATTTATCGATAAATTAGGTCAAATGCAGCTCTGTAAAAACCGCAAGTAGGGCGTATTTAAGATGTTTATCGATACCGATTAATTATAATAAAAATTTGATGAAACAAAGGGTTGTCAAAATGAAGTCAAAATTAATAAAAATTCATTTCTATTTACTATATTTATTTATTTAAAATTTGACTACAGTTGTTTTTATTAACAGACAAAAAAAGGATGAGGTTCTCAAATCGACACGTATATATTTTTTTTATCATTGCTATTATTACATGTCTTGCTTTGTAAAATATATCATTCGATCCTGTATTTACAAATATTTAAGAGCTATACTTATACTATACTTATATACAAGAAGTAGTATCAAAGTTTTGGCTATTTAGATTAATATTTCAATGTATATTTTCTAACAAATATTTATAAATTGTTAAACTAAAAATACGCTTTTAATCTTATACATATCGCAGAAAAAAGTACAAGTTTTCGTTACTAGATAATGCCGACATAAATCTTGCGAAATAATGAGCTATCAGTTTGATAAAAAAAAGCGCAAATAGTAATAATAAAATTACTCTAAACAGGCTCGGTCGTGCTCGAGGAATTCAACGATTAACAGTTTGATGAAAAAAAGTGCAAATAGTAATAATAAAATTACTCTAAACAGGCTCGGTCGTGCTCTAGGAATTACGAGTTTACAGTCGTGTATCGTATTCGGATCGGTATAGGCGTTGAGCCGGGCGTGAGAGAACACCACATGGTCTTATGAACTATATTCAACCATTAACAGCAAGAAAATCGTAGCATGGTCTAATCTAACGTAAACAGATAAGGAGGAAGGTAGGCGGTGTGGCCAAAGTTTCTAATGCTGCTATTCTCTTAGTATTTAATGATATATACGACACCCGGTCAAAGAGGAGATATAATAAGAGGCGTCACTCAACAAGGACAGAAATACACTAGGGAAATCACTAGACAACTAATTTAAATGCCCATTCGGCAATGATCGGTAAACTTCGGCAATAATCAGCCAACTGCGGTAAAGTACATTTAGTCGATTTGAATATCCCGCTCGAATAGACAACCAATTTAAATACCAAGGTAAAGTAAGAACTTCAAAGATTCCGCCCGGAGTGACGCCTCTTATTATATCTCCTCTTTGACCCGGTGGTTTCCTCCGAATTCGCACCCCCCCCCCCCCCAAAAAAAACCTAATGGTAGTAACTACGGTCTCTACTCCGAGGCAGCACCGGGATTAATTTTGTTTTCGTGCCGCCAACATCCTGTCCGATGCCCGCTTCAGCCATGATTGTATTGCGCTCTCATTTTTTTTTTCGGCCACCTTGGCCTTTTCTGCGGCACCTTAAACAAAAATTTCAATAAGATATTACATTCAATTCTATATTAATCAATATTAGCTATGGTGAAATTTGGGTGATAATTACATATTACGACTGAGGCCAACTTCAACTTGGAGAAGGCCTCTTTACTTTTTCTCACGAGCCAACTATACTTTACTCTAAGGTCGTTACTTAAAACGAATCCTAACGCCCTTTTTATGAAATCGTAGGTGTCCGAACTTCCAAAATTTGCGAATTCGTTCACCTATAATTAAAAAATTATCAAACATTAACGAATTAAGTACAATTTTGTCGTCATATCTATGATGATATTTTACTTACAGCATCTTGGAAATTGATCTCTTGTCTTAAAATTTCCTCCAATTCTTTCAGCTTTTCCGCCGAATTTAATGGAAATTCCAAATATGAAAATTTGATGAAAAACGACGGTTTTTCTGTCGGCGCTGGTGCTGTTGTCTTTTCCATTTTATTCTCAAGGGATTTCACCCGCTCCATAGTTTCTAGCAGCAACGTCCGCAGTAAATTGTTTTGGGATATTATTGTATTGGCTTTATCTAGTAGAGTTTTCAAATCGCCATCATTAACGTCGCTGTTGCTGTTGTTGCTGCTGCTGCTGCTGCTGCCACTGGGGCCTGCATCTATGTTATCTGAAAATTATTTATTACATCTTATTTTTTTTCACTGTAACTTTCCAATTATCTAATAATAATAATAATAATAATCGTCTTTATTCCATGTTTAAACATTATATACAGAAGTAGAAACCGTATCGCAGGTCGCGGAATGGGCGAGGTTCACAAGGGAAGGACCCCAAGTGGTCGGCTTGGATTTTAACGAGCTTTTGTAAGATGATAGCATGCAGGTCCCTAATGATATATATGGAATATTAGCCGTAGTTACTTGGCGGTTTTAAAGATATTAACAATTAAAGTTACGTACCTGTTTACATACTATGGATATAAAGCTTTTTACAGAAGCTGCGGCGGCGAAGTGGGTTGATGCGTGGATTGCGAATCCGACGGTCCTGCGATTGATTCCCCCATTAGACGAAGTTTTTTTTTTGCATTTTTATGGTGCTAGCTAGCATCGTGCACGATGCAGGGTGATAATTATCATACATGCAGGAAAAGCATAAACGCATAACTAAACTCTGTTTTACGGCTAGCTATGCATCTTGGACTGTCTTCGAGAATATCGATGCATAAACATCGTGCATGCGACGTTTGTTGGTCTACGCGTGAAAGATAAACATCAATCCCGCTATCTGCATTTCGACGGAATCTATTTTGGACTGTAGCGAATAGAAAATACTATAAGGGAATACTGTATCGAAATTGTTATTAATTGAAAGAAAATTCAATACTATATTAATAGTATTTTTTTCAAACCATTATCTAAAAAAATGAGAAGAATTTTTATTGTTATTGGTTATTATTTTTATTTGTGCATTTCCTGCATGTATGATAATTATCACCCTGCATCGTGCATTGCACCATAAAAATGCAACAAAAAAAAATTCGTCTAATGGGGGAATCGATCGCAGGACCGTCGGATTCTGCAATCCACGCACCAACCCACTTCACCGCCACAGCTTTTGTAAAAAGCTTTATATCCATAGTATGTAAACAAGTACGTAACTTTAATTGTTAATATCTTTAAAACCGCCAAGTAACTACGGCTAATATTCCATATATATCATTAGGGACCTGCATGCTATCATCTTACACAAGCTCGTTAAAATCCAAGCCGACCACTTGGGGTCCTTCCCTTGTCAGCGCAACTGCTATTATGCCTGACCCGAGATAGAATAGAATTATCTTTATACACATATATTGACTTACCAATTTCAATGTTGGTTGGAGAAAAACTCCCCTCCTGGATCCCATAGCTGATCCTGGGGGATACTGTTTCGTCTAAAAACCAAAATTATTTTTGTTAAAGAATTCTGCTGCAAACATTAAACATATATATATTTTAAATCTCGCGCCCTCGATAGTCGTCACTCGTCAGCAGTGATGGGTAAATCACTAGAAAGCAACGTAATTTACGTCACCTGACATACGTTATATATACGTTAATATTAAAATGTCCTGTATAAAATGTCAGTGGACCTGCCTCGGCAATATAGAGCGTAGATGGGAAGGTCCCACATCTTTTTCAAGGTTTATTAGACTCTTATTATATTGCAAGAGCAGGTCCACTGGACATTTTATACACGTTGACGTATGTCACGTGTTGCGATATCCGCTGGTGTGAATCCGTATATTATATGAAGTTAGCCATAAGACATAGGGATATCAAGGTTTGATGTGAGAGCGAAATTCAAAATCCTTTTTAGAAAAAGATTTATTGTAGGCATGCGGGTTCGAAACGAGCAGCAAATGTTTGAACTCAGAAGGCGCAAGAGAGCCTCGGATTGCAGTCAGTAATTTTAAAAACTACAGTTAGGCCAGGCGAAGATAATAAATACCTTAACTTTTCCTTCCACATCTGCGTGCCAAATTTCGTCGAGCGGGCAGCTGCTCGTCTCGTAAAATCACTTAAAACTCTGTCCTCCCTTTCAATAATTGCCGATGTCCTGTTAGGGTAAAAACTCAGCTCGGGAGAGGCTGAAAGTCATAAAGTCATAAACTTTGCGCCGGTGACGTCGTCTTGACCCCGAGGGTTGCGCTTACCTACCTGTCAGAAATGTATGTACTGTACGCAGCCTATGTAAAAGTATGTAAAGTATATAATCGGAAAGCGTACCTCGACCACCAGCCGAGAGTGGAGGGAAGCGCGAAGGAATGGCCAAGGACGGAGAGATGGCTGAAGGACAACCCACTGACGAAGCTTGAGAGACAACACCACCTTGATTGGACGAAAGGATCCAGGGAAGGAGTCGGAAGAACGCGCCGAAATTGAAGGAGTAGGGCGCTCGGAGGTGACAAGCGAGGAGTTAATTTGTAAGAAGGCAGATCAATCTTGTCAATAGACTAACGAACAGTTTTTTAAATTGTAATAATATACTTAGTCATACAGTTCATCTTAGTATTTTCTTTTAAAAATTCCCGCGTCACTTCGCGAGCTGAGTGCGTTAGCGCTCCACGGGCACGGACCCGCCGTCCCATAGGAAGTCCCACAAAATCGCGCAACAACGTAAATTACGTTGCTTTCTAGTGATTTACCCATCACTGCTCATCAATGCTTTAATCAGGGGTACCTCAAGTGGAAACAAACAGGGGCGAGTTTTGACTTATGACGTATATAGTGCGTATTTGGTTGCGTGAGTGCGTCTTCGAGTACATTTGCCAAGGCAGACTTGTCATACAGTTTCTAGTGCTAGCACGTGCAAAGATGACATCGGATTTGTGTGGAAAGTTTCTACTGCATTGAATTCAGTACCCAAGAATTAGAGTAGTATTAGGAATTACACAAGTACTGTTTCAAGTACAAAGACGTGCAAACACAACCCCCCAAGTGTTGTCGGGACTGCTTACAATAAAGAATCCCTCTAAGGACAAGGTAATGGGCCGTGAAAATTACGGCAGATCGAAATCTTTAGACCTTGCTGTGCAAGCGTATTTATAAAGCGAGAACCTGCGGGGTTGCGTCGAAGGAACGGCCTAGTACGAAAGCGAACATAATAATTCTCGAGGTAAGGAAGCTGAATTGTGGACACATCCAAAACGCAGTTACTGCAAATAAAGTGTAAGGAAAATGTGAAAAATGTATTGTTACTATTTCACAAGGGCAGATGCTGGCAACCACATCGCTGCAAGATGGAATTTGTACATAAAGTATTACGGAAGAAGAAGCATTTTTAACAAGGGAATCTGTGAAACAACACGATTTTTGACACAAAACGCCTGGGACAGAAGATAACGTCAACAGAAATAATATGATGAAACTGAGCGTAAAGTAGCGTAAAGGGAATTACAAGATTGTATTAGGTAATCGTAATTTTTATGTAGCATATTTACACACCTGATCGTATCACGGGTCTCCTCATTTTTGGAGTGCGGGGTAACGGCAACCTTTCTTGACTCCTGATGCGCTTCATTTATGGAGGTGTCGACATCAGCGGCGCGTGGTCAGGCCCAGACTCAGGCTCCTCACTGCTGGAATATCTCTTCGGGATGATTTTCCTCTTTCCGTTACCTGAGTCCGACTGTAAATCACTAGTTTCCTCCACTTTCCTCGCCTTTGCCCTGAATCATCTGAATGAACACATTAGTAATTAATGGGTATAATAATTAGTCACTAATTAGTATTATAATTAATAAGTGAATATAATAATAATTTCAACGTACAATAGATTCCACCGGGAAAAACCGATACGGGGAGCTTCTCCCAAGATTCTTCGTGCAGTTCGCAATTTTTTATTGCCACTGTTATGCGGCTTGGTTTGTACGGTGGCCAATAACAAATACGTCCTTCCACCCAATCCGAGGGTACCTTGGACACTGTTTCATCGCCAGTGAATTCGACGATACGCCAACCAGTATGAGCCATTTCTAATCCTGTATACACAAGTATTCGTGAAACAAAACATGTTTAGAAATTTGCTAGCATGTATTCTTAGCTTGAAAGGTATAGCGAAATTGAGACGAGAAAAAATCGACATTAAAAAGTTGAGAAGGACCTTAATTGCATTCTTCTGAAAAGGAATTTCCTAATTTTGAAGAATTATACGGGGATATACCTATAGATTTAATGAGTTTTGAAATGCTATTATTTAATCCAAAATTCTGGCTGTTTTTAAAAAGGTTCTGGCATGTAAAGTGCTGGAAACTGATCTTTTTGAAATGTGGAGTAAATAATTTATTGCTTGATGTGAAATTTTT